>JAPUBQ010000013.1:5356058-5972558 GCA_035578125.1 Mellilla xanthometata
CGCAAGCCTATTAAATGTAGGAAATCCAAAATTTACGTGATAAAATGAATCAAATGACACTACTGGCATCATGACCATGACGCAAGTCGCTAAGCAATTAAAACGAATTTATGTAAAATAGGATTGTTCAAGAGCGTAATTTTAAATGTTAACATGAGATTACTGACTACATTTATTTAATGACTACTATTATACATTTTCTTGAACATTGAACGTTCTTTTTATTTACACTAAATAGCATGCTCTAACGGCCTTCCGTATATCTACTAAAGACTTTTAACAAATCATGTAACTCAAACTAATATTTAGGAGCAATTGTGCACGTTACCTAACTGAAAATCTAGTAAATATATTTTGAACCTGCTTTACTAACTGAATTTTGGTGACTAATCGCATATAAAAATATTCATCTTTACAATTCGGGGTACAAAATATACGTTAAGTAAGTAAGTTAAAAATAACTTCATTACTTTATTTATTAGTAAAATAACTTTTTACTTTACTAATTTACTATATTTTATTCTTATTTATAAAGGCAGATGACATTTAATAAGTTTTCAAAATATTTCTTTGGTATAAATTTAATTTCAATAGCGTGATATGTGTGAACTCGTAAATTTATATTTTTTTAAATTTCTTTGAAACTAAATTATTGGATTAATTTATGAAGCAAACTTGTTGGCAATGTTAGCTCCATTTAATTTAATAGTTATTTTATGACAACAAATATTTTTGAATGTATACCTATTAGTAATGTTTTGAAAGCGCGGTGCCTAATTCTTACCTGTGTTATTCAGCAGCTACGAAAAAATCTTTCCAGGGATGCTATTATTTAAATGACGTAAAAAAACGTTAAAAAAATAATATTTAAGAGCTGGGCTCTTGTTCGTGGAGATTTTTCCGTATACTTCTATCACCGGTCAAATCCACAGCAAAAGTTTGATACGTTTTCGGTGGTCAAATCCTTGACTGTGGAAAAAAATGGCATATATTTCGCCTTCTTCTTATTTTGATTAAATAATCTTCTAGACCTTCTACTTTATGTCGTCTGCCTAGCCATTAAAACATCGTTATTATATTTTTTCTAATAATAATAAATTAACGTACAACAACCATAGACAAAATAAGTAAACCTTTTTACAATTAACCTTATTGCAGGTCACTTGACATTTCCATTCGCCTCAATGCACCCCAGCCTTTACACGGCGCGTGTAAATATTTCAACGTGTTTAGGGTTCTCTGTATAATTAATTGTTAAACACAGGTGGACCAGGAAGAGGGCGACGGAGAGGGGTCCGGGAGGTACGGAACCATACCGCCGTTCCCGCCCCCGCCGCCAGGATTAGACGGTATATTAATGTTAATTTATGGTTAATATAATTTTGTGCATGTGAAAATTAACGACCTTAAATTTGGGCGTGTTCGGGATTATCTGTACCAGGGAGCCTTTTGTTTGAAATTAAACGATTTATTTATCAGGTTCAACCTTAATATCGGTTATTGTTAAACGACGGATGACCTTTTTAATGGATATTTAAATCTATTATGTAGGTTCCTTTATTATAATTTTTTTTACATGGTATTTAGTGATTTCGTCTGCACACATTTGCACGGACACTATTCGACAAAAATAGAGAAACTTTACATTCATCTTATATATAAAATTTCCGTGTCACAGTGTTTGTTACCGTACTCCTCCGAAACGGCTTGACCGATTTTTTCCAAATTTTATATGCGTATTCAGTAGGTCTGAGAATCGGCTACTGTATATTTCGTTTTTTTTTTATTAAGGAAAACAACGTTTGCCGGGTCAGCTAGTAATTATATAAAGCCTTTAACTATTACTTATTTAATTTTATTTATATTAAACGAAAATTTTGGTTGAATTTAATTTAGAATATAATTTATTAAATACTTCATTTATATTTCTTGTTAATTCCAGGATATCCGCTGCGTCTTCGTGGCGAAAAAGGCGATAGAGGACCAAGGGCAAGGACACTACTTTTTTTAAATTCTATGCCTTGACCTGGCTTTACAACGTCACTAGCAAGGCTCTTGTGTGGATAATGTTTTTGGTTTAAGTTTCTTCGTGGCATAAAACAATTGACTGACAATCTGAATGCTTACACTATAGTTTAACGCTAGAAGTTTATTTCTACTTGCCATCGTTGGTTTACGAGGCGATATAACAACAACTTCCACTGTTCACACTATTGTAGTGAAATGGAGTGTAAATGCCGTGTTTTCTCTGTATTTTGGCATAAAACAATACAACAAAACTGGTGATCGCGCTCGAGTATTCCAATAAAAGGCTCGTGTTGTAGGCATTGTTGTACACGATTTACGATCTACTTATTTTACATGAACATTCCAGATATATATAGAAAAATCTGTTGTTTTATTCGTGAATTCATACGGAACATTTGCTGTCGAAAAACATTCATTTTTGTGGAAGAAACACTGAAATATTTAGAACACTTTCGCTGTGATCTGAAACCAAATTAAAATTAGTAAAGAAACAGCAAATTATTTAAAAAAGAAGTTGTGTTCCCCCGGATGACTCACACCTCAATTCAAATGTCACCGGTAACACTAAATATTTAAAATTTTATTTCATCTACAAATTTCCACAAAATAACGTCTATGTCTTATGCTCTAAGCAGTATAGACCATCTTAAAGACTAACTTACATAACTTTAGTAAGCACTTTAGCAAAATGTATTTTCCCATTTACGCTAAACGTTATTAAAACTGTCAAACGCACAAATTTCCGTAAGACTCAGAACAAATGTTAAAACAGAGCCTCAAAAAAACAAAAAAAAAAGAACAACCAGAAAATAAAATCAAGCAGAGTACAAAGTTAATTTGCTTTCACCAGAGCTTATTTATTGTGTGTTAGATAATAAAGGTGTTTTGTCTCAAATACCAACTTATTTTAACCAAAACAAGGGCCCGTGAAAACGTCGAATTTGCATTTAAATACCTTTTTCTTCAACTGTTACAAAAGAAGATTTAAAATAATTTTACGGGTCATGAATTTGCACGTAGCAAACAGGTAGACCTGTTTTTGTTGTAAACTTTTTGGTTTATTGTGTATAAGAACTTCTTTTTGTGAAACCTCGTGCAGGTTTCGAACCAATTTGTGGTAATCGTTAAGATTCGTAGACACTAGACATATACTCTTTTAGAGTAGTAAAACACATAGGAACTTTTTAGTGCTACAAACCAATAATAACGAAGATACATCGCATCGTGTCGTGTTAGATCACTTTTCAGAAAAAATAATTATGAATATTTTTCTTCTTTATGAGTTCTGCTAAGGCGTGTCGTCACAAGCCCCCCACTGTTGTACTTTGATGCTTAAATATCTGCATCAAAGTTCAAGAGTTTAATACTTTCGTCACTCTGTATTTGATTTAGAAGAAGAAAAAAATAGAATAATAGATGGTGTAAATAGAATCTCTCAGTTTTAACCAATTGTGAATCTTATTACGCAACATACTAATTTGAACCTTATGTGTATGTCAATAGGGTCCCCCGGGCGAATCAATACGAGGTCCACCGGGTCCACCCGGTCCTCCGGGGCTTCCTGGGATGGTGACACCCATGACTGTCACTGAAGTTCCCGGATCTGGCGATGATGTAAGTATTACGGGTATATAAAGTGTTCATAGTTATTTACTTTAAAATCTTTGTTTTGAAATGTTTTGTAGTTTATGTATTCTGCTAGTGAAGCCATTTGACACCATATTTATGGATTTATGAAAACACACGAAATCCGCCATTTTGTATTTTGGGTGGATTTTCATCTAACATAGCTAAGAACATCCCGACTAACACACTTTTCAAACAAAAATAAACAATATCTTTTCATCCGTTCGGGTGCTATGATGCCTATGATTCCACAACACACATACTTCAATCTTATAACACCCCGTCGTTTTCATTCCGGGGTTCAAAATTAACAAATTAGGACATCATATACTTTAAAACGTGCTATGTTAGAACACTAGCGACCTAAGAGCATAACTCTGCCACCACGATACTCCGCAAAGCAGAGAGAGCGGGATAGTACTTTAGCCACAATATTAACACGAATGGCAGGATAACAAACCCATATGTGCTTAGCAAAGTCTAGACCGCAAGGTTCTCATTTAACCTGCGGGCTTCTACCGGCAAACAAACACTCCGGTCTCTCGAGCCCAATACATGAGATATAGCGAACCGATGATGTGAAATTAAGTTGATGATAAAATTTCGTTTGAGCTAAGTGGCTAAGCTCTTGGGGCTCTTTTTTTTTAATATTGGGACATTTCGCGTGAATTTTAGTATGGAGATAGTTTAGATACTAGATAACATAGACTACTTTATATCCGGGATCAACGCGGACAGCACCGCATATCGCAGCTCATTTTTGAATCGAAAATAATACGAGCTTATGAAAAATATTTGTTAATTTTTCATTTCATATTTTTAGTCTAGTTGTGAGCAAAGCTTAATACGTACTACAACTACATATATAGTTTATATTTTTTACACGTGAAGATACTTATGTATTTACTAGTTCCGGGACAGTGTTTTAAATGTTATCGTTGTTATCGTTCATTATTAAAAACAATTTCAGGTATCTAATTAATTAATTACGTATTTAGATAATAACTGTAAAGTCACGATTTTATACGATTGTTATCATAATCCTGCCGAAACCCGTCGATAAAATTTACATCAATCAGCGATTTAAAATGTTACTAACAATGATTAAATTTGAAACTATTTTATTTACTTTGAACAAACATTATAGAAGTAATCCAACTAAAACAATTAACAGAATTATTTTCGCCATCTCTGCTTGTAGATTAGAATGCTTGTCATTAATTTTCAGTTTTCTACGTTCGTTGCTCATTAGTTAAAATATACTTACAAAATTACATACTCACACATTAACTTTTACTATTTGTCATAGTAGAGTATTGTCAATGAACTTTACTAGTAGGTCTATGTGGAGGTCATCATTTTTATTTTTCAAAATTTTCGCTGTAAATCTTATACTTTATACCACACACAACCAACATAATAGCACTATCTCTGCGTATCCTGAACCTTTGCGAGCCACATAATATACCTAGGCTCCCACTTGCGCTATTATATCACAAGACTTGAATAGCCTATTGAAATACGCTATATTTTGCATGTAACGCAGTCAATTTAAGAACTATGTATGTACTTATAAGTTACGGTGTTAAAAGGTCTCTGTTGTTTGTTACATTGACAAAATTTCCTATTTTGTCGCGTACTTTGAAAAACTCTGTGGACATAACTAAATATTTTTGACAAAGGGTAATAACTCTAGATATATAAAAGTTCTTTGATAGAACAGCATTGTATCCAGTTCTCTAGGAATTTTGAAGATGCTTCAAAATATTTTTAGAAAAAGTAATAACGCTGAATACTTTTCAGTCAAATGCTGTTTTTCATTTGATATCTCATGACATCTAAGTTACTCAACGTAGCGTCTTTCATAAAATATGGTTTAGGTATCTATTACTATCCTAAAGAATATGCCTATTAATCTTAATAATAATATGCCTATAAAACTTATATACAAAAATAAAAATTTATTAATATATCTATAAAAAAATATGAATATATCTACCGTCTTGAGAGCACTAATGTATCGTTGTTTATTAAAACTTAAATTTAATTAAAAAATCGATTATGATTTTTATTGACAGAAAATATGAAGTATTCCTTAATCATGATCGTGACAGTACATCCTAGCACCTTCAAACAAACTCCATAACAGAAAATGGTCCTTGTATCTTGTAAATAAAGTCGATCATCTCAAGAAATTACCACCTTAGGGTCGAGAGAGCTCTTATAACAATCGAGTGGCAAAGTCAACACCGTCCGGTACGCTTCCTAACAAGTTTATTGCGTCATTGGCACTGCCCTATTACCAACAAGTGAAAATTAAAAAAGAAAAAACTTTCGACTCAACTTTTTGCGGTGGTAGCCATCTTGGATTGAAAATTGTGTTCCGGTAGCCTCCTTAAGAGCCAGTTATTCCAGACAAGGTATGGTCCACCTAAGGTTACAGATTCGCTAACTCTTTTGCTTATACGCACTGGTGGCTTGGTGATGTAAGTAGTATAGACAAATAAGACAGTGTAGAAATTATAACCTAAACCTTTCATTTGACTTGCATGTAGAGGCAGTTATGAAAAAATTGACAACAGAAGAGGAAAGATGGTTGGCCACCTTATACGACATAACAATTTCATTAAAAATATCGTAGAAGGAAAGATAGAAGCCAGGCCTAGAAGATCATATTTAGACCAAATTAAGGAGAAAGTGAAACTCATGTCGTATAGGGAGGTCAAGGGTTTGGCCGAAGACAGAAGTACCTGGAAAAAACTCCACAGACAAGAGCCCAGCTCTTAAATATTGAATGAATGAAAAAATACGTCATCATTCATCAAACTTTGCTAAAAACTCTTTCGACTAACACAGCTTTTGAACAAAATAAACGAATCAGAATTCTTCTTATTCTTCGTATGAGCTAAGTGGCCAAGCTCTGGTGTTGAGAGTTTTCAAGCCGCCTGAAGGCCTCTGATTTGCTTGTACTAAAACTAATAGCCGAGACCTACAGTTAAAAGTGTCATCCGACCCACGGTATTGCCCAGACGAAAATTCTACTTGGAAAACGACAGTCTTGTGCATGGTCACCCATCCAAACCCTGTCCACATCGGCTGTTGTTTTAATTTGTTTGTTCGGAAGTTTCGATGCCACAGACCAACAGACACCCACTCGTCAAACCTATAACACCCGACGTTTTTACGTCGATGGTTAAGGATACCCGATTCCATAGTATCGATCCGATTGATTCGCTCTCAGGAAGGTTTTTGAGTAGAATTGTCAGCGTAACGACGTTGAGTAATCTAATTCTGCTGATTCAACTATATTTTTGTCGCTTTTTGTTTCCCCTTATCCAGTTTTGTGATAAAGACGGTCGGTACAATTGAATTGGAAGTCCGCAAGCTTTCGAAGGTCTCTTGTAAATTCAATTGATTGTACAATTTTTCACCTTTTTGCGGGTCAATGAGTAGCTTGTTAAAAGATATAAAAAGGGGACAGCATTGGTTTAAAAATTGGCGAGCGTTACGGCCAATGGGTGTCTTAGATAAAAAATTGCCAAGTGCGAGTTGAGCTCGCGCATGAAGGGTTCCCGTACCAATGTTGTATGGGAGCCCCCCTTAATAATTTATTTTATTTATATTTATTATGTAAAACCAAGTAATGTAAAGTTGGTTTCACAGAATACAAAAATACCAATAAAAAATACTCTTATTTCATATACAAATGTATACTTTTATGTGTATAATGGTTAAAAAAAAGTAAGCTGTTATACTAGTTCGACATAGTGACACTGTGCCTCGCGCTAAGTTTTATTCGATCCTGTGCTGCGGGGCAATAGCTTCTTCCGCGCTAAACTATAATATGCCGCTTCTCTTAATACGTTATGAAAACAATTTATCGATACTAACTTGAAGAAATACCCAAAACTATTAGTTATTAAAAAAAATTTGACTATATCTCTGTAACCTATTTTCAATCAATTAATGTAATGTTCATCCTTTTTCTTGCTGCTGGATGGATATGTCTAAGAAGATTGCAGTGAAGGTCAGTGAGAATAAAAAAAATATATATATATTTTTTAAAGAAAAAAATAAGAATAGATAGATAGATTAACTCTTTGATGGGCAAATTATAAGTACAAGTAAAAAAAAAGTAACAACACGAAATGATTTACAACGCCGACGGCAAACACAAACGACGGCCTTATCGCTAACAGCAACCTCTTCCAGGCAACCTTTGCATGGAAAGGAGTTGAAAGAACGAGAAAAAGAGGAGTTGCGCTATAAAGAATATGAATACTTATAATTATGATGGAGGACTTAAAATAAACTTAGCATGTATTATTTTAGCATTGATCATTCTAGTCACAGGAGGCTAGCACTGTCAATTGTAATGTATTCGTGCAGTTATGTGCAAATAATAAATTGTTTTCATTATCATTGTGGGGAGCTATACACAAATATAAAATATAGAAATAAAAGTAGTTTATTCAGTTTCTAGTGATTTCACTATAAATAGAAAATAGATGTTTGTTAGCTTTCTATATGCCAACACCATCTTTATTTGACAAAATGCATTTATTTGCTTAGTCCATTAAGTAAGCAAAGAAATAATTACAGACAAGTCATACTCCACCTTCGAGTGTCGTTGACTAGTTTGGTTACGTAAACTGCTGGCATTTAGCGGACTTTTTTCAACTTAAGATATCGTATAGTTCGCAAACAACACGCCAGTCAACAGACCAGTGAAAATGTATGTCTATGTATTTTTTCTTTCAGCAAATCTACGGCGAGAACTACGTTTCCCTCGGCCAATGTGGCTGCAATTCCAGCACTATCCTGTCCCTACTCCAGACGGCTCCAGAGATTAGAGGGCCTCCTGGGCCCCAGGGCATCACCGGAGCCGATGGAAGAACTGGCGCCCCGGGTATGGCGGTAAGTTTATATTAAGCAGTCTTTTTCTTCTTCGTATGAGCTAAATGGTCAAGCTGTGGAGTCGACAGTTTTCAGGCTGCCCAAGGACCTTGAATTGGCTTAACGACTGCTTGTACTGAGACTTTAATCGCGAGCCCTATAATTTAACGAGGCATCCGACTTAGTTAAACCAAATAAAAAAATATATTCTATCAAGTTTATTTCTCACCAATATGATATTACAATCTTAATTAAATACATTGCAAATACCAAATGCATAGATAAAAAATAATAAACATCAATTACATGTCAAAAATTTAATCAAATTAAATTAATTAAATCAAATAAAAAAAAAACAACTTTTTGTAGAAAAATAATAAATACTCTTATTCTTCTTGTCAACAGCTTTACTTACTGTCTATTATGTCTCCGTATGAGCTAAGTGTGCAAGCTCTGGTATTGAGAGTTTTAATTTTTTTTCACATTAAAACAGTTTTGCATGGTCACTCATCTTTAGACGGTTCGCATCGACCGTTTGCTTAACTTGATAATCGTTTCAGATAACCTTAGTAATCCAAGCTACAGGTGCCACTCATTAAGGTGATCGAAAGCACTATATAGTGCTTTCGTGTAGATATGGCCAGTCTTTGGATGTGTGACCACATGAAAGAATTAACACATAATATGAAGACACCTAAATTCTATGCTTATAGGGACAACCAGGATTGCCCGGTGACCGAGGACCAATAGGACCTCGAGGCGAGAAAGGTGACAGAGGTGATACAGGACCAAGAGGCTACGAAGGTCTCCCAGGCCCTAAAGGCGAGGCTGGGGTTGACGGGAGACCTGGCACTCCCGGTCTGCCAGGCCCTCCTGGGCCTCCTGGCACTTCCGATTATAACAATTTTGACGTAAGTTGTATAAAAATGTGAAGTAAAATAGAATGCCTAAAATGTGCAAGTACTTTCTTAGACGCGATTTTCATTAGGATGATGTAAGGTTTTACGTAATGAATGACTATAAAGGCACCCTTACTGCATTTTGCAGAAGTGCGGTTTTTGTAAATGAAAATCGTTACATGCGGTAAGTTTAACCACTAATAGTTCTTTTAAGTAAATAATTTGTATCTTTAACAAACAATGCACACTTTTACTATCTACTTAACGCAGGATTACGAATAAAAATTCGTAGTCCTGCAAAAATAGACCTCTCCCGATACTGGAACTTTGTGAGTTCATAACCGGACTGCTACTGGTCCAATATTGATCAAATGAAATACATATGTACAATCAATATTGGTCAAGAAATTGTGTCTCAGCAAACTAAAACACCTTTTGTGGAAAAAATAAAGTGTCGACGACAAAAAAACAGACAGTTATAACAGTTATTTGTATATACATTGTATATACTCTAAATATGAGACACATATTTACATAAACCAATTTCCAATAAAACACGTAAAACATCATCCAGATGGAAATCGTTTGTATCACCAAAGCCCTAAAACTTGCTAGGAATCATCTTAGAAAATGTGAAAACTTGAAACGTTATTAAGTAAAGTGTTTCACCTATTTCTCAAAATTAACAAAGTTTCATCAGGTATTTTCAGAGTACATTGAAGCCAGTACTAATTTTTGGAAGCATAAATTAACGAAAAGCTTATTAGAATTTTGCAGTAAATTTTACTTTGTGCTGCGGTAGAACGTCTTCTATAATTTGTCGTCGTAGTAAATTAAGATATTAGTATCTAATAGAATATAGAGCCGTTTTCATTTTAATAAGTAAAGCTTTAAATTGTAACCTTATGCTATTTATATCATGCTTTTTTTTTTCTATTTAGACGAACTGGAAGCCTCGGCAAATATATAAGGTAAGACTAAGAAGCTTATAAGATTGAACTGAATTTTGACTGCATTTTTAGAATAATTTGTTACTATAATGTTCATAACGGTGACGTTGCTGCCTCAGTCGCATAGCATTTGAACAGCGTGGTACATGACTGCTTTGATCAAAAAATGTGCTAGATATAAGGTGATGTCTCTAAAAACGGCACGAAAAATAAGCCCACAAGTAAGAATGTGATATAATTTGAGTTTGAGGAATTTAAGCGTTATTAGTATAGTAATACAGTAGAATTTTCTAACGCTCACTGCGTACGGTCATAAAATTTTATAGCTGTTATCGCGGAGCAAGATAGCTTATGTTTATAAAGGCACTAGTCGAAACTCAACCTTAAGATACAGTGGTAAGGTTGACTTGAATTTAAATATTTTTTGTGACGTACTATTTTGTAATAGATACAATATTCAAGTAAACTCATGTATTTTTTTGTGCTGTGTTTATATGCAACACTAAATCTGGTATATATTTGATCGAAGAGGAAATGCATTAAAAGACTCACGTTTATCGCTTTATTTATTTAAAATGCACATGCAGTTTGTAAGTCACGTGCCACAGCAGTTGTTGCCACTAATTTCCCAAGTAAATGTGACTTGCATGTAAACTATTTGCATAATGAATACGCATCACATATTATAACATGTCCCAAAAACATGGATATTAAACTTTATAACCATACTTAGACTTAACGACGAAAATAATGAGTCAAAATACGTAATAAAAAACAAGTATATATTAAGAAAACAAAAGTAAATATAGCATTAAAGTTCTTAGTTCTCCCGAAAAATATGGCTTTGTGTCTGATTTTTTGCCAAATGAAATGGAAATCCTTTAAAAAAAATAGAATAAAAGTAATATATTTAAATATAACGGTAACTATAGCATGAAGGTTCTCAGTTCTCCCGCAAAATTATAGCTTTGTGTCCGATATGTGGTTAATTAAAATTGAGACTCTTCAAAATAAAAGTAATTATATCATAAAAGTATATATTTCAAAATAACGGTAATTTTAGCATAAAAGTTATGTCTGTTGTGTAAACATCCAATGACTGAAAAAATGTAACAATCCTCCTTTATTTGTGATTAATAGTAAAGATAAAAGTGAATAAATAACTTTTACTCATACATTTATTTAAGAATAGTATTATATTACCATTAAAAGTCGTATACTGGTTTGTGTCCGATTTGTTGCTATGTAAAATGGAGCCTTATGAAAGATACACCTTCAAAATGAAGTGGCCAAAGAGTAAATAGCGGAATTTCAGAGGAGAATCGATCAGTTCTCGATTACCTTTTCATTGTCAAGTCAATTTGTTTGTGACTTGAACGAATAGCCTTCTCGAGGCAACTGCGCACCGCTTTAGAAAACAAACCACTCTGAAAACTTTGGTGACGGACTGTTTACTGAAGATTCAGTAGCTGTACCTAATACCTAACACTTTTGTAACAATATTTTTTGTATTCTTCAATTTAAACACTGTGATTAAATCTCTGTAGGTATTCATAAAATTATCGTTATTAATTAGAAAACAAAATTATTTTCATAAAATATTTGGATTGAGATTTATCGCATTTCTAAATATGGTTACAAAAACATCGCAAGGAACCCCGCATATTTCGAGAAAATAAAATTCGAAGTTGCGTGTCATCCGCCACCATGCATCTAAATGGCCAGCGTAGTAGATATTTATACTAGAAGGACCAGGTCTTCTTACAAAACTTTTGTTATTTTATTATGCGTAAATTATCTATTATTTTACTGCCCCTATTCCTACCATTCGGGGTCTAATAGTCGCCAATAGTAAAGTAGTATTTCTACAAACAGACCTCGCGAATCTTCGATCAAAAATGTATTAGAGTTAAGGTGATGTCTCTAAAAACGGCAAGGAAAATAAGACTACAAGTAAGCGTGTGGTTTTATTTGAGTTTGAGGAATTTAAGCGTTATTAGTATAGCGATACAGTTGAATTTTCTTACGCTCACAGCGTACCGTCATACAATTTAATAGCTCTTATCGCGGAGCAAGATATCTTATGTTTATTACGGCACTAGTCGAAACTCAACCTTAAGATACAGTGGTAAGGTTGACTTGATTTGAAATATTTTTAGTGACGTGGTCATATTTTGTATATAGTAAACTCAAACTCAGACAAAAGCAAAATTGGCCAGTTGATGCAGAGACCGCCAGCTTGTTTTGTTGGCTCAGCCAACAATAATGGCAATAAAGATTTGAAAGTTTACGTACTGAGAACGTCATTTTGTGGACAAAAGTGTGGAAAGCGGCTCGTTCCACGGTGATTTATATCGATGACACGGCCAGATAAGGGAATTCACTGAACATCTTCAAAAGTTTCCCTCTTGTGTATTGTACTTGAAAAACGTATTTTGAATTTGAATTAGATAAGACGAGATTATAACGTCTCTTGAACGCGGAAACAGAAAGTGACACTTTACAGCCTTGAAAGTTAAATGAAAGCAAACAAGAATTAATTATAACAGTCTAAAAGAAACAATTTTACAAATATTATATGCAATAATAAAAAAGCTTGTCTTAGTCTCGTAAAATGATAAACTCTGGCTAGAAATATTTCAACCTACATAGTTGTCAATAACTGTAAAACGCTGTTCAAATGCTACGCAACTTACGTCGTCACGTCAGAAGTAACATGTGGTAAAAAATTTAATAGGCTAGACTGTAACATGTTTGCTATTTATTTGTAAGTTAATAAATTACAATATATTTAAGCATAGTACTAATATGCAAGTTATACCATAGACAAAACACAAATTATGTATGTATATAATTTGTCTATGGTACAACTGTAACTAGGGACGCCGCCGCTGAAGTCACATGGCATTTGAAATTGTATATAAATACAGTCTTCATATTCACACAAAATGACGCCTCTTTTCTTTCATACGGATTTTAATACGAGTTATGTCGTTGTATTTTGGTAGTGTCTTAACTAAAACATCACTTTCAGGAATCTCTGCTGGGGTCCTTCGGTGGCGCCATTGGTAGACCTGGGGCACCTGGTCCTAAGGGTGATGCAGGTCAACAGGGTCCTGTGGGGCCTCAGGGAGAGAGGGGGTTCCCGGGACATAAAGGTGATAGAGGACCCGCTGGACAAATTGGTATCAAAGGAGATCGGGTACGTTAAATTCAGAGGCCTTATATTTTTTTGCGTACTATTGATATTTCAATACATCGAGCAAACAATAAAAATAGAACTATCGATGATAAAAGTCACTATAAAGATATAAAATCTTATCAATTGCCGGTGGAATGCAAGATATGTTTAATAAACAAAATTTTATAACAATTAAAGTATTAATATTAATAAGTTACCAATAGAGGCGAGAATGCTAGGATTTGGGCAAAAGCTAAACAAGATGACCGGTGACTCCCGCTCCGCTTCCTGTTGTAGAGGATAGATATTGCAGCGCGGGAATGCGGCTAGTCTGATTTGGCATTTTAGCACCGGTATCGATTAGGGGCGGGTTTTTAGCGTAGTAATAAGTAATAAAGGTTGGTCCTGAAAATCAGTGCTGCAGAGAAATCTGTAGCGTTTATACTGAGGGCTGACCTTTTTCGGACGCTAGGAGGGGGGGGGGGGACACATACTATGCTGTCTTACTTATTTTTTTTCATGTTCGTTTTATGTAATTTTAAATAATGTATATGTATGTGTCTTCTGTGTCTGAAATAAATGTGTTCTTTCTTTCTTTCTTTCTTAATAATTAAATTAAAAGTTCAATTATTTTTAATTTATACATATCTCGGAAATAATTAGATATGTAATAAAACCCCATTAATTTATGTTACCAATTGTTGCCAATATATATCCAGGGTCACCCCGGACCGCAAGGAGATCGAGGCATGAAAGGGGACAGAGGTACTCCAGGCAACGATGGCAGACCAGGTCTACCTGGGGCTAATGGCAGACCTGCTGACAAAGGAGAAAAAGGTAAGAATACAGAATACAGAGATTTATTGGTAAACAGAAAAATAATCCCAAGTCAAAATGATATAAAACAAATAGAATACTTATGACAAAAGAGATAAAGGTAAGAATACAGAATACAGAGACTTATTGGTAAATATAAGAATAATCCCAAGTCAAAATGATTTAAAAACAAATAAAATACTAATGGCAGACCTGCTGATAAAGGAGAAAAAGGTAAAAATACAGAATACAGAGTAGAGTATACATAATACAGAGACATGTTGGTAAATAGAAAAATTATTCCATGTTAAAATGATAAAAAACTAAATAAAATACTAATTATTACCACATGTTGTAGAATTATCTTTATATTAGTCTGCAAAACAATCGTATACTTTTCTAATAAGAAAATGCTTTTATTTAGATTTGAATAAGCCGAAGGAAACTGCATTTTTTATACACGAAGTTAATTTGTTACATATGTATTTTTGGATAAGTAATGACGTCATGCCATATATTTTTAGTGAAAAAAAAACGTCCTAAATAGGAGGAGGTGTTTGTATTGGTATCTTTTTTTTCGGTTTCCTACCTGAAATCTCTGACATAATTGAATTACGTGGTACAGCGAAGATACATCGATTCACTGTCGAAGTTCCGAGGATTCGCACAAAGCGACCGCGCGCTTCGACCTTCATTATGAGAACGCGAAGCTTTGAAACTCTCTTCCTGAGTCTCTTTTCTCCGAAAAGTACAATTTGGGGGTCTTCAAATCTAGAGTAAATAGATTCCTTCTAGGCAAGCGTGATACATCTTAGACCACAGTCAAACTTAACACCAGGCAAGCTGCGGTCAAATATATAGCCTATTCATCAAGAAAAAAAAATGGTTTCTAAGATTATTTTTGCTAGAGGTATTTGAAGGGTAATAAATCAACGCGCCAAAAATTTTGTGTATATATATGATGTTTACCTCGAATCTCTGTTATTTACGGACATCTGTTATTAACATGACTATCTCGCTTTTATGGTCATAGTCAATATTACTTGTATTATGATAATTATCATCAAGTTCATTAGACAAATATTGAGCTAACTGGTTTTCGTTTAACGTCAATTATTAAAAAATACTATTTGTTTCAGGAGAACAAGGAAACCCAGGCCCTCCCGGTCCACCTGGAGTTGGCGTTTTGAATACTGACGATCCCAATTATTCTGCTACAGGTTTTATTTTTTAATTTCTTTCAAAATCTTTGCGTTTATGCATGAAGTATGAATGGGTTTAACGACCCCGTTGGCGTAATGGTTACCATGCCGTACCAGTACGGCATGGTAACAGACAGACACGGTGACAGAGAGTCTTGGGTTCGATTCCCTGCACGGTCAACATCTTTGTGAAGAGCTTTGTATAAACAAAATGTTAATGTTATAGTTTTCATAACAATTAATCCACACCATTCATTTCATAACAATCATTCCACATCCAATGTTTTCGTATCAATGTAAGGAAGCCATTTTGAAAAACAATCAAATCAATCTTACAACTAAACTGGTTCTCTTTTCTATAATTCTGAATATAATATTTTTTTATTTTTTTATTTTACTATAATACTTATTGCTTTGGCGCAGTTAACCCAATCACGTTTTGATCTCCAATTTAAGAGACAATTCCATAAAATACTATTATTTTTACTTCTTATTTAGGTACTCACTTTAAGTATAAGATTGAGCTTGTTCTATTGTCATAATAATAATGAATGTCTGCCTAAAACTTAAACGTTTTTGCACAGGTCAAATGCACGTCAGCGGATCAAAAGGCGACAAAGGGGAGAAGGTTATTATGACATATGTTTTTAATTTGAATATTTACCTACGAGTGTCATGATTAGCATAAATTGAAGATAATTTATACTACAGACTGGCATTTGCATAAACATATGCAGACCACTATATGTTCGCGCTTCTGGGACGCGGAATCTTCTCTCATGAGGAGAGACAAATAGGCTATAATCCACCACGCTGGCCAAGTGCCGGTTAGCGAGTGCAGTTAATTTTAAATAAAAAATTGGTTAGGGCTAACCCCCATACATTAATTGTTTTTTTTACGTAAACGTTTAAAACGTTGACAAAATATGTAGTTGTATGTCAAATATCAAAATGAATTATAGAATTACAGTAAAATAAATAATTGAAGGGGGCGCACATACAACAAATGTGAATTTAAAAAAATAAGATTATGGTACGGAACCTTTTAAGAGCGAGCTCGACTCGCACTTGGCCAATTATTTATACTTTTATTACATAAGTCTAAAATAAATAGAAAAACTAAAGCAGCGGTCCTTGAACTACTCCTACTAAGAGCCAAGGTGAAATAATCAAAGTTTATAATTGTAGTATTTTTATTATTTGTATCCTTATAATTCAAAATCTGGTATAAACTTAGTATAATTTGTACAGGGTGAAAAAGGAACTCGTGGTCTGGAAGGGCCCCCAGGGTATCCTGGCAAAGATGGAAAAGATGGGGAGCGAGGAGACATAGGACCTTCAGGCATGCCTGGCATGGCGGGCACTCCAGGGTCCCCTGGTCTTAAGGGGGAGCGTGGTGAAAGAGGCCCCCCAGGCCCTATTAGCGTGTCTTCTTCTGGAGCAGATATTATAACAATAAAGGTAAAAATGCTTCCTACTGTGTTTCCTGAGAAATATAACTTGGGCGGCATTTACTTGTTTACAGATTTATTTTAGATCAAGATGCCTAATCTTCGTAATCAAGAGTAGAACGAAGCGTAATTAAAAAAGGAAAGGAAGGAAGTAATTTTTTTTCACTTGTTTTTTATAACAGTGACATATATTATATAACTAAAAGGAGAACTGTACATTTATTTCTATGTTATGCAAATCTAGTCAGGGTATCGAAATACGAGATATTTTAAGACGAAATGAACCTAACGTATCATTAATTTAACAGGGTGACAAGGGAGATGCTGGTTTAAGAGGCCGACGAGGGCGGCCGGGCCCTCAAGGCCCTAGAGGCATACAGGGCCTCCAAGGGCCTCCGGGCGTACCAGGCAAACCCGGCGAGAAAGGTGACATCGGTTTACCTGGATGGATGGTAAGAATTCGATTCTCATGAACATGATAAAGTGATAAATCGTCTCTATCTATCCATTTAAGCTTTTAAATCAGCCCACCGCAAGGCAAAGGCCTAGCTACCGTACCTCCACTTATGTCTTTTCTGGGCAATGGTCTTGCAGTCTGGTATGAGTGTATTGCAATAGCATTTGACTTGTAACTTTGGTGTTATCAATAAATGATTTGTATTTGCTAGTTATTAGACAGTTATCATCGACCGCCGCCCGAAGATTAAAAATCCTCACACTAACAAATAGCACATTCATTTCCTTAACGTCACTAAACAAAAATGATTAATTTTGAGATAAGTAACTCCATCTATACTACGGACTTTACTCTATTGTTCTCAAAAACACTCAAAAAACAAACAAATTTTGTTTAGTGACATTAAGGGAATTATAGTGCGAAATGTTTAGAATTGTAAATTAACCTTAAAATGTATAAAACTATTATAGCTGTCGTAATGATTAAATGACATTTTACTCACATTATGAGTACTTGATCCTTGCATCGTAATATAATACAGCTGAAAAGAAATTCCAAGATTTTAACTTGAAAGCGAGAAGATAAGGACAAAATCGGAATTTTACAGTTTATTCGCCATAAATCTTATATGAAAAAAATATCTAAAAAATTGTTAAAGGCCGCCTAATGAATAGCTTTAAGAATATATGTATGGATATTTTGGTACCAATCATATGAAAAAAAAGGTTCAAATTTAGAATTTTGATACCTGTTTTATTTCTAATTCATATCATCAATCAGGTGAATGGAAGTCAAGCGCTGACCCTGACTTATACAGAATAAAAAAAATGTTATTGGAAGCAAGAAAAAAATATAATAATCAAAAACTAAAGATCTTACAAAAATCAAATATTACACAGTATCGTATAAATGACATTTCCTTTTAAAACCATATTATTTCTTCCCATTGCATTCTGAACAGAATACTAAGGTAATTTCAATTAATTTATGTATCATTAGTAATTCAAACTTTAAGTTTTGTTTTATCTTATTCTGTTGCAAAGACCAGACGCTACAAAAAGTGACATTCACAAATACATAAAATATACTCAAACATACTCGCTTTTTATATATTTTTAGAAATATTTTCATAAAAATATTCATCTTAAATATTTTCATTCTTATATCTTTTCATACAAATCTTCATCCTTTCGTCTTAGACGTCAGAACTCGAAGTAGTTTTAAATATTATACTGACTAATAGTACTCGTACAATTATTTTTCTTTTATACACATTTTACACATGGCTGGTTAGCCCCATACAATACCATGTCTAGTTTCTATTATGGTTGCTAACACAACTGATATACTACCTAAACTTTATTTAGATAATACATAAATACTTTATATTAATACATACTTACTCCTATTTAACATCTAGACCAACAGCCAAAATATTTAGTTCATCACAAAGATGTTGGCCGTGCTGGGAATCGAACCGAGAACCCTCTGGTTGGCAGTAATGCATAGTAACCACGCTAATTACACTATCGAGATCAATTTGAATTTTTAATATTATTAGCATTATCCTAACCGGTTCAGATTTTAGAGTTAATAAAAACATACATGCATTCAAGCTTCAACAAAAAGTCTTTCGCTTTTCTATACCAATATTATAAAGAGGAAAAGTTTGATTTTTATTTTATTGTTAGACGCAAATAGGTTCCGAAACTACTGGACCGATTTGAAAAATTCTTTCACCGTCGAGAAGCTACATTATCCCTGTTAAGCTATAATTTTGTTTCTCTTTGCAACTTAGATTGTTTTATAGCCTTTGCGAAGCAGGGACAATCTGCTTGTTCAATATAAGTGGGATTGATATTTTTGATCTTTTTGTTTGACGCAAATAGGCTCCGAAACTACTGGACCGATTTGAAAACATCTTTCACCGTCGGGAAGCTACATTATCCCTGAGTAACAAAGGCTATAATTTTGTTTCTCTTTGTAACTTAGATTGTTTTATAGCCTTTGCGAAGCAGGGACAATCTGCTTGTTCAATATAAGTGGGATTAATATTTTTGATCTTTTTGTTTGACGCAAATAGGCTCCGAAACTACTGGACCGATTTGAAAACATCTTTCACCGTCGGGAAGCTACATTATCCCTGAGTAACAAAGGCTATAATTTTGTTTCTCTTTGTAACTTAGATTGTTTTATAGCCTTTGCGAAGCAGGGACAATCTGCTTGTTCAATATAAGTGGGATTAATATTTTTGATATTTTTGTTTGACGCAAATAGGCTCCGAAACTACTGGACCGATTTGAAAAAATCTTTCACCGTCGGGAAGCTACATTATCCCTGAGTAACAAAGACTATAATTTTGTTTCTCTTTGTAACTTAGATTGTTTTATAGCCTTTGCGAAGCAGGGACAATCTGCTTGTTCAATATAAGTGGGATTAATATTTTTGATATTTTTGTTTGACGCAAATAGGCTCCGAAACTACTGGACCGATTTGAAAAAATCTTTCACCGTCGGGAAGCTACATTATCCCTGAGTAACAAAGGCTATAATTTTGTTTCTCTTTGCAACTTAGATTATTTTATACGATCTGCTCGTATAATATAAGTGGGATTAATATTTTTGATCTTTTCCTCCCAGGGCCGTCCTGGAGCATTAGGAGTACCCGGATCACCGGGACCAGCGGGACCCAAAGGCGAGAAAGGGGATTCTGGTGTGAATATTCTGGATATCGATATGGTAAGAGTTTAGATAAGGTAGTTTATATCATACTCGTATAGTGAAATACATAATTGAAAGAATAAAATATATTTAACATAGCTAGATATAACATAACTAGAATAAAAAACGGCAATAAATAAATGTTACAATCATGTTTTCGCCATAAAGTTTTGGTAAATAAAACAAAAAACATGCAATTTTTAATAATATAATTTTATTACCTACAATAAAAAAATATTGACCAAAACAGTCTTTACACAATAATTCTAGAAGTTTATAGGCACAATATATATGTACATTCAATTTCATTTGTCGTTTAATAAACCGATCGTGTTGAGTTACTAAGATAAAAAAAATATTTATCAGTCTATCGTTTTATCATAATCACGACTTGGTACGTAGATATCATGATAATCTGTGTAACTTCGCATCATTTTATTTAGTACTAATTGGCATTTATGTTAACAAATGAACAATAGGTATATATTACTGAGTATATAGAAAAATAAATCTTTAGCTACCGAACACATGTGGCATTTTAGATAATTGCTAAGTATTCTCAGATATAAATTAAGATTTTATCGGCTTAAAGGAGAATATTGCAAAACTCAATAATTTTGATCGGAATTGTCTTAGTAATTTTTCTTAATACATACTCATATATATGTGATGTGCTGTTTAATATATATTTTATATAACATTTTCATTAACTCACGCAATTAGATATGCAAAACAGATAGGTTACCTGACTAGCTCCTAACTAGCTGTTTTGTATTTTAAATTGCGCTGATTTATTTTAATTATATTGTTAACTTTTTGTTATACAATGCAGCACATAATAATTGTAGTCATTAACCACAGAAGTTCTGTCTGAGATAGCGATCCGGGAAAGGATTTTTTGTACTGTTCCAATTGGTATACAACCTGATACATTTCGCGTCGCGTCGGATTGCGTTGGTTTTCTATGAGTGACTAGTTGCATACAATACAGTAAAGTAAAGTTACAAACAATACTTTCACGGATCGCTTTTCCATCCCATATCCCCCCAAGACTCTGTAGGTATTAAACTTTAATCAACATTTAAAAA
Source organism: Mellilla xanthometata (assembly GCA_035578125.1). Lineage (NCBI taxonomy): Eukaryota > Metazoa > Arthropoda > Insecta > Lepidoptera > Geometridae > Mellilla > Mellilla xanthometata. Next base: position 5,377,373 of record JAPUBQ010000013.1, read on the forward strand.
ACACCGATGATTTTAATTTATAGTTTTAATTTATTTCACGACTTGACAGTTCTCTTTCTTATTTTGAGAGGCAGGCCGCCGATGAAACCTTCGGCTACGATTCCTGTAGGTTCGGGCAAAGGGTCCTTCAAGCTGCAAGCTGCTGGTTCCACGGTATATTTCTGTAACACCGCTGCTAATCCAGCCATGCTCTGCATTTGACCCAATCTGGCACCTAGAAAAGATTTGTTACCATTAATTTTAACCTGGCTTAATCTGCACTAGCATAATGTAAAATTGACTAACTAATTATTACTGGATATTGTTACGAAACGATGGTACTCATTTTGAGTCTGGATTTTGGGTAAATTTTCTGACTGAATTCTATATTTTTTATTTATTTAATGGTATCTTGACGGCACACGTAACGTGTGTTTCATAGTTTTTAAACACATCGTATGGCAGGAATAAAAAAAACTAAAAACAAAAAAAAAAACAACATTGATTACTTGCTTTTGTTACAAACGAACAAAGAACAATTTGTTACTACAAAATAATATATCTTTACAATTTTGGATGATTGTATTCGAACTCAAACTTACAAACGAGCTATTTTTAGATTTGCTTCCAAATTCCATAAGACCAAGGTCAGAGTATTTCAAGCGGCTAGCGGCGCTTGAAATAATAAGATCTAACCGGTTTATGGCTTAGGTTATTGACATAAATGTACTAAAAGTAGTCCTGCAAGCGTACGTTAAACCTAGCGACCGCATTTTTTTACACCGTCGTCGTTAGTCTCATAAGGTAATATATTGACTACTGCGGCCTTTTCGCAACCATCATGCATACAAATATCTACTTCACATACGTACAGAAATATAAATTTGTCCAGTTGAAGCAGAAACGTTTTATGTCTCTCTCATTTATCTCTCATGTATCTCTGTTATTATTTATCTCTGTCATTTATCTGTGGGTTTACGAATAGTGTTCTCAATGAATACTAATATCAACTTAATCTGTTTTTTTGTGTTTTTGTAAATCGCACTACTTTTTAAACCCGACACAAAAACGAGGGGGTGTTATAAGATAGACGCGTCTATGTGTGTGTGTATGTGTCTGTCTGTGGCATCGTAGCTCTCAAACGGATGAAATAGTTTTTTTTTTTGTATAAAAGGTGGACTAAGCGGAAGTGTTCTTAGCTTTGCTTGATGGAAATCGGTCCAAGATGGCCGCCGCTACAAAATGGTGGATCATTTTTTTTTTAGCAAATTTCGTGATACGGTTATGAAATAAAAAGTTTGGAATAGACGGATGCAAACACATTTATAAATTAATAAGAAAAATCCAAAAGGCACCAACAAAATACGTGGGGTGTTTTCTACGTTTTTAAATTAAACTTGTCAGTATTGTCGTTTACTATACAATGAATAAACTGATTGCTTTTTTGTACCTAAAACTTTTTGTATACTTTATATATTGTATAAACAATTTTAATATACTGTATATTTAAAATTGTGTTTAAAATGAATATAATAATCATATTATAATAAATCATTTGTTATATTATGTTTAGTTTAGCATAATGCATGTTCAATTTATCGGTATTAGCATATTTACATATTATGTAAGATAACGATTAGTTTATGAGACTTGTCTATATTTTATTTTATTTAGCCTTATGAAACATGGGTTTACTTACCGACGCAAGCTCTAGGTCCTTCTCCAAAAGGTAAAAATACGAATCTCTTAATATAGTCCTTGGCAACACCATCACTGAACCTGTCTGGGTCAAACTTCTCTGGTTCGCTGAAGTACTTTGGATCTCTGTGAATTGCTTGTATTGGTATCATCACCTTCACTCCATTATCAATTGTCAAGTCAATCTCAGGTATAGTATATTCTGGAGCTGTACACATTCTCAGCAGATATCCAACCGAAGGATACATTCTCATGGATTCATAGAAAGCCATCTCTAAATAGGTCATTTCTCTTACTGCTTCATAAGATATCTTACCATCGTGTCTTGCTAGAACTTCATCTATTTCTTTTTGCGCTTTTTCTTGACATTCAGGGTTAAAAGCCAACTTATGTAAAGTGTAACTCGAAGCTGTGGATGATGTTTCAAACCCAGCTCCAAAAAATACAAACGCTTGTGCTGTCATTATCAGGTCATTCATTTCCAAGTCTACTATTTTAGGACTGCCGTCAGGATTCTTCTTTTCGATAGATTCTCCGACAATTTTTCCTTTTTGTTTCAGCTCCAACATTAGGTCGATGAAATCGTTTCTTCCCGAAGGCTTATAATCTCGTTCTTTAATTACACTTTTCACTAATTGAAGCATAGTTGTTTCTAATTCAGGTGTGAGTAAAGTTAAATTTTTACATAGTTCCGGAAAAATAAATTTAAGGACACCGGATACTTGATCACGAAAATCTCTTTGAAATATTCTGCGACCGAGTTTTCTGAACTCGGAATCCTCATCCTTTAAAGAATCCATGTTGATTCCAAAGCCGCACGCTCCAATAAAATCGGTCGTATATCTGGCCATAAGTTCTCGTACATCATAATGTTCCCTTGAAGATACTTCTTCAGTAATGATTTGTAGTTTTTCAGCACGTTCTGTGATAAGTGGAAACATAGCCTTTAATTTTCCAGTGCTGAAAGCCGGAGTAAATCTCTGACGTATAAGCCTCCACAAATCTCCGTCCGCGAAAAACAAATTTCTCAGCAGAGGCTCTATAACAGTTTTGTGCGGATTAAACCCCCTTGCATAGAAATATTGGAAGTCCGTGACGAGAATCCGCTTTATTATATCCGGGTCTCTAATAACCAATTCCGGTCTGGTGGCCCTGTAAAAGCCGACGACTTTTTCGTCCGGATATTTTTCGTACATTTCAGTGGCAATCATGCACATGCTGGCCTGGTGACGGAACTGTTTCATGTTGTTGCCGACCCAGGGTAGGGGGTCGTCATGTTTCACTCCTTTCTTTTTCCAGTACCCGAAGTTTCTTACTCCGTACCAGTAAAACAAGGCGAGCGCGACTATTGCTAAGAAAAGCAACATTTTGTTCGGCACTACACAACGCGTCGCGCCGGTATCCCGACCCGCACTGACTCATGATTACATGGCAGGCGATTGGCTATTATTACATACATATACTGACGATAAACGGTGTCTGATATAAGTGTTGTTGACATAATGTACGACGCAGTTTAATATAATCCGAGTAGCATTTGACAGCATAGCAATTACTTGGGCTGTGACGTCACTAGTTACGTTTGGTACAAATTGTAAAAAATATGTAATATAATAATAATTATTATCATTTTTCTTATTCTTCGCTTAGCGGCCAAGCTGTGGTGTCGAGAGTTTTCAAGCTGTTTCTTATGGTAATAATATAATGAATAATTTATAATGTAAAAAATAATATTTTCTAACATATTTGCTTGCAAATTGTACCAAATGTCAAAAGTGACATAACGTCCAAGGTCGCATAGCATTTGAGTTTACTACTTAGGATTGTAGGTAATACTATCTGCACCAGTATATGTTTTAAAAATTGTAAACGTATTTTGGTGGAGCCCCCTTTTAAATATTTATTTCATTTTGATTTACTTATATTAAGTTATAAAGCTATTACAGAACATTCTGTTAATATTCAAGTGTTTACAAATTGAGGTTAGTTAGTTGATTTTAATGTTATAGCAATTAGTTAAATAAATATTTAGCTAATTGCTATAACAATTTTATTTATAAAGACCGTGAAAATCTCAGAAAATACATGACTCTAAAATAAATATTTCTATTGTTATTTTATTCTGTTTTAGTATTAGTCGTTATAGCGTCAACAAAAAAACATCTGTGTCTTAGTAATAGGGTTCCGGGAGGTTTTTTACCAGCCGTTTGGACACTGCGTTGCCTATATATGAATGTGCCAGTCAAGACAAAGGTTCTCATAGTATATAGTATATATTATATTTTTTATGAATATTAGTTATTATCATGGCGACCAGCACTTACACTGAGAACTAGTCTCGTGCCGTAAGTGCTGTTTTCTTCAGAGAACCTTCAACAATATTGTTTCTTAAACCACTTTCATTTTACAATAATATAACATATTATATATCCAACACCTATGCAAATTTAATACATAATATATACTCGTAAAATAAAACTTTCTGATAACAGGTAGAAATGAAATCATTCAGTAATTAGATTAATAAAAGAAATAACTTTTTATATAACTAGCTGACCCGGCAAACGTTGGTTTGCCTCACTTAGGGGTATGAAAAATAGATAGTGTAGCTTATATGACACGTTCGTAGATTTACCATAGCAGCGCCATCTATTGATTACTTACTCAACCCAGTCGAAAGGTATCGACATCTGTTAGAATCATTTGGAGTTGACAGATAATTGTGACTGTCAAATAATAACAGACAATAATTAGCAATAAATTCTCGTAATTTGATATTTAAACTATCCTATCTCTCAAGTTGGATTGAACTGCACATGGTGTGCGAATTTTATTATAATCGGTTAAGTGGTTTAGGAGTCCATTGAGGACAAACATTGTGACACGAGATTTATATATATTAAGATAAATTGCCATTTTTTCAAATCATTTACACTTTCTGTGTGTAGTTCAACTTGACACAACTTTGAAGTTTGCTTTAAGTAAAGGGTAAAGTAGTTACTTACACTTTGACCCTTAAGTTCCGGGGTTTTTACGAGTATAGCGGAATGTCCCTAAAGGTCTACTTTCATAAAATAAACTTTCTTGCCTCTGACGTAATAAAGAGTTAAATTTAACAAATCACACTTGGTCATAACTTTGCTCTTTATGTAAGTTGTTCACTTTGCTATACATAGATAGAAACAAAACATAAGTTGGGAGATAATTTAAGGAGGATTTTGCTTAGTACATTTATTTATTTATACATGAACTGAATAAACGTTAAATTAAGTTATAAAAGTAATGTTAACTATAAAATTGTGTCTAGGTAGGTACAAATTACAGTTTTTAAACAATTTTAGGCAATTTAGTGTTTTTATGTCGTTATTCTTGTTTTTCAAGTTATGTGTGGACTTGCACTCGTTTTATAGTGAAGGAAAACATCGCGAGGAAACCGGCATGTTTGAGGACCATAATAACTGGAGACGTGTGTCATTCGCCAACCCGCATTTGGCCAGCGTGGTGGATTATGGCCTTTATCTCCCTCCTCGTGAGGGAAGACCCCGAGTCCCAGCAGTGGGAACGTATAGTGGGCTGCTTATACTGTCATAATTACCGTAAATATACTCAATGTTAAATCGCTAATTACCAATCGGTTTCGCGCACGAAGAGTTCCGTACCTTTAAACAAAGACAAAAACAATTTGGTTTGGTTTACGGGATATAGAAATACCTCATTTGTGAAAATTTTAACTATGTCGCTCATGACATCGTCCTAGTGATAGATGGACAGTACGCATTAAGTAGGGAACCTAAAAAAAGAGTATATTTGTAGCGAATTAGCATTCTCAACAAGAAATTACTAGAAGTTTCCTTTTACAGTTCAAAGGCGATAAAGGAGATAGAGGTTTCGATGGCACTCCCGGGTTACCGGGAGTTCAAGGCCCTGCTGGACCTCCAGGGCCACCCGGACCAGCTTCTGACCCCGCCCAGTACATGCCTGGACCACCTGGGCCTCCCGGGCCACCTGGACCTCCTGGCCTCCCAGGAGTATCCGTTGTGGGTCCAAAAGGTGAACCAGGAGTGAGTTTGTACGAAGACCACATAGTTCATGGAAGTACAAAGTTCAGACCTGGAAGACCTGGTAAGAATTTGAAATATACAAATACAAAATACAAACTTTCTTTATTTAACATAGTAAATAACGACAGCAAAAAGATTTGGAATCCTAAGGCTTCCAAACTATTTCTATAAACTCTATAATTATGAAAGCCAATGTCTGCTCCCATAAAAATTAAATTAAACTATCGAGCTGCTTATAATATTAATTAATTCAATTACTCGTGGGTCTATGATCACTGATGCAAACCCCTTTATACTTTTGGGGAGGGTTTGGTGCATATCCCATCCTACTATACCTAAATGCTAATTCCTTTAAGTGTGTTAGTGCTAGTCAATTCTCCAAGGTTCTAAAAGCTGAACAAAATTGGATAAATTTTGATATTATGCAACTTGTATTAACATAGAGGCTACTTTTTATCTAGGATTAAAGCTGGTAATACCGCAATGTACAGCTTGTAGATAATAAGCAACGTTTAATTTGTGTCTTGCAATAAATCAGCAGCTTCAGATCAATGACATATTTAAATGGACCAATTACTCGTAATTAAATCTCGAATTACAAAAGTTGAAAATTGAAAGTTGTTTGGCCAAATGAGGCGGCCCCTTCAAGACTTGTGCTAGTTACCAGTACCCTGCGTTTTAATAGTAATACAAATTAATATCGAATATGTCAATTTTATGCTAATTCCTAACATAATTTAAAAATCACTAATTTCCATAATTGCAAATAAAACAATCAGAGACCTTACATTACCGAGTTATTTTTGTCTTTCCGGTTCGGTCAATGCACTGATAAATAACACAAACAATGATAAAAATTTAAATAAACTTGGAATGGACTTTGCACAATGCATACAAATAATTTTAAATTTAATTCTTTAAAACAATGATTCACACGATTACACGTCTTGAATCAATGCCCTTTTGAGGTCACCCATCCAAAGTCAAGCCGCGTCAATCAATGCTTAACTCCGATATACATATGTATAATCGGTCACAACAAATCGTTCTAATCATCTAAGCAGATGCACTTATTGAAAATTGGCTCATAAACAATATTAAAATACCGTGGGTTCAATCCCCGCGAATGAAATCGACTTTTCGATAAAGGAAAACATCGTGAAGAAACCATATGTGAGAAAAGATTTTCTAGTGCTTACATGGCTAGAAACCACCCTCAGTTTCAAAATCTGTCGCCATGCACAAAACAGTATGTCCCGGCAGTCTCCTTGAGAGCCAGTAATTCCAGACTAGCCATGTTCCACCTTAGTGATGCTGACTCGAACGGTTAGAGCCCTGAATGCCTAGCTTAATTTATGAAAGTATTTTTTAAGTCAAACTCTACACTTTGTATTTTCACTCCGCTTTTCATTTAATGGTGTTACATCATTACCACTGAAAGCTTTGTATGTGATACTGCATGCTTTTTTCACGCTGCCGACTGACAGCCCATAAGAGTGCTCTTGACGAGCTCAAAGCTCTGAGGGAGCTAAAAGATCTTAAAGACGGAGGCAGAGACAGACACGGTAAGGAGTTTTTTATGTCTGAAACATTTTTCTGATTTTTATCTTGGAATTTGTAACGTAGAGGGTTTTCTGTCCCAATGGACGTTAAAACTTATGCTAAGCGAGATTTTTATGAAAACAATGCTCTTCGAGTCGGAAAACTGAAAACAAATTCAAAACATAATAATTTTACCTTTTTTTTTTCTTTTAATGTGTAATTTTTATCTTATGACTCATAACATAAAAATCTGTAATGTGACGTGACATCCCTAACACACAGATAATGCATATACGCTACTAAAAATACTTCAACAATCACAGCATGTTCTTTCCCACTGGGTTAGAACATGATTAAAACTTTTGTCCTGAGTAAATCTGGTCTCAGGTTCGACCCGCGACAGCTGTAATGTCGTCGACCCATCTAGATGCTGGACGACCATCCACGCTTCAAAATACGTACTCGTATTTATATGAAATTATGTTTTAGCCTACAATCCATCGCGTGCGACTCAACCTGCAGATGATTCCAATAATGGTAAACCGACTGTCCCCGGAGCTGCAGTTTTCCAAACTACGGAGGAAATGATGAGGGTAAGAAAGAAATTAACGCTAATTCTGAGCTTACATAAAACTCTGCAAGTACGATTAACTGTAAATATTGATATTGATAATAGAATAACAGTCATAGTACTTATTTTAATGTTGCTTGGTGAATATTACCAAGGATTAGAATACTAGAGACGATTGTCGAAAATACAAATAGATAGAATAGGCATAGTGCCTGTATCGAATGATACACGTAGTATACGGTTATAAACAAGATGTTGATCGTCTATTATATTTATTAGTCTATGATATTACTAACAAATAATTGTTTAATAACGGCAATCATCTTAGCAAAAAGTAACAATTGAATTTAAAATACAAAAAAGTTTGGATTCGTTTTTTTAAACCTGTGTCTGAAGTGTTTGTGGAGGACCACAAAAATCCGAGGACACGTGTCTTCAGTGAAAGGATCTAGGTTATCTTATGCAAGTACCTTGATGTACTTGCACAAGATAACTCCCTCAGTGAATAACTGCTGCGGTGGAGTCACGACCCTCAGGAATGAGGAATACGACTAAGGAAAACGATGTAAGGAGCAAAAAAAAAAAGTAAAAAATTTTTTTTTTAATTTGTTCCGTTGTTTTGTCCCGGATTTGACTCCCGCTTTAAAGTAGTTGTAGTATGTCTAAATGTTGAACTTAAAGATGTGTTACGGGATTGGGTATATGAGTGTGTGTTGTGTCATGTGTGTATATCTATGACATCCCCATTCAAGAAAAAACTACTACTATGAGTTCTAAAGAATTTGTATGTTTTTGTTGCCTCGGTTGAAACCACTTCAAGTTGAAAATCTCATTTCCAAGCTCGTAACGGTATGTTTAGACAGCCTCTTTGAGAACTAGATAATTCCAGACATGCTTCGGCCCAGAATGTCGCTGACACTGTGGTTAAGCGTTTTGCTATTTTATTTGCATTGTCTGTATAATTTGTCAACAGTTAGCCTCGGCAAGCCCAGTGGGTGCGTTGGCGTACGTCGTCGAAGAACAAGCTCTATTCGTCAAAGTAAATTCGGGATGGCAATATGTTCTGGTAAGTTTTGCCATAACAATTACCAAAGATTCTTTGTTCTACGGACACTTCTTGTTGACACCCAACAATTTAATAAATAAATGAAATCATTTCTTTATGTTTTATGGATAATAAAAACATTTATTTGGCATTTTAAAGGTAACGTTTTTGTAAGCTTTGATTTATTGACTTTTATAACCCATCTTGTATCTTGATTGAATAAAAAGTGTTTTTAGCTTGTACATATTATATTTTATATATATGTTGGAAAATCATGAAAGGAAAAAAATATATGAAATTGTTATTGTATAGCTAATTATATGTTCATTTTAGTTGGGGTCTCTGGTCACTCAATCAGTGCCAGCAGCGACGCCGGTGCCGGTGACTCCGCCAGTGCCGGCTGCCAGCCTGGTGCACGTCCCGCCCATCTCCAATCTGGTGGAAAACTCCCCTCCAGTCTCACCAGGTCCTAGTGTAAGTAAAACTGGCTTATCGAGCAAGCTTACTAAAGCTTCGAAGATTTTCTAAAGATGAATGTCGACGGCTGTACGAAACGTATAGAACTATAAGTTTTATTGCATTTATAATGACTACAAAAAAGAAAATTTACCTTTAAGTATTCTAATTTTAATGATATATAATTATAATATTTATATAAGGTTGACATGTAAATTAAAATTTTATGAATAAAAAACTTTGACTTTGACTTAAATACAACGAAACGACGTAATGGTTACCGTGCTATACTGCCAACCAGAGGATCCCGGTTTCGATTCTGGGCACGGCAATACCAACATCTTTGGTAGGAACTAAATTTGATTACTGTTGGGGTGGGTGTTAAATATGTATCGATATAAAGTAATTATGTACATATACATATATCAGTTGTGTTAGCAACCATAATACAAACTAGAAAAGCCTTGTGTGAATATTATAAAAAATCGCTGTTTTGTTTACATTACGAGTATTATATATACGTTCTCGTCAATCTTTAATACGAACCAGGATCAAAATAATATACTTTTTTTTTATCCTCAACTCATACTGAGTTTTATCTGAATTTATTAATAATTTACAATTTGTAAGTTATATAAATTCGGATAAAAAATCACATCATCACATTACTTTTATTATTGTGTGAATTTTCATATATTTGTTTTTATTCCAGCTACGTTTAGCAGCCTTGAACGAGCCCCTGTCAGGTAATATGCATGGAATAAGGCGAGCAGACTATGCTTGCTACAGGCAAGCGCGACGGTCGGGCCTCAGAGGGACATTCAGAGCGTTGGTAACAAGCAGGTACGGGATAAATCGGTTCCAAATTTGTCGTCAGTTAATAAATAACACAATTAAATTTACTTTGTAACGATAGAACATTGCAAAAGTGAATTTATTGAAAGAACAAAGGATTCAGTAAATTTAGTGTAGGTAATTAGGAATCGGAATCGTAAATTTATGATCATCGGAAATCATGAATTAGTTTTTTTTTGACGTGACAACGTCTTAAATTAGGTTGCGGCTGGGAGTCACTTATGAAAAAGTGTAACGCCCGGTAACGTTACGATGAGTCACCGAACGAGAGAGAGGCCCGCCGAATGCCTTGCGTCTCTCTCCCACTCAACTATGATCGGTCTGCCGCGCGCGCAGCACGCGGCAGACGTTGTCACGTAAAATCTTCGCCCGTAAAACTGACTTTACAGGCAACCATTTTTTGTTTTTGACACAACCCAAACATATGTTTATTTTTTTCAGAATACAAAACCTGGACTCTACTGTGAGATACGCGGATCGCCACCTTCCAGTTGTGAATCTTCAAGGAGATGTCTTATTTAAGTCATTCTCCAACATATTCGATGGAAGCGGTGGAATCATGCCCGGAACACCTAGAATATTCAGTTTCAATGGAAAGAATATACTGACTGACTCACACTGGTATGTCAATAAGTACTCGTATGAATTGACGTAAATAACTTAATAGTTATGTAAATTCATCACCTGCATCACTAAATAAAAGACAGTGTCAACATTATACAACGATGACTTTACTAAACAAAGTCTGTCTACGAATATGTCTCAATGTTTTTGTCAATATATTATAACGTGCATTGTCATTTAATTAACAAGTAGTTATATCGATGCAGTGATCAATAAAGTATATCACAAAACTCAATTTATAAGTGAAGAAATAAAATCACTTTATTTCCTGTAAAAGAAAACGTTCTGATTAAATTGCGTCGGGAAACATTTTAAACTTTCGTATGTATACCGAATGCGAGACGACCTTGGGATCTTTCCAGACAAATGTGGCGTCATGATTAAGATTCTAGACAAACAGGTCATAAACGTGACTTTTCAAAGGTGAAGGCTATCTGAAATGAGGGGACAGAGGCCTTTGCCCAGCAGTGGGACACAATAAGCTAAAAATAATAAAATCTAGTTAATTTAAAAAATATTTCAAAGTTGATTTCATCTCGCTTGCGTAACCTAATGAGTGTGAGCAAAAGGAAACGAACCTTTACACGATTCCTTTATTGAATCGAGTTATAAGTCTATATTATGTTTGTTATAGGCCGCAGAAAGTAATATGGCATGGATCACATGCTAGCGGGGAACGAGCGTTAGATATGTTCTGCGACGAATGGATGAACGACGATCCAAATAGAAAAGGAATGGCCGCTTCTCTGTACTCACACAAACTGCTATCTCAAGAAAGGTAATTCACTTTTTTGTTTTATGTGATCCTAGAAGTTATGCTGTAGCGCCTGTAGCTCGACTGACTTAGGATATCCGACGTGGTCTTCAAGGTTATGCAACGGTCAATGCGAATGTCAGTTTTTGGTTGGGCGGCATTTTCAAACCGTGGGTCGCATTACACGTCAAATTGTAGGTCCCAGCTGTAAGTATTAGTACAAGAAGTCATTAAGCCAATTCAGAGGAATTTGAACTGTTCAGCTATCATGGTTCATGATTACATCATGGTGACAAAAAGACTGCGAAGTCTTAGCAATGAGGACGCGTTGATATCCTGCGAATACGGAATCCTAAAAAGTAATGAGTACAAACAACAGAGTCACATGTTTGATCAAAGTCCTCAAATATGTTAACTTATCTTCATAGACAAGGTCACGATTATTATCATAATACTAATTAGATAATATTTTGTTTGTTGAATAGTTTTGTTATGACTTACTGAAAATCATTACTATGTTCACAGCAATAAAGCTTTTTTAACCAATCAACAAAATATAACAGGATAAAATACTTAAGAATGTGAGCAATGTATTTGTTTTTTTTTTCAGATACTCTTGTAATAATCACTTTGCTGTACTCTGCATAGAAGCTACGTCAAATACACACTCGTTGAGGAGGAAACGGCATGCACCAAGGTTGTATATTTGGACCAGATTTATTGAAAATATACACTAATGAAGGAATTTCAAAAAAGTTCATTTTACTTTTAATTTCAGATATAATGCAACGAGTATATTGGGCGATGAAGACTACCTTTACAACGCTGAAGAATATCAACAGTTGCTAAACGAAATATTTGCTCAACCGTTTAGAGAAAATTAGGAAATTCTAAAGACTTATCTAAGAAATATTAAACTAATATCGTCAGTGTTATTTTTAAGCAATGCAAATCTAGTAATGCCAGCTGATATACAAGTTTTCATAATTGAAGCCAAATGTTAAAATTTAAACTTTAATTAAAATATCATTGAGATTTCTCAAGTTGCTTTAAGCTTGATGGCGAGATTCCTATTTATGATAAGCATTTAAGCTACCGAAAGTTACTACTTGACTTACAATTATAAATGTTTAGAAATTTATATAATGCGCTTAATATTGCGCGGCTTGGTAAACAAATGTAAATAAATAGATTGTATCGGTGTTAGAAAATACTGCATTGATAAACTAATTGAGTGCTGTACCACTTATTACTTAGAGACGTATTGTTTTTGCATCTTATAAACTGTCAACTAATGCAAAACTTTTTATAAGCGGCTCAGGACGTTTTTATAAACAACTGTAGTTTGGTTTTCAGTTGCAACAAAAGTATTGAGATAACCACAAATAAAAGAGAAATGTGGTATCAAGGAAAAACATCGCAAAACATCTGCAGGTATACCAAGATTCGCACAAATGCAACAGCCTTAGCGTTGTGTTACGCAGACGTTAAGATCTCTGTGTCTGATATTTTAGATCAGTCAGTTTGCTTATCTTCTTACTCGAATTTTTAACTAGCTCGTGATATGTCCATTTTAACTTTGACATTTTGAGGGTGTAAAACATAGATTGTAACATTTACCAACGATTGGCTACATTGGCCTTTACAGAAAAGTAGTAAGTACCATCATTAGAAATAAAAAAATCTGCGGTTTCACCAACGTAAATTATTATGTGACATATATCCTACATACGAAGGATTAAGTGGTAGAAAAACAAACCGTTTTTCCGTTGGAGTATGATAGAACATTCATACAAACTTCTCTATCTAGCATCGAATAAAGTCGCTTTATAGAAAGTTTGCGCTAGTTACAAAGAAACCCATAACTTGTATTGTATCTTGTTTCTAATTATTCTATCTTGGGTCCAAAGTGAATAAAGATATTAATTAGCTACCTTCAATTATGCAATTTAAATTAATTAATTCATATTTTGTTTTATAATGAAAACTAGCTGTTTTAGACTTTGGTTAGTTACTTAATTCATTTTGATTATAATCAGATTTATGTGATTGAATTTAAAAATCTTAAGTAATTAAGACTGTAAATATAATTTTTAGAACTTTTTAGAATATTTATTATCGATGTTTGTCGAAGTATTTATAATATTATGTTAGCTTTAATCTTGACATACTCGTACCTTTAATCAGTACTTGACAATATTTTGCAACTGTGTTCATATTTGTATCAATATTTTAATGTAATATCGGAATATTTCAGTGCCATTTGATTTTTGATTTTTTACAATCTACATTTGTACTATGTCTCTATAAGTCTGATTTTTGCTATGATGAATTCTTTAAATTAATGTATTTAATTATAGAGTAGAAGAAGTTTAGTATCGTAGCGATTTTTACCAATATGTAATTAATTATTAGCATTATAAGTGCACTAGTCGTCATTTTGATTTAACGGTATGTAAGTATGTAATTACGTTATATTTATTTCCAAATTGTTAGAAAGTGAGCTGCTCCAATTTTGTTTACAAACCATAAATTTAATCGATTATTAAAATTTTGAAAATTAACATAACGTTCCTTGTTTATATATAACCTTTAAATTGATTGAATTTTGTATAATAAACATTATTTACTCAAACTCCGTATATTATAAATAAAACATTAACTTTATATTTGTGTATTTTGAAATTTATTAAAATGTTAACGCATAACTGTCGTACATTCAATATAATTATCAGGACACATAATTATTTAAAAGTAGATAAAAGAGTGAAATATTATAAGTTGTTGTAAACATTGAAAATTGTAATATAAATTAATTCTTTACAATGACTGTATTTATACCGTACCTATAGATATGAGTACGCAATAAACGTTTTCACACGAAACAGTAACTTTTTTCTTCTTCCTTGCCTTATCCCACTAGGTGGGTTCGGCACAGCAATTTTTTTTCATCTATACTCCTCTACTAGCCGTCATCTTTACACTCACTCTTTTCACTCTCATGTTCTCAATCACACACTCCATCCATGTCTTCTTCGGTCTGCCTCTTGCCCTTTTTCCTTGCACTTCCATTTCCATCTCCTACTAACATGCGTCTCCTCCCTACGCATCATATGTAAACAGTAACTTATTATGTTATTTATTTTTACCTTTGGACCACTTGACTACTTAGGATTATCTTTATAGTTAATTAATAATGATTTAAAAAAACGAGTACGGCTTGGCGGTAAAAACGTCTGCTTTTCGATTAGACGGCCCCTGATTCGATCCCGGCCCTACAGCAATGACTTGTTTTTCAAGTTATGTGTGGATTTGCACTTGCTTTACGGTGAAGAAAAACATCGTGAGGGAACCAGCGCCGGCAATGTTTGAGGATCACAATATCCAAAGATCTGTGTCAACTGCCAACCCGCACTTGGCCAGCGTGGTGGGTTGTGTCCTGTTTTTCTCCTCGTGAGAGAATTCCCCGAGTCTCAACAGTGGGAACATATTATAAAGGGGGCCGCTTATGCTTTTACATATATCTTTATATTTTTTTTTATTTCATATGTGAATTGAAAACATCCGATTAAAATTACATTCATTGTGATCCTAGATAAAGAATATCTGTTTAAGATATTTACCTATCTATTCAATGCTGTATCGTTGAATTACAAAAAAATTACCTACGTGAGTGGCATAAGCTATCGAAAAATCCCTGTCGGCAGTCTCTAATACATTTCATGATATAATTCGAGGACAGGTAATTAGAACGATCCCTGAAGCGAAATCAACCTGTCTAAAGGCACTGTTCTTTCAATATTCTAGTTTCGTTTCCGAAATAGGCAACGATTATGACGTTTCCATTATTGGCCGTAGTATTTGGGAGGTAAAACGCCCAACTCACCTGACTGCCTGCAAGTAGAAAACAATTAGTCTGCCAAACGCAGCTACGCTCTCTGTGAACGGGAAAGGTACAATCAGCAATAGAAAATCGAAATCCATCTTTTACATTTAGGTCATTTAATTCTTACAAATTATATATTTCTAACAGCTTACCCAATTCGAGCGTTACGTATATTAGTTTATTATTATTAGTTTTAATTATCCGTTTTTTTTACAACTATGTATACATTATTTTATAGTTTAAGTTTGCGTTTGACCACACCATGCCATTATTTACATTTATTATTTTCGAGTTGCACCAAGTTTTGCCTTGTTTATCCGGAATTTCCATTTTTTTATTTTTGCACCCAGCTACTACAGTGCGATGGATGAAACATATAATTGTAGGGTCTGGCTGTAAGTATTAGTACAAACAGTCGAATTCTACAGGTATGCGAACAGTACAAGTATGCGATCTGAATCCCTAGAATATTTTTCATGTTTCAACCAGTATTATAGCGGGTATCATTTCTCTTATGATATACGGCATCGAGTATATATAGTAGTTCATTCATATATATTTTATCATTGTCATATATCATTCACATATTATATTCATAGCATAGTTCGATTAATATTCCGTCAGTCACTTGCAACTTTTGGTTCAGGACTAATTTTGAATTTACTTGGTATACCTGGTTACTGATCTAAGTATATTGACGGCATTCAATAGAGTGCCTAAGTAATGTATTTTAAATACATTGTTAGTAAGATATGACGCATAAAGTATCGAAAACTGTTCAAAGAAATAGAGGTTTTGAAGTCTACTGTCCGGAAAACTACTAATTAATATTTCCACCGGAAGTATTCCATTTTCAATTAAAACTGAAGCACTGGTGTTAGCAACATTACTTTATACAGTAAGCCTGCAAATCAAAGAGCCGATTGGAGCGTTCCTATGGCAACGTCAGGCAGCTGCTACTGAAACTATACACTACCTGCACTGCACCTTTCAGTACTCTTGCTTGTTGCAAACGTATCTTGATTGGCCTTTATTTCTATCCCCCGACGCAAGTACGTCAGGGTGTTTTGTATGTGTATATCTGAGGCAATGTGGCTCCCGAACGGATTAGCCGATGTTGTTTTGTTTATTTTTTTTTGTAAAAGGTTTGTTAGCGTTTGTAGCTCAGCGTGCTCTTAGCAACGTTTGATTAATTTGACCTAAAACGGCGGCCGCTAAACTAAACAAAATAGTGGACGGCATATTTTTTCATAAAGTGCTTCAATATGAGTTTCAAACAAAAAGGCTCGATTAGTAGAATACATTATAAATTTGAATTCCAAGATATATATATTTTTTTAAAAAGACAATTTTGGTACAGATTAGACCAATATTTGTAGCTACTCGAATATTCATAATTTGAGGTACTTAGAAGAGAGCACTCATAATCCTATGGCACGAGACCTCACGCCGCCTGAGTATATGAGTAGAGATCCATTTAAAAGGATAACCTCAAAAAGCATTATTAGTGAATTTTTTTAATTAATTATTTTTATTGGTGATAAATTTTACTAGTGATAAATTTGGAGATACAAAATGCTAAGTCAGGGGTTTTCTAATGACATAATTATACTTACACGTGTTGTGTTTCCTTAATTCCTAGTACGCTTTCTAATAGTAGTAGAAGAATAAGTCTAAATATCTTAGACAGAAATTATCAGTTAACTGCAAAACGTGTTATAAGTCCATAAATAAATTATCACATAGATGAAATAAACATTTATAAACACACTTTGTAAATTTTCAAATATCAATTGCACGAGCAACTTGAACTCCTAAAACGTTTTCTTTCTCTTTGTTATCAAGTAACTAACTCCAAAGAATAAGCTCAAAGCAAATGAACCAACATCAAATTTAAAATTTTCCTTCTAAAACTGTGACGTTTTGGGACCAGTGATAGGACCTACAAAATACTTCAGCTCAATACCCACAGAGGCGAGAGCCAGAAGACAGCGATCGCAATCCGGGACGGGAATATAATAATAATAATAATGAAGCGGATAAAGATGAGCTAAGCGAAACAAAGCGATGCGAAGCGAGGCAGCTTCCGCTCAATTTTGATCTATCTCACCGCTCCGCTTGCTTCTTACGTGGTAAAAAAGATAAAATATATTTTATTGCGTCTTGATTTGTAAGCACAGATTACAATAAACAAAAATATACTATAATTAGACGTGCGTTACTGGAACTTTGCGCCTCGCTGTAGGTTTCCTGAGAACCTGTGTCGCAAGGCAGCAATCCGTTCCCTCACGTTGGCCTCACTACGCACGTGGTCGAGCTCAGTTTTAAAGTTGTATGACATACATAGCAAGCGGGAGCGATTAATTCCATTATGCCCCACCAAGCCGCCGTACTGATGCCGAATCTCAAAAAAAGTCATTACAATGGATGCCATTTATAGTAATAATAATCTGCATTTTTAGCAGAACTGATACGAAAATACCATTGTCAATGGAGAGTCAGAGGTCTGACCTTACTGGTCTGTGCTATGAATAAGTACCACACAGACCAGTAGGGTCTGACCCGCCATAGAGAATGGTATTTTTGTATTAGTTGAGACTAAGAATAGAGGCCATTCTTACTCGTACTATAAATAGCATCCATTGCAATTTGTGTCAAATCGCATACCAATTCGAACGTTACAAATCGCTGCTTTGGAAGAATAGCGTATTATTACCAAATACTACAAAATTATTTTTTCAACACCATTCAGCGTAAAATGATCTGTTTTGTATACCTAGTTAAGATCGTATTTCTATAACAACATTTCACGCTGTGGCGCCACGGAAAGACTATAATGTTCCCGTCCTAAATCGCAACCGCTTTCCCGCTACTACCGCCGCTGTAGGTATTAGGATTTAATACATTTCGCCAAGGCAGGTGTCTGAGGAAAAGTAATTTTTCTCGCTGACAAAGTTCGTCAATCGAACAAAAGTTTTCTTATTAAAGTCGGACGAAGCGAGGCATTCCATCTCGTAGACCTATTAATGTTGCATCTGTTCATGACATCCGTATTCCCTTGATAAGATAGATAGGTATGTTTTAGATTAGTAGCGCCTATATTCTGCCTTGCTTTAACTATAATGCCGTTAAGTAGAAAATAATTTGAAAACGCATTTTAGTTAGGATACTGTAATATTACTAAGGTTATCAGAGGCCATAACCGAAGTTGTGCTAGTCTATTCGAACAGCTATTATTTATTCAAACTGGATGTAATAAATGATGTTGTAGGCTATTGTCGATACATTTAGCATATTTATTGTATTATCTGTTTGCCATTGATAGCAGTCGTCATTATCAATTAGAGTGCCAACTCAAAGAGAGTTGCCATTGGCTAAAATACGCGACTGAGTGTTGCTTCATTAGTTAATTTATTACCATTATACCTACTCATTTTAGATTTTCGCTATGTATATTGCTAAGTTCTGCTTATTTTATTAGCTTAATTATAACTACGTATTGAGTTATACAACTTATAGGTTTGCGTTTGACCACAGCTTGCCTGGTGATAAACAATACTATGATCTACGATGTTACGATCTCATACATGCGTACCTAGAAAATACCTATTAACTCGAGACTCAAGAAGAGAATTCCAAAGTTTTGTAGTCCACACAAGAAAGGTCGAAGCGAAACGGCTGGTAAGATATTTAGGGATTCCGACTGTTTACCTATGTATCTTCGCTGAGTTTCTGCTCGGTCTTTAATGGAACGGAGAAGGTGGTTTAATATAAACATCTAGAAATTCTGAAACAACTCTATAATATTTATATCTATTATGTCGTGATGTTTAAACAATTTTATTAGCAACGTTTGCGTCATATGCTGCATGATCGTTGCTACAAACATTTCTAGAGGAACTTATACTATTATTATGCTAAAGATTATGGACCGAGCAGAAGTTCCATAAGCTTTTCTGGGCAGCCACAATACAGATGGAGAGGCTTTAAAATTATTTTGCTACTTTTAGTGATGTGATAATAAAGTTTCGCCGGATAGATCAAATTTTAAATTCATGTGTTTTCAACTTAAAATTGAAACTCCGCGAAGAAAAACGTAATCTAAAAGGTCGTTTGCAGAGGGAAATTTTCCCAGAATACATTTTTTTCTTTTTCTACCTGACCTTCCTAGAATACATTAGCAGCATTAAAACATAAGAAGTCGTTATCTATGTTTGTATAGGTTATTAATTTCAGCGGATAACGAAATATTGTGTACCTACCTACCTATATGCGAAGGTTTTAATAAGACTACTTACTTATTTACTTAGACTAGTCGAGACTTACAATTTAAGTGGTCGTCAGATCTACAAAGTATTCAAAATGAGTTAAAATGGAATCCCTACCACTTATTAAGTGTATAGTAAATGCAAGCACACTACATCTTAATTCTAACGACACAGTGTATTCGAGCATTTAATTTATTATTATTTAATTCCGTCAATAAAAACTATGCCATCTATGTGAAATTAATTTAAATAGTGATCAATATTTTTTACGCTCATTAACTCAAGCCTGTAGCACAGAATAATAACTAGTACTACGTAGTGACGTGTCTGGATGTGTGTGTGTCTGTCTGTGGCATCGAACGGATGAACCGATTTTGTTTTTTTTTTTGTTTAAAAAGGGTGGTAGCCGATAGTGCTCTTAGCTATAACTGTCCAAAATTTAGGATGACACATTTTCACAGGAGTCTTAACATGGATATCAAATGAATATTTAATATAGCCTTGGTTATATATTATATCATAAGATGTAATTCCAAAAAGGCCGCTATCACAAATTGTTGGGAGTATTCTATTTTTATTATGTATACAAGTTATTAATTTTACTTTCATCTCTCAATCTGATAGCAATAATGTCCGGCATAAACAAACTAACTAACCCATCTCTAAAACCCATACAAACACAAAACTCGGTACGTTTGTCAGGAAATCCTCTTACAACTTTGACCGGTCGAAATTAAGCTCGCTTTTCCCGTTTCGTCCCTGGATCCGTTATAAAGTCCTCTACAAGTCCATCCGAACGCGACGCTGACGCCATACTGACCACTTCAAAGGGTTAATTGAACAAAAGAGGAAATTTCAACTCTATTTGCTTTGGACTTGGTATTCCTTGCGAAAAAGGTTAAACAACTTGATGCTAAGATCATCTCAAAAGTAAAGGCGTGGTACAATATACTAGATGATTTGATAATGTTAATATTTCAAGCGTCTACCAGTACTTGTCGTTATTAAGATCGAGTATAATACTGTAAAAAAAATCATGCTCATACATTTTTTGTATGGGATCCAAGGGTTAATGGAACAAAAGAGGAAATTTCAATTTTATATGATTTAGACAAGTGGCTACGACTATATTCCTCGCAAACAGATCTTATCTTAAGTGTGGGTGTAGTAAACACTAGACAAATTTTGTGAATAGACAGTTTCTAACGATTCTTAATACTGAATTGAAAATAATGAGTGAAGAGAAAAGTGAAAATACCTTAGCACTTTTGTTACCGCAGGATGATATAGGATTTTTGATAGATTTTATATTATAGTGCATTCAATCGGTAACACTTAGGTTGGCTAGACTAATATAAGATAATTGAAATTGTTCCAACCGTTTTTGTCGAAATTACGAATACAGTACCGTACCCGCGTAATACGGTAATAAACAAAAAATACAAAATACGAACAATAACCATTACTTGCAAAAAGCATATCAGCTTCTTTTCTTTTCGGTGACCTATTTTACGTAAATAAAAATGTAAATTACAATTTTTGACCTGAATTACATTTTACTAGAAACCTTCCCTGTGTAATACCATGGCTATCCCATGACAACTCTTGCTGATTTCCCTTGAGCTAATATACAAACGAGTCGCTTAGTATTATTGCAAAAAACATTTCAGCACGATTTTCATTACCCTAATGCGGAAGATGGAATTCGAGGACAATGAAATATTTTTCACGTGATTTGTAGATGAATTCATATTATCAGGGAGTCGATTAAGTAAATCAAATCCTTTAGATGCACAGAAGTTAAACAAAATAACAATGATTTGATCTAATAATAATGATTTTATTATGTTCCGTGTTCATATGCCATTAGATGGCGTTAAATAGCTTTACCTATAGTTAATTTTATTCATCACGGCGGTCTAAATTATTTCTTTTGTAACTTCTGAATCGTTTTCCCACAAAAGCGTTGGTAGCACAAATCTATTGAAAAGCCATATAAAACCCAAATATACTGTTAGGTTAAGGTGAGGTTAAGGTTAGGTTAAGGTTAGGTTAAGGTTAGGTTAAGGTTAGGTTAAGGTTAGGTTAAGGTTAGGTTAAGGTTAGGTTAAGGTTAGGTTAAGGTTAGGTTAAGGTTAGGTTAAGGTTAGGTTAAGGTTAGGTTAAGGTTAGGTTAAGGTTAGGTTAAGGTTAGGTTAAGGTTAGGTTAAGGTTAGGTTAAGGTTAGGTTAAGGTTAGGTTAAGGTTAGGTTAAGGTTAGGTTAAGGTTAGGTTAAGGTTAGGTTAAGGTTAGGTTAAGGTTAGGTTAAGGTTAGGTTAAGGTTAGGTTAAGGTTAGGTTAAGGTTAGGTTAAGGTTAGGTTTTTTTTTTTTTTTTTTTTCCTGTCCTGGAGCACCTAGCACAAGGCTACCGTCCAGGCCCGCGAGCTACTCCTACTGTGGTGGGCAGGAACTTTATTCAACTAGGTATTCTTTATTTACATACATAATTTTACAAATGTGCCCTTATACATATTTACATTTCTCATTGTTATTATCAGTTTACAAGTTTTGTCATATCTTTTACAAGTTTATCGTTTTTATTACATGTTTTGTCTTATCGCATTACAACATTCATTTACAAATATTTTCGTAATTAGTTACATTTTTCATATCAAATTATAAGTTTTGTTCAATTAATTTACATGTTTTATCGTTATGAATTTCATTTTTTGTTATCGAATTACATTTTTTTGTCCTATCAAATTACAAGTTTTAACGTTTTTAATTACAAATTTTTCTTATTCAGATTACTAGGTTTACATCACAAGTAGGATCAGAAGACAAAACTTGTAATTCGATGATCTCCTATCGAATTACAAGTTTTTTCCTATCAAAACGCTTATATTACAATTTATTCTATTTCCGTTTATTTTGCTTTTTACGTTCACAGATTTCTAAATTAAACTTTCTTAACTTTTAGAACATTTTATGGTCTAATTTCTGTATTCCCAAATAACTACAGCACTGATAGACTTAACTCTACTTTCTACTTTTCCTAACATATTATTTTGTGTTTTATTCTTGTAAATAACCTTAAGTTTGTACATTTTGGGTCGCTGGTTTTTCGGCGTCTACTACATTTAATACTTTTATTATTATTATATGCTTCTCTTTTTATTACCTATGTTGCTAACTCCTATAACTCATTATAGTGAACAACATATAATTTTGTATCCTGTTATCTAATTAATTTGCAATTTGTTTGCACAGAACTCCGTGGTGTACGTATATTTGTGAACTTTATTTGATGTTCTTCTGGGTAGTAGGCAGACCTTGCGAAACCCGATTTTCTCTCATGTTTCTGTTGTTTTTGGGCAGAAGGGATACAACTCTGATTTGGTTTTGCAGTGGTGTCCGGCTTCCTGATTGCAAACGGTGGTCCATGATCATCATGTGCTCTGCCTTTTGCTGTTTTAGCCTCGGTTTTAGACCATCTGCGATTTGGTGTTGCATTTTTATTAATGGTTTCATTTTTATTAAAGGTTAAGGTTAGGTTAAGGTTAGGTTAAGGTTAGGTTAAGGTTAGGTTAAGGTTAGGTTAAGGTTAGGTTAAGGTTAGGTTAAGGTTAGGTTAAGGTTAGGTTAAGGTTAGGTTAAGGTTAGGTTAAGGTTAGGTTAAGGTTAGGTTAAGGTTAGGTTAAGGTTAGGTTAAGGTTAGGTTAAGGTTAGGTTAAGGTTAGGTTAAGGTTAGGTTAAGGTTAGGTTAAGGTTAGGTTAAGGTTAGGTTAAGGTTAGGTTAAGGTTAGGTTAAGGTTAGGTTAAGGTTAGGTTAAGGTTAGGTTAAGGTTAGGTTAAGGTTAGGTTAAGGTTAGGTTAAGGTTAGGTTAAGGTTAGGTTAAGGTTAGGTTAAGGTTAGGTTAAGGTTAGGTTAAGGTTAGGTTAAGGTTAGGTTAAGGTTAGGTTAAGGTTAGGTTAAGGTTAGGTTAAGGTTAGGTTAAGGTTAGGTTAAGGTTAGGTTAAGGTTAGGTTAAGGTTAGGTTAAGGTTAGGTTAAGGTTAGGTTAAGGTTAGGTTAAGGTTAGGTTAAGGTTAGGTTAAGGTTAGGTTAAGGTTAGGTTAAGGTTAGGTTAAGGTTAGGTTAAGGTTAGGTTAAGGTTAGGTTAAGGTTAGGTTAAGGTTAGGTTAAGGTTAGGTTAAGGTTAGGTTAAGGTTAGGTTAAGGTTAGGTTAAGGTTAGGTTAAGGTTAGGTTAAGGTTAGGTTAAGGTTAGGTTAAGGTTAGGTTAAGGTTAGGTTAAGGTTAGGTTAAGGTTAGGTTAAGGTTAGGTTAAGGTTAGGTTAAGGTTAGGTTAAGGTTAGGTTAAGGTTAGGTTAAGGTTAGGTTAAGGTTAGGTTAAGGTTAGGTTAAGGTTAGGTTAAGGTTAGGTTAAGGTTAGGTTAAGGTTAGGTTAAGGTTAGGTTAAGGTTAGGTTAAGGTTAGGTTAAGGTTAGGTTAAGGTTAGGTTAAGGTTAGGTTAAGGTTAGGTTAAGGTTAGGTTAAGGTTAGGTTAAGGTTAGGTTAAGGTTAGGTTAAGGTTAGGTTAAGGTTAGGTTAAGGTTAGGTTAAGGTTAGGTTAAGGTTAGGTTAAGGTTAGGTTAAGGTTAGGTTAAGGTTAGGTTAAGGTTAGGTTAAGGTTAGGTTAAGGTTAGGTTAAGGTTAGGTTAAGGTTAGGTTAAGGTTAGGTTAAGGTTAGGTTAAGGTTAGGTTAAGGTTAGGTTAAGGTTAGGTTAAGGTTAGGTTAAGGTTAGGTTAAGGTTAGGTTAAGGTTAGGTTAAGGTTAGGTTAAGGTTAGGTTAAGGTTAGGTTAAGGTTAGGTTAAGGTTAGGTTAAGGTTAGGTTAAGGTTAGGTTAAGGTTAGGTTAAGGTTAGGTTAAGGTTAGGTTAAGGTTAGGTTAAGGTTAGGTTAAGGTTAGGTTAAGGTTAGGTTAAGGTTAGGTTAAGGTTAGGTTAAGGTTAGGTTAAGGTTAGGTTAAGGTTAGGTTAAGGTTAGGTTAAGGTTAGGTTAAGGTTAGGTTAAGGTTAGGTTAAGGTTAGGTTAAGGTTAGGTTAAGGTTAGGTTAAGGTTAGGTTAAGGTTAGGTTAAGGTTAGGTTAAGGTTAGGTTAAGGTTAGGTTAAGGTTAGGTTAAGGTTAGGTTAAGGTTAGGTTAAGGTTAGGTTAAGGTTAGGTTAAGGTTAGGTTAAGGTTAGGTTAAGGTTAGGTTAAGGTTAGGTTAAGGTTAGGTTAAGGTTAGGTTAAGGTTAGGTTAAGGGTAGGTTAAGGTTAGGTTAAGGTTAGGTTAAGGTTAGGTTAAGGTTACGTTATTTCTTTTTCCAAAATTCGTGACTTCGATGTTCGAAATCATACAAAAAACGTCTTCGTTTTTGAAATAGCTAAAAATAAGTCAAGTTATGAATTGTTTTTTAATTAAAGTTTACCGAAATATCAAAGTATTCTTAATTTAAATTTATTTGGTTTCTTATTTATGACTGTCTATTTCTTGGTTTATGACTTTCTTGAAAATCAATTCATGTTATATAATAAATATAAACAAATTCTATGTAGCTGATACATGCACGTAGTATTTAAATTATAGTGCCGAACATATCTTACTATAAAGCGCATTTCTAAAAAAATAATGATAATATTTCTAAAATATTAGAATCCGAAAAGAGCAGAGTCTCGGATTCATTATAAAATGTAACTTTAACCGGCTCGGATATAAAATACGGAAGCCGGATTGTAGCAGCTCTTGAGAAAAACAAAAATCAAAGACGCTCTTCAAGAAATCCCTGAACAGAAGAAAGCCAAAGCCGGATTTTGTCTGACAGCATACTTGCAGTATCTAGTTTTGCAGGCGTTGTATTTTTAATAAGAGTTTTGAATCGTTCGAATTAAGTACTTCCTTTGTACTAGCTCTTAATTCATTGTGGAAAGGCGACAGATGTTCTGTTATAGGTTTCCTTTTAGATAACTGCAGTTGTTTTTTTTTCTATAAATATTAACAAGTAGCTAATTATCAAACATATACATATTTCGTAACAATAAAATAGATTTTCTGCATGGTTTACCTTTCTGTGTGGACATTCTGATTTTTATAAATACGTATGTCATTCATCAAAGACAATCAATAAATTTACATAATTCATAAATACATATGTATAGAAATTAAATTGGTCAAGTGCTTAGTGAGATTTGAAGTAATGAAGTAATATTCCAGGAACTTTTGTTTGCGCGATCTACTGTTCGAAAAACGACTGGTTTAAATGATTTATAGATGGTTAGTAAATTGATTAACTGCACCTGGTATCATTTTTTAATACGAGTCAGTTGATGATGATGAGCGCGATGTTTGCCATAGGAAACACCACGCTGAATCAGTCCAATTGCAGTGTGGATCCTCGAGTTTGAGATTACAAACTATAATGGCGATTCAGCGGCACACACGACTAAACTTAATTTAAAGAAGCCCCGTCTTTTCATCTTAGGTGACCAGAAAGAGACGGCACGTTCTGCACCATAGTCAAAACAACTAAAATCACGTCAAATGTAGAAAATATAGGCGACTTTAGGACGCACTCACTTGTATCACCTCTAAAACTGCCTGCACATTCAATATTTGACGTGATTTTAGTTGTTTTGTCTGTGGTTCAAAACGTGCCGTCTCTTTCTGGCCACCAAAGATGAAAAGAGACGGGGCTTCTTTAAATTTAGTTTAGTCGTGTGTGCCGCTGAATCGCCACCATTATCTCCTTACCTATTCAAGTATGTATGTAATAGTTCAAATTGCTTATTCTACCATGTTGGTAAAAGAGGAAACTGTTGCTCTGCCTTACAGGCTAGTATCTTATCCTAGTGCAAAGCGCAGACATCTTCCAACCTAACTTCCTAATAAATTAGCCATATTTAAAAAATATTGTTTGTTCTAATATGTATATTATTGGTTTTTTATTCATATGTATTTATATTAACGTCAATATACTTGTAATAGGTCATAAGCATTTACTATGAACAATAACGATTTATTATTATTATTATTATTATATTTCATCACCGATCTGTGTGTGTTAATTAAAAAAATACGGACATTTATAACTTTATGACTATATTCCCTGTACACTGCTTCTACTTATTTGAAAAACCACCAAAATCCGTGACAAAAAATGTGTCAACATATTTTATCCGGCTCAAAACAGGAAACAACGATTTAATTCACTCTAATGTACAATTCATTCGTACAGTTCAAAAGAACCTTATTCAATGTTATTTCCGTGCTTAATAAAGGTCACAGGGCGTAGAAAGGTAAATAAACATCTGTGTAGGCGGTCCATACATTTTGTTCAAAGATGGACAAAATTTGGTTATTTTGTAGTAAATTCGTTCTATTTTAACTAAATTTCCTCTACAGTAGTAAAAAGGTGATCAAAATATGATACATGCTAAGATACCTTATACGTAATGCAATATGCATTATATTAAAATAAACCTGTAAAGAAAAAAATTAACATATGTAGAATACTCGTACATATACCGTTAGTAAATTGAGATAAACACAAAGAAAATAGTTTGTGTGTTCCTTCGACCGATCATCGCAACTCTAACGAAAATAACACTAAATTCACATTGGTATTCTATTAGTATCGACCTTCCTACATACAACAAAGTAGTTATATCTCACTCAAGATTTCCATCAATTTCATAGCATTTCGGGAAAGTACGCCTATACTGATACATTATTTAACGTAAATCAGGTCTATGTTCTATCATTTACCTAAAATGTAAACAAAATTTAGCCAGATGTAGAAAAAAGCAACTCAACGAAATAAAAAAAATGGAACAGAAATTATTCATGAAAAGTTTGCTCACCCTAGATCAATTATAATGAGATGTTTACTTTTACAAAACATGTTGTGAAGGTTTCGCGAGTAGACAACTTTTTTGACTCGCATTAGCTAACTAAATATGTTGTGTGTACTTTTAATATTGTATTTTCAAGGCACCAAAATGCATTTTATTTTCTTAATCCGGTTTTTGCTATTTTGTAATAAATGAAATGAATACAAATGGTTCAGATATGTTTTTGTCATAAAGCGCAAGTCGTGTTTTTTTTCTTAGAGCATTATTTGTTCACTTATTTAAATATTAAATAGTAGTATTTTTAACAAAAAATCAAAAAATATTTCAGAAAAATTACATAAAAAAAATTTTGTTAAATCAAAACCACAATAAAATTAAAATACAATTAAAGAAATTAAAATTAAACACTGCACACACTTTGATATACATTTACATAAAAAAGCTATTTGCGACAACGGCTAGCTATCGATTAATCATCAACTATATAAAAAAAAAAACTCCAGTCATAATTCTCAACTATTTGCTCAAGGATCATGAAAAACCTCTTTGCATGTCAGTTATTAAATTAAAAGGTAAGTACACGTATTGGTCAAAATAAACTGACGATCACTTCATTAAAAGGTAAAAATAGAAAGAATAGAATTTAAAGGAATTTTAGGAAAAAGTGTATATAAATAAATGATTAGATTGGTAAGTCATGTTAATTGTATCAAAATAAAAGACACCCTACACGATCATCTATTAACAAGTGACCACTTCAAATTATCTCATTTAATTGACAGAATTCCCGAGAGGTTGCACCACGGACTAAACGAGACACATTCTATCTTTAAGCCGCAGCCGATCCAAAGTTAATTGAAACTGAAATCCCTCAGTCCGAGAGTTGCCTGCAAGAACTGGGCCCAAAAACAAGAGACTATATAAGTATATATTTTATTCCGTTTTTAAACCCATATAGACATAAGGAAGCTGTTAAAATAATATTCTAACTTGAGAAAGTAATTGGTGAGTTGTAATAAACTAATTATAAGTATACGATATATAATTCTATGTCATTATATTCATAATAAAATTCGTGTTTGCCATACAACACGTCAATGTCAGATACATTCAAAAAACTAAAATTACCCAAACACTCCATCTCTGGCCATTTAGTACAAAGGTGTCCATAACAGCAGCACTACCGCGCTGTATTGCAAAAGTCTTTCAGCACAAAAAAAATACTCTAAATTTTAAAAAAATATGATTCCTAAGAAATGAGGTTTTTTCTAACGCTGCTCAAGTATTCTTAGCGTCAAATAGAATCGGTAAGTAAAAGACAAAAAATGTAAATAATAACTGAGATTCAAGTTGGCTTTTTGATATGGGACGAGTATATATACACGAGCGGGCACACGTTCTATGTCCCGTTATGGGACGAGTTTTAAGTACGAACTAAAGTCGCTGAAATCCCGTACATAGCTCGGTGTCTGACCAACGCTAAAGGAAGCTTCTTTGAGGAAAATTAGGAACCTGAGTGCAATTACAAATTATAGCGTACAATTACGTTTACCTGTGGGGATTCTATACTAATTTAGATACTAGGGTTTCTAAATCGTGACTATTTATTATAACATGCAAGACATAACATACAAGTAAGTACATTCTGCTTAATAGGCTCGCGCTTGACCGCAACTTCCCTAAAGATGGAAAACCTTGCTTCCATGATCAAGAGTCTGAAGCCACGTCCCAGCTTTAAAAAAATGATAAATGGTTTTTTTGTATCCTTTCTCAATGGACTCAAATTTTTCCAACTGGTATAACTCGAATGCCTTGAAAATTCTAGGAAGTTAAGTTTACACTTAGAGCCATATCAGAAGTATTATTAAAGAAGTAGATAATTATTACTTGGTAATTTAGAATCAACTTTTGTAGCAGACTATTTTTAGTTCTATCTAAAGTAATCCAATTTTCTGACCTATTTTAATAGTTCTTTGGTCAACATTATTGTTAACAAAGAAATTTGCAAACCACGAATTATAGTACATAATTAGTAATTTCTTGTCAACAAATTTCACAAACAACAAACTTTTATTGTCAACAAAGGATTTCGCAAACAACGAATCATAATTTTGGTAATAAGTCATTTCTCAAGTAGTCTAATCAACAACTTCAAAAACGTGTTAAACAGACATAAAGCTCCTAAAAATATGTGCCATAGCTCATTCGATTCGAAATGACGTCTAGAAAAATGTTTGTTAAGTAAGGGTTTATTATCACATAAAAAATTGCGATTGTTATTAACAAAATAAGAAAAAAAAAGGTATTTAGTTTTTCGTTAATAACTTTTTTTAATTATTGAATATTAAAAAAATATTTTTAACAATTTAAAAATTTGAATAAATTATAGTGTAATCTAGACACTTGAACGAAAAAAACTTCGGTGAAAAAAAATGTTTTTGTCGATTTTTCAAAAAGTTACACCATTGTTAAAGTAATAATTTGTAAGATTTGATAAGCGTATTCCCTAAAGATAACAAGATCTCCGAGTGGCCAACTAATCTACTAGAAACTGCATTAAGTACAAGATGAGAAGCAATCCAAACTAATTCTCAGACAGACTAACTTCATCTAAACTTTGATATTGGGAGCAACAATCTAACGGGTCAGCTAATGCGTCGGTCGATGACTACAGAATTATGATTAAAATTATTTAGAGTTTTTGCCAAATAGTTCAAAAACTGCTCAGTCGGTCGGGCAATCGCATTACGCTACGTAGATCATGGGTTTGACTTCCGCTAATGGCGGTAGCCGTTATGTTAAATCAATAAAAAATACAAGGAGTTCTGATTTTTAAAATCATCATGACGACCTCGTTAGCGCAACGGTTACCATGCCGGACTGCTTACCAGAAGGTTCCGGGTTTGATTCCCGGCCCTTGGTGCTTAACTAAATTTGTTGGTTGTGGGTCTGGGTGTTAAATATGTATCTATATAAAATATATATGTATGTATATGAGGTATATTAGTTGTGTTAGCTACCATAACACGAACTAAAAATGGTTCAGTATGGGATTAACCAGCCGTGTGTGAAATGAGTCCTAATATTTATATATTTATTATTACTTATCATTATTATTTTAATTGTAGATGACTTTCTATCCTAACCTCATCTGAAAACGAAACTCTTATAACCGGCGAAAACACCACAAATTTTAGTTTCTAGTACATTTTTCCAAACATTATATTCGCCTGACTATATTTGTGACAGTCAAAAAAAAATATTTACGCCTCTCACTGCACTGCATATATACAACATATAAAATACAAGCAGTAACTCAATTTACGCCACATCAATTTCTGTCAAAAAGTTAACTGGCATTCCTGGCGTTTCCGTTGTATTGCATAACGTTTAAAATGTTAAAATGTTGAGGAACTACTCTCAGTTTTGTTTTTTTTTTAACAAAGTTTCACAACAATTAATGCTGGCGCTATTTACATATAAATATCAGTCATAATCTTGTTTAGGGGTTGCCACAAAAATACACACAACACGTGTCAAAGCTCGAGACAAAGTTAAGGTAAATTCCAAAAAACATTCACAGATCGATTCACAGTCGTCATTGGCATTTACTCGTAGCTTCGACCTTCATTGTAAGATCTGCGAAGCTTCAAACTATCTTCCTGGGTCTCTGTTTCTTTAGTTCAATTTGGGGATTATTAAATCTAGAGTAAAGGTTGCTTCTAGGCAAGTGTGACAAGATGTACTTAGGCCACAGCAAAGCAGGTGAACTGCGGTCAAAGGTGAGCATATTCGGCATTAAAATAACAAACTAAAGCTTCATCACAAAAATGATGTTAGTTAAAAGATAGCTAGTGTATAATATAACTTTATCTAACTTTGCTTAAGTAGCGCCTTTAGCTCAGCTAGCTAAGGTGATCTGACATAATCATGGAGGTTAAGCATCGGTCGATGCCGACAGTGTTTGGATTGGTGACTATGCTCAAGGCTGTCATTTAAAAATGTATTTTTCATCTGAGCCCTACCGTGAATCGGATGAAATATTAAATGGTAGGTCCCGGCTGTTGGTCTTAGTACAGGCAGTCGTTAAGTCAAATACGAGGCTTTAGGGTTGCTCTCTTATTCTGTTAGGTCATGCGAAGAAGTAGAAAAAGACTAACACTTATGATGCTCTAAGTTTGTCATAAGGTATTGTTACTACTTATATGAGCATATATTTAAAGTATTATTTTACAAGCTATTCCACACTAGGTATGCTCCATCTTAGGCAGGAGTTTTGCTAGCTCCACATGAGTTAGCGAAAAATACGTTACGCCCTGCCAACTGCCGGTCAACTGCCTACCTATAAAGAGTAAAAAATAATTTTCCACAAAATAATCTGTAGTAAGTTTATGTGCTTCTACCGTACACAAAGTGGAAGCTATGTTTACTCGCCGTAATACCTTGTCATACACCCGAGCGTAGTTTTTGTTCCCTCTATTTCATATTTTGTCTGCGAAATTTCCCAACAGAACTAAAATGGCTCGCATCTTTTTTTTATATGTCGTCGCAAGTGTTAGCCGAAAATTCGGGACGAATTTATGCGGAGTGTCTGTCAGAGTGTCCCTGTCGATTTTTGTAAAAAGCTGTTTTAAATTTGTCAGGAAAGTTTCGATATTTGTGTTTTTTTTTTAATCATCACTAGCTAGGCATATAGAAAGCAAGACGCGTAACTTCACGGGTTAGCGGCACTGCGGCCTAAGGTGGAGCATGCCTTGTCTGAAAAATAACGATGAAATAGTCCTATTATTCTCTTCACTCTCTACAGTTATCTTCACAGGTTTATTGTCACGGGAACGAATACTATCACAAGTTTTACTAACCACAATACTAACCTAACCTAACCTAACCTAACAATAGAGAGTTTATGTGGGTAGTACAGACGTGTGCATATTGTTCCGTAATTTAAATCAATATCTTCTAAAAACTTACAGTATTTTCGCTGAAATTAGTCTCATCGTGTTAAAAATTAAGTGATTGATAAGTGATAGTGTTATCAAGCTAATTTTTTGCCAATTTACAGTGATTTTCAACTTAAAATTTTTCAGTCGTTCAGTCGCGATACAAATACGCCACAACTATTGTCTATTTCTTCGGCCGTATTGTGTAAACATACTCGTTATATTACAATGGCAAAGTGCAGCGCTTGCGGAAAGTTTGTGTCGGCAACAGGAGTTGTAAAGTGCATGGACTGCAAATGTTTGTTACATAAACAATGCGTGAAGGTCAAGGACATGGCGACCGGCCTGTGGATGTGCGACCAGTGCGCAGTCAAACAGCCGCATATAAATAATGAAACAACGTCGTGCTCTGATCCTGATCCGCTGCCTAGTACTTCCTGTTGTTCTTCGTCGCAAACAACAGATTCCGTACAATCTTTATCGGATACAACAGTGCGTCAGTTCATTGATGAAATGAAATCTTTTCGGGAATGCATGCAAAAAGTTAGTACAGAACTTGCGGACTTCAGAGTGGAGTTCGACAAACTGCGACTGAATCAAAATTCGATGCAATCGGAGCTCGAAACTTGTTCCTACAACATTACTTTCATAGGGGATCAAGCTGAAGAGTTGGAAAAAAGATTGAGCGTGTTAGAAGACACTGTAGGCAAAAGTACGTGTAGCGAGACGATTCAACTGAGTCTTGAGCAATTGAAAAACGAAGTCAATGAAAAAGATCAGCAAATGTTATTAAATGATATTGAAGTGAGAGGTATCCCAGAGGTGACTGGTGAAGACTTGCGCCGAATAGTCCAGAATGCTGCATGTCAGATGAAAGTAGATATCGATAAAAATGATGTACTGGAAATCTACAGATCTGGACCGACCAATAGTAATAAATATGCAAACACTACACCAGCTAGCGCGGAGGATGTGGCGCGCAGCAGGCCGCGGCCCGTGGTGGTGCGCTTCACCCGGCGCGAGCCTCGCGACCGCCTGCTGGCGGCTGCGCGCGCGCACCCGCTCACCGTCAGGGACCTGGACTTCCCGGCCAGCACAGAGGCTAC
Organism: Mellilla xanthometata; assembly: GCA_035578125.1. Taxonomy (NCBI): domain Eukaryota; kingdom Metazoa; phylum Arthropoda; class Insecta; order Lepidoptera; family Geometridae; genus Mellilla; species Mellilla xanthometata. The sequence continues at coordinate 5,411,011 of JAPUBQ010000013.1, forward strand.
GCAGCGGGTATACTTAAATGAAAGGCTGACTAAGTACAACAAAAAGCTCTTCTATATGGCTAAACAGGAGAAAATCAAGCTAAATTGGAAATATATTTGGACACAAAATGGAAAAATTCTATTAAGGAAAGATGAAGGTGGAAAAGTAATTCGCATAAGGCATGATAATGATATACCGATAACTTTTCATTAATCTGAGGTATTTTACATACTTCACATGACCGTTATCGTAACGTACATAGTTTTAATGCAATGGTTACCGACTCTGAATTAAACGAAACCCTATATTAAAATTGTATAATTGGTATATACATATAAATACATACCTATCATAACATGCTATATGTATGCCTACAAATATTTAAGTTATTGTGTAGGTATTGTTTTAATTTTTACTTATGTTTACATCTTATTTCCGCATGATTTATGTTTTCTACAATAATAATATTTAATTTGTGTCTAATCTATAAGTATAATTAGATTGTAGTAGTATATTGAAGTAATATATTAATATAACTATTGGTTATTTTTACTGTAGGTTTAAAATAGATGATATAAATGTTTTACATTAATGTGTAAAAAAAAGGAAATTTAAAATGTATTAAGCTTAAGTACCTTTTGTAATATCTTTAAGTTTCATTACAAAGCATTTGTTTAAATAATACTTAGTAATATTAATTTTCTGTTTTTTTTTGGTCTCTCTTAGAAGCTTATATACTATGATTTAAAATATATGTTTATTTTCTTTTTTGTTTTATGTTTGCTTTATAGTTTGTAATGACTTTACTTGTCTTAGAAGATTTTGTTATGAAACTGTATTATCTGTATCTATGTGAGTTTAATTGTTGTGTGTAAAGGAGCAGGTTGAAAACCAGCGCTGGAGTACCTAGTGTACTCCAGCATTATGCTGAACCTGCTCCTTTTGTGCACATACACATTATCATACTCGTATATGTAGTATGTATAGCTCAAATAATTGTGTAAATTGTCTGTGTGCACAATAAACTATTTTTCTTTCTTTCTTTCTTTCTTTCTTTCAATAGAATGAAATCAAACTTTCAAACGACGAACTTAGTTCATAGTTAAACCTAAATAAATAGTTTTAATTTTAAAACACAATTCAAATTCCTAGATAGTTTGATTAAAACTATTCAGACAACCTTCCAACTTGGTATTTGTATTTGATTACTCCTGAACCAGTTATACCTTATAACTTATATAAGGTCAGAGGCCTTCGGGTGTGTTGAAAACTTTCGACACCAGAGCTTGGCCAATTAGCTAATACGAAGAAGGAGAAAAAATAATTAGTGACTAACGCGAAACCTTTTAAGGCGATGCTAGAGTAAAATCTTGCAATAAAGTTTTATTATGATTAATTAAAGAAGAGCGCTATATGTAAAAAGAAAGAATATGTAAAAATCAAATAAAAAATTCCGAACAATTTTTCTTTCACATTATTTGGTACTATATTTTGATTAATCGTCATTTATCTTTCTTCATTACACAGTAGAGACTATACTATATTTATAAGTTTTTTTACCGCCTTTTATTTTGTTAAAAATTTAAAAATAATAAAAAAAAAATTATATTTAATTAAATTAATAAGCCGCATTTAATTATATTTCTAAATATAGTTATTATAAGCCAGTTTTGTCCCATTGAAGAGCAATTACCCTCTTCCCACTTGTCACGGCCTATTACTATTTCCTGCCAGTTTTTACAGTTTATAGGTATTTTTAGTTCGTCCCGCTATCTCCGTCTGGACCTGCCGCGACGTCGGACTGTGGTACCCACTGGGTGGTGCGTTTAGCCCACAGATCCTCCGACATCCGGCTGATGTGCCCAGCCCAATTCTACTTCCACTTCAGTTCGGCTGCCTTTTGGCCAACGTCTATGATGCGTGTTTTGGAGCGCAGTGCGGTGTTTCTTATGCGGTCAGTTAGTTTGACTCCTAATATGCTGCGCTCCATAGCGCGCTGGCTGACCCCGAGAGCGGACTTCTGATCGTTTGTTAAAGACCAAGCCTGTGCACCGTATGTGAGAATGGGGATAATACAGCCTTGGCCTAAAGTATTAGGCACCCCCATAAAACACGTGTACCCGTAAAGTTATTGTTAATATTACTTTTCTGTTTAGCAAAACAATTAGCAACAATGTTATAATACTGTTTAAACAATAGATAAGGGTTGTTAAGGATCTGTAAAACAACTGTCCCATAAAAAGTGTTTTGAACCCTTTTTGGAAAATTTTAATATTTATTTCGACAGTCTTGTTTCGCCTCCCACGGTAACCAGAAGTAGTCGAGTCTTAATTATTCGTAAGTTATAGACAGTGTTCCGAAATGCCGAAAAAACAAGAACTTTGTGTAGAAACTTGGATCAAAATTCAAACTCTGTACATGTGTCCAAGAGTTGTTTTCTAATGAATAAAAATAAAAATAAATAAATTGCAATAAAGTGTACGAAATATACTAATATTATATTTTTACTTTATTTTACAAAGGAGACCTCAGTCACCCTATTGTATTACAGCCTTTATTATTTTCGCCGTAAAAATTAAACTTCATTGCTTAACTTTATATTCAGACGGAGCAACTCGAGACGTTTCAATTTGGGCCGAAATCCCCCGTATTAAAAGGGAATCCTCTATTTGGGCTAAATTACCTCATGGCAACACCAAAATATGATCCCAAACTGTTATTGAAGTTATTTGAAAGGAAATTTGAGATTTTACGAGGGTAGATTTGTTATTCTTTTACTCGTCATTTGTTTCTAACTTCTGACACTGGGTTAAAAGACAGGTGTTAAAATTTTCACAAAAATGTTTTTGTGCGAGTGTGTATGTGCTGAGGCATCGTACCTTCCGAAATGATGATATTATTTTAATCCATTTTTTTGTTTGTAATTAAGGCCATTTTGGCAACTTCGTTGGCGTAATAGTTACCATGCCGGAATGCCAGCCAATGGGTCGATTTGTGTAAAACAAACTAACAAAAATCAAACTTTTCCTCTTTGTAATATTGGCATATATGGTATAGATAACTAGCATATGAGTCTCTTTCTAGTCACTAGCAATAAACCTCTGTTTATTGCTAGTGACTAGAAAGAGAGCTACAAGGCTAAATTTAAAAAAGTAGTTTGGTAGAATCACCAGTATTGATGAAGTATTTGAAAATCTACCAGAGCGATCGTAGGTTTAGGCATTAAAAGATTAATTTCAGAGGACACTTGATTGCTCAATCATAAGAAATTAAATTGGAGATTGTTGGGAATTCCGAGTTACGTCTTCATTATGCTTATTCGACTGTGGCCCGGAGATCAATGAGAGAAATTCGATTTCATAAAATATTACCGTAGGATTCTGTAACTTTGTCAGTCTCCAATAATTCTGAACAAAATTTGGGGCCATATTTCTTTTATTTTTTTTCAAATAGGTGTCTACTGTATATATTTGATTTGTTTTTTAACCTACATTGTTCCACAGACGACCTCGTTGACGTAAAAGCTACCATACCGGATTGCCTACCAGAGGATCCCGGGTTTGTTTTTGGTGATTAACTAAACTTTTAGCTGTTGGTCTGGGTGTTCAATCTGTATCGATGTAAAGTATTTAAGTATCTATATGTAGAATATCAGTTGTGTGAGCAACCATAATACTAAGTATATATTTTAATTCGGACACATTTCACACACGGCTGGTTAGCCCCATACTGAACCATTTCTAGTTTATATTATGGTTGCTAACACAACTGATATACTTCATATACATACATACATACATACACACATACTTTATATAGATACATATTTAACACCCAGATCGACAGCAAACAAATTTAGTTTAGCACAAAGATGTTGGTCGTGCCAGGAATCGAACCCGAAACCTTCTTATTGGCTGTCCGGCATGGTAGCCATTACGCCAACGAGGTCGTCAAATGGTTTAGTATGGGGCTAACCAGCCGTATGTAAACTGTTTCCTCTATGGAATCAATGTCTACCTAAACCCCATGGTTTCGGTATGTTGTTCGTAGGTGACAATATGAGACATTAAATTGCAGATCTGTAACTCCTTTAGACACACTAGCATCTTTAACCAAATTAATCCGGGATAAGAGTAGTCTATGTTCATCCAAAGTTTAGTCTATTTCCATGGCAATTTCACTACAATTTGTAAATCGAATCGAAAGGTGTGAATGAGTCATAAAAATACAAACACTATTTCACTAGCAACTTTGCATTTTTTAAGATTAGTAATATTTCCACTTTTAGAACGAGACATAATATTTTTTTGTAGATATCTCTCAAGCCTATATCCTGATTCAACCTTATCAGTGTTATCGTATCGATATATTAGATAACTAATTACGTACCTATTAGTATTTTATTGATAAGTAAAATCTTACTATCTAACAATTGCAATCACGCTATCTAACACTTTTATTCTATTGCTATACGAATAGTTTTTGGCTTTTGACGCAGAAATGAAAATATATTTAGCCATGTTACGTATGTAATTTCTTACTCGATAGGTAACGCCATCTTTTATAATGAATGGGTTTTCATGAAAAACTGATTCTACCCATCTAGGTATAGAACAAGTTGTCTAGGACAGAATCGAATTTATAAAAAAACTCCTTATACAAATTCGGCGATCACTTGAACAATTTTGTTAGGGAAATTAATTCTAAAATTGCATAAAGAAGTATCTATATAATACGCTTGTAACCATAGCTTGTTATACGAGTATAATACGATTTTCCTACAGATGATAGGTTTGATGTGACTATCGTTCCTTTGATATCAAAAGCTTTGAACGATATGAGAGTAAACCGATTTCTTAATCGAATACCCTGAGCCAGGCCGATGTGTAATCAAAAAGCAATCGTTGACGACATTTTACCTGCCTGCCCTTGGGAAAATCTTTCGGCTTTTATTATGCGGGCGTTGGTTGATATAGGTTGATGTTGCGTTATAGGTTTTTTTTTACTCTAAATAGGTCAGCGTTTAACCATAATACACCAGTGTTCCTCGTCTTGTGAATGGTACACTGATTGTGCTGAAATATGTCGGGCTTATACCGATAAAATAAATGAAAGTTACACAAAATTATTTACAACACACTTGATGGTAAGTTATAATGTGGTCTATACTATAAAAGTGATAGATAGCGTGATCGCAATTACTTAGAAGAACCTTCCCTACCCATATAGAATCGATTTACTGATGATTAACAATAAAGCGATAAAAATAGCTTGATAGGATTCAAGAAATTGGTCTAGCAATTCCAAAGTACGAGTATGACGATTCAGGCAGCATATTTTTGTCTTTGAGTTGTTTTATCACTTTTTTTTTCCAAGCTATGTTTGATGAGAATCGAACGAGGGCCGTCGCCACAAAATGGCGGATTACATATTTTTCATAACTCCCGGGTATTAAATAAAAGAGGACCAACAATGACATCCATTATAAAAACAAACAATTCCAAGAAGACTGGCATTCAATAAAAGCTGAGTCGAGGGTTATCTTAAATTTTAATTTACACTTGTTTTATATAGGTTGCTTAAATTAATGAAACAAGAAAACGACCCACTCCAAAATTTCTTCCACCATTTACGCCTAAAGAAATATTATTATATCAAAAGGACATCTGTAGTCTTTCCTTCAATCCGTAATAAAAATAGATAGAAGTCGTAAATTTCGGGTACCTCCGTACCATGGTCCCCGAAACAGGACGGGGCACAGGATATAATAATTTTATCCGTGTCTGTAAACTAACTTGTACTTTGGATTGTGCTTCTTGGATACTGTTTAGTTTGTATTTGTAATTAGTACTAATGCATAAATATAATTAGAAAGCAAATGGAATCACAGATTTTATAACGTCGTACTTTGAATCGAGAATTAATTATTCAATTATTATTTTATAACGCTTTCTAATGGGATATTGCTAATCAGGTGGATAATATTTTACGGTCAAAATTGTAAGGGTAAGTACAAGTTACTAAAGCCTTCAAGAGTGGTCTAAGTAGGTCTTGGTAGCTCGGCTAGCTAAGGTGATATGACGCGATTATCGAAGCAACGGTTGATGCGAACGGTGTTTGGATGGGTGAGCATGCACAAGACTGTCGTTTTTCAAGTGACATTTTCATCTGGCGCTACTGTGGGTCAGATGACACGTTAAATTGTAGGTCCCGGCTGTTAGTCTTAGTACAAGCAGTCGTTAAGCCAAAGGCCTTCAGGAGGCTTGAAAACTCTCGACACCTGAGCCCGGTCACTTAGCTCATATCAAGAAGAAGTTAGTTCATATATAAAAACATATGTATGTATTTTTAAAAAGTTTCTCTAAATATTATTATTGAAAATACGTCCTTTTTGCACAGCCATATAAGGAAGGAAGGAAGATGTGATTGATATTTAAACGTTAAATTGTAGGTTGCAACTGTTAGTTACTTAGTACTAGCAGTCGCTAAGCCAAGTCAGAGGCCTTTGGGCGGCTTGGAATCTCTTGACACCAGAGCTTGGCCACTATACGACGAAGAAGAAGTCTGTCGGGTAAGTAGAAGTCACTAACGCAAAACCTTAAGTAGGTCTTTATAAACAACTTACGTTAAAATAATATTGAAAATTAAAAAAAAATATATCTTCCCTGTACATTTTATTTCTTAACGAAATGACTAAATTTATACATGGAAACACCTAGAACATATTTCCCATACTTTTTTTGCGAACATACAAAAGTCTCAGAACAAAATTTGTTTGTTAAATGTACTCAATTAGTATTGAATGAAGCTCATGACGTAAACATCTTTCTTCCAAACCCACTCCACTGTGTCCGGTGACTCAACAAACCTTTGCAATCAAATTGTTATCAGAGCTTTGCGAGAAGAATTTTTATGAGCACCCTACAAAGCTTTCCCAGATGGATGGGCGACCCGAAAGAGTTATTTGTATTGATTGAATTAAAGATAGCATTCTTTATGGGATATTTTATGGGTCATGTACTGAGATTGGTGCACCTGGGCCTTTTTTTTTTTTTTTTTTTTTTTTTTTTTTTTGATAATGACTATGCTGTTGGCCTGATGGGCCTCTACAGCGACACCGGACAAGTGGCTGGGCGCTGATGGCGCCGGGCCAGAGTTTGTTGTTATGGGTGACTTGCTCCAAGGGCACCTCTAGAGGTACGAACCTCGGCTTGGACCGTCACCAGAGTAGGGGGAGACCGGGTTGCCCTGTTAGTCCCAGAAGGGGAGCAAACTAAGGCCCTAATGTTTGTTAAACTGATTGATTATTTGGAGAGAATCGATTTGACCTGAGGGGTCGGCCACCACGCCGGCGGGGGCGGAATCGGGGACGTGTCGTTGCACTACTAAGCTGGCGTTGGTACCCGGGACCAATGCCGAAGACGGGGTGCGTGTTACCGCCGGAATTGTTGTGAGAAGGGGAGGAGCCTAGAGCAGCCGAGATAACGGCTGCTATTGGGTCGTCCGGATCGACCAAAGCGTGTTTTGGGCGTCTACGAAGGAGCTCACGGCCCGGAGTTGGGTCCGTGGAATAGTCGGAGGCTTGGACTACGAGAGGGTTTGGGTGATGGGGGGCGGCGTCAAAGTAACGACGAGAGGCGTGTTTCATCCACTGTGGGATGGAGGGAAGTTGTAGGTCGCAATGTAGGTCAGCGTTGCGCATGAACCACTCTGCGCCTGTTGCTTGACGAATGAAACGGTTTTGGAGTTTTTGAAGAGGCTCTAGAACAAAGCTAGGCCTGTGGGCGAATACAACAGAGGAGTACGTGAGGACAGGGCGGATGCAAGTTTTGTAGATTGTCACCTTATTTCTAAGGGACAATTTACTTCTAGCGCAAATCATTGGATACAAACGACCCAGGAAGAAAGCCGCTCTGTTGCGGACTATCGAGATATGTTTTGAAAATGACAGTTGACTATCAAGAGTGACACCTAGATACTTGGTCGTTTTGACCCAAGGGACGGTCGTACCGTTTAGGCGGATTGAAGTTGGGGGCTCAAAACGGTGGGCAATCGTAGAAAAGCGCATGGCTGCGCTTTTTTCCGGATTCACCGTTATTCCCCACAACTTGAACCAGTCGCCTAGCTGGTTGAGAGCCTTTTGAAGCCGCGGGATGGTGAGGTTACGTTTCCAGCCTCTAGTGTAGAGGGCGGTATCGTCAGCAAAAAGGGCGATCTCTACATGTGGAGAGCGAGGGATGTCACTAGTAAACAAAGTGAAGAGAACGGGAGCGAGCACCGAGCCCTGGGGGACGCCGGCTTGTATTCTCCTAGGAGAAGAGAGGTCACCTTCTACCTTGTAGCGAAAACTGCGAGCCCTGAGATAGTCAGAGATTATTAATACGAGACGGTCTGGAAAGCGGAGTTGATACAGTTTGTATAACAGTCCGTTATGCCAGACTTTATCAAAAGCTTTTGCGACGTCTAGGAAGACCGCGTAGGTCGCCTGGGAGCTCCGGAGGAGCTTATTGTTGAAGCCTTCGAGTATGTACTCCGTGATGCGGTGTACTTGTTTGCACCTGGGCCCAGTTAGTGCTAATTTTTATGGCGCAGTAAAAGCTAAGCTCATTGCCGGTTTGCTGTGCTCGGGTTTGTGGCAGATTGGGAAAGAAATTTGGCGTAGTGCCAAGTGCTGTACTTGGATTTTTTTATTTGTTTATGTGGATGGTACGGTATGTTAGTTGTGTGTGAAGCGCCTGTAGCTCGCTACGATGTATCTACGATGATCTGACGCGATCGTGATCTAATAGTCTTTGGACGGGTGGTCATGCATACTGTCTTTTAAAAACTGGCATTTTGATGTGGGTGCTACCGTGAAAACCGACACGTTTGGAAGGCCTGCAATATCCGAAGACGCGTGTCTTTCACCAACCCGCACTTGGCCAGCGTGGTGTATTATGACCTGTATCTCTCTCCTCGTGAGAGAAGGTCCCGAGTCCCAGCAGTGGGAACGTGGGCTGCTTATGCTATGCTATGCTACCGTAGTTCGAATGACTCAATTGTAGGTTCCGGTTATTAGTCTTAGTACAAGCAGCTGTTAAGCCAAGTGAGAGGCCAGGTAAGTATTATTTTTAATTGGACAACAAATTATTCGCCAGTATTGTACAGCCATATGTGTAAATTTTTCTTCTAACGTACTATAATTACATTTTTTCTAAAATCTGATAGACGTTTATGATATAGATTCAGACTCCAAACTTTCTAGACTTTCTAAGATACGAATGTCTGCTTTTATTCTAGGAATCTAGCACACAGATCACATTTCTCAAGCACGTAAGTATTTCCCAAGTCCACGTTGAAACCAGAGGGACTGTCATTTTTAAATTATATTCACGGCATAAGTTTTGAAACTTTGGCGGATCTGCGAATGGCTAAGTTCTTTAAGAAGTATAGAATCTAGATATGACAACTTCCTGTACTCCAAACTCCTGTTTCAAAAGTATAATTTATCCACGAGTATAGTAGAGAGGATTATTTTTATAGATATTTAACTATGGGATTATCTATATAGATATTAATCTTTAGGATTATCTTTATAGATAATCCATATTTTGGAGAACCAAAAGACGTGCCTTTTTTACGAGGGGGTAAAATCTTCATAGATCCCCGACTTCGTTGGAATGCAGTCGGGGTATATGAGATTCCTACTAACTAAAAATCCCCCTCGGTGGCCAAGGGAGGCACTGGGATATCTTATGAAATACACCAAAATCCCCCGCACTCATGTTTTGGCCTCTCTTTTTCCTTCCTTGATGGACAGCACTTGCCAAATCATGCTGTCAAAAGACAGACCTAGTTTGGAGTCCGAAGAGCACCATCTCAACATAGTTTTAAAATTTTGCTATCCTATTCTATATTGTGCCTGTTTTGTGTATACATATGTTTTACAAATAAATAAATAGATTTTATTTATATTTTAATTTAATTGGTAATGATATTTTATGTACATTTCAATATGATTGCAATTTGTTTTTCGCTAGCAATCTAAAGAGGTAATGCTGCAAGTTTGAAAGGCACGGTAGAGTGGGAGGTTTAATTGTGACCTATTTTGTATTAAAATTGTATTAGTCATAAATATCTTATCTTCTAAAATGTAAAATTTCCATGTCACAATGTTAGTTACCGTTCTCCTGCGAAACGTCATGACCGATTTTTACCAAATTTTATATGCGTATTCAGCAGGTCTGAGAATCGGCTACTATCTATTTTTGAAAGCAAAAGAACGTTTGCCGGGTCAGCTAGTAATGAATACATTTACTAAGTTCTTCTTTTAATCAAGCTCAAACTATAATATAACATAATATTTTTTATATGTTATGTACCAGATCCAGTATTGTTATGTCAGTATAAGTTCGATAGAACTTTACTCTTTGCTTGGAAGTTGTGCCGCGCCGATGAAACCGCATCGGCATCTGGAGATACTCCTGAATCCCTACCAGGCTGTTTGAGAGTTGGTCTGTACGTCCATTTTTTTAATAATTTTTGCATCAGTGGTAGATAGATAGAATTTTTTATTGGACGTAAACATGAAATTTAAAAAAGGAAAAGAAAAGGCTTAATAACAAGTTTGCCATAATTGGCAGCGTTATCGCTTAAAGCGATCTCTTTCAGGCAACCCGTTGTTTTGGTATAAAATCTTGTCTATAAGTGCTCGTCTGGGTAGCATTAACCTTCATGTTGAAAAATCGTTCTCCTATCATCTAACAGTATGTTCTTGCAGCCTTGGGAACCAGTAATTCCAGACTAGGCATGCTCCAACTTAGGCTAAAGTGCTGCTAAGCTCATTTGGTTACGCGCCCTTCTGGTCAAATACTTTGGAAAAAATTATAATAATAACTCATATATTTTAGAACTCAATTTTATCTACACAACGCTGGAAAACGTGGAAGTACACTGTGGGTACACTCACACTATTAAATTACTTGCCTCATCGTTACTGGCTTTTGGATAAGATATTAAAAGAACTCATACTTACACATAATATTGTTTAAAAAATAATAAATCGCCTTCTGCTTGTCTATTCCACGTGTTGATCTTGTACGCCTAGCGCCATCTATTAACGTGTGGTGTAGTCATCTTTTTTTACATGTTCGTTACAGTGTGGCTATAAAGGAACCCCCTTTCAATATTAATTTTACTGTTTTTAGATTTCCGTACCAACGGTAAAAACGGGACTCTATAAATAAGCCTCCGTTGGCTGTCTGTCTGATATTTACTTAATTTTTACTTTTTGGTTTTTAGTATTTGTTGTTAAAGTGGCAACGGTTAAATATAATTTTTGAAAAATATAAGTATATATATAAGTATAAATATATATGTATATCTCCGTTATCTATCTTTAACTGCTATACAACCTGGTGACAGACAGACAACGGAGTCTTGACATTGTCATTGGTAGGTACCCTTGAAAGTACCTGATTTTTTTTTCCAAATTTCCGTTTTCTAGCTATAGGGTCTAGAGTCTTCTAGTAATAGGGTCCCGTTTGTATTCTTGAAGGCACTTATTATTTCCGACCAAATTATTTGATATCGACGTTCTTAATTCTCTAGAATTTAATTTGAAAGAGAATCCGCGTGCGAAACATAAGCCTGTTTAAATATTAAATCCTATGATTCGCAATTCATCCGGATTTGACGAGCGTGTTGTTCGAAAGAGCAAAGTTGTCGGCGTGTTGTGTGGTTTGAATCGGAATTAAACGAAGTTGTAACCTACTTTCGTATAATACGGCTCAGTCATTTACAATTTTCTGTGATATTTCCTTATTCATATACTTTCGGAACGGGTAATATGGTAGCAGGTATGATAATGTAATATATATAAATCTCGTGTCATAATGTTTGTTCTCAATGGACTCCTAAACCACTTAACCGATTATAATAAACGCACACCATGTGCAGTTTGATCCAACTTGAGAGATAGGATAGTTTAAATCTCAAATTAAAGTCGCAATTTTATTTAATTGTTAAGTATTGTCTGTTATTATTTGACAGTCACAATTATCTGTTAACTCCAAATGATCCTAACAGATGTCGATACCTTTCGACTGGGTTGAGTAAGTAATCAATAGATGGCGCTGCTATGGTAAATCTACGAACGTGTATAAGCTACACTACCTATTTTTCATACCCCTAAGTGAGGCAAAACAACGTTTGCCGGGTCAGCTAGTTTTATATATTACTAGCTGACACGGCACACGTTGTTTTGCCTTATAAATTATTTATATTACAAAAAATCACTTAGGGGTATGGAAAATAGATAGTAGCCGATTCTCAGAACTACTAAATACGCATATAAAATTTGGTAAAAATCGGTCAAGCCGTTTCGGAGGAGTACGGTAACTAACATTGTGACATGGAAATTGTATATATTAGAAGACTAGCTGCATCCTGCGGGGCTACCTGGGATAAAAGTGCCTATACTTATGTATTAATCCAAGGCCTACACTATATTCATTCTGAGTTTCATCGCAATTGGTATAGCCTGCTAAGCGTGACGAAATAACAATTATACACACACACATACACACACACAAACTTTCGCAATTAGTAGGAAGTAGGATTATTTTAATTATGTGACACAAAATGAAATAATATTAGACTCTTCTTATAAAGCATAAAAAAAAATCGTCAAGATTCTTACTGGAGAAAATGAGTGTAATAAAATATAATTGCCAGATACATAGATTTATTGTTGAGTTTTTAACACTTACGTATACTTATATACTTAAACTCAATACGCACGTAGCTCTTATCACAAATATAATTATTATTAAAAATTTACTAAGGAAATTAAAATTGCTGGAAAATATCGTTTTGAATATCACTTAATTCTTGTTAATTACTCCGTCGCGTTTATACGGCTGAACAAATTTGAATGAACTTAGAAATACGTAATTATATTTCTTGCGTTAAGACTTGAATTGTATACGAAATTTTAAATTAAATTAACTAAATTTTAAAGTACCTGTGAGACAATAAATAAATAAATTCAAATACACAAAGATTTATTGACGTAAAGGTTCACAATAAGAATAACGAAGCTTTTGGTCTCGTGCTAGTCGTTAGACTGTGCTACGAGACCAGTATGCCGAGTGTGACTTAATCAAAAAATATCGTAACGCGACGTCCGCGTGTGTTGAGTAAACGCCTTAACGCACCTTTTGTCGAAACGCGCAAGTGCGAGCCACTTGCATATTAAACTCTCTCAACGTCGTTTGCTCGACAAGATTTGTGGTTACATGATTACACATAGCTACCTAGTTACGTTCTAAGTCTGTTTTTCTAAGTTTCAAAAACGCACCGCTAGTGGCGCCCTATTTTTTTCATACAAATCATGTGCGAACGCGGTTTTCGTCGAGCGCGTCAGGCATACGACAAAACTTACACTCGGTTTACAGAAATAAATGAGTTACATTTAAAAAAAACTGTCAGATGACGTCTTAACTTTAACAGTAACCGTTAGACCGTTACCACCCAAGCTTCGTTTCGTGGAACGCGCTTTATTTCGTTCTGTTTTTAACGCGGCAAACAAATCTCCACGGTTTTTGAGAGTACAGCCTAGTACCAGACGGATGGATAGTGAAAGTTTAGTAGTAACAGGGTCCCGTTGGCACCTTATGAGTAGGTATCCCTAAAAAACGCCATTCACGTTCACAAACCTGAAGAGTGAGAAGAATAATTATAATGCTCCAAAAAAAGCCAGAGGGCTGCTTGAAAACTCTCGACACCAGAGCTTGGCCACTTAACTCGTAGGAAAAAGAGGATGCTCCAAAAATCATTAATCTTATAAATGTCAAGTGACGCAGGTCCACCTGCAACTTTTATCTTTCCAAATCTAATGTTACAAAGTGAGTCATTAAGTGGCTTTATGTAATCTAGTGTAATCCATTTATTAAAATGTACCGAATTTCATATCGGTTGATTCATGATTTTTAGGGTTCTGCAGCCATAGGGTAAAACGGGGCCCCATCACTAAGATTTCGATGTCCGTCCGTTAATATGTCAGTCCGGTTGTCACCAGGTTGTGTTTATGAAGCGTGATAAGATAGAGAGTAGACATTTTCGCGTATGATGTATTGAAAATGTTTATTTAAGGGACACTCCAACCATCAAATACGATTTAATTATAGTGTTTCTATTGTAGTTACATTTAGTTATACGTGTAGGCGCTTGAAACTTACAAAGAATATTTAATTATATACTAACTTTCATATACATTATGTATTGAAGTTTACTTCAAAAGTACTTCAACGAACAAGTAGGGAGTTTATTTACGAGTATATACAATAATAAAGAACTAAATTATAAACAAATAATGATTTATAATAATTAAGGGTTTAGTATTATACAGTAAATAATTTTTTTAGCATTTTTTAAATACAGATAATGGTACGGAACCCTTCATGCGCGAACCCGACTCGCACTGGCCAATTATTTAGTCTGATAACAATGTTAGTTTAGTGATACCAGTATATTACTTGTCGATGTAGTCAGAGAGTATTAATGACTAATTTGTTTTATTGACTCTTTATCAGCTACTGGCAAAATAAACACGTGTTGTCTGGATCAAAAATAAATTATAGAATTAAGCCAATAATAAGTACCTTACCTAATTTAGTCTTATGACTTTCATACATCAGATTCTCATTAAAATCTAGTTTGGGTTCTTAATAAAGACTCCTTTTTAAACCAAAAAGGCCACTACATAAAAAAAAACATAAAATGCACGGTGCATGACTGTATCATAGATCATAATAATATACGATATGAAACGAATAATAACAAAAGCGTTCAATGTTTTAGAACAATTTTTCCGTTTATTGTGTTAAATGACATTAATACTAGAACAAAATTGTTGCAAACGTTGACACATTTTGTTTCAAAGAATCCATAGATAAGGGCCTTTCCCTTGCTAAACCTCCTTGGATTGTATTGACATTTAGTTAAAAGTACCGAAACTAAGACATGACATCGTTCCTTTTTAACCTCGCACCAGTAGTTTAGTTTTTGTTTTTGTTCGAAAGATGTATTTATTAATTGGGAGTGACATTAGATCAATCAAATTTTCATCAAATATGCTACATTAATACATATTTTGAACAAAAAAGACCTACTTAATGTGTTCTACAGGTCAAAATTAAAACACCCCGTAGTTTTCATGAGTTAAAAGGAAAATAGACTTAAATACCAACTAATTAATTCCTATCAAAACATGAATATATTATGTATTATTACAATAAACATTCCTTATCAGTATCCATATGATTCATTTGACCATACCTAACTTATTATAGTTATAGTATTGTGTATGAGTAAACTTAAGTTTCAATGCTTTAGTATTAGACATAATATATTCAGTGACTTACATGAGTACAGTGAGTACATAGAAATTAAGTAATTATAATAAAATAAATTGATTTCATTGTTTTTAATAAACCTAACTTAAAATGAAGACCAGGCTACAAGTTAAAAATACAGCCTTATGTGATGGAAAAGTAGAGAAAAGTGAAGTTCGCCGCATACGTACAAACAAACTGGAAAAAGGTATGCCTACATCTATTATTGTAACGTTTCATTATAAATATTTACCCATAAACAGGAAGTAAAAGATTAAGTTATTTATTTGAAAACAAAACAAGTAATAGATTAGGTGTCCCCGAGTAACGAGACTATTTTTCAACATGAATCTTTGCTAATTTTGTTTTTTAACAATAC
This sequence comes from Mellilla xanthometata, assembly GCA_035578125.1. Taxonomy (NCBI): domain Eukaryota; kingdom Metazoa; phylum Arthropoda; class Insecta; order Lepidoptera; family Geometridae; genus Mellilla; species Mellilla xanthometata. The sequence continues at coordinate 5,426,744 of JAPUBQ010000013.1, forward strand.
CTAGTTTACTCATTATTATTTGGCAATATAAGTAAGGTTAAAATGACCTAAAAGAGTTAGTTAGTAAAAGTGACGGCAAATTAACGCACCGAACGCATGAGCGAAACGAATTTTAGATTTAAAGTATACAACGAATTTAACATAACGTTAATATTTATTACGAGTAAGCAAACGTCGTACGTAAAGATTGGCATTGGAAGTTTGCGTGTGTTAAACACAGATAGCCAAAACACAAAAGATAACAGATTAGTTAAAATAATCAATAAGAACCGATAACGTTATCAGTAGAGACAAGTACGTTTTAGTGTTAACTTATCACTCGATCAGTCGTCTAACTTCGCAAAACCGTGTAGCGTATAACAATGGATGGAAATAACAAAATTGATATTACAGATCCTAAACGGAAACCCTTTTTCAAATTCCACGAAAAAATCCAAAACAAATATGAGGAAATGCAAAAGAAGATGGCGAAATCTAAATCCGTCGATGTTTTATCCAACTTGAGTGAAGATTTCGATTACAGAGAAGAACACCACAGAAGTACCATAGACTTGAGAGACATAGAATATATAGAAGAGGAAAAACAAATCACCTCATTGTCAGTTAGTGAAGAACAAGTGAAAATTGAAAATGCGATTGTTCAAGATATCAGAAGAGAATCAAATGTGTCATTGGTTCAAGATTACATCGTTGTGAAAAGAGAGAGAAAGGAAAGTGAAAATGAGTTTTTTGGTGATGTGTTTTCGCGGAATAGCCTCGAATCGTAAGTAATTTTAGCATGTTTGATGTCAGTAGAACCACTTTTGGTCCAAACCATAATAAGTGATTCCGCGGATTAGATGAAACGCCAAGTTATAGATCTCCCTATCGTTTTTTTTTCGTAAAGTTGTCGTTAAATAATGCCTAAGGTCATTGTGGTGGCTTTTCTTCTCTTGACACCAGACCTCGGCCATTTATAAGAAAATAAGAAAAGTTCATGAATACTAGCCAAAACTATCAGAAAACATGCTAGTTCATCGAAACACTTTTGGCCTAAGTACGCTTTTTCCTTTTTAGTCACCCCGGTTAACTTCGTAGCGTTGTAGGTACACCATAGACAAATTAATAAAAATAAACAAATTTATTGTTGAAACCACCTTCAATTATTGCTTTAACATCATATTTTGTAAACGTTGTAACTAAGAATGGAAAGAGTTATATAATAGAAAATTTGTTGAAATGTTTTTTCAAAATTGTCCAAATTTTTGTGTAAAACTTTTTTGTTTTTCATTTTTGGGATCATTATCATTTTCAAGTAAAAAAGTTTAAGACTATTTTATTTTTAACTACTTAGTATTTTTTTTTCTTCAGGGTTGCTAGTTTACGAAATTAAGCACGAAAACCCTTTGCATACGTTTTTTCAAGACGGCTGCCAAGGGCTAAGGCCTGGAAATCAAATAAACTTAAATATATGCTAGTCCCCTTACATAACAAAAAAATTGAAAACTTCATTGAAAAATACAAACCCTCTGAAATATTTCAAGCAAGCAAAACTTTTTCTAATGTCAGTTTAAAATAACGCGAAACATTTCGAATCTAGATAATTTTTACCATCAATTACAATTCGTTGCTAAAGATTAATAGATAAATTGATAAAATAAGTGTTATTTTAAAATTTGAGGTTGATTACAGAATAAACGAAGTCTACGCTGACAGCGATGGCTCCACTACCCCATCCACACCTCACAAACGCTCTATTCGAGACCGTTTGTCAGTTGCAATAGAGAAACGAAAAGAAAGGAGAAGAGAAAAAGAAAATGCAAAAGAAAAAGAACAAATTGCTAAAGAAAAAGAACCACTCAAGGAAAAAAGAGAGAAACCCGCGAGAAAATCGAAAAGGTTCGTATTTACATTAAAATCCACTTAAGTTGAAGTCCTAAAGCTCTTCAGAATGTTTACATAAATGGTTTCCTACCCGAATTTTGAAACTGTTTGTTAGGAAAAGTGTTTAAATTAGTCTAGACAACATCTTTTGTTTCAGTTTATTTTGAGCAATACGACAAAGCAAGATGTTTTTAGAGCTTACAAGCGAACCAAAATGGCCACGGTGACAGTCGCACTTATTGAAGCTACGGGCTTGGAAATTGACATTTTAGAAGAGAAACCCCGCTTCTTGTTCTGTCGTTTTAGGTAAATTTTGGTAACTTTTTCTTAGTACGAGTACAATAGTTTAAAGTATCTTATTATCTTTTGTGTCTTATTTTATGCTTATTATATTCCTTTTTTTTTCTTTTTTTGCATGTATTTTTATTTTGTTATGGTAGGTAGGGATTTGTAAATAGATTGTTTTCTTAATTTAAATATAAATATTATTTACGTATATGGTTGAGCACAAAGTATCTCATATGTAGTTCAAATAAGAATTAAGTATTTCCTTCTCTTACTTTTCAGGTTAGGAGGTGAAAAATACAAGTCGAAGAGCATAAAATGCAACGATAGTGTTGTAAAGTGGCAAGAGCTTTTCAATCTTAACTTACATGATGATGAACGTATGCTGGAGATATCACTTTCCGACAAAGATTCTTTTATTGGCAGGTATTATTTCTTTGAGAAAAAACTATTTATAGATTTAGCTAAATGGGATTTTGGTGATTGAAGTTTTGGTCATTGGTGTAGATTGGCTGGAAACCTTGGAAATGAGGCCTATAACCAGAACTGAGAATACGCCAGCTATTGTCAACCAAACTATCGTAACCTAACTTAAATAATACAAAAACAATAATAAATAGAATCAGGTGAAATTACTGGGCAAAATCTACTTTATCTACATCTATTTCATCTAATTGCAACTGGAACATTAGCAATTTTTCGAAATATCTAATTAATTTAGTATTATAACAGAATAATTTAGTCTTAATTTGATAAAATTATTATTATCTTTTATAGAAGTGTTATCGATTTATCAGAACTAGAAAAGGAGAAAACTCACAGACTGCGAATCAATTTGGAGTGTGAGTTCGGAAGAGCAGAATTATTCATTTTATTAACTATATCAGGAACTTCCCTGGTCAATACACTCGTTGACCTTGATGATTACGAAGCCACAATACGAAGAATTTCCCGCGTTAAGAAGAATTATGTAAGTCTTATATTAGTAACTATGTTTACATAAGAATATTTTATTATTTTAATTTTTCTATGTTAATTTTGCTCATTCATTCCGGTAAAAGGTTTAATAGTTTTGTATAAAAATATTTATCAGACGAGGTAAGATAGGATTTACTGTAGCTAAATCATAGAGGATTTAATTAAAAATTTAATTGTAATCTTCTTTGCATAGAAATAAGCAGGGTTGCCAGTAGCTTTTTGAAAGCGGGCTTTTTACATCTATACAAGCATTTTTTTTAAACTCTACGTTATTTTTAAGGAATACGCGAAAAAATCTGTGCTGCAGTGGTATTAATTTGATAGACATGAAGTATCGTCGACGCGCAGCAAAATGTGTGGACACATTTTTTTCCTAATTACAAAAGTTGTCGAAAAAAAATATTTGTGTAGACGTATGTATATAATTACGTACTCAAGTCGTTTTTAAATGATCCTGACAATATTTTTTGCTTCGTTAAAGGACTTCAGAGTTCATTTTGAATTTACATTTACTCAATATAAATAAGTCATGTTTTCATTACAGGCATGGTATCATGTAACTAATGACACAGGGGAGATCGGTCTTCTGTCAGTCATAGTTTACGGAGCAAAAGGTCTTGTGAGCAACGAAACTTATTGCATCCTCCAACTTGAAAACGAAAGATTACAAACACAAACCGAGTCGAAGACCAACGACCCCAATTGGATGAAAATATTTTCCTTGTAAGTATGATAATAAAAATGGTTACTATGGATTTTGTGTCTGAGTAATAATTAAAATGTATTATTATAATCATTATGCTAGCACTTCACATGACAGTTCCGAAACAAGGCTATTATTTTTTCGCTTTCCTTTTTGTAGCCGGGACGGGCTACTAGTATTAAATTAAATCAAAGTATTCTATAATCACACAAAATTAAGTATTTATTATGTGAGAATCCGCCAACCTGCACTTGGCCAGCGTGGTGGATTATGGCCTATATCTCTCTCCTCGTGAGAGAAGGCCCCGAGTCCCAGCAGTGGGAACGTATAGTGGGCTGCTTATGCTTATAGGTATTTTTTATAACGCCTGTTCTAAAATATTAGCAAGTCTCTAACTAGCCTTACTGATACCAGGCCTGTGTCACTCCGCGTGTAGGTGTTAAAAACATACCTACGGGCGGCGGCCACTCCGGAGTGGCCAATCTAGTAGGCTGCCACAAGCGAACGAAAACACACGCGTGCGCGCTAGGTATATGTTCGACCACGTTCAACTTAATTATTTGCGAAGTACTAGTTATTATTCTGTGTTATTTGATTGATTCATTATATAATTGCAAGATGGACACAAAACGAAAAAAAGCAAAAAAATACTGTGTTTACTTGTTTAAATATACTGTATTTAATTGTTTAAATATGGATCGTGATCGAAATTAAACTTTTTTTTTGTTACCTAAAGACGCTGACAGGTAAGGGTAAAATCTATTTTGACTGTATTACATAATGTTCCTATATGAAATGAAATTAATTCAAACTACAAACCGTTTCTCCCCGTACTATTTCAATATCCAAAAAGTACAATAAAAAAGATAGTTGCATTTCATTTGTCGTACATTTACGAAATTAGACTAAGAGCCCAACGCAAAATATTTTCGGTGATACTATAATAGATGATACCTATGGAATTCTATTCGCGCTAGATGGCATATGAATTAGTTTCTCGAAGTAAGCAACCATAGTCCGTGGCTCTTTCAATACCACAGAATAATAACTAGTACTACGTATAACCATGTACAATGTATTATGAACCGTAGCATAGTGAATTAAGGCCCATATTCCTTTGAAAAGAAATTGGTAGGTAGAAAACTAATCACGTGATCGACTGGACCGCGAGCTAAATTAAATCATATTGTTTATCAGATTGAGTTCATATTTCTTTGAAAACCAATGCGAAGTGAAGCTTCTGTACGAAGTACAAGTTATTATTCTGTGCTGATACGTACAATCTGTTTCAAATGTTACCTGGGCGGTAACGTCATTAGATGTCTCTGCTACATTTAGTAAAATTAGCAAAAAATACCTATAATATGTTTATGTAATAAATTATTCTTTGTGTTAGTATAAAATGAATAATCTACGATGATAACATTTAAGATGTAGCGCCTGTTTAACTCGATGCAGACGGTGATTGGATGGATGGTAAAAGTGTAATTTTCATCTGGGCGCTACCGTGGGTCGGACGAAACGTTAAATTGTAAGTCCCGGCTGTTAGTCTTAGTAGAAGCAGTCGTTAAGCCAAATCAGAGGCCTTCGAGCGGCTAAAAATCTTTCGATACCAGAGCTTGACCACTTAGCTATTACGAAGAAGAAGAAGAAGAATATGTACAAAGTATTTTGTATTTTAGCTAAAATTTTGCAAATTGTACCACACTTTACTAGTGACGTCACGGCTCAAGTCGCATTACATTTGAACAGCGTTTTATAAAATTTCCAGCCCAGTAAACGACATAACATCGATCCTAGAATTCACTGTTCACGACGAAAAAAGATCGGAAGACATCGCAAAGGTCTCAATACCGCTTCTACAAATACAGAATGGTGTAAAGCAATGGTACGCCTTAAAAGACGTCACCCAACGCGAGCGAGCGAAAGGAAACAATGCTAGAATACTACTCGAAATGAGGGTCACGTGGAACATTGTGAGTAAATTTTAAACATACGATCAAAAATTTACTAGATATAAGGTGATGTCTCTAAAAATGCTAACTATTCTGGTCTGAAAAAGAGGTGACGCACCTTGAATTCGTCTAATCCCTTCACCATAATGCCTACCCCAAAGGCCATTTTCAGGACTAACACTAAGGCCCTTCTAAAGACCAAAACAGCCGGTCCTTTTCAGGACCAAAGCTTCCCGTATCTTATTGACGTGACAACGTCTTAAATTAGGTTGCGGCTGGGAGTCACTTATGAAAAAGTGTAACGCCCGGTAACGTTACAATGAGTCACCGAACGAGAGAGAGGCCCGCCGAATGCCTTGCGTCTCTCTCCCACTCAACTATGATCGGTCTGCCGCGCGCGCAGCACGCGGCAGACGTTGTCACGTAAAATCTTCGCCCGTAAAACAGACTTTACAGGCAACCATTTTTTCTTAATACGGGTAGATGTGCCACTCCAAAAACCAGCTCTAAAAAAATTATAAATACTTACTCGTAAATATGCATGATTTGGCTGCTTAATACGATTTTGTGGGCTTTGCGGTGGAGACGGCGGGCTCAGATGCGCAGATGCCAAAAATTTAATTGTATAAATTGGTTCGCGATTGAGGGATAGGGGCGTGATTCCCGAGCTGGGTAGTTTTTGACACAGCAAGTGTCGATAGCCATGCAGCGTGCGAACGCGGCCGCTATAATGGGCACGTTTGGACAGGGAGCTTTTCGGAATGGCATTTGTGACAACGCGTAGGATTACTGTTTGACTTGGGTTCAACCAATGTATGTATTTTAATTAGATTTAAATATTTGACTTTGATTTAGTACTCATAGTTAGGGATATATCATATTGATACGAAGAAGAAGAAGAAAAACTTAAGTTACGAGTATTAACCTTACTGATGTCAGAAATAATCTAGCGTCTTTGAAAAACAGTAATTGTAACTTTTCTTTCTTCTGATTTCAGTTAAGAGCTTCAGCGCGTGTGATAAACCCCAAAGAAGTGAAGTACTTACAAATGGAGAATAAATTACATAGGCACATATTTGCTAGAAATTTGTCCAGAGCTAGAGCTATTATTAATTGGATTCTGGACACATTTCGAATAGTCAAGTAGGTATTTCTGTTTTGCTTTTTTTACTCAGTACTTGGTATGCCAAAGAGTTTGAGCTTTTGGTGAAGGAAAACTTCATGAGGATACCAACCATATGCATGGTGTGTTTTTTTTACTCCTAAGCTCCTAGCTAGACTTTTGACCAACAGAGTTCGTAACCACACGAGCGACACTCTTGCCTATAGTGAAGCATGCCTAGTCTGGAGTTACTGGCTGTCAAGGAGGCTGTCGGAATTGACCTTAAGTGCTTGGCAACCAATATAAAATGCCTTATACCACCATGCTTTGGTTACAAACTTGTACCTTGAGGAACTTATTACTTAGCATATCGCACAGAATTTTCATAGAAATACCTACTTAATAACCAGTAGTGTTGCTGCCACACGTTTTCTTCTAGTGCTTTTCTACATCTTTTTGCTGTGTGTTTTTAACTTGTACCTTTGCTGTCTCAAAAACCTTACTTTCTTTCCAGAACTTTCCTAGAATGGGAATCAAGAAAGCTGAACGTCATAGCATTGATATTGTGGCTGCTATTTTGTTGGTTCTTCAGAGTGTGGATGATTCCTTTGCTTTTGTTCATACCGTTTTATTGGCACAGACCTGAGAAATATGTCTTTGTTGATTGTGAGTATTAGCTCTTCTCTTTATGGAAATGGTGACTTAGTATGATAATGGTAACTTTTGCTTTGTGCTTCATTATTATGAGTCAAGCAAAACATTTTGACCAGCAAGGCTAGTATCTGCGTTTGAAGCGATGACAGTTCAGTCAGGTGAGGAGCCGCCTTACGTCCCGAAGGGCATGGGTTCGATCCCCGCGAATGAGATTGAGCTTTCCATGAAGGGAAATACCGTGAGAAAACCATAACATGATGGTAGGGTATTTTCTAATGCTAGCCTGGCTAGCAACCACCCTCAAGTAAAAAAAACTGTCTCTAAGCACTTAACAGTGTTGCGGCAGTCTCCTTGAAAGCTAGTTATTCTAGCCTAGGCTTGCTCGACCTTAGGCCGGAGTGTCACTAACTATTGTGGTTAAGCGCTCTGGTGGCCAAATGCCTAGTTTTAAGGAGTAAAAAAGTCTGGAAAACAAACTTATACCTAAAATAAACTGAACATATTGCATAATGTTTAATTTTCCTTTTACAGGGAAAAAGTATATTTACAAAGAATTAGCAGTGGAAATATATGAGCCAAATAAAGAAAAGGTATGTAGTAAATTTATTATTTTATGTTGCCAATGACCCTGTATAGTATACAGAGTCACTGGCAATAAAACGACGGGGTATTTACTATAAGTTTGACAGATTAGACACAAACAAAGACTCATGTCTGTGTGTTTGTATCGACGTATGATAGTTGTAGACGTAGTTTTGATTTAAGTTTTTTTTAAAGATGTTTTAGTTGAGAGTGTTCTAAGGTATGTTAATAATAATGCTGAAATAAAGCCGTCTTAAAATGGCAGTTAGATACTTTTCACTACTGCCTCAGGGATGAATTGATTGGGTTGGACTAATAATATCGTTGGTTGTGATAAATTTTATATTAAGTTTTATTTACACTTGTACTTGGCGACGTTTGGCAATTCACGGTTTTAAATTCGTTTCTACCTAGTACATATATTTCTTCAAGAACCTAAGAACTTTTTCTTTGTAAATAAACTCAAACCTTTTTCAAAACCTTTTTGTATGATATTAATGTTTTCGACAATTCTGTTATGTGTTTAGCCTACTGAGACCACTTAAAAACTTCGCATTATTTACCAGTAACCTTGCAGACGAAAATTACTTCCGAACTTATTCGTCCCTTTCACATTACCTACATACTAAATATGTAATATGTTGGATAAACTAAGATTTTTATAATTTTTCTAGCTGACCCGGTAAACGTTGTTTTGCCTCACTTAGGGGTATGAAAAATAGATAGTGTATCTTATATGACACGTTCGTAGATTTACCATAGCAGCGCCATCTATTGATTCCTTACTCAACCCAGTCGAAAGGTATCGACCTCTGTTAGAATCATTTGGAGTTAACAGATAATTGTGACTGTCAAATAATAACAGACAATAATTAGCAATAAATTAAAATTGCGACTATAATTTGAGATTTAATCTATCTTATCTCTCAAGTTGGATCGAACTGCACATGGTGTGCGAATTTTATTATAATCGGTTAAGTGGTTTAGGAGTCCATTGAGGACAAACATTGTGACACGAGATTTATATATATTAAGATTTACTTCTTACAACTGGGCACTGGGCTGGCATAATGTCAGCAAGGCGCGTAACCACACGATTCACATCCACGGCAGACTCTGGCTTAACATAGAGTATATCTAGTCTGGAATAACTGGTTCTCCAGGAAGTTGCTGAAACACACTGTTAGAGGCCTAGCGACTGATTTGTCAACTTAAAGGTCCTGGACCTGACATCACTTCCAAATAATTTATAAGTCTTTCAATAATTTGGATTTCAGGAGGAAAAAACTAAAAAGGAAGAAACATCCTGGCGGCAAAAACTAAACAGTTTGACAGACATGGTGCAAACAGTTCAGAATGGAATAGGAGTGTTCGCAAGTTACGGCGAAAGCGTTAAAAAGTATGTCCTATATTAAGCTAAGACATCATTGCTAAATATTTTTGCTAACATACTTATTAAGCAAGTCACTTGCCTAATATATACTTACTCAGTCACATGATTGACAACAACTTATTTGATAGTCAACAACTCACTTACCAGATATTTAATAACTCACTTACTTGATAGTTAACAACTGTCTAGAGTGTTAATAACTCACTTGATAGTCAACAACTCACTTACTAGATAGTTTATAACTCACTTACTTGATAGTCAACAACTCACTTGGTAATCGACAACTCGTAATTAAAATGTGTACCAAGAAGAAAAATCAGTTATAACAAAGTAGTTATTAAGAGCTGATCCAGATTTTAATGACGGCTTCATTCTTTTTTCAGTCTCTTCAATTTTACGGTGCCATATCTAAGCTTTTTCGCAATCATTTTGATTTCGATAATAGCTTTTGTCATGTACCTCATTCCTGTTAAATATATATTTATAATTTGGGGTAAGTACAAACTCTCCTTTCTTTGTACAACATAAATAAAATACGTTACTATCAAGAAAAGATCAGATTATGTAAAATTCCCTCCAATTTAATATAATAGAACGTCAAGAATCTTCAAGATACTTAGATTTTCTTTTCAATTACCTACATCAAATAGAAATTCTTACTGTGCCTATGAGGAAATTTTCCGTATTAACAATTCAATTATGATTTCTAGGTATCCACAAATTCACAAGGAAAATATTGAGGCCGAACAGAATACCGAATAATGAGATTCTGGATCTTCTCTCCAGAGTACCAGACGACGAGACTTTGGTAGCTAATATTCGTGTTTTATTAAAGACGCTTTTAGTATTTTACATAGACTAATAATATAACAGACGCTCAAACAGATGTTGAAAATCGTACTACACGTATCATTAAATACACGTAGCTCTTTCTATTGGATTTAAATATCCGACTGAAAAATCCTATAAAACCCTTATAAGTGATAGGAACGGGTTTTTTCAGTTTCATTAGCTTTAATTCTGCGTAAAATTTTTCAATACACGATTACGTAATATTTGCTATTTTTTTTCCTAATATTTGTTTTATAATTTTAAAATGTTGTTTTAGATAATAACTAGAATTGAAACATTTATATTTATTATTAACTGTTGATTTTAAATGAATTTATTTCGTGAATAATCTACTGCTGCATGGCAAACTCTTCCATATGTATAGTGCGGCTGAACTTGATACTATAGCGCCTAAATATTAACTAACATATAACTCTTGATACATTACAAGCTAAAGCTACCGCACTATACGTCATTGCCTCTGACACTAATCTGCCTGAAATCCATTAGCCGAACTGGGGAGAGATGCATTATCTATGCTTTGATTTATCACCAGCTATCGTGTTCTGCTGAATTATAAATCGAGACATGCTGATGCATCTTATGCTATGTAATCATGACTGTCGGTATTATTATCATTATTTTATTAAATTAGGACACATTTCACACACGCCTGGTTAGTCCATTCTTAACCATTTCAAGTTTATGTAATGGTTGCTTACACAAATTCATTCATCACAAAGTGAACCCACTGGTTGATAATCCGGCATGGTAATCATTACGCCGACGAGATCGTTCGACAATATTCTGACACTAAAAGTACATAGTTGCCGAATTTGATAAGGAGCCTAAACTCGTACTTTGGTTCTAGAAGTCTATCTATATATATACTACTCGTACGATCATTCAAATTCATGATCTACGGAAAGCTGAACGTACACAACTTCTTTTTCGCGACCTCTTTGGTTTTGTGCCGCGTAAATGTTTTTGACGTGACAACGTCTTAAATTAGGTTGCGGCTGGGAGTCACTTATGAAAAAGTGTAACGCTCGGTAACGTTACGATGAGTCACCGAACGAGAGAGAGGCCCGCCGAATGCCTTGCGTCTCTCTCCCACTCAACTATGATCGGTCTGCCGCGCGCGCAGCACGCGGCAGACGTTGTCACGTAAAATCTTCGCCCGTAAAACCGACTTTACAGGCAACCATTTTTTTTCTTCTTATGTATTGTTTTTCTTTACTGTACGTGTCACAAAATAAATGTTTCTTTCTTTCTAATGGTTACCATGCTGGACTGCCTATCAAAGGACCCCGGGTCCGATTCCCGGCACGACCAACATTTTTGTGATGAACTAAATTTGTTGGCTGTCGGTCAGGGTGTAAAATATGTATCGATATAAAGTAAATACCTATGTATGTATATGTGGTATATCAGTTGTGTTAGCAACCATAATACAAACTAGAAATGGTTTAGTAAGGGGCTTACCAGCCGAGTGTGAACTGTGTTCTTTTTATGTATTTACATAATATTAAAATATTTAGTCAGTTCTTAGATGGCTCAGGAAATTTCATTTTTTTATTATACACATTACAGCTAGGCATTTGACCAGCAGGGCGCGTTACCACACAAGTCAGCTACACTCTGGCCTAAGATAGAGCATGCCTAGTCTGGAATATCTGGCTCTCAAGGAGGCTGCCGGAACACGCGATTTTTTTTAATTTTTGGTGACAGTCTTTTCTTGAGGGTGGTTACTAGCCAGGCGAACTAGAAATACACTACCACTATCCAAACATGCACAATGCATTTTACAACTTATGGTTGTTGAAAAGACACTTTTAACTGTAGCTATTTAACCAAATATAAAATATTGTATGTTTAATTCGGCTGTACTTTTTTATATTTCAGCTTGACATTCAGCAGTTGCCGCTGGAAGAAAATGAAGAAGATGTGATAAATTGATCTGACTTCCTTAAAATAAATGTAAAATGGGAGCTAATTTATATTACTATCAATAAAAACAAAACGTTCAATTCATAAGACTTTTTTGTTATGATTCTCTTATAAGTTCCGTCAACCCGCACTTGGCCAGCGTGGTAGGTAATGGCCTATATATCACTCCTCGTGATAGAAGGCCCCAGTAGTGGGAACATATCGTGGGCTGCTTATGCTATATATGTTTTGCTCTAATAAGTTTACAAAATGAAATTTATTTTCTTATTGGATTGCTCCCAAATGTTATAAAACCTTTTTTGGAAACTAACTCGAAATCTAACATATTAGACTTTATTATAGCTTTTATCAATAATGAAAACGTCTGTTTTCCAATCCGACGGCCCCTGATTCGATCCTGGCCCTACACCAATGACTGGTTTTTCAAGTAGTGTGTTGATTTCCAATGGCTTTACGGTGAAAGAAGACATCGTCACAGAATAATAGCTTGTACTTCGTACTCGACATCGTGAGGAAACCGACATGATTGAGGACCACAGTCCACAATATCCGGATACGGATGTCATCCGCCAACACGCAATTGACTATCGTGGTGGATTAGTGCCTATAACTCATCTTCTTGTGAGAGAAGGCCCCGAGTGCAGTAGGGCTGCTCATGCTTTGCTTATGCTTATATTTTCTGAACAATTCGATAATCTACAACTTCAGGAGATTTTACATTAAACCCTAGTTTCAATGTTACAGCTGAAGTCAAGGTATCCTAGGGCGTCTGGCACAGGTATTGATTTATATTATCTATTTAACTAAAAATTAAGACCTAGAAAACACAATATTAATTGGTTCAAACACTTGCGTTCGCCAGAAGTTTACCGCTACCGTAAAAGAAGCAATAAAAACCACAGCTATTTGATTAACTTATTTACATATAATTTAATGTCCTTTAAAATAAATTCGTTTTAAATAAATCAATAAACACGAACATTTTAAAACATAATCACAGGTTGATATGATGCAATATTTTGTACAATGTTACACGTGCAATATAAATTAACAACATTCACTACCGGTTTCACAATCTCCTGATAACTTTTACCTGACGGATATCTTATTTTGCTTGAATGATACCATTTGAAAGACATATGAAGATAGCGTAATTAGGTGACTTTTTTTGTTATTAAATTATGACTTTCATCCAGTCCATCATCATCACCATCATTGGCGATTCTAACTCACTGCAGTTTGAAGCAACTTATTGCAGTGTTCTTATTGACATAATCCTCAAATTTACAAGTACCATATAGAATTAAAGATACTTGCTTAGCAAACTATATCGAATTCTAATAGACAGATTTTTTAATTAATTGCATCAATGATTTGTAAGAGTTATTTTTCGTCGCGCATATACCAATCAAGGACATTACTATCCGTCAGATAAACTTTAAAAGGAGGTAGTGAAACAGGAACTTAAACAACTATGTCCCTTCCGAGTCGGTCGAACTCGTTGGCAAAGTAAAGCATATCTTTGTGGTCCAAAGCCGAGTTTTGGAACACAATGCGGAAGAAATTAGCAAGGCCGCCTTGAGGTTGGTACGTGACCATCATGCTTCCTTCCTTTATCATACGCTCCTTTATTTTCGGAGCTACCTTGTTCAATCTCTCTTTGTAGTCCGGTTCGTTTTCTGCGCCTCGCAAGCACTTTGGTATATACCAGAACATGATGTTAGTACATTCCGGTTCGTCGACAACTAGCTTGAAACCTTCTCGATTCCGAATCAAATCGAGGAAGTATTTCGCGTTGTCGAACAGAGTGTCAATGTGTTGTTCGAACCCTTCACTGCCCTTGGCTTTCCACATGAACCAGAATTTGAGGACGTCCGCGCGTCGTCCGCACTGTATATGTTTGTCGCCTGTGTCGTACGAGGTGTCGTAGAACTTGTCCTTCTGGAAGAGGTACTTGGCGTTGGAGGAGTGCCCCTCCTTGAGAACGTTCTTGTGCCTAATTAGGAAGGTGGAGCATTGTTGCGGGGCCGCCAAGAGTTTGTGAGGGTTCCACGTCACCGAGTCGGCTCTGGAAGGAGACACTCGTTAACGCTCGGTAGAGGTTTATTCACACAGTTAGGGAATACAACCTTAATTGGATGTTCGGGGAAATGAAAATAAAGTGGCGTGAAAGAAGAAAAATGGACGTAGTTAATTGGAAACGGGAAATCGGTCTCTAATATTTTTTGCTTATTCTCGCTATGGTTTTTCTGAATTGATTGAAATTAATCGAGTATGCCCGGTATAATACACGTTTACTACCTAGTTCATTTAAATGTGCAGTAAACGACGCGGAAATATGTGAAGTAAGCCAGACTTAAGTGGCTGGATAATTTTATAATTCAAATCAGTTAAAACATCCTTGAAACTATACGTTTAGTACTCGCTATAAAAGAGTGAAAAAGAGTGCGTGTATCTGAAAACCCCCACGTCACAAAGTAAAATTTAAGCATACTCATGTTAACGTCATAACAAACGAGCACCCCACTCGACTACAAGTACCGACTTCCCAGTTGTAAATTACATTCGTTATTCGCGACTCCCCACCACAATTATATCTCCCCTCGCAATCAAACTAATTGGTACGGCAAAGAGACAAAAATAACAAGTCTGATACTCACAGTTCGATGCCACTCAAGAGGTGCCTATGTTTCTTTGACATCAAAGCGCCACCGCCCCAGGCTGCGTCAACGTGTAACCAGAGATTGTATCTTTTGCAGAGAGACGATATTTGCAACAAAGGATCGAAAGCACCGTAAACTGTAGTACCAGCGGTAGCAGTCACAAGGAAAGGAGTCGCTCCTTCGTCTATAGCCTCGTTAATTTTCTCTTCCAGATCTTGTACGTCCATTTTGCCAAGTTTGTCGGCTTTTACTAAGATGCAGTTGTCACTGCCTATGCCCATGAAGGCAGCCATCTTTTTGGTCGAGTAGTGTGCCAGTTCGGAAGTGAATAGAACCAGTCGTGGTACAGCGTACACTCCTTTAGTCTGCAACAAATAATAATACAATTTAATAAGGCACTAATAAATTAAACAAATTACTATTACTAATCAAAGCTTATAGTAGTAGTAGTATCGCGACATTTTTATAAATTTTCTAGTACATATGGTTGGTATCAAAATCAATAGGTACTTTTATTGGTAATTTTCACAATAATAGACCTCCCAAGCATAATCTCCTCATTATCTTAACACTTACTTGACTAATTTCGTATATATTCTAAAAATCTTAAAAATGGCATTAATCGCTCTACAGAATATCATTAAAATCAATCGTTCAATAGTGTCCTAATAGCGCTAGAACCAATTTCTCTCTTCTGCAGGAATCACTAATGCCTAATCTTTTCACTTGCTCAGCAATCTGCAAATTTCTTATTTCAGTGCAGTATTAAGTTTTCATTTCAGTTCTAAGTAGGGTTTCTCATTTCTCGACCTTTTTTATTTCCCGGAGCACGAGAATTCTCGACCACTTTTTCCCGGGAATTCCCGGGTTGCCGAGAAATACGATTTGTTTTAAATATGTGTGATTTAGCAATAAAACTACGTTTTTATGTTATAATCAATACTATATATTTTTATTTTCACGTCGTGTGGCTTGAAAATTTTAAATAAGCGAAATAAACTCTAGCGAGATCTTTTAATCAATATTTTTACAAACAATTAGGATTAGTCTTTTTAACTTATTGACTCAGGCGTTACTTTGCGGAAATCCATTGTAAATAGATGACAAAATTAAATATTTAGTGTATCACAGCGGAAGTACACTAAATGTTTAATTTTGTCATCTATTAGTCTTTTTCTTTGGAAAATTAAATAAAATATCTTCTAAAAACAAAATCTTCATGTGACCACAATAAAACTTAGTACCTTACACACTAAGTAAATTATATAGTGTGTAAACCTTACACTAAGTTTATCTTTACAATTATGCAACATAAAACGACAGTATTTAAATTGTATATAAAAAATAACAAACAGACTAGCTTAGATAATAATTACGAGTAAAGTAGGTACTTTAGTTTAGTCTTTGTATCTACTATTAAATATTTGTTATACATGGACAGTCTTTTTCGTTACGTAAGTAAACATAGGAACCTTATAAGTAATTAATACTCTTAAACTAATTACAATCACAACATAAAGCGGAAACTGCTAAAAAGCTAGCCCACTATGTCTTCTTATTAAGGAAATAAGCCTTTAAAAATACGAGGGCATTTATAGCACCGTCTGACAATCGGTTTCGTATTTTTGTCACAAAGTTTCCAGACAAGGTGAAAACCCGTTCATTTTCTGTCGATGTAGGCTTTGCTGACATAACAGCTTTATACAAGTTTTCCAGATTTGGTGTTCTTTTACCAGTCGATTCATATAACTGAAACTCTTTTCTAATCAAACTTCTTGTTAAAACAGTCTCAATATTGGTCGTTTGGTCATTGCCATTTCAATAGCCTGTTTTAGTTTCAGCTCAAAGGATGTCGTGATAGAGCCAGGCGCGAGCGCAGGCGCGTTATTATGTGTTTGAAATTTTTGACTGAATTTCTCGATTTCTCGACCACTTTTTTCTCGTCTCGAGTAAAGCAAAATTTCCCGGGAATTCTCGGTTCGAGAACTCTCGTAGAGAAACTCTAGAAGTAACCTTTAGCAAACATAAGACCTATTGTTAAATACTTTATTAGTCACAACAAAACTGTCAGAGATATTATTAATATACTATTAGATATAAACACCCACCTATGGCTAATTGAATGCCTTTCAATTAGACCATAGCTGGTACATTTAACAATACGACCTACTTGTGGCTGTAAGTGGGCAATTTAAGGCACATTAGCTTAGGTCAGTGGACAGTGAGGAGCTATTCTGATGCTGTGAATTGTGGTAAAGCTCCACCTAGCCAGTGTAACACTAAACTGACCTAACAATAAGTATACGACTAATTCAAAAAATAAAAAACCCCTGAGATTTTGTGGTGCCGGCTAATTTGAGTTTGAAATTTATCATACTGTATGTATTCTACTCTTTTTGTGGCGGCGGTTTAATAGAACCTTTCATTTAATACATATAGGTATAGGACTCGTGAATAAATGTGTAATGCGCTATTTTATTTATTTAAGCATATCTAAGAACACAAACAATAATAATTGTTGAAGTGCGACTCAGGCTCGCGAATTAAGGGTTCCCCTTAAATATTAATTTCAGCTTTTATCCCAGTTTTACCTTTTAGGTATGGAACCCTAAGAACAAAATTAAAGGATAAATCGGTCCAGGAGTTATGATGTCACACCGGTCACCTTTCCACCAAAATAATAATCATTTTATTTTTCTTCTAATGACGCAGCTCGATGTCAACCATATTAATAAAGACCATGGTCATAAAGACTGGTCAATACTTATTTTATTTTTCAATTAACTTACAATCACAAAGCAAATTACAAGTAGTTTGCTGAAACTATCTGATTCAAGTAAAATAATTAGTTTAACCTTAGAATTGTGTTACACTGCACAATCCATTCACTTTTAACTCTAAATAACGTAAGTAATATTTTATTTTATTTATGTTCTCTACTTCAGCCATAAATATTTTTAATAAGACAGTTAAAAATCTTAATGTTGAGACTAAATTTATTAGAGTAGGTACTTAAGTGTTGAAAACACTACAAAAAGTATATTAAATGTGAATCCTTGGCTTAATTTATTCGGACTAAAACTATAAATTAGATATTAGGTATTCATATAATACGTATTGTGTAACCTCATTTATCATTTATACATATTATAAGTATGTTATAGAGGATCAACAACCGAATAAAAATGCAAATTTTGCGAAATAAATTATATTTCTTCTTCAGTAGGTCAAGGCCATTTTCTAGGTTTTATTTATTGCTTGGGATGAACAATAAAATTACGTGTTATTATTAGTATTTTTAATTTGTTTTATTTTCTTAAAGAAATTTAACTATTACTGTTAAGCGATCATTGATATTTGAGAAGAATGTTTTAAATTTGTTGTGCAATAAAATTTTATATATGTGATTAAAAAGTGTAAAAAAAACAGTCTAGTTTATGATTATAATATCATGAAACGAAAGTTTAGTGATTATTAGAATATATCAGGCAATAACGGCTGCATCGATATATATGAAATTTCGTATGGGTAAGACACAAAAGACCAGGACCTGGCCCTAAGAAAACGAGTGTGGCTCAGTGGGAAAAAACATTTACTTTAAAATCTGACGGCTCCTGGTTTGATCCCGGCCCTACGCCAATTATTTATTTTTCAAGTAATGTAAAGATTTGCACTCGCTTCTGCAGTGGAGTGGTGGTCACCAAGCCTAGGGAAGAGAAGCTTTGGTCGTCCAACGGCAAGATGGGTCGACGACATTTCAACTGACAAACCTGGGCTAGATTAGCACCGGATCGAGACAGATGGATTGACAGGAGAGAAGCCTATACTTAGCAGTGGGATAATCGGCTGTGGATGATAGCGGTGAAGAAAAACATCGTGAGAAAACCGACATGTTTAAGGATCAAAAAATCAGATAAATGTAGGACACATTAATCTGATTTTTTGGATGTTTTTAGGAACCCATTATGATATCCATGGTAAATACTGAATACTTTTTTATATATCTAATTAAAAAATATATTTGACCGAGCAACTGAAGCGAGTGAAGTCTCTGGCTAATTTTGCATTTGCCTGTTTGTATGTATATTTGTATGTTAGTTCTTACGTAGAGGTCAAAATTTTGAACCTCAATGAAACTAGTGTGTGTGTAGTGTACAAGTAGCTATTACTACTCAATAGAATATTTGAGTCGTCAGTGATTTTTGATTGGCAGGGTGGTTATCACAAAAATGTGAGTGCAATATATTTTTTTAGCGAACGTAAAACTAATTTTCTGATTAAGAATAAAATAGATCAAAACATTGTTGAGATATAAAGTTTCGGTAATTACATTTAGCAATTTTCAAAAGGCGAATTGTGATCAAGCACAAACCCATGTAGTGTTAAACAAAAGAAAAACAAAATAGGTCACGAGGTCTACCGTTTGAAGAACTATTAGTTACTAGAGAAATAATATTTGCGAGTCCTAAGATTCGGAGAACTAGTAGATATTATTAATACTGGTAACACTGCTTTATATAAAACTCCTAACAGCCAAGGTTTTCGAATAGCCGCACGCGATTAAGACCATATTGGGGTTAAGGCAACCAGCGGACAATGTCTTCCGTCAGTCTGCAATCAACTTAATAGCCAGCCTAGATCAGTTTAGGTACGCTAAATTATTGTAAGTACTAGTTGTTGATTCATTACTTCTTAGGCCATTTATTTAGCCTAAAGAAACCGATTAGACGAAAATGTGCACCTACATAGGATTTTATCTTTTTAATACCCAGACTTGAGTTAAATGGCATTTGGATTGGAAATAGGTAAGAACTTAGATACAAAATTGGCCAAGTTCGAGTTTGGCTCGCGCATGAAGGGTTCCATGCCAAAATCTACAAAAAACACGTTTGTTGTATGGGTGTCCCCCTTAAATATTTATTTGATTGAATTAGCATAAGCAGCCCATTAATACTTTCCCACTGCTGGGACTCGGGCCTTCTGTCACAAGGAGAGAGATATAGGCCATTCCATCCACCACGCTGGTCAAGTGCGGGTTGGTTGCTTATACATTACCTGGATAAGACACATTTCACACAGGCTGGTCAGCCCCAGATTCGGTCCAGTTATAGTTAAGTTTCAAGGAATTTGCATTAAAATACTTTTGTATTTATATTTGTAAATCGCATCGAAACAGAATTTTGACTTTCTGATAAAACAAAATGTCGTTCTATGAAGCACATCTAGCCAGTAACTAAAAAAGTATTTTTAAATATCTCGACTTCATTCCTTAAATGCAACCTTATTTTAAAACCACGACAGCTCAGTCGGGCGTGTGGCCGCCTTACTTCCCGAAGATCGTGGGTTTGATCCCTGCCAATGAACTCGAGCTTACGGTGGAGGGAAACATCGTGAGGAAACCATGGAATGTTGGTAAGGTATTTTGTAATGCTTACTTGACTAGCAACCACCCTCTAGTTGTGTGTTCCGGTAACCTCCTTGAGAGCCAGATATTCCAGACTAGGCATGCCCCTTAGGCCAGAATGTCGCTAATTCATGTTTTACGCGCTCTGCTGGTCCAATTCCTAAATGAAAGGAGTACAAAAAATCTACTTAATCATCGAAAACAATTCACTTACCTTAATATCGGGATAGTAGTAAAACCTTGCACAACTAATGGCATATCCATTGGCAATAGATCCTCCAGGGCAGAAGATGCCATCCCCGTCACCATTCCTCCAGCCAACGATAGACCTCATTTCTCTTAAAACTTCTTCCTCCATCAGAGTAAACACTGGAGCAACTTCGAAAGTATAAACGCTAGGGTTCAGAGCATCGGTCAACCATTGGCCGACCAAACCGTACGGGTCTACGGAAGAAAAGAGTTGGTTGACAAAGTACGGGTGTCCTGTATTGACTGAGTATCTTGCCACCTGCGGAAAAAAGTCACAGAGGATGTTGATAATAATGCATTGATCCTACTATATAACAATATATTATATTTAAACTAGCTGACCTGGCAAACGTTGTTTTGCCTTAATAATTATTTCTAAATATACAGTAGCCTATTCTCAGACCTACTGAATACGCATATAAAATTTGGAAAAAATCGGCCAAGCCGTTTCGGAGGAGTACGGTAACAAACACTGTGACACGGAAATTTTATACATAAGATTAGTCTAGCTGTAGCGCCTGTAGCTCGGCTAGCTAAGGTATGACGCGACTATTGAAGCTAAGCAACGGTCGATGCGGACAGCGTTTTGATGGGTGACCATGCACAAGACTGTCGTTTTTAAAGCACCTCAGCGCATCTCTTAATTCGTAATGTTTAAAATGTGAATATAGTAATCTATACCAGTATTTTAAAGAGGACAAGTTTGATTGTTTCGAAATGGGCAGACTATTGAAACTTATTAGTATAGTTAGTAGACCTGACAAGGCTTACGTTAAAGGTGTTTGATCTTGAGTTGGTAAATTTTATTTTCAGGATAACAAAAAGCGGATTAAAAATCTTTCCTGACAGATTTTGTCATTGTTACATAAATGTTCAGATGATGACAGTCCCAATCAACCCTGCCCTTGTCTCAAAACACAGTGCAAAGACGATTTC
Organism: Mellilla xanthometata; assembly: GCA_035578125.1. Taxonomy (NCBI): domain Eukaryota; kingdom Metazoa; phylum Arthropoda; class Insecta; order Lepidoptera; family Geometridae; genus Mellilla; species Mellilla xanthometata. Next base: position 5,448,292 of record JAPUBQ010000013.1, read on the forward strand.
TTTATGTCGCAAGTTCTATAACATAACACAGAATGAATATCTATACCAATATTATAAAGGCGAAAAGTTGTTTTTTTTTATTTGTTGTTTTGCAAATAGGCTCCGGAACTACTGGACCGATTTGAAAAATTATTTCACCGTTTGGAAGCTACATTATCCCTGAATAGCATAGGCATATATATTTTGTTAATCTTTGTAACTTAGATTAATTTATAGCCCGTGCAAAGCCGGGACGATCTGCTAGTAATATATATTTTTGCATATTTTGATATTATGGGCGCTGTGATTCCTGTTATTCATATTTCCATTTTTCATGGTTTGAGAAATTATATTTTCGTTTCAATCAACATCATAGATGATCCCACATACGAGTACATATATTATACAGAAATTGACTCCAAGCTTTTTGAGTAACTTCATACTTAATGATCATCCTCAACACCAAACCGAGCAAGTGCATGCTTAAAGTTAGATATTTTTAATTTTCTCTCAAATCTAAGATGCACTCGATTAACTACGATATAGTAAATAACGGACGAAATAAAAAATAAGCCTCAAACACCCACATAAATAGTTTTAAAAATAAAGCAGTTGTTCCAGGACCAGGAAATCCCAACTCTTTCTGAATAATAAATGACGCAGAGGAAAATAAACCATTACTCACATCTGCCATGAACGCTAACAGCTGATCGTGCGAAGCGGGCCCATCCCGAGGCTTCAAGTCTATAGCCTTCTTGATGTCCTCAGGAGCTGCCCACTCTACCACCTTCGCGGACCTCTGCGACCTTCCAAACACCACTCGCTCGACAAGCAAATCCACAGCTCTCCTCAAAAATTCCTCATGCTTCGATCTCTCCGGAAGGCTTTTGAATAGAGTCTTATCGACTCCTATATCTTCGCCTCCCGGCAGTATAAGATCTGAATCAGCAGGCATTTCAAATCACTGTATTGAAACAAAGTTTCATTGAATTAGGTAAAAGGCAGCTGCGGGCGGCCGCTGGCCTGAGTCCGAGGTTTTGGCTCGCTGTTACTCGAGTAGCCTTCTTAAATACTTCGCTCTACGTCACCCGCTGACTAAGGTTGTTAGCTCTATTAAAATATAAACAAATAATGGTTTTATCCGGTGGTACGACTTGTTTAACTGGGATACTACTAGAAAATTGTTAATGATCGATGTAGGTTAAAACAACACTTAATAACTGTCAAGATATACAATTACACATATCATTAAGTACATAATTATGGGCAATTATTTGTAAGATATCGAGATTTTTATTCATAAAGGTGTCAATTGATATCTTCAAGTATGGGACGCGAGATTAACCCGGTTAATAAGATAAAATCATTAAGTATACTCGTATAAGATATGTAAAATAAGTTTGGAATAGATTTGGATTGAAAGATGGCATTCAAAATCGTAAGGCATGTCTTTGTTACTGCTAAAACTCCTAGTTTACCTACAGCGCTTGTCTACGATACTCAGATTCTAACACAAACAGGTACCTAAAGCTAATCAGTGTCATAGAAGTTTCCCCGATACAGGAAAAATCTTAGTGGGGTTGAAATATATTCTAGAAAAGACGCGGCGAACCGGTTTTTGCACCGCGTTTTGGTGTCGATCGTTATCGATATTTCGAGTATTTTGTCAAATAACTTACGAATAACAAAAAACGGTTCATAAATACATACACATGTATGACCGAGTTGTAAGGTTACAAAAAATAAAAATAAAACATACATACAGACGAATTAATAACCACACCCCTTTATGAAGTCGGTTAATAACTTTACTGGTGAAACCGCTGGTACTCCTACTTTTTATTCTATTTTTTACTAGCAGACCACCTGGCTTCGCACGGGTTTTGTAAGGACTTTTGTTACACATTTTACTAAGGAGCTCTGATATTTTTGGAAACAAAATATAGCCTATGTTGCTCGGGGATAATGGAGCTAATCAACACTGAAAGAATTTTTAAAACCGGTCCAGTAGTTTCGGAGCCTATTCGCGTCAAACAAACAAACAAAAATCAAACATTTCCTCTTTATGATATTAAGTACAGACTAGGAGTTCTCCGAACAGTAGACCTCATGAATTTAATTTCTTAGAACATTTCAGTACCGACATTTTATAACCTTCAGATACGAAGTCTTTTAAAGATATGGTATTTTATCACTTAGTCAAATATCATTAAAATCGAATAGAAAATAGCGTTGCCGATTAAAAAATCTAATGAGCTGCCACCCAGAGTCTGAAAAAAGCTATACTGAATTGATCCAAGTACGAGTTGGGTTCGCGCATGAAGGGTTCCATAATTCCAATTATAATATAAAAAATCTACATAAAAATCGGCAACAAGCTTTTTGTCCGTAATTATTCTATAAATATATTATATTTTAAAAATTATTTTAAAATGTTTTTACATAATCAAAAATTATGTTAAAATTTATTTATCAAATATAATATACAACAAAATTTCAGATTTCTAGCTATTACGGTTTACGCCTCTTGATAGACAGACATACAGACAGCTGAGGCTTACCATCCCGTTTTTACCTTTTAGGCACGGAACCCTAAAAATATAGAAGACCCTCGAACCATCTTGGGCTGAAAATATTATATCATAGTGTGTGTATCCTACAAGGAAAGCCTTTTCATTTGATGTCATATTGAAGGAGTTGTGAAAAAATAAGTAATCTGCTATTTTGTGGCAGGGTTCACATTCTGATTTTCAAAATAGCTAAGAACGCTCCTAACTAACATCTTTCAAACAAAAAAAACTACATCAAAATCGGTTCACCCGTTCGGCTACGATGCCCCAAACAGACACACATACACAACACGTAGTCACATATCTGATAATCTCGAATTTAAAAGTTTCCCAAAGGCCAATGAACTATTTCTTATGGGCACATACTTTGTCTAACCTGATATGATGAGTGCAAGTTTTAACATTTAAACCTCTGTACAGGCGTTAGACCAGCAGTGCGTAACACACGAGTGACGTAAGACGGAGCATGCCTAGAAATAACTGACTGTCTGTTTAGGTGCTTGGTGCATTTGAATGGTGATTTCAACTTAAGGGTGGTCGCTCTGAGAAAGTTCTCGGAGTTTTCTTATCTAGGTCTCCATACAATAGGAATTGCCCCTGCCTGTAGTAAGAGGCGAATAAAAGGGGCATCAGACTCGAGGGTGTTCGGAGATGGGGTTCCGACACCCTCTTCATCGAGTCCGGGGTGAACGACGGCGTCGCGTGACCGTCGCCGCCGCGTCATTGGCGGAAACAATCCGGGAAGGGCCACAGCGCAGTGCAAGGAGGTCTCCGGAGTGTTTCCCGGAAGAACCCGGTGACCTCCGTTAAGCACAGAGGCAGGTCACCGGGGGGGTTTAAGTGGGTACAAATCCCACGTAACCTGGCTGCGCCCCATCGTAGCCAGGTATCTTGTTGAAGATTTCCAGATTTCCCCCTCGTCAACGAAAAAAAAGGTCTCCATACAATATAAGAGCCCAGCAATCAATCATGACAGCATGACTTGTGCGAGTGTTTTTCGTCAAGGAAGGCAGAAGAGAGGCGAAAACGTGAGTGCGGGGGATTCTGATGCATTCGATAAGACATCCTATAACCTTCCTTCACAGCACATGGGAGTGCCACCGGGGAAGGTTTTTAGTGACATACCCCGACTGCACTCCAATGCAGTCGGGGATCTATGAAAATTTTATTTACCCCCTCGAAAAAAAAAATCAAAAGGTTCGTCGCTAGCCAGGCGACCAGAGTAAGTACTAGACAATGCCCTATCACCATACAACTTATCAAAACACCTGCATATGTACTCGTATCTAGGAAGTTAATTTACTTACCATAAACAAACCCGATTTCTTAATCGTACATAAGAATTTCTAACCTAAGGAAGTATAATTATATTTACCTACAAATAATTTAAATAACGGGTTAGTTCAAACTTCAATTCCGTAATTTCACTGACATTTGCTTTTTTTATTTTGCCTTGACAGTTACTTTTTGTATAGTAAAGCAGTAGGACGACTAATTAACGTGTCTTGGAGGTCAGAATTAAAGCCGGCCTTTGTTACTTGATTAATCAACTGCAAAATGCATACAAAAAGTAATTTATCTCGATGAGTTTGTAGTTAGCCGATCGCTGCTGTAGATGACTGATGGAGTACCTAGCCTTTAGATATCTTTATGTATGTGTAGATACATATACCTTTAGAAACTCTCAGAGGAGTATTATACTAAGATACTGGAGGAGTGGGGGTTAGTGACGCCCGCTCTCCTCAGTTCATGACTCTCCTACTCCTCCCTCAGTAATAAACAATACGATTAAAGAGGAGTCGAGAAAAAAACAATATTTAGTGTACTTCCGCTGTGATACACTAAATATTTTTTTTCTATCTAAAATCATATAATTATAGGGACTAAAATCAACTTAACATCTCCCAGGACCAAACTTTATTTTTCAAACTTAGATACATATCTAACTAGCAGGGGCCCGCTGTGTTACCCGCATTTTATCCGGGGTAAAAAGTAGCCGATGTGTTAGTCCTAGATCTAACCTGTCGTCATAGTAAATTTAATCAAAATTGGTTCAACCGTTACACACTTACTCACACACAAACTTTCGCATTTATAATATTAGTATGATACCCAGTCGTTTTTGCGTCCCGCGTCGCGTTTATAATTATTATTTGAACAAAAGCATTTGGAAATTCGCAAAAAAATGCATGAAATGTCCTAGACACGTTTTCCATTATGGGTACCAGTTAACATGAAACAATTACGTCAAATTGTCTACAGCAGGGCGAATTGAATTATTCAATCATACAATTCAATGTCAATTGAAATAATTGCGACTGTTTGTTTTGTAAATATTGCACGACAATCATTCGAGTGTTTCTTTAGGGTTCCTTAACTAAGAGAACCAACGGAACCCAAATCCATACCATTATTAAGACTCCGCTGTTCATCTGTATGCCACTAGACTGTATCTTCACATAATCTGTGTCGAGACAATCAAAAAGTGTAATAAATATTTATTTGTTTTTTGTATTTCCCATATAACCAATGAGTTTTTTTTTTCTTTTTTATGGATTATAGTGAGTGCAGAGTGTATATCCGAATCCGTAATTAAGCTGGTAAGTTTTTCTCCCTGCCCCAATAAAGGTAAACCTTTATTTGTGAGAATTTCCATAATCAAGAGAAAGACGAAGCTTGCTCTGGCTAAAAGATGAAAATTATAGCAGGATATCTACAATGGAACAATACTTCTCAGCAAGTCCACTGTTTAAGACACTGGCAACCGTCGCCTCTCTCGGCCATTGATGTCTCAACGACCTCTGCTATCAATGTTAATAGATAAAACAATTATAATGACTGCGCTGTGCGACGCGCCAGTACAAAATCAATGCACTATAATTATTAATTATTTATTTTAGTTAAGTTAGTTTAAGTAGGTTTCGTAAATATAATTTATGATTTATTCAGACTGACAATAATTATAAACAGAATAAAATAAATTAGACTACATTACTATCAATGACAATGGCGCCAGTTGTCACTGACTAAAAATACGCTACTTGTGCCTAAAGAAATATTTCGAGAAATATTTAGTCAAATCAAATCTATTTATTTATCAGTTTTACGGCATAACGCCGTACTGGGCATGTCAATTTACAATAATTAATACCTAGTTGATTTAGGTACAGGACGATTTGCAGTAGACTTCTTTTTACCACTCCACTTTTCTCAGTAAATCCAAGCGTAAATTACTTATGCTTACTAATGGTAAATACCCTTATTATGGGAGTGAGGCATTCTACCTTTTAGTTTCCTTATATTATACTACAAACCTTTCCGGGGGTTACCACGGCATTTTATTCCATTGGTATTTTATGGGTGTATTATTATGGTTTAAGGTGTAGGTACAAGAGGTTTTGTTTACCATGGATTTCTATTTAACATGGTACCTAGCAGGGTACCCTATATTAAACATTAGGACCGTTAACCTAAAACCGCACAGTAGAAAACAGTCATAAGAATATCGACGTAGGTACATGTACTTTAAAGTATTCAGTCATTTGTTCAGTAGTAGGTACCGATCATTATTTCACTACTTAAAAGCCGATGTAGCCAATACTATATCAAATCACAAGCTGTTTGTACTCGGTAGAAAATTAATTACGAAAGTAAAAGCTTATAACTTGCATAGCATTCATTCATTTATTATAGAGCTATGTTCAAAACTAGAAGTCATGTAAGACATAGGTACCTATACTTTGACAGATTCTATGCCTAACATGTTAAAGTCAAATTTATTAACGCGTTAGTGTTACAGTTTTTGTGTGTCAGTTATGCCAGTTTGGCACAGTCATAGAAATTGTTTATCCCAACCACTGACCTCTATTTCTACTAGTACGCTGGACAGGCTATGCCATACAAACTGACAGCAATTTTCTGTGCCGATTTGAAGCGCCTCCTTGAGCGTCCTCAGAACTAAATTTGTCATTTATTGCGCAATTGCAAATGGCCGTCGTGTTGTTTACATCGATTCCGCGATTTTATTAACATTTTAAGTGTTTCATATGAAGTTTATCTGGTATTATACAGTTCAATTTATATTTATACTAGCGTGATACTTATTTTTACCAACAATGAGAGTACTTGTGTTTTGCAAAACTCGTATCCAGAAGAAAAGCGGGATAACCTTGCACAAGTAAGTGAATTTACAATTTTATTCTATAAATTAAAACGTTCTGTAAAGATAATATCATCACTAGTAATATTACATGCCATTAGAATGTATTTGACTTGATATTACCGAGTTTTGATAAACATTAACAACACAATAGTGTTGTCGATATTCCATATCGACAATATTTGTCGATGTTTTTTCTGGCATATATTGTATCATTCAAATGACGGTTTGTTTTTAATTACAGGTTCCCAAATGATTCTTCACTAAATCTGTGGCTCAAAGAGATAAAACTGTTGATCGGCTTCCCAACAAAAATTATCATCTTCATTCATCATCATCATAGTATGGCGTCCCGGAAGTGTCATACATAGGCTTTATATCCCAAAATAAAGCGAGCGAAGCCACTGGCGTCTACTAGTTATTATATATGTTAGAGGAATGTTTTATTTTAATTTATTCGATTAGTAGTTCCATCCTATCGAATGGCAGCACTGTGAACGCAAGAGTTTGTTATCTGTGCTGATTGAAGGAACGATTGTGAATGTACGAATGAAGTTGTTTCCTATTGTCAGTAGTGCGTTCACTCGCGGGTTGACTTGAATGTGTTTCAGTCTGCCACGATACAGCGCCTGCGCCACTTGTGCGCACTGACAAACAATACAATTATAATGGCGGACGACGACGACGACCACGCTGATTATAATCTAATTGAATCCGCGACATATATATTTTAAATCATCTTGTTTTTGTAATTATACATTTATGAACAAAATCATTCATCGTTTTATTGGTACCATCCCTTAAGTTATTCAAAGTACTTAATTGCCTATGTTCACAAAAAATCGTGCAGGGGCCTTACTAAAAATATTTATTTGTTATCCGTTATCAGTGTTAATCGACATTATATATAAAATGCGATCAAGCCAGACGCACAGAAATTCCATGTCGGAATTACACGATCTAATTTCCCCGGCCCCTTTCCACTACCGAACGAGCAGGAAGACTGCTTGGAGACACCGATATACAGTGGAAATGCCGAAAATGCGTACTAAGTGTTTCGCTTCCACGTTTATAGTACGGACGGCCAAGCTGTGGAACTCCTTGCCGGAATCCCTGTACGCACTGAACTACAACCTTACTGTCTTCAAGGCGAGAGTGAACCGGTTTCTTTCTGGGCAAGCGTGTTTCATCTTAGACTGCAATGTCAATTGACATCAGGTGAATTGTGGTCAAGCACAAGCCTATTAAAATTATACGTAAAAATATTTAAGAACGATAGAAACGTACCAATAGGCTTAAAGTAATTTTTTGTCGATATTACATTGCTACATTGTCCCGTCCCTATTATTAGTTCCGTGGACGTTCACTGGCGCTGTTAGCGCCAAAATGGCGAAAATCAAATAAGCACAAAACGATGTGATGTATAGCCAGTCCAGCGTACTAGTAGAAATAGAGGTCAGTGATCCCAACCTATTATATCTTTTTTTTCTGTTAACTGTAATATAAATTTACTTATCTTCTTCTTCACCTTATCCCATTTAGGTGGGGTCGGCACAGCAAATTTTTTTCTTCCACTCTTCTCTATCAGACGTCATCTCTACAATAAATTTACAAATGAATACTTATTTAATTAGAAATGTAGCAATACTAAGCACTTGATGGCTGTCTCATGGTAACCCCTTAGGTTGGTGGCTTCCCCAGAATGTTTGTCGTCAGCAATAGAGGCAAATATGGCTGCGATTTTCCTTTAAAGATTTTTTAAATACTTTAACAGCTTAAGTAAATACCAATACTACAGCTGGGCATTTGACCAGCAGGATGCGTTGACACATGAGCTAAGGACAATCTGGCATAAGGTTGAGCATGTCTAGGCTGGAATAACTGGCTCTCATGGAGGCTGCCAGAATACACTATGCTAGGTAACAGATTATTCAACTTAAGGGTGGTTGCTGGGCAAGCACAAGAAAATTTTCTACCTCTATGCTATTGATTCCTCACGATGTTTTCCTTCACCGAAAGCACGATTTGGTTTCACATGATAGTGGTAGGTAGACAAAATATTTCAGAAAATCTTCCTACTTATATATGATTACATGGTGGACTAACCAAATCAAGGCAGCAGTTGGAGGCTCCTTGAATTACTGTAGCCTGGTGACATCCAGCAGGCAAAGATGGCGGGATGTCGTGAGGCAAATTATATCCGCCCCCTTCAGTGACCCTCCATGAAGATCACGACCGCTCTGACAAGAGCGTCATGAATAAGAAGATATGATTACATAATCTATGTAACCAAAAACAAAAGAAAAGCGTGGTAGTCCTATGTTATGTGAAATATACTATTTTGCTTCCCATACTGCAGAACAAAAATACTCATTAGAAAAAGATTTATTTCTACACATAGTGACAACAAATATATTATGGTTCTATTTAATCTAACGGTTTTCAAGATAAAAGTGAACCAGCTTCTTCTGGGCAAGCACACTCCACCTTAGATCACAATATCACTTACCAACAGGTGAATTGTGATCAAGCTCAAACCATTAAAAGTAAAAAAAGCATTTTTTTCATCATCAAAAAGGTATGCCAGCGACCCAAGACCGTGTTCCGCTACTTTAAGGAGTTTGGGTGGCTTGGGTAGGCTGGTAGGAGGAAATGCACAATATGCCTCTTGCGGGTTGTCAGTGCAGGTCTGATCGGCCCCATCATAGAATAAGAATATCATCAAAAATAATGTTTTTTTTTTACTTTTAATGGTTTGAGCTTGATCGCAATTCACCTGATGATAAGCAATATTGAGATCTAAGTTGTAGTGTGCTTGCCCAGAAGAAGCCGGTTCCATTTTGCATCATCATCTTTATAATGACTGTTAATATGGTTTCTTTCCAAATCTATATGTTCTTGTATACCTTACAGGAGTATGAGTTCTCCAGTAAATATCATAATTACATTTTTCCAGTAAGGTTAGCAACAACAGATGACAATTTCTCCACCGGTTTGAATGAAATTTCATTGGGAAGTCCCAAGCTCATGCTATACAGCAGGGACTAGCGATTGAAATGTCTCCGGTTAAAGTCAAGTGGAAACATTTATTCCTTTATCTCTTTACCATACTTCTGGTGGAAAGATTATTATCTCCTCTGACAGGTGAAAAACAAGGGCAGGAACACAATAATTCCTCGTTCTATGATTGCCTTGGAGTGAGTACTTTTATGTACAGTGTAAACTGTATATAACGACACTGAAGGGACTGTGCATTTTATGGTGTTATAGAGAGTGGTAGTTAAATGGAGAGAATGTATCATTGTATGGAATACAGGCTAACTCAACTAAAACCAATTGATTTCAACACTTTTGAGAGTTTGTCGTTCAATTGAGTGATGTGGCCATACAATAAGTCTTCACTCTTCACTTTGTATTGGTTTCTCTCAGGTATGTTGTTCTTTTGTCTTTTCATACTAGTAGCACTTTAGATAACACACATGATAATATTTATTCCTAGTTTTATCCATTAAGTTTATTTAAGTGATTATCCTATATATATTAAGAAATTCATTTGAATAGCCATAAAATCACTTATTCTTCTTCTTAGACTTCTTTACAATATGCTTAATTTTGTGTCTATGTAAGTTACTTGATTGACTCGCATTATCATCACAATCATCACTAGAGTAAGGCTTCTCTTCAACACGTTTCTTTTTGTCTCTATGTAAGTTATTTGATTGACTCGCCTTGTCATCACAATCATCACTAGAGTAAGGCTGCTCTCCGACATGTTTCTTTTTGTGTCTATGTAAGTTACTTGATTGACTCGCCTTGTCATCATACTCATCACTAGAGTAAGGCTTCTCTTCAATATGTTTCTTTTTGTGTCTATGTAAGTTACTTGATTGACTCGCCTTGTCTTTATAATCATACTCATCACTAGAGTAAGGCTTCTCTTTATCATGTTTCTTTTTGTCTCTATGTAAGTTACTTGATTGACTCGCCTTGTCATCACACTCATCACTAGAGTAAGGATTCTCTTTGATATGTTTCTTTTTGTGTCTATGTAAGTTACTTGATTGACTCGCCTTGTCATCATACTCATCACTAGAGTAAGGCTTCTCTTCAATATGTTTCTTTTTGTGTCTATGTAAGTTACTTGATTGACTCGCCTTGTCTTTATAATCATACTCATCACTAGAGTAAGGCTTCTCTTTATCATGTTTCTTTTTGTCTCTATGTAAGTTACTTGATTGACTCGCCTTGTCATCACACTCATCACTAGAGTAAGGATTCTCTTTGATATGTTTCTTTTTGTGTCTATGTAAGTTACTTGATTGACTCGTCTTGTCTTCATAATCATCCTCATCACTAGAGTAAGGCTTCTCTTTAACATGTTTCCTTTTGTCTCTATGTAAGTTACTTGATTGACTCGCCTTGTCATCACACTCATCACTAGAGTAAGGATTCTCTTTGATATGTTTCTTTTTGTGTCTATGTAAGTTACTTGATTGACTCGCCTTATAATCACTCTCATCACTAGAGTAAGGTGTCTCTTCGACATGTTTCTTTTTGTGTCTTCTTGATTGACTTGCCTTGTCACCACAATCATCACTGGAGTAAAGCTTCTCTTCAACATGTTTCTTTTTGTGTCTATGTAAGTTACTTAATTGACTCGCCTTATAATTACACTCATCACAAGAGTAAGGCTTCTCTTTAACATGTATCTTTTTGTGTCTATGCAAGTTACTTAATTGACTCGCCTTATAATCACACACATCACAGGCGTAAGGCTTTTCTCCAATATGCTTCATTTTGTGTCTATGTAAGTTACTTAATTGACTCGCCTTATAATCACACTCATCACAGGCGTAAGGCTTTTCTCCAATATGCTTCATCTTGTGTCTATGTAAATTACCTAATTGACTCGCTTTATAATCGCATACATCACAAGAGTAAGGCTTCTCTCCAATATGGTTCTTTTTGTGTCTATTTAAGTTACTTAATTGACTCGCCTTATAATCACACACATCACAGGAGTAAGGTTTTTCTCCATTATGCTTCTTTTTGTGTCTATGTAAGTTATTTAACTGACTCGCCTTATAATCACAGACATCACAAGAGTAAGGCTTCTCTTCAACATCATTGTTTTTGTATATATTTAAGCTACATAATTCACTTGCCTTATAATCAAACACATCACAAGAGTAAGGCATCTCTCCAGTGTTTGTGTCCATGTTTTTTTTTTTTACTTAATAATTATATGATGAGTTTTATCAAAGGTACACATCACATGTGCATGACTTGTCTTCACTGCAGTCTGGAGTTTATTTGATCAAATAAATCAGTAAGTTTTCATGAATTTTCAATCTGCTGTCTTCATGTTTATTGTCTTCAAGCCCTTCTACCTGATGTTTAATTAACTGTTGGATTTTTTCTGATCAACATCACAGAGTTCACATTCATGACATTATTTTCTGAGCAGTCTAAGGTATTCTTTGAGTTGCATTCAATTTCAAATATAACAATGAACTCCTTCATGGACATCTTAGTTAGCTTTTGTTATAAGGACTACACCTGCTTTTCGATTAACTATCAACCAAATTCCTAACTCGATCGATAACATTATGTAGGAACCAAAACAAAATAGAAAAGGTAGTGTTGCCGCTTTAATAACAGAAAAGGCTAGACTATCTATATTTTATATGTTATCATAGCACCAGATTATATGAGAGATCTACTTCACAGATCTATTAGTTTTTATTACTGGTGTGTGATATAATAACAAAAATACGTCTATAAGTATTAAAAAAAACATTGACTACATTTTAGTCAATATTGCTTATCAGGGGCTACATTACACTGTTGCAGTTTAATTAAAAATAACCTGTACCTGTAGGATATTAGAAAGAGAAAAATCTATACATCCAGCAGTAGAAAGAAAAAATTGTGCATCTAAAATATTAGTTTGGACCGTCAGTGCTGTTCCAGATACGGCAATTGCTGTAATATTCGGTTCTAGCGGTAAAATATACAATTTACGGCATTTTTTTTTTATAAATATACGGCAGTCAATTCAAAGCCGTGTAACGACTGTATAAAATAATACAGCTAATATCTGAAGTACTTACAAACCTCAATTTCTTGTCTAGAATTCAGAGGTATTCTACGGGTTTAGTGATTTCTGTATTCTTGTGCGGCAATACTCAGTGACAGTGATGTTCACAAACAAACGTAGTAATTGTATTTGTATCCTCTTTGGCGAAAACTTTAAAAACATCTGTCTACGAAAAACATAGACCGCATGTTCATGCCAAGTTATAAAGTTTTCGCTTCTTATTTTATTAAATTTCGCTTTCAAAAATCTGACCCATCGATACATAATCTGTTAAATTATGTCGGACGGCCAGTTTAGTGATTACGAAGAAGATCTCTCTGTTAAGGTTAAGTCTGTGAGGGTAAGTTTTAATACTTTCCACTGGTTATACTTACTAATTGTAATATATTTACTGTATAAATGATCGAAACTATCTATTTGTACCTCTTATCTTTTAATATAAGTTAAGAATATTGGTTGCAGTCACGTGTATTTAGCACACGAAATGTTGTTTTTAGTTCGCAGAAGTTCCAGACATAAAAAGGCTCAGTAGTGAAGAAGATGATGATGGAATAGATTCTGATGACTATTTTTACGATTCTGACGACCCAAATAATCCTACCAAGAAAGAGCACTCCAATACGCAAGCACCTTCAAACAAAATCAACACATACCAACCTACAGAAAAATTGTTCAAAAAGTATGTACATAAAATTAATGTTGACAACTATGAGCCGAAAACGCAAAAGTTTCTAGACCTAAACGACAGAAAGTCAGATAATGAGAGAGTGAGAAACAAAGACAAACATGACCGAGCAACAGCAGAACAAGTTATGGATCCAAGAACAAAAATGATCCTTTTCAAACTATTAAATAGAGGCATCATAAACGAGATCAATGGTTGTATATCCACAGGTAAAGAAGCTAATGTTTATCATGCTACATCAAAAGATGGAAGAGATTATGCTGTCAAAATTTTCAAGACTTCAATCTTAGTATTCAAAGACAGAGATAAATATGTATCAGGAGAATATAGGTTCCGAAATGGGTACTGCAGATCCAATCCTCGTAAAATGGTGCGTACATGGGCTGAGAAAGAGATGAGAAATCTTGTTAGGATGCATAATGCCAAGCTCAATGTCCCCGAACCTATTATACTCCGCAGTCATGTGTTAGTGATGTCTTTTATGGGTGAACAAGGTTGGCCCTCTCCAAAGCTTAAAGATGTTGAAATATCTCAGTCAACTGCCCGAATGTTGTACCGAGAGTGTGTGGTGATGATGTGGAAGATGTTCAACATCTGCAAACTTGTTCACGCTGACTTATCAGAATTCAATCTCCTCTATCATGAAGGAAATGTTGTAGTCATAGATGTCTCCCAGTCAGTAGAGCATGATCATCCACATGCATTTGAGTTTCTTCGTAAAGATTGTACTAACATATCAGATTTCTTTAGAAAAAAGGGTGTCGCTACAATGACTGTAAAAGAGTTATTTGATTTTATTACTGATGCTACAATAAATGAGAGCAATTTGGAAGAATGCTTGGAAAAGCTGTCTGAAAATGCAGCTTCTAGGGATCTGGAAGAAATGACAGCACAAGAGCAAATTGAAGAGGAGGCATTTAAAAATATCTACATTCCTAAGAGACTTACTGAGGTATGTAATATCCATATTCATTTAACCCTGAAGGGGTGTTATAAGTGTATGTGTCTTTGATTCTATCTAGCAGTTGTGGAAGTTATGAATTAGTGGTGGATGGGACAATTAATACACATCTCATGATGCCACACCATTTCTGTGATAGCAGTCATCCTGGCGCACTCGTTTAAATGGGCTATCTAATTTACCAAGTGCAAGTGGGGTTCTGTCATTACTTGTTTGTTGTATGGGCCACTAGCTTGTTGGGTGGGTTGTCAAAACATGGCCAGGACATGGATGAGGGTAACAACACAAGGTTCAAGACCAAGACAAATAGCATATGCAAAGGATGACCTATGCTCAGTATTGGACGATAAATGGGCTGAAAATTATGATTTTGTGCTTTTACTAATTATACCAATTCAACATTCCAGGTAATCAACTATGAAAGGGATATAAACAAGGCTAAGACAGGTGACACAGAAGACTTAGCATACAAGAAGATTGCCGGCTTCAATGAAAACTTTACAGGGACAGCAGACAAACCTGATATATTGCAAGATGATGCATCTGAGAGTGCGTCGGGGAACAGCTCTGATGATGATGAGGATGGAAACAGTAGGTTAAATTTTTTTAAGCATTGAGTGTAAACATAGGCCCCGTGAATTCATAGTAATCAGATAAAGAGATTATCATTAATATACTTGATACATACACCATCTCTGGTATACCACAACAACCTTATAAAAAGCATATGTGCCTTACAAGTTTGAAAATTGTAATTATATACTAAACAACTCACATTTTTATGTTCACTCAGCTCTTGACATGGTTTGAGTGGATGATGCCTAAACTGGAATAAACGGCTCTCAAGGAGGCTGCCGGAAAACACTGCTGATGTGATTTTTATAGATATGTCAAGTATTTCTATAAGAATGTCTATAGCCCCTTGTACATACTAAGTCAGTGTGTAAACACTGCAAGCTAAGCCATAATTCCTGTGTCTAGTGGCAAAAATCGTCAATTTTTCGATCACGCACCACAATAGACATTCGTCCGCCAGTCTAGGCCATTGCCCTTGTTCACAATGCGCTGGGCCAACATCTGCCAATATGTACTAGGGGCTTAAACTACCTACTAGCATAAGTTTTTTCGAATGTGCATCAAGAAATATATTTTACGTTTTGTTATCTTATATATAAAATTTCCGTGTCACAGTGTTTGTTACCGAACTCCTCCGAAACGGCTTGACTGATCATTACCAAATTTCATATGCGTATTCAGTAGATATGAGAATCGGCCAACGTGAAACGTTTTTACCCCTAAGTGATAAGGGTTGTTCACCCTTAAATATTTTTTTTTATTTTTTCGACGATTTTTTTTTATTTGAATTTTATATAAAGTGGCATTAAAAATACATACAAACCTAAATTTTTACTTTTTTATCATCCACCCCTATTTTTTTATGGCCATTTTAGTAAATATCCGTATCACAGTGTTTGTTACCTTACTCCTCCGAAACGCATTGACTGATCTTTGCCAAATTTTATATACGTATTCAGTAGGTCTGAGAATCAGCTACTATCTATTTTTTATACCCCTAAGTGATAAGGGTTGATCACCCTTAAATATTTTATTCATTTTTGGACGAATTTTTTTATTTCATTTTTGTATAAAGTGGCATTAAAAATACAAACAACCCTAATTTTGTACTTTTTTATCATCAACCTCTATTTTTTAGGGCCATTTTAGTATTTCATTCATTTTTCATCTCGCTTGATAACTGATCTAATATAGTGTCTTTAAC
This sequence comes from Mellilla xanthometata, assembly GCA_035578125.1. Classification (NCBI taxonomy): domain Eukaryota; kingdom Metazoa; phylum Arthropoda; class Insecta; order Lepidoptera; family Geometridae; genus Mellilla; species Mellilla xanthometata. The sequence goes on from JAPUBQ010000013.1 coordinate 5,464,526, forward strand.
TGTACTTCGAGTAAAAATCCTTATTTTTTTTTTTGAAGAAAATAACTAACAAAATTTTACCTGATATACTTATGCTTATGATTATTACCAATCTTAAATACTTAAAATTTGCCGCGCCTTTACTTTACTGGTGAGTGAAATGCCACACTATGCCATAGACTGAAGTCGGTCTCCTGTTTCACTCACACAATTCTTCTTCAACCACTTTTCTCACTGTTTACACAAATTTCGACCTTCGTTATTGTTTATGTATCGTATGTAGTAGTATTGTTTACAATTAACATTTTGCTATCTCAATGTAACTCTTTTATTAACTACTAGCTGTTGCCCGCGGCTCCACCCGCGTGTAAGTCGCTTGATTGCGTAACCTCTCCTGCACATGACTGTTGTAAGAAATGTATTTTGATCTGTGCGTTACTGAGGATCGGATTATACGTTAAATTGTAAGTCCTCTTAGTACAAACAGTCGTTAAACTAAGGCAGGGGCTTGAAAAACTCTCGACATCATAACTTGATCACTTAGTTCATACGTAGAAGATGCTATAAAATTTGATGTACTTATAAACTAGACCCCGAACTTATGAGCAAAAATTTTTCATAAAATATGATGACACTACAAATATTATGTAATTTGTTCTGCTTCTTTATGCTCAAACGGCTCGAACAAATATGCTAAAAATTTTCGTGCTCGCCTCGCTAGCGCATAGCTCGCTGCGCTACTATCCGGCTCGCTTCGCTCGCGATTAGTCCTAGGACGTTTTGGGTCATAGCTTACGACACTACAAATATTATGTAATTTGTTCTGCTTTGGACTTCTTTACGCTCAAACGGCTCGAACAATATGGCAAAAATATTTCGCGCTCGCTTCGCTCGCGCATAGCTCGCTGCGCTCGCATCTGGCTCGCTTCGCTCGCGATCGGACCTAAGACGTTTTGGGTCATAGCTTACGACACTACAAATATTATGTTATTTGTTCTGCTTTGGACTTCTTTATGCTCAAACGGCTCGAACAAATATGCTAAAAATTTTCGCGCTCGCTTCGCTCGCGCATAGCTCGCTGCGCTCGCATCCGGCTCGTTTCGCGCGCGATTGGTCCTTTGACGTTTTCGGTCATAGCTTACGACACTACAAATATTATGTAATTTGTTCTGCTTTGGACTTCTTTATGCTCAAACGGCTCAAACAAATATGCTAAAAATTTTCGCGCTCGCTTCGCTCGCGCATGGCTCGCTGCGCTCGCATCCGGCTCGCTTCGCTCGCGATAGGTACTAGAACGTTTTGGGTCATAGCTTACGACACTACAAATATTATGTAATTTGTTCTGCTTTGGACTTCTTTACGCTCAAACGGCTCGAACACTATGGCAAAAATATTTCGCGCTCGCTTCGCTCGCGCATAGCTCGCTGCGCTCGCATCCGGCTCGCTTCGCTCGCGATCGGACCTAAGACGTTTTGGGTCATAGCTTACGACACTACAAATATTATGTTATTTGTTCTGCTTTGGACTTCTTTATGCTCAAACGGCTCGAACAAATATGCTAAAAATTTTCGCGCTCGCTTCGCTCGCGGTTAGTCCTAGGACGTTTTGGGTCATAGCTTACAACACTACAAATATTATGTAATTTGTTCTGCTTTAGACTTCTTTATGCTGAAACGAATCGAACAAATAAGCTAAAAATTTTCGGGGTCGCTTCGATTGCGCATAGCTCGCTGCGCTCGCATCCGGCTCGCTTCGCTCGCGATTGGTCCTTTGACGTTTTCGGTCATAGCTTACGACACTACAAATATTATGTAATTTGTTCTGCTTTGGACTTCTTTATGCTCAAACGGCTCAAACAAATATGCTAAAAGTTTTCGCGCTCGCTTCGCTCGCGCATGGCTCGCTGCGCTCGCATCCGGCTCGCTTCGCTCGCGATAGGTACTAGAACGTTTTGGGTCATAGCTTATGACACTACAAATATTATGTAATTTGTTCTGCTTTGGACTTCTTTACGCTCAAACGGCTCGAACACTATGGCAAAAATATTTTCGCGCTCGCTTCGCTCGCGAATTATATTTCCTTAACGTTTGTTCATAGCGCTCCATACCCATTTCACGCATATACCATACACACTTATAATAAGTAAGTAACATTTTAATTATACTAGAATTTGTCTAGAAACCAGAATAAAAATAATGTTCACTCAGCTCTTGACATGGTTTGAGTGGATGATGCCTAAACTGGAATAAACGGCTCTCAAGGAGGCTGCCGGAAAACACTGCTGATGTGATTTTTATAGATATGTCAAGTATTTCTATAAGAATGTCTATAGCCCCTTGTACATACTAAGTCAGTGTGTAAACACTGCAAGCTAAGCCATAATTCCTGTGTCTAGTGGCAAAAATCGTCAATTTTTCGATCACGCACCACAATAGACATTCGTCCGCCAGTCTAGGCCATTGCCCTTGTTCACAATGCGCTGGGCCAACATCTGCCAATATGTACTAGGGGCTTAAACTACCTACTAGCATAAGTTTTTTCGAATGTGCATCAAGAAATATATTTTACGTTTTGTTATCTTATATATAAAATTTCCGTGTCACAGTGTTTGTTACCGAACTCCTCCGAAACGGCTTGACTGATCATTACCAAATTTCATATGCGTATTCAGTAGATATGAGAATCGGCCAACGTGAAACGTTTTTACCCCTAAGTGATAAGGGTTGTTCACCCTTAAATATTTTTTTTTATTTTTTTGACGATTTTTTTTTATTTGAATTTTATATAAAGTGGCATTAAAAATACATACAAACCTAAATTTTTACTTTTTTATCATCCACCCCTATTTTTTTATGGCCATTTTAGTAAATATCCGTATCACAGTGTTTGTTACCTTACTCCTCCGAAACGCATTGACTGATCTTTGCCAAATTTTATATACGTATTCAGTAGGTCTGAGAATCAGCTACTATCTATTTTTTATACCCCTAAGTGATAAGGGTTGATCACCCTTAAATATTTTATTCATTTTTGGACGAATTTTTTTATTTCATTTTTGTATAAAGTGGCATTAAAAATACAAACAACCCTAATTTTGTACTTTTTTATCATCAACCTCTATTTTTTAGGGCCATTTTAGTATTTCATTCATTTTTCATCTCGCTTGATAACTGATCTAATATAGTGTCTTTAACTGTACTTCGAGTAAAAATCCTTATTTTTTTTTTTGAAGAAAATAACTAACAAAATTTTACCTGATATACTTATGCTTATGATTATTACCAATCTTAAATACTTAAAATTTGCCGCGCCTTTACTTTACTGGTGAGTGAAATGCCACACTATGCCATAGACTGAAGTCGGTCTCCTGTTTCACTCACACAATTCTTCTTCAACCACTTTTCTCACTGTTTACACAAATTTCGACCTTCGTTATTGTTTATGTATCGTATGTAGTAGTATTGTTTACAATTAACATTTTGCTATCTCAATGTAACTCTTTTATTAACTACTAGCTGTTGCCCGCGGCTCCACCCGCGTGTAAGTCGCTTGATTGCGTAACCTCTCCTGCACATGACTGTTGTAAGAAATGTATTTTGATCTGTGCGTTACTGAGGATCGGATTATACGTTAAATTGTAAGTCCTCTTAGTACAAACAGTCGTTAAACTAAGGCAGGGGCTTGAAAAACTCTCGACATCATAACTTGATCACTTAGTTCATACGTAGAAGATGCTATAAAATTTGATGTACTTATAAACTAGACCCCGAACTTATGAGCAAAAATTTTTCATAAAATATGATGACACTACAAATATTATGTAATTTGTTCTGCTTCTTTATGCTCAAACGGCTCGAACAAATATGCTAAAAATTTTCGTGCTCGCCTCGCTAGCGCATAGCTCGCTGCGCTACTATCCGGCTCGCTTCGCTCGCGATTAGTCCTAGGACGTTTTGGGTCATAGCTTACGACACTACAAATATTATGTAATTTGTTCTGCTTTGGACTTCTTTACGCTCAAACGGCTCGAACAATATGGCAAAAATATTTCGCGCTCGCTTCGCTCGCGCATAGCTCGCTGCGCTCGCATCTGGCTCGCTTCGCTCGCGATCGGACCTAAGACGTTTTGGGTCATAGCTTACGACACTACAAATATTATGTTATTTGTTCTGCTTTGGACTTCTTTATGCTCAAACGGCTCGAACAAATATGCTAAAAATTTTCGCGCTCGCTTCGCTCGCGCATAGCTCGCTGCGCTCGCATCCGGCTCGTTTCGCGCGCGATTGGTCCTTTGACGTTTTCGGTCATAGCTTACGACACTACAAATATTATGTAATTTGTTCTGCTTTGGACTTCTTTATGCTCAAACGGCTCAAACAAATATGCTAAAAATTTTCGCGCTCGCTTCGCTCGCGCATGGCTCGCTGCGCTCGCATCCGGCTCGCTTCGCTCGCGATAGGTACTAGAACGTTTTGGGTCATAGCTTACGACACTACAAATATTATGTAATTTGTTCTGCTTTGGACTTCTTTACGCTCAAACGGCTCGAACACTATGGCAAAAATATTTCGCGCTCGCTTCGCTCGCGCATAGCTCGCTGCGCTCGCATCCGGCTCGCTTCGCTCGCGATCGGACCTAAGACGTTTTGGGTCATAGCTTACGACACTACAAATATTATGTTATTTGTTCTGCTTTGGACTTCTTTATGCTCAAACGGCTCGAACAAATATGCTAAAAATTTTCGCGCTCGCTTCGCTCGCGGTTAGTCCTAGGACGTTTTGGGTCATAGCTTACAACACTACAAATATTATGTAATTTGTTCTGCTTTAGACTTCTTTATGCTGAAACGAATCGAACAAATAAGCTAAAAATTTTCGGGGTCGCTTCGATTGCGCATAGCTCGCTGCGCTCGCATCCGGCTCGCTTCGCTCGCGATTGGTCCTTTGACGTTTTCGGTCATAGCTTACGACACTACAAATATTATGTAATTTGTTCTGCTTTGGACTTCTTTATGCTCAAACGGCTCAAACAAATATGCTAAAAGTTTTCGCGCTCGCTTCGCTCGCGCATGGCTCGCTGCGCTCGCATCCGGCTCGCTTCGCTCGCGATAGGTACTAGAACGTTTTGGGTCATAGCTTATGACACTACAAATATTATGTAATTTGTTCTGCTTTGGACTTCTTTACGCTCAAACGGCTCGAACACTATGGCAAAAATATTTTCGCGCTCGCTTCGCTCGCGAATTATATTTCCTTAACGTTTGTTCATAGCGCTCCATACCCATTTCACGCATATACCATACACACTTATAATAAGTAAGTAACATTTTAATTATACTAGAATTTGTCTAGAAACCAGAATAAAAATAATGAATAAGGCAAAACAACGTTTGCCGGGTCAGCTAGTCTTTTATAAACGTAAACAAATGGTCTTATTGGCTACATGTTTGGCAGAACCAATGATATAGACAGTTTTTTGATAGAACTATACCAAAACAAAAACTTGAACTAAGGGTACTTTGTTTATTATTATCTATTGACATAATCATTATCTTATCTTTTAAATTTTGTATAGTAAATTATATAAAAAATTAAAATATTATAAAAAACCTTAAAGATCGTGTCACTGGCGGCGAGACAAGGCCCAAGGTACCGGCGGTAAAAGCTTATTATCTATTATTTTTAAGTTTTTTAACTTGACTTTTTCAGAAACGAAATTCAAGGCCAGCGCGCGCCCTCGTGACGAGTCTCCAGACAGTAAGAAGGCGCGAAAGAAGGCAATCAAAGAAGAAAAAGCAGAGAAACGGAAAACCAAAACACCGAAACACATCAAAAAGAGACGAGACAAAGGTTCCGGGAAGAAATAGGTATTTCAAATAATTGGCCGGGAAGAAATAGGTATTTTAAATGCAGTGATTGAGCTTGAAGAGTTCCGTATCGAAATTAAAAGAAAAACTAGTTTAGCCCATTATAAAATATTATGTTAAAAATTATATAAATAAAGTTTATATAAAATAAAATATTCTTTGCATATTTCAAGCGTCTAATCATTATAAAGATAGGAGAAAATTGCGAGAAAAAACTCCTTTAAACAAACGTTTGTTGTATGGGATACGTTTTAATTTTGAGACATTTTGACTCATGCACGATAAATTTTGGAGCATTATCTATTGGCAAATTACTTTTGTTGACACTTATATATTGATTTTATGTCATTCTAATTAGTCTAAAGAGCTCTTAGTACTTATCCTTCCTGATTCTTCCTCTTGAATTTTTTTGTATTGTTTTTATGGCTGTAACAGAAATACATCGCTTGCGATAATGTCAACTATTTAGCTATCACGGCTCATGAGAGAGAGCTCATCAAAACAATTATTTACTTACATATGTTGCCATTGGCTAAAATACGTAATTTGGGAGGAAGATTAACTGGGCTACTATGCTAGTTTCGAGACGATCACTTGAGGTAAAATAAAACAAAGGAATATTAATATATAAATAATTTATTTTTTTATTAAAAAGTGAAAAACTGTCATAATATTAATTACATATTTCACAAAAACTGGGAAGAAACTGGCTATAAAATGGTAAACCAAAATAAATTACTAACCTATATTTCAATTAGCACCTTAACGATAATGTTTTGAAAATAGGCAGGTAACCTTAAACCTAAGACACTAAGTATCTACGTACCTAATAAGTCAAATGCCTAGTGGGAGTTTTGCAAAACACATGGTATACACAACTTTACGGTGCCGTAATGTGAAAATCTATCAAACTTCAAATGGTGCTAGTGTACAAGTAGTATGCATTTCAATGTTGCCATAATAGTACATTAAAATTAACGTTTGTGACCTAGTAAGTTTGTGAAATGACATTATTTATAATGGAATCAGTGCTGAATCACTGCTACCAGTGGTTATAGATACAACAATTACTGTGCTGAGCGGCGCGACGGTAGTCAAATTATTTATTTAACGATGAACAGGCTCACGTTTGTCTAAAATCTTAATTATTATTTACTTTGATAGGCCGATATACAGACAGAATAAATAGTAGTGGCTATTACCATTGACAGTTGTTGGTCTCATAATTTCAGACTTAGGTGGCTGGTTCTTTTGCAAAATTTGTCAGCCCTAACTTAAATATAATTTTTAAAATACATTTAAATGTCTTTGCTATTCACAGTTTGTCCCGTGTCTCAAATAAGATTGAAGAATCCAGAATTCCCAGATCGGACCACCCTGTCCCTTCCTGTCTACAGTATAGGTACATATTCTGTGCCTAAGTGGACCATAATAATAATAATATACGTAGATACAGTAATATAGTCGGCGTATCACCACAACATTATTTAACTTAAGATTAAATTGTACAGCAAAAACTAATGGCTAGCGAGAAATTAAAAAAAAAACAATGTAATTTCAATTAACGGCTAATTCACACAAGTGTAAATTAATAATTAAGGGACCAATACATATATAGAAAGAGAATAAAAAAAAAAAACAAAAAACATATAGAAAGAGAATAAAAAAAGACCAAGTATCCAACTATGTAGGTACTAAACTTTATTACTTGAAGGCAAATAAAAGGCTTTAAAATAACTACACCTGGGCCCTCCAATCAGTTCCTACAAAATGTGACATCCTTAAATATCTACGACACTTAATTTTCAACAAGTCTTTAAATCCAACGTATCACATGTTATCCAGTTACAATTTGTACTAACAACAAATATCACAATTAATAAATAAAGTTAATACGTGTAGAACTCACGTGGCAAATCGTAATTTTAATCCTAGAAAGCAGACAGATCTGAATAAAAACATTAGACCGAACATGGTCAAAATTTCGTACCAGACTGAGCTGGTTTCTATGTCAAGGTATTTTATCAAAACGTCAGGTTTGGCAAAGTGGCAGTACACGTCGGGGCAGTCTAGAGGGCGTCTGTTGAAGCCAAAAACTGTTAGAACCATGGCTACGATGCCGCACCGGATGAAGGAGGTCTTCATGACGATGTTCATTAGGAGAGGGATTCTTTGGGCGAAGTCGAATCCGTAGATACCTAGCCCGAGGAATGGTGCGATCGCCGCTGGACCAATGGCGCAACCGTTCTGAAAACAAGGAAAATTATCAATGTAAAGAGTGGAACAAAAGAGGTACTTAGTGAGTTTAACTTGTAATATATAAGGAATAGAAACAAATACGTGGAAGGGGGTCATTGTCCGTAAGGTGAAAGGCATGTTTCTCGAGGATGAATGAATGAACTGGACTGCAAGATTGACACAAGTTAATAAAATATTTTGTCGGATAAATAATCGCTAGCCAAGAGCCTTCTTATTATTATTTCCTAGTTAAAAAAAAGCCCGGCAAACATTGTTATGCCACATTAAAATTAAAACATATCGATTTTAAGCTTTTGAGTTATAAATAACTAATTCGACTGCCTTTGTTACCTAAATATTGCTATTTAATTCCTTAATGCACTGATTTATTCATTAATTAGTAATGATCAATCTCTTCATGCTTCACTACGTTACCAGATCAACACTTTTATAAATGGACAAAATTCCTGAATGTATTACAGGCCTGAAATTTTGTTCTGTATTATGATAAAATTATCTTTAGTTAATCCTTAAAGTAACTAAGTAGTTTTAATTATAAAAAGGCAGTGCCTTATAAAATACATAAGTTTATAAGTAAGAATTTCTTAAACGAGAAGGAGAAGAAAAAGCTTCATATATATTAAGATACTTACCCTTATGCTAAATATAGATCCAATCATGAGTCCCATGCCTTCAGACACGAGGGACACTGTGTTCCCCACCAAACAGAACACTATGAACCTTATAGGCGTGAAGGGAACCCCCGCCATAAAATAAACTATGGTGCAGAACAGTATGTTCAGTGTGACTTGTACAGGCAGCTTAGATATCGTCAACGCAGCGTAGTACGGCGTCAGACTGTACCAGCAATTGAAGTGCTCTTTCTTGACTAGCTTTACTTCTTGCGGGTCTGAAAAAGAACGTAATATTTTGTTACATCTCGGTTGTTTGTTTGACGCCTCAGTCCCCCTTAAAAGTTGGCCATAGGTAGGAGGTTTCAAGCCTAATACCAGCGATAGACAAAATTATGAATTTATAGTTTTATCTACTAACCCGCACTTGGCTAGCGTGGTGGATTAAAGTCTATATCTCTCTCCTCGTGAGAGAAGGCCCCGAGTCCCCAGCAGAGGGATCGTTTAGTAGGCTGTTTATGCTTTAATGTTTTATATCGATAAATCATAAACGGTATGATAAAAAATTGCTTATAGACCATCTAAACAACAACCCTAAGAATATTTATCCCAATTTTGGTACCAACCGGACATATATTAGAATTAAAAAATATCAAAAAATCTTCTTAGCTGTTCAGAATGAACTGGACAGTTCTCAAAAATATTTAAAAACTTTGTTTCGATACAAATATTTGCTGAACATATGTTCAGTATAAATGTTGATCTAAAAAATCAGGAAAGACTCTTAAACTTTCTCATCTCCTCCGCCATTGACATTCTGGCATAAGTACCGAGTGCAGAGCTTTTCAAGCACACTCGACAATAGCGCCATAATTCTTAAAGCTTGATGAGATTGGCTGCCGAAATCACATGGGTGCTTGTTGCAGCCTATCATCGCGATACGACACCTCTAAGTTATCGATATAATTTGTCTGACAACTCGACACTGTCCCAACCCTGCTGCGTCAGTTAGTAAGTTTTGACGTCATATCATAAGTGTATAAAAATAATAATTCTTAATAAACTACTCACAAACTAGTACAGGCACCATGATCTGCGTATACGCGAAGAATATAACAAGTCCCACGCAAAGTTTCAAATGGTTGAACATCTGGGTCCCATCGTTGGCCATGTTGAAGAAACAAATGCCTATCAGGGTACCGCACATGACGTGGTGAAACAACTGGATCCATAAACCTGAAACGTGAAAAAAAAGAGTTAAATCTTTTGTATCTTAAACCTTTTTGGCCTGAATTTGGAGTCATGTGACTTGTAGATGTGGGTAGGTACACTAATTTTCCTTCAATTAACTTTGATATTATACCGAAGGAGAATGTCGTAAGATTCTCGTAAATACATTGTTAGGCATGACCATGCTATTACTCGATTCAATAAACAAAGCATTTAAAAGTCTTCTTGTTCACATTCCCCATATTAAGGTTGAGGACATCAACTTTCAAATGTTTTCTATAATAATGAATAGAGCTGTACCTGAACTTTTTTTAAGTTGTATTTTCACAGTAACGTCATATTTTTTTTTCTGCCGTGATGAAGTACTCCTGTAGTTGGTGTCGGGCATAAAGACCTAACCTAATAATATAGGTACGATACGATATCAAGCTTTCAATTCAAGTTTAGATCTCTGAAACACATATACTCCTGTAGGTTCGTATAAAAACAAGGTATGTATTTCCCTTATAAAGGTAAGTTATAAATACATTTCCGTCATACAAAGTGATTTAATTCACTATGTAAGTAGGTAGGAGGTGTTATTTATAAGTGTTACTTAAAGAGGACAATTCGTTGTATTTTAATTGTTACCTTCCTCGGTTGTTTGTTTTCAAATGTATTGCTGGTACCTACCACGTGACCGTGCGTTTTGTGTTAAATTTAAATTGGTTTAGTAAAAGACTGATTGTTAAAGTCGCTAAGTAACATTTTGTAAACGACGGATTTTGGCAACGATTTTTTGTTTTCTTTTTTAGTTTTCATAAAATTTGTATTTCCATCAAAAACCTAGGTTTTCGAAAGAAATATGAAAAGACGACTTACAGACTGAGAACGTAACTATTCATAACTATCATTTGAAAAAAAAATTATTCAAAGTTTAGTTAAATAGATTAGATTAAAATAAATTTATAGATTATCTAAAAAAACTAGTTATATTATTACTATCTGATTTCTATGTACGCTTAGGTACGTACACTAATAATACATTTCACTGTTTTAATTCAAGTGAAGTCGTAAATTTTATATACATGTAAATCTTACCTTGTCGATTTCTCGAGATCTGCTTGATCATCCTAAAGAGTAACGTTGAGAACTGCTCAAAGAAGGTAGTGGGATAGCCACAGGAATCTGAAGAAATCTGCACCTTCATCCACGCTGAGGAAGAGTTCACTTGCGAAGCTTCAGTGGATAACGAACTGAGAGAGCTGCTCTCTTGGTACTCAGGTATTTTGTACGTTCCGTTCTCATCAGAAAGCATGATTTCAGTCTCAATGTCGTTATCTTCTTTTTGGTAACAGATTTTCAGTTGCATAGTCTTGTTTTGCGGTTCGCTTGAAGTGTCCAGCTTTGCAGATTTGTAGATTTTTCCGTTGAGAATCTCGTCGGACAGAATTGTAATATGTTCGGGGGTTTCCGTCAGCTCGATTACTGGAAATTAAACAAATTATGTTATTAATTATAATCATTTTATTTAATTCAAAATATGACGACATAAGAAGCATCGGGTAGGTCTTGCAGCCCAAGTCTGAAAAAAAGCTATTTCATAATTGATGCCACTGACAGTAAGAATGACCTCCAATCTTAGTCTCCACTGATACAAAAATTACCAATGACAATGACCTCAATGGCAGTCAGAGGTCTGACTTCTCACATTGCTCTGTAACTATGGAAAATAGAACGTGTAAATTTAAAATTTACCAATAAAGAACTTTGACTTAGAACTTTGGGAGGTTTACAATGTGCACCTAACAAGCTTTGTGTATCAAAGAACATAAGCATAAAACATAAGCAGCCGTTCCCACTGCTGGGCCTCGGGGCTTTATATGTTTATTATTATTATTAATATATAAAAAATAAGCACATAAATTTAATCCAAGGAACTTACTAAAATCAGCAGGATTGTGATGTCTAGGACACGGCATGCCGACGCTTTGTAAAAACGGAACCATTGCCGGCGTGTCGCCTTGATAAATACAACGACCGTCTGCTAGGACGTACACCTGCAATTCAAATACATGGTATAAAGTAAAAGTAATAAAGCCTTTTATTCAACTACACCATTCAACTACACATAATTTAAATACTTGTCAATTTCCAAAATTTATTTCATATTAATTGCATTAAGGTTACTCATTAAATTGATTAGTAAAATTAAATGTCATATTGTCGATTTATTTGTCAAAAGCTATATCTATTATATCGCCTTATTAAAGGATTCTCGCATTAAAGCGTCGCTGAGATATCGATGTGTTTGAAAAGCACTCTTTACTCAGACCGAGACTATAAATAAATAAATAAATATGCATTAGGAAACATTTCACACACGGCTAGTTAACCCCATACTGAACCGTTTCTAGTTCGTATTATGATTGCTAACACAACTGATATACTACATATACATACCTATGTTATATAGATACATATTTAACACCCAGACCGACAGCCAACAAATTAAGTTCAGCACAAAGATGTTGGCCGTGCCGGGAATCGAACCTGGAACCTTCTGGTTGGCAGTCCGGCATGGTAACCATTACGCCAACGAGGTCGTACTAGTACAATACCAACACAACTAGTTCGTGTAAAGTGAGGCATACACGGCAAACAGTGGGATAGAGAAGGCAATGTATGATGATGATGATTTGAAGCAATGATAACTCAGTTCGTTGCGTGGCCGCCTTACTTCCCATAGGTCGCGGGTTCGATTACCACCAATGAGCTGGAGGTTTCGTTGAAAGGAAACTGGGTGAGGAAATCATAGCATGGCGGTAGACCATTTATCTTTTTTAGTCCTCACCAGACTAGTTACCACCTTCAAGATGAAAAATTTACCGCCATCTAGCGGTGTGTGTCTGGCAGATATTTTGAGAACCAGTAATTCCAAACTAGGCAGGTCAGGCGCCCTGCTAGTTCAATGGCGAGCTGTATGATGTAAAAATGTGATGAGGGCTCATCTTACGATATGCTTAGAAAATAATTATATCTACTATCTTCATCTAACATAAAGTGTAGCTAAAGTCATTAAATACATAGTAGGGTTAATAAGCAACTGTATCATCATCATATTATAATTATCACGACGTAGTAGAATAGCTATAGGTATAACTTGGAGATAAATTGCAATTTTTCCACCGTCGATTCATTTTATTTTTAAATGTTATGACTTTTAATTTGATTGATCAAAATAGTAGGTAATTAGGAAGAGGTATAAAGACTAATTACAGACGTTTGTATAATTAGCTAAACATTATCATATCATATCTCAGCAACCGACCAATATTATTCAAATTAGGTTTTTTAATCGCTCTCCGAAATATCATTAAAATCGACCGATAAATATCGCTGCCCTCTTTTTTTGTTGCAACCATTGCAATGAAAAATTGCCAACGCATATAAAAACTATTGAGTAGAGTAGTGTAGTGTTGATACACGAAGTTAAGTCGATATTGGTACAATCGGTCTCTACGTTAAAACAAACAAACAGACATACAGACAGACGAAAGCAAAATTGGTCAGTTAATATGAGTTAATATAGAGACTCACTCGCTTCGCTCGCTCGTTAAATTATACATAGTAATCTAATTATACGCATAATTTGTTCTAATTATTCTTCAATTAATTTATTAAACCGCTTTTGGTTCGTTAAAAATAGATCTGTAAATTTTTCCATTAAGATATTAACATTTAATGTTATTCAAATATTTTCATAGCATTACTACGTTGCTACGTCGCGTCGCCATGTGACATAGACAAAAAACACGTTCTACCAGATCTTTGTACATATGTTATCTACTAACAAATGAATAAATAACTAATAATGTGAAAAATGTATCATTTAGTAGATTAGTGTCAATAAAATCGTCATTTTTTCAGACTATGCGCAAATGCTTAGTTTTTTGCTATTTTGCTTGTTTCTTTCCGATATTTTACGTTTAAGTGACCAAACTCTGGTGTGGAGAATTTTCAAGCCGCCCTAAGGCACGACTGTTTGCACTAAGACTAACAGTCGGGACCCACAATTTAACGCGTCGTCCGACCCACGGTAGCCAGATGAAAAAGCCACTTTTTCAACGACAGACATGTTAGTTGGTCATCCATCATAAGACATCCTCATTGACCGTTGCTTAAACTCGATTAACTCGTCAGAGTACCTTAGTTAGCCGAGCTACAGACGGACTTCTGGTATAACAACTACGGTAGAAACTCGATTAACTGGACTAATGGTCGTTGTTAGGCATACGGATAATCGAAAATCCGAATCGAAAGTATGAAGAAACTTTTTATTTTCCAACAAAAAGTCTGCGCGGGCGGAATGATGCCGGTTCAGTCCGACACGTTCATGCTTGCAAAGATACGATTTTAGACAATTGTTCTGTGTACTGTTTTGTACATTATACAAATATGCCTTACGAAAGTTTTAAAACGGTAATTGTTCTGTAATCCGGTTAATCGCGTCGCATATAACTGAGGGCCGAATAATCGAGTTTCTACTGTAAGTATAACTTTTTCTTTTAAATCGATACGTCGTCGTACCATAGTACGCAATGCCACGTCATCTTTCTCTGCTAGAGTTAACTTACTTGATCAAAAAGCTCCAACAGCGAAGCGGGAGGCTGATGTATAGTGCAGACGACAGTCCGGCCCTGTCTCGCAAGCTGCTTCAGCAGTTTGACGCACTGGGACGTGGTGACATTGTCCAGGCCGCTCGTCGGCTCGTCCAGGAAGAACACTGGGGGGTTGTTCACCATCTCCAGGGCTATTGACAGTCTGAAAATAAACATTTTCTTTTTATTTTCGCGTAGAAAACGGTCACACTTACTTATTACTAAAAGTTGGAATAAGTCCAACAGTTTCGGTGCTTTCCGAGCACCATCTTCCAGTACACGCGGGGAGCTCGTCGGCGGCGGTCCGTGTAACACTCGCCCCTGAAGATGGTGCTCGGAAAGCACCGAAACTGTTGGACTCATTCCAACTTTTAATAATAAGTAAGTGTGATCGTTTTCTACGCGAAAATATTAAGATGCCTTACGTGAACAGTTTTCAATTTTCTTTTTAGTTTATTTCTATGCTAGTTGAATGAAATCAAAATATTTATTTGCATAAATAAAGGTACTCGTACATTTGAATTCAAATTCATTTAATTCAGGATCAATCACATATTCAAGTCAAATAAATTATATTGATAATCTTACATTATAGTACTGGTACTGGTTGGAAATAAAATAAAACGGAAATCAAACTAATCAGAACAAAATTTGTGCACAAAGATAATTTGATTGTATCTGATTCTTTTTTGTGCATAATAAAACATTTTTCTTTCTTTCTATTTTCAAATCGCTGTTAATTATTAGTGTTATGTTTTTTTCTGTTTAGTCATAGTGGTCGTGTAAATGTGCGCAAGATAAAATCGCTACATGCAATGTCAAATTAAATTTTGAAGGTTGTTATAACTGTTAAAATTATATTAGGTAAAGGCAACTGATATGAATCACTACGGTCAGTGGTTTTACAGTGAGATGGTTACTGCAATGAACATTTATAGTTACATACCTATAGTAAGGCAAATCACAGAAACCTGAATAATGAAATGTTGACTTTTGACGCAAATAATTTCTGCGCTTAGTTTTCAAATAGAGCTAGACAGAGTACACAGATTTGCTTGAAATATGTAGGTCTACAAACGTATTCTTACATATTCCATTATATTTTCCTTTTATTTTCTTAAATATATAATTATCTACTACTTACTACTATGTACTTTAAGCCGTACCAGTTCCCGACAATTTTAGGCAAACAAAAGGCGATCCAGTAGGATTTTTACGTCTAGCCCTAAAATAAGATTGACATTTGGGTGTTACTCTAGGTTGAAAGATACGTTATATTTGAAGTCCCGGTTAACCACGGCAGTCGTAAAGATACGTCAGTGGCCCTTGGGCAGCAGGAAAACTCGACATGAGGGCGTTCCTGCTCAGGGCTGACCTTTTCCTGACGCTAAGGGATACATACTCGTACTTTACTGTCTCCTTTCTGTTTTGGATTTTTTTGTAGATACCTAATGCCCGAAGATTTGACTTGAAAACTCATACAACAAAAAAATAGTCCTTACCTCTTCTTCTGTCCTCCAGACAACTCATCAGTTCTTGTGTTCTGGTGTTCCAACAGTCCCAGCTCTTGTAAGATTTCTTCGGAAGGTGCCTGGACACCTTTGGGGAGTTTAAGTCTAGCGGCGACGTCCATTGCTTCTCGAACTGTGAGCAGAGGTTGGAGGAGATCCTCTTGTGTGATGTAACAGGATAGTCTCTGGAAAACTTGCTCGTCTCTCGGCTGCCCGTTCACGAGGAGCTCGCCTGTGACGCCCGCGGACCTGTCAAATGTTAAAGTAGGTTTATGAATGCAAATAGCGCCGGTTGCTCGGCTAGCCAAGGTGATATGACGCGATCATCGTAGCTAAGCTATACGGTCGATGCTCGGATGGGTGACCATGCACAAGACTGTCGTTTTAAAAGTCGCATTTTCATCTGGGTGCTACCGTGGGTAGGATGACACGTTAAATTGTAGGTCCCGGCTGTTAGTCGTAGTACAAGTTGTCTTTAAGTCAAGTCAGGCCTTCAGGCGGCTTAATAACTCTCGATAGCAGAGCTTGGCCACTTAGCTGAAACGAAGATGAAAAAGAAGCTCAAATGAAAGAAAATCTTTAAATGTAGTGTAACCAACTGCCGCCGTGATATACCAAGATACTGATAACTAATGCAAAACCTCTTAAAAACGGCTTTGGTACTATTTTAGAAAATCGGCTTAAGTTCAACAATTTTTTGTAAAATCGCGAGGAATCAATTTTTGTTAATTGATTATTTCCTGCACATTTTTGAATGTTATCAAAGGTTGTTTGTCTAGACGTGGTCTAGACATACTTATGCTAAATCCGCACCAGATAAAGCAAAAAAAAGTAATTTTGTATAAACATACTATAGATCGCTCTATTATATCGCTCCAAGTAGGTACCTATTGAGACCCAGAGAGTCACTTAAAATGTGGCTATCTCAGATTTGCGCCAGGTATTCCTGTGTCATGTTAGTATATACAAAAATTTAGACTGCTTTATAATAATTTAAACCAACCCATTTATTGTAAAACTATAATGGTGATAAAATGCTTTGGTTTTTTTTATAAAAGTATTTATTGTGCGTAAGCCCAGAATCATGCTGAAGATATGCCTTTTATTCAAAAACAAATGTTGGACTTGTATAATAATTCGCTCGGGCTCTAAAATAATCTAAGCTGCAAAGAGAAACAAAACATACCTAGCCAGCCTATGTTACTCGGGGATAATGTACGAGTAGCTTTTCAACGCTAAAATATTTTATCAAATTGGTCCAGTAGTTTCGTAGCCAATTCGCGTCAAACAAACAAACAATCAATCAAAATTTTCCTTTTTATAATATTAGTATAGATATATATTTTTTCTGCTTTATTCTTGTAAATGATCTTTGAGCATAATTAAACTATTCTCTTTCTCTCTTTCCGAGTTCAAGTTCAATTTGTAGTTAAGGCAAAGATCAAGTTCGCCTGAAATGTCATTATACCTTTGTGGCCTTGAACTTTACATAGCAACACCTTTACATACATCATACGCTGCGATCATCGAGCGAGTGTGCCTTGACGGGAAAACGTTGGACAGCAGTCCGCGATACCCCGGATCGACTCCAGTCTTACACCAAAGACTAGTTTTTCAAATTATATGTGTAACTCGCTGAAACGCTGAAGAGAAACATCTCGAGGAAATCCATATGCTCCAAGGAACACAAAATCCGTAGACTTGTGTCATTCACCATGCGGCACTTGGCCAGCGTGGTGGATTATAGCCTATACTCGGCCCCGAGTCCCATAATAATGATGAAGATGAAGCTATGGAGCGACGATGGTATGCCTCCATTTAGTAAAGGGATATCCCCCTGGACTTTTGTGGCCGTCCTACAAACAGTCATGCATTGAAGCTAGCACCGGTGGAACGCGACTTGTAAATACCGCTTGCGCGATTCAGAACCGAGCGCTCTGATTGGTAGAGGGCGGTGATGTATGGAAGAACAAAGATACACGAAAGCACAGTTAGTGCTTTATTTATTCTTTCCATCAGTACTATAAAACGTACATACTTGTATCCAGAAATGATGTTGAGGAGGGAGCTCTTGCCAGCACCCGAAGGTCCCATGATGGCTACCAACTGGCCTGACGAGAATCTGCCATTCACGCCTTTCACCACCACTTTCTTTGGTACTGGAACAAAAGGATTAATCTTTATTTATTTACTTATTAATTGACTTATATTTATTGAAATAAACAATTAAATACAATTATGTAATGGAATGGTGAAGGAAAAAATGGAATGGAAATAATGGAATCCAAAGAGGCAATGCGGCAAGCCTGATGGGCACATTTGGGTGGCTTAATTATGTCTTTAAATTTTTTGTTGTTATTTTTTTTTAGTTTACAAAATTTTCGTTTCAAACTATGTTTAAATTTATTTTTATCACCGCTAGTAAAATATTTAATATGTAGAAATATAATGTGAAGTAAAAAAATTAGGTAATTATTTAAAACTAAATTAAATGTACACGTTAATTAAAATATTAAAAACCTAAATTACTAATAACGAACTATACCTAAGTCTGTGTCCGCGGGGTCTTTAAAAATCTTTTAAAATCACTTCTACGTAAAAAAATGTAAAGCGACGACCGCTTAGTTAGGCGTGTGGTTGCCTTACATCCCGTAGTACCTGGGCTCGATCACCGCCATGAGTATCAGCTTCCAGTGTAGGAAAACATCGCAACAAAATCATAGCATGGTGGTAGAACATTTTCTAGTGCTCGCCTGGCTAGCAATCAGCCTAAAGTTGCAAAATCTGTCTTCAAGCACCTAACAGTGTGTTCAGCCTCATTGAAAGCCAGTTATTCCAGACCTGACGTGCTCCACCATAGACCAGAGTGTCTCTGACTCGTCCCCGTCTCTATATATCTACTACGGTTACGAGCACTGCTGGAAAAATGCCTTACTGTATGAAAAAAAAATGATTCAGCCTTACCTATAATTTATATTATATTTATAGATTATATAAAAAAACTTGTATGACAGCGACGATAAATCATAACGTAACAAATCTTAACATAATGGTGTCATTATATCATTTCTTATGTAAATAATCTGTTAAAGAGCGACTCAATTTATTTATGTGTGAACATTAATGATAAAGAAAAAAACTCGTCGAATGATTAATTATAAATGGCCGTTTAATATTTAACTGTTTGTTATGTTAACCATATGTATTTTGTATTTATAAACCTATTATTTTATGACACATCATTATGTCTTAGTATAATTATTTTGTTGGTTCAAATATATTATAGAAACGTTTACGTAGCTCGGCTAGCTAAGGTTATCTGTCGCAATCATCGAAGTTAAGCATGATTCGTTCGATGCGGACGGTGTTTGGATGGGTGACCATGCACAAGACTGTCGGTTTTAAAGTGTTATTTTCATCTGGGCGCTACCGTGGGTCGGATGACTCACGACTGACACTGACATGAGGACTTGGTACAAGCAGTCGTTAAGTCAAGACAGAGACCTTGCGGCGGCTCGAAAACTGTCGACACCAGAGCTTGGCCACTTAGCTCATAGATACAAAAAAAGTGTTTTTTATCTATATATCCTTCAACAAAGAACATTGTTCTAATATTGTACACTTTGTACAAATGTTTTATTGACTACATATTTAAGTAGTGCTAAAAATTAACACTAACATCTATATTTATTTATTTATTACCCTTACCATACCCATTATACGAATAGGTAAGTATATTTCCATAATTATACTTCTACCTACACTTCATTATCATTATCTGAAATAATTATCTACTGCTTAATAACTAGGAACTGATAAAATAAAACTCTTTAAACATTGTAACCAAGGCATCAATAATACACAAATCACGTCCTGAACTTGTATAATTATTTGGGTAATAAAAAGCATGTGCTTCATATAATGTATCAACGAGTAATTCACATCGATATTCGAATAACTAGTTTTTTTACTACATTAATTGCAATGATACCAACTAACTACTGCAAGAAATAAGCAATTTGGATTACATTTAGATAAATAACTAAAGCTAGCCAAAAAGCCCACTGCACAGCCAAATACCAGGGGACATCAGTTTTGGAAATTCACAAAAAAATTACTGCAGTTCCATACAAAAACTTTGTTGACTCGCTGTAAATGTACCTATAATGTATGGAAAAGTAACTCGCGGTAAAATGTTTGGTAAGGTTTAATGGTTCTGAATTGGCTGACGACTGCTTGTACTAAGACTAACACCCGGGACCTACAATTTAACGTGTCATCCGACCCGCGGTAGAGACCAGATAAAAATCCCAATTTTTAAATAACAGTCTCTTGCGTGAAATCCGCATCGACCGTTGCGGATAGTTAGTCTCATTATTTATTAACCTATCTAAAGTTTTTTATATTTCTTATTTGTACATTTACATTTATTGATAAAATAAACGGATTTTATCGTGCATTGTATATTTTTGTCGTCTACCTATTTTACGTCCAAATCTACCGTTATTTTTGTCTAGCTACCGATTTACCTCTTTGACATTCGAGACCAATGGTTACAACTATAGTTACTGACACGTAGGTTAATGACACGTTTGACGCACATTGCGTTTTTACTGCAACAGCCCAGCCGTGACTGATTACCTTAAGGTTACCTGTAGGCAGAAGAAGCCTTATAATCAACCGTTCGCAATGCATAGCCTAATTAAAGGGCATACTAGTAGTTAAATACTACTTCCCTTGTATCGTTTTTTTTACCTTTCTTTACAATAATTCTAACTACCACAAATTGTAAGCAATCTGGATAAGCTTTTGATAAAAATTAAAGTCCAAATGATTGTTGTACCTCTTATCTTTTATATACATATAAGAGATTGGCTTCCACGTTTATAGTACGGCCGGCCAAACCGTGGAACTCCTTGCCGGAATCCCTGTTATCACTAAACTACAACGTTGCTGTCTTCAAGGCGAGAGTGAACCGGTTTCTTCTAGGCAGGCGCGTTTCATCTTAGACTGCAATGTCACTTAACATCAAGTAAGTTGTGGTCAATCGTTGTGTCGAGCCCTTTGTGCGTACAAAAAGATAGCAATAGCTATTATCATTGGTAGTTGCTACAGTTAGCAGTGTTTTAAATACCAGACTTGGGAGGAGTAACCTTCAAAATAGTTACTCAAATGCTAACTGTAGTGCGCAATCTGAGGATGAAGTTTCCGGTTCAAGTAAGATTCATCAAGATTACAACATGTTCATAATTATGTACTTACTAATGATGCACTATATACAGTTAATTTGCTTATTACACCCATAAAATGCCTTGAACATAAATTACAATCGCTAGTTTGCTAAATGCTAATTAATAAGCGGTTTTTATTTAAAACATGAGAATACATAGAGCAATACTAACTAAAACTAAACCTAAAAAACAGGCAGAGGAAAACGTGCCCAAAATGCTAGCTGCATTGTCACGTTGGATGTCAATGCTGGTAGGTCACTTACTAATTAATGTAAATACTAATTAACAACAACAAACAAGAGATAAATGTAAAGCGAATGTGCAATCTTCATTGAACTTGAAGATCGTATCTACGAAAATACAGTTACTGACCTCTTTACTCACCACGGCAGCTGATTCTGTTTGACAAAAGCTTTCTCTTTACAGTACCTCAAGGCACCTATTTACCTATTTTAGCCAATGACATCTGTGGCTACTCTCTTTGATAATGACGCTCAATGGCAATAGATAAAACAAGTACTGAGCGACGCAACAGTTTTTGACGACCTAGTTGGCGTAGCGGCTACCATTCCGGACTGCCAACAAGAGGGTCCCGGGTTCGATTCCCAGCTTGGTCAACATCTTTGTGATAAATTTGATTTATTGGCTGTCGAATATTTATGTATATATGTGTTGTATATCAGTTATGTTAGCAACCATAATAATACTATATAGAAATGGTGTAGTATGGGACTAACCAGCCGTGGGTGAAATGGGTGATCCGATATTTATAAAAAAATCTTATTTAAGTCTTTATGTCAGTCTGTCTGTAGAAATGCTTTTGAGGCGATGGTAGCTCAGTTGGGCGTGCAACCGCCTTACGACCCGCAGTACGTGGGTTCGATTACCGCCAAAGAGTACGAGCTTTCAGTGAAGGAAATCATCGTGAAGAAACCATAGCATGATGGTAGATCTACTACTGGTCGCCAGGTTAGCTACCATCTGGGACCTGGGACGTCGGACCGGGGTTGTCCGGCGTCCATTGCAGTTATGGTCCCCGAGGTGGTTGCGGTGCATCACGTGCAACTGCAAGGGGACTCATCCCCTGAGAAGGAGCCTCGCAGACTAGCCGAGGTGGGCGGGGTGGTGGGCTAATGCGAGGAGCGGAACCTCATCCCGCCCTTTCCGGTGAGAAGGTCATCGTGAGGTTTTAGTCGGTAGTGATGCCCTTCTGGCATCGACCCCGACATACCCACCCACCTCCCCGGGTGTGGTTCGCATGCTTAAATGCATTTAAGCCTCTCATAAAAAAAAGGTAAGCTGCCATAATTGACCTGTCGCCTAGCACCTAATAGTGTATTCCGATAATCTTCTTAAGAGTCAGTAATTCCAGACTAAGCGTGCTTCAGCTTCAGCCAGAGAGTCCATGACTATAGACTGATTTATTGACTGTATCAATTGTGTAAACTATGACCATATCCTCAAAACAATTGTGGTTCCCGAGGGATACGAAAATAACTTCAAAATATAATATGTTACTCCTTCACGCTCAAACGGTTTGACCGATTTTGATGAGTTTTACTATGCAGATAGGTTAAATAACATAGGCTACTTTTTATCACAGATTTGTCCCGGATTAACGCGGGTAGCAGCGCGGGGTGCAGCTAGTAAAAATATAATAAACAGTGATGATGGCTTATTATAATTATACAAAGTCTAATTCGTATACAGTTTTTAAGACCACAAGTAAGAGTGTGGTTTTATTAGAGTTTGAGGAATTTAAGCGTTATTAGTATAATGATACAGTTGAATTTTCTAACGCTCACTGCGTACCGTCATAAAATTTTACGAGCGCTAGCTATTGTCGCGGAGTAAGACGACTTATGTTTATAACGGCACTAGTCGAAACCCTAATCGACAACCGGGTAAGGTTGACTTGAATTTAAAATTTATTTCTTGTTCTGTGTATATCGTAATAGATACAATAGTATTGTAAACTTATGGCATTTCTTTGTGTTGTGTTTTTATGCAAAAGAATCTGGTATATATTTGATCGAAGGTGCTTGGCGAGAGATTACTCTAGTTACGAGTAACCCTGTAAATATGATAAGGAAACTGGCCCGATCACCGATGCACTTACACTTACTCAGATGTTCCTTTGTTTCCGCGATCATTACTACTTTGTTATAAGTGTAAATCTGACATTTATGTAAATGTGATGCACACATGTTACATGCGATAAGTGATATTTCCGTCTTTGGCCAGCTGAGCGGATTATATTTTATTATTATGTGGACTTATTATGTATCTTGTTAATACATCATTTATTACAATCAATTTAATTTTATTATTGTTTTAAGTGGTTTCTGTGAGGCGACCGCCAATCGAAACCGTTTGCAATTAGGTATGTTTGCGACTTGGTCACAATCAAAACCGATCGCAATCGCTTTTTTTTGTGACTTTCTCACCACCGTTAAGCACCGTTTAGATTTTAAATAGATACAAGTAACTAGTAGAAATTTAACTAACCAAAGCAAATGTATCTTAGCTATTTTCGTTAGGCGGTTGCCCAACTGGACGGGTTGTATGTACCTTAAAATTCAAAGACTTGCCGTAATCCGCGAACCCGCACTTGGTCATCGTGGTGGAATATGACCTTTAGGCTTTATTCGACGTTAATAATTTACAACGCTGTCAGTTCGCCACTGCATGAATGAAATAGAAATAGCGTACCTACCTTTCACGGATAAAAGAAAGAAGATATATGGTACGTCAGTAAAAAAACATGGTCTGTGACTGTGCCAAATTGACACAACTGAAATACAATACCATAACGGTGTGATACGGCCAATTTTGACTTTATACCTTTGATTTTATATCTTAGGAATAAAAATCTGTTAATGTGTTTGTCTCCTTATAAAACATCTCAATATAAACTTTTTTTTTTTTGCTTGTTAGGTTAGCGTTTGACTAGAGCTAGCCTGATGTTAAGCTGCACTGCAGTCTACGGTGTGGCACGCTTACCTAAAAGATACCTACTTTTTATTAACTCTACTTTTGAAGGCCCCCGGATGATACCTCTCAGGAAACAGAGACTCAGGTAGTGAGTTCCAAAGGCTCGCAGTCCTAACAATAAAGGTCGACGCAAACGTTTGGTACGAAAGTTTGGAACTTCAACTCTGTATCGGTGTCTCTTCACTGTCTCTCTGCTCGTTCTGTAGTAGAACGGAGATGGTGGAATCAAATTATGAAGTTAAACATTAGAACTAGTTCGTTTAAGCTATGCTAAATGTATTTTTTACGTTCAGTAATTAAAAACTTTCCGATTGGTAACAAAGACTACATTGGCTTCTACAAAAAAGTAGTGAGAACCACCCTGTTGGTACCATGTCTTTTGTCATTTCTCTGTCTTACCATATATTATTGTCAGTAAAAGTAATCAGAACAATAAAGAGAATCGCTGATTCCCAAAAAAAGCTTGGCGCGGAAGTTTTCCCTAGATGGCGCTGCAAATCGAGCGTGCAGCCTAGCTGCCGCCAAATTCCGCAACGCGCTGCAGTCGCATAATGATATAACGATAGTAGATTGTTTGACCCGAGAAAAGTCGTTTCAAGAAAATACGAATAGATAGCGCGATACTCGTAGTACGATTTTCAACAAGAATTTGAGCGTCTCTTTTATTTATTATGCTATGGTAGATAATAGTTATTTCTCTATTTGTAAAACCTCATTGACTATAGTTTCTTACTCCGCTCAGACAGGTCTGTAGAAGGATGTCAATCAATAGCATTGATTAATAATAATCATGGTAAAGTATTGCTATATTCCTATAAAATATTTTATAATCGGTCACGATTCAATTGAAATAACCTACCACTGTTGCCTTCACGATAATCTGCTTCGTCACCATTATTTTCTTATTCAAGTGTTATCAAATCAAAGTGATGTATAGCATCTTAATAATTAAGTAAATAAATAAAAAGCCTTTATTCTACAGATACAAAATATGAATGTTGAATAGTTGAATAGTAATACCTACTTATTTTTTTGGGTAAAATACTCGTAGGTATAAGCCAGCATTTTGGTCACAAGCCAGCTTTTGTTTATACTGTGATAATGTTATTTGTGTCAGCTGCTATTGTTTAAAACAGTAGGTATATCACATAATTCAAAGAAAATAGGGAATAAATACGAGGTTAAAAACATCTACATACATATTTAAATGAACAATACCAACGCAGTTGGTTCAGGAAAGTTCGAACCGTAGACAATGGACAATGGCATTGCAACCGGTAAATTGCATTGGGAAAATATGAATTTCAAATTGAGAGAATCTGTTACGGAATCTATATAAATAATGGTATATTTAATTGAAAAAATACTAAACTGTATTCGATAAAATGTGTATGAGATCATCCGGGGAACCTTATGTTATAAATAATAATAGTAGTTTAAAAAAAAACTAAAAAACACGCTTATCTGGCCGTTTTTCAGTGGGTCAAAATCGCGCCCAAAGAAGTCGGTTACAAAGAAACATACAAACAAAAATACAAAAAATTTAATAATTTTATCAAAGTAGTGTATTGTCACCGGTCCTCAATAAATCTACAAAGTTTCAACGAAATCTGGCCGTTTAAAGTGGGTCAAAATCGCGCCCAAAGAAGTCGGTTACAAACAAACAAACATACAAACATACAGGTGAAGCTAATATAAAGCGTGTAAAAAAAAACAAAATCGGATCATAAATGACGAAGTTACGAGGTAACAAAGCAAAAAAGAAATATACAGTCAAATTGGAAACCTCTTTAGAAGTTAAAATTATAATAAGAAAAAAACTATGACAAATAAATGAGTATGTAAGTTTAATCAACCACATTACATTTTACTGGTTTTAAAAACGCATTTACTGCAAGTGAATGCATGGACTGAGAGTTCATGCATACTTAGAAGTATTTTAACAAGATTATATTCAAGGTTTTCCATTTAATTTCCAATAATGCCTTTCAACTGTACGAAAACTATACATTTCCAAACTAAATAATAATTTTAAAATGTTGAAAAAAAACTAAAGTTGAATGCATACATTTTATGTTATAGGTTTGCGTTTGAGCTTGCCTGATGTTAAGCAGCGTTGTATCCTACGACAACGTAGCACGCTTACCTAGTAGGAACTTATTCACTCTCGATTAGAAGATCTTAGGGGTACTTACTTGGAGTTCTATAGTTATAACTAAAGAACTACACAGGTAGTACAGTAGTAAATATACAGGTAGGTAACACTCAAATGTTTACTTTATTGTTTTTTACCCTTGATAGGTTTGCGTTTGACTACAGCTTGCCTGATGTAAAGCTACGTATTCAAATATGTGGCACGTTTACCTAGAAGATACCAGATTACTCTACTGTTACTAGAAATATACTATTGACAGTCAATTTGAAATAGGTCAGTTATTATAAGATTCCGTCTGCTTATGAATGTTATCTGAACGACTTAAATGATGTCAATCATGACCACTGTATCGACATGTTATAAATCAAAATGTCATAATAATTTATATATTAATGCATTTTACAAGAGTGCTTTGATAATTACCAATGATACCGCAAAAGTGACAATCTTACGCGTAATTGTGACAACAAACATTAATTATCAAGTAGAGTAAGATAATAAATACATTTATATTAAAGCTTACCTACTTACTCACTTCTAGAAACATTATTTTATAAATATCAACGAGAAAACGACCATAATTTCATAATCTATTTTTTAAAACTCAATATAGATTATAATTATGCATAACATTCATAAGTCATAATATATGAGAATCCTAGGTCAATCAAAGTTAATCCATGGTTCAAATTAAATAAGGGCCGGCTCAAATATGGCTGACAGAACCGCCCGTGGCTTTGTGACAGACTTGCGTCTCGACACCGTTTGCGAACTCTAACGACGGTGCGGCATGTCATAGTTTACAACTTCACAAACAATTATTTTATATTATTAGCTTTCCAATTCTCGAAATAATGTGTCGTTATCATAAGAAGTAGTACCAATAATCTGTAGTAAAATATCTAATACAGTTTTTGCAAAGTTAACTGATATAATATAACAAGTATGGTAAGTAATTATTATCGGATAGGTATAATAATTTTATGACAGGTTAAGAACAGGTATTTAAAATTACCCATTATATGTTTAAACGTGTGGTGTCATGGGCCCGAAAGGGATAATCGCAGATTTGTTCAAAGATGTTCAAGCAATAATAGCGATTAATTTTTAATTATTTACTCAGACAAAATAAAAAAAAAACAAACTGAAAGTTCTGGTCGCGTCGCGTCGAGCCGCTGCCGGTCTCTGTCATTCCTATATCAGCCGGTCCTTAAACTTCCAAGGCCAAAATATTAATTTAAGCTTACAATAAACTAGATTTTTTAGTTTCTTTAATCCGTTGAATACACTAGATAGGATTAACTTCATTACCCGGACATACGTTATCGTACAAATTATATCTTTACTGCAATCATAAATCATGTTTTTTATTTCAAATTAATAAATAGCATGAGTGCAACTTTTTGTGGAAAAAGCCTATTTATAATATTAAACTCTTCCCCGACGATAATGAAATTATATGAATACGACTAAGTACAGTCTGCATATATTAACTTCCACACCTGAAGGGTTTACAGACAAGAGTGTCTGTAAAACCTATGGGTAGAAACCAGTAGTTTTCACTTTTTCCTAATATTTATGTATTTATACATTTATATTTAACATTTATGTAGTTTTATAGACAATACATCATTATTTCATTCAAAAAACTCCTATTTATTTAATAGCAAAACAAAGTTTGCCGGGTCAGCGAGCAAAAATATTCTATAAATAAGTTAACAATTTGTGGAATTTTAATATCACTCGATTAGACTAATCAGTTCAGAGTAATAATACGATTTCTTAGACTCATAAGATTAGAGTAATAAGCGCATCCTGAACATTATTTATGAGCGTCTAGATTGCCATATTATACATTTTAAATGGATTATAGTTGTGACGGGAGAAAATTATAACTAGATACTATTTTGATTTGATTTTTTTATTTTATTAAATTTGACTTTATTTTTGTTTTAATTGTATTTTATTAATAAATCTTCGAATTGTATGGACTGTTATGAAACAAATGAATTAATAATAGTAATAATAAGTACCGACCTACATGACAATAAACAACGTATTGATAAGGTGTTCTACACACAGCATGGCCGTCATGGAGATGTGTCACCGACCGTAAATATCTTAATAATCGTGGATGTAATATAAACTACATATTGTATAGCTCTCGGAACAGTAAGCTTTGGTTACGATCACATTTTCTCCGTAAAGCGATGAACGCATAGGAAAATATATGTACTCTTACCTAAATATGTAGAAGGAAGAAGATTCACAGTAAATATAAAATACCATTAATACACTAAAGTCACTAATTTGCGTCTTATTTAAATACTAGAGGTTGCCCGCGGCTCCGCCCGCGTGTAGGTCGCTTTTTGCGTAACCTGTGGAAAAAATCTATTGTATCCTATTCCCGTGCCAATTTTATATAAACACTATATTGCTAAGATATCAAAATAAGCCGCATCTGTCTTTCCGCATTCGATTCCTGAGATCTAGTTAACCTCTGTTTTAGCTATTTTGGTGGTGATGCTACAGATTAGATCGTTTTCTCCAAGCCATTATTTTCATATAAATAATAAAAATACGTGAATCATACCACTAAGTAAACCACATACTTAAATTCCAATTCATAAGTATTTAATTTCAAACACACAAAACTTTCCCTTTGAACTTTAAACCCCAATGGCATACCTTAATTCACTCCTAGCAAATATCATTACAAATTTATTTTAACCACCATATAAACTACAAACAAAACAACGTTCAAGACTGTTAAATTGATAAATAAAAAAAAAACCAAACAAACTTTCACCCCCCTCCCCCTATAAACCCTTATTTAACCCCTGGCAAAAAAACTTGATTTTACATAAACTATACATATTCCAAATTTCAATGCTAGAAGTTCAAAAACATAGAAGTTTCATACAAACTGTTTTACCCCATTTCACCCCCTTAGGGGAGGAATTTCCAAAAATCCGTTCTTAGTACACGTTTAAATACTAAAATATATACACACTCCAAATTTTACACCTCTCAGTTCAAAAACACAAAACTTTCATTTTTAACTTTCAACCCCAATTGCATCCCCCTTAATGCACCCCTGGCAAAAAAAAATTTAACCATTTAATAATCTATTACCATGACAACTTTCAAGACTTTAATGTGATAAATAAAGAATTTTCCATACAAACTTTCACCCCCCATTACAAACCCTTAGTTCATCCCTGGCAAAAATACTTGATACCATTATTTTTAATTTTACATAAACTATACATATTCCAAATTTCATTGCTGGAAGTTTAAAAACAAAGAAGTTTCATACAAACTGTTTTACCCCCTTTCACCCCCCTTAAGGGTAGAATTTCAAAAAATCTATTCTTAGTACACATCTAAGTACTAAAATATATACACACTCCAAATTTTACACATTTAAGTTCAAAAACATAAAACTTTCATTTTTAACTTTCAACCCCAATGGCATCCCCCTTAATGCACCCCTGGCAAAAGTTTTTAAAATTTTAATTTAACCATTTAATAAACTACTACCATAACAACTTTCAAGACTTTAACTTGATAAATAAAGATTTTTCCATACAACCTTTCACCCCCCATAACAAACCCTTAGTTCACCCCTGGTGAAAAAAACTTGATACCATTATTTTTAATTTTACATAAACTATACATATTCCAAATTTCATTGCTATAAGTTCAAAAACAAAGAAGTTTCATACAAACTGTTTTACCCCCTTTCACCCCCTTAGGGGTGGAATTTCCAAAAATCCGTTCTTAGTACGCGTCTACATACTACAACGAATACACCCTCCAAATTTCATAACCCTAGGACCAGCCGTTTGGGCTCTGCGTTGTCTATAGATGAGTCAGGACAAAGAGTCTTATAGTATAGATTTTATCCTTATCTAAGTCCATTTGTATAATATAATGCATTCATTTTAAAGTCAGTTTTCCATTTGTTCGCTGAGCGATAGTTGAAAAAAAGCGAAAGCACCTAGCAGTGTGTTACGGCAGTCTCCTTGAGAGCTAGTAATTCCAGACTAGACATGCTTCGGCCCAACTTTGACCAGTGTCACTGATCCGACTGGTAAAATGTCAACTGTAAAAAAAGTCATGACAAATAAACTTTTAGGGCTCTATTAATGACGCATCGACCAATGAGCTCATATAAAAACAAGAACCTACTTAAATCGAGCACAATAATGACAAGCACATGTCAAGAATTTAACAAATCGATTACCCACTATACCTACCAGACTCTAACTCATGAGTATAAAAAAAAAATAAATAAATAAATAAAGCCATTTATTCCCAGAAACTTACAAAACATATAATGGGTTAGAGAAATCTATGTTAGTTTTAGGTATGATTTTTCTTCTTATGTTTATTAATAACAAATTACAATAAATTAATATACTATTATGAAGATTCTTGGGGCACCCACATATGGGTGTAGGCCTCCTCCATGCGTTGCCAGGTCATTCGATCTTGAGCTAGCCTAGTCCAGGTACTTCCAGCTGCTTCTACGATATCGTCGCGCCATCGTCTGCGTGGTCGTCCTCGGGATCTAAGATCTTCTGCTGGGTACCAATGAAGGATACGCTCGCTCCATCTGCCGTCAGATGCTCTCGCGACGTGTCCTGCCCACCTCCATTTTAGTCTGCATAACATTTCTACAGCATCTGTTAGTTTGGTCATTTTTCTAATTTCTTTATTTCGCACTTTATCCCTTAGCTTTATTCCTAGGAGGGAACGCTCTGTTGCTCTTTGAAAAATGCTTATTTTGTCCACCAGATGTCTAGTTAGCGGCCAGCATTGGCAGCCATATAGAAGTGAAGGTAGTATAGTATTATCCATTAGCTTTTTCTTCAGACGTATAGGGAGTTTGCTTTTAAAAACGTTTTTATTCATCCAGTACTTTTTCCAGGATATGGCGATTCGTCTATCAATTTCTTTTGATGTAGCGTTATGGAATGATATTGTTTGACCTAGGTATATATATTCATTGACGTACTGGATGTCCTTGTTTGATTCAATTGGAATTGGTTCTCCATTAGTCATGACTTTTGTTTTCGTCATGTTCATAAAAAGACCAATTTCTCGGCTAGCTTTATCCAGCATGTTAATCATAGATTGTAGAGTCTCGTGATTTTCAGCAAGGAGCACAATGTCGTCAGCAAATCGTAAGTGCGACAATCGTTCACCGTTAATATTCAGTCCGTAGCTCTTCCAATCTAGAGTTCTAAACATTGTTTCCAGGATTGCTGTAAAAAGCTTTGGAGAAACTGGATCGCCTTGTTTGACTCCTCTTTGAATGCTAAAGCTCGGTCCAAGTGATTCCAGTTTTAATTTTGCTGATGCACCATCGTATATTACTCTTAGTGTGTTTATGTACTTATTATCTATCCCTTGCTCTTCCAGGCTTTTCCATAAGTGGGAATGTAAGATAGAGTCAAAAGCTTTAGTATAATCAATAAAGGCTAGGTAGAGCTCTTTATTGTGTTCGTTGCATTTCTCTATGCACTGAGTGAGCGTGAATATATGGTCAGTAGTTGAAAACCCTTTTCTAAAGCCCGCTTGCTCGCGAGGTTGCTGCTCATCCAATGTTTTTGTTATTCTTGTAAGAATAACTGACGAAAACAACTTGTATATTGTTGGTAACAAGGTGATAGGGCGATAGTTATCTATCTTACTCGGATCTCCTTTTTTGTATAGCAGGGTGACTATAGAGCTTTGCCAGTCTTGCGGAATGAGTTCTTCAGCTATGATTCTGTCAAAAAGCTTCGCTAAGTGACGCGCTAGCGGCTCTACCATGGCTATAACTACATCTGTCGTTATTCTATCTTCTCCTGGGGATTTGTTTCTTTTTAGCTTAGTTATCGCATGCCTCAATTCCGACTCCAGAAAGCTTGGAATTTTCCCTGTAGCAGTAGTTATTGGTTTTTGAATTTCAGTACTAGAATAGAGCTGCTCGTAGAAATCTGTTGCTACTTTCAGCATGTCCTTTCTGTTTGATATTTTTTGACCTGTCGGTGTTGAGATAGATTTGATCCAATCTTTTTTACTGTCAAATTGCTTTTTTGAAAGCTTTGTAGAGCTTCTGGTGTCGAGTTCCTTTTCTATGGTTTCAATTATAATCCTTTTTCTATTACTAAGAATTTTCTTTTTTATTTTCTTGTGTAAAGTTTTGAGGCGATTTTTTTGTTCTGACGACCTTGGGTTAACTTTTTTAAGCAACTCTCTTTCGTTTATTAATTTCTCTATATCACTAGTGATTATGTTTTCTTTGACTGCTTTACATTTTGGTAATTTATTTATGCAATGTTTTATCGCTTTTACTGTTTCAGTATATGTCTCATTAATACTAGTAGAGCAGTCAATAAAAGGTAATTGAGCTTCTATTAATGATTTTAAGGAATCAACTTCAATTGGATTGTAGTTATTACACTTCTTTCCAAAATTGTTTCTGTTTTTCTTTGGCATATTTTGTAAGTAGTATGTAAGGCGTAGCATTCTATGATCAGTAGAGAACTTAGTTTGTATAACTTCTAAGTTTCTTACTTTTTCTTTGTGTTTTACCAGTACATAATCTATTTCATTTGTACTTTTTCCATCAGGTGACTTCCATGTCCACTTTCGCTTCGGCTGTTTTTTAAATAAAGTGTTTGTTACAACTAACTTGTTTTCGTGACAAAAGTTTAGGAGTATTTCTCCCCTAGAGTTTCTTTTTCCATAACCATAGGAACCACATATTTGACATTCTTCTGGTAATGGTATTCCTATTTTTGAATTGAAGTCCCCCATGACAAATGTGTCCCTTCCAGTGTTGTGTAGAGCTTTTTGTATATCCTTGTAAAACTTTTCAACTTCTTGAATTTTTGCTTTCTCTGTTGGTGCGTATACTTGTATTATATTGAGCGTGCAGTTGTAGAGCTGAAGGTCTAGTCTTATTACTCTGTCTGAGTATGATTTAAATTCCATTATATGTCTTTTCAGCCACGGTTTCAACAAGAAGCCTACACCTGAAAATGACTTATTGCCGCCTCTGTACATTAAGATATATTTATCCTTTTCTATTATATTTTCCCCTGATATTTTGACTTCTGACAGACCAATAATATCATAGTTAATATTTTCCAGTGCATGTTGTAATTGTATCATTCTGTCTACTGCTTTTAAAGATCTTATATTGTAGGTACATAACATAAGTAGTTCTTTCTTTTCTAGATCGTAATATTTTTTTGTATTAATTTTTTTATGAATTGTAATGTTGCTCATTCTATTGCATGAAGGGTTATGGTCTACAGCTCCCACGGCGACCACCCGTATTGGGAGTGAATCTCTCTGCTTGATTTCTTTTGTATTTAATGTTTGGTTTATGATCCGCTTGGTGGTATGATTTTCTTTGGGTGCCCGAGTTAATTGCTATTCAGAGCGATTTGTTATTTGTGACAATGGTGTTCCCGATGTTCCAGGCTGTGAGGTCCTTCTGATGAAGGATGCCATTGAGGGGTTTTTGTTTTGATTTGTATGTGTAGGTTTTTTGTTCTGTGTGGCACTTAGATGCGCAGAAGAAACGACCGTCCTTGACTTTTTTGAAATTTGTGCATCGTTCTTCGAAGTTGTTTGACCGGTGGGTCCATTCTTTTCAGGCGGGCTCACAGATAAATTCCTTTTATTAGTGGGTTTTTCTTTAATAATCAATTTGTCATATTTGAGGATAGCTTTTGTCCCGTTCTCCCTGTGCTGTATGAGTTGTGGGATAAGAGCTTTCCGTTTTTCTAGTACTTCAGGCGGGAAATCTTCTTTTATGTACGACCCCGTACCGTCGAGCGTAGATTTCTTTTGTAGTATACAAATTTTCATTCCAAAAGTCGTTAGGGTAAGTCGGATTGGTCTAGGTTTAGTGGTTCTTTTTCCCATTCTACCAACAAACTGTATATCCCTTCTATCGCAGGCAACATCCATTTTGTAGTTAATTATTTGGATTATTATTTCCTCAAGCTCTGCATAGCTGTGTTCATCTTCGGCTACGCCAAAAAATATCAAGTTTCGTTGGCGTAGTGCTTTTTCAAACTCGTTCAGCCTCTTTTCTTGTTTTTCTTGCATGTTTTGAATTTTGAGTACATTTTCTTCTAATTTATTAAATTTTTCTTCCATTTTCGTAGTAATTTTCTTCGTAATATTTTCTTCAGCCAGTTTTAAGCATGCTTCGTTGTCTGCTCTTATATTTAATCTCAAAGTCTCCAACATTTCCGACATATGTTCAGACATTTTGTAACTGGTAACTGGTGGCGCCCTCTTGGCACTTAATCCGCTTTAAATTCTGATATTGATAAAGCGTGCGTGTCCGATGGCTATGGTTGGTATGATAGTCACACAGTTCACTAGAGGCTCTCTAGATGGCGCTTGTGTACCTTGAAATTTTTACTTTCTAAGTGTTTCTGTAAGCACCTACTAGGTGGCGCCACTAGACTGTTTTTCCGTCGTTGCTTAAATGATTTGAATTTGCCGCCGATTGTTTACGCTACGCAATTCGTTCATTCATTGCCTCCTGAGTCGTTATGACTTTGTATGTTTTTAAATTCAAATGTTAACTGCTTATGATTTGTATTTTGTGCAAAATAGTGATGTAGCATCAAAGTTAGTGCAATAATAACACTTAATATCGTTAAAATCAAGATTAACTCACAGTCGGTGTTTGTGTGATTAGTTTTTTGTCCAAATTCTCCTGATATTCTTCGTGGTGTGCTGGGATCTTATATGTGCAATAAATACACGTATTCCTGGACCGAAGTCTATCTGGATTACTCGAAACAATCACTTCTCTTCTTAGTAACTTTCTTAAACGGTTTATCGGAGGTATTGATGCACAAAACTATTTATTTGATTTTTTAAGCGCGGAGTATTGTTGAAGTAGACTAGAGCAGACAACGCCACCTAGCGGACTCATGAGTATAGGTACATTAAAACTTAGTAAACATCATAAATGTGTATTATGCATGCCTATCTATGTATGCTGCATCTTAGACCAGAACTCATGTGGGCACGCTTCTATGACGATCTCTGAATTATGACGATCACGTAATACTTCAGTCAATGTATGTTTTCTTTTTGAGCCGTCTCTCTACCGCGCGCCGCTTTTATGCTCACCGAATAATTTAACAAATATCAATAGATGGCGCTGCGCGATATTTGAACATTATGTAGGTCAATTATTTCAATGAAAAATCAGCTGAGATATAATTTTAATGTAAATATGTTTGAATTAGCGATATAGGCAACCGAAATTATGACACTTCCTGCAGGTAAAATGCCTGGGCTGTTTATAAATACTTGGCCAAGTGCGCGTCATGCGCATGAAGGGTGTTTGTTGTATGAGAGCCCTGAATGCTTTTATTTTTGGTATCTATTTGCTGTTGTAGTGGCAAGAGCTACATCATCTGTGAATATTACGGTTCACGGGATACCTGCGGGGCAAGCACGAGTAGTGGACAATATTTCCACCGTGAAAGGCAATAATCTGTTCGTTTTTATGGTTAGCTTAGCTATCTGTCTGTCAGTGACCAGACTGTACATCTTATAAACCGTGAACGTTTTTTACAGATTGTGTACTTTCGTTGCCGCTTTAACAACAAATACTAAAAATAAAAAAATAAAAATATTAAGTATTATTATCCTAAACAATAAACATATTTTTTTCTTTTCATGGTACCCTTCATGCATGAGCTTGGCTTTTTTTACTACATACCTACTGCGCAACGGCAGAATAACTCTGGCTACGATATGGCACTTTCCAAGAAAACTCCACACAAGATGCCTAGCACTACTAAAATTATAAAATTAGTACAATTTAATTTAGTATTTTTTTTTACTTACCTTTTATTATTCGGCTGTGCACGGTGTAGGTCAAATTCCGAAACTCCAAGTCCATTTTGACTGGCTACAACAAATAAACATATTTTCATTAGTATATGAATATAAGGTTTCCATGGAGTGGGACTCTTAGATTACAGATAGATCTGGCCCAGGACAGAAAAGCGTGGGGATCATTGGGGTAGACCTTTGCCCAACAGTGGGACAAAGGTTAGACAAAAAATATGATTATAATCAATGTAGGTACTATAAAATATATAAGCATTAAAACTGAAGGGTTTTTATCGGCATATTCATTTACACAGAAATGCGTCTTTTGCGAAAATGTCGACCTATCTACCTATCACAGTTCATAAAATACACCCTGGTAATAGACAAACAGATAGATACATAGACAGATATACACACAAACAGATAGACAGACGGACAGGCAGCGGAGCCTTGGTCCCTAGCACCTTTCGGGTTGTAAGTAAAATTGAGGATTATGGGCACAAGGTTAATAAAGCATGACCTTGGTAATGTCAGAGAATCGCTCCTGATATAATGTAATAAAAATGGTAATAAAAACTTAGCAGTGAATTAGTAAAAATATCTCGTTAAACAGGCCAATCAACTATTGATTTACAAGAACAATAAAAAAACATCTATTTTTAGTTTGCTATAATACTAGCAGCGTCTCGTGGTGTTACCCGGGACAAAAAAGTCTGCCGAGAAAACCTTCTCATTTTTTAAATCGGTTGAAGAGCAGTCACTTTAAGCCTTTTAAACAAGAGAACAATCATTATTAAGAATTGAAAATACGACTTCATCAAAAAATTAAAACAATTTCTAGAAAATATGTACGGAACTATGTACATATTGTATGTATATCCAATCCAATAATAAGTATTTAATGAGAAAAAAACATATAAATTTTTATTATGAAAGGTAGAAGTGAGGGAATACAATTACATATTTTGTGAATACTTATTTGAAGCGTGTACATATTTCCTTTATTAATATAGAGCAAAAAAATTAAAAAGACATGTTTATATCTGAATTTGTAATCCGAAGACGTAAGTCATCAACCAACCCGCACTTGACCAGCATGATACATTATGGCTATACCACTCTTTTAGTAAAAGTAGGTCCCGATTCCCAACGGCAGAAATAGTGTCGCTCTTTATAATTATTGCTAGACCATAGACAAATTATATATAAAGCAACTATACAAATATAATTTGTCTATGCTAGTACTTGGTTAGTGTGCCAAAAAGGAAATCGATTAGAATTAACTCTACCTAAAAACCGGTCTAAATGTCTAAAATGGTTAAAATACCGAACGGGTTTCACATCTAGGTACGC
This sequence comes from Mellilla xanthometata, assembly GCA_035578125.1. Classification (NCBI taxonomy): domain Eukaryota; kingdom Metazoa; phylum Arthropoda; class Insecta; order Lepidoptera; family Geometridae; genus Mellilla; species Mellilla xanthometata. The sequence continues at coordinate 5,502,231 of JAPUBQ010000013.1, forward strand.
CGAATATGGTAAATTCATGAGTGTATTTCCTAATACCTATTTATCCGGTAGGAAATTGCGGTGGCGCAATACCTATAGTCGGAACTTAGATTATCAGTTTTGAGCCGCTAGGACAGCGCTCGCAAGATAATTGCGCGGCCGACACCGGGGCTAATTCGTGAACTAAGCCTATAAGCATTATAATTATTATACTGCTTATAAGACCTTTTTTTTGTTGACGAGGGGAAAATCTTCGACAAGATACCTACGACTACGATGGGGCGCAGCCAGGATATGTGGGATTTGTACCCACTAAAACCCCCCCGGTGACCTGCCTCTGTGCTTAACGGAGATCTCCGGGTTCTTCCGGGAAACACTCCGGAGACCTCCTTACACTGCGCTGTGGCCCTTCCCGGATTGTTTCACCAACGCGACGGTGACGGTCACGCGACGCCGTCGTCGTTCAACCCGGACTCGATGGAGCAGGTGTCGGAACCCCATCTCCGAACACCTTCGAGTCTGATGCCCCTTTTAGTCGCCTCTTACGACAGGCAGGGGCAATTCCGCAGCCTTATTCTTTCACCCAGGCTGCAGGGTTAATACTGCTTATAAGACCTAGATAAGAAATACATTAAAATCCCGCGACAAATAATAAAATGTTAAATTTTGAAACTTGAACGTGAATTTCCACCGTATCAGCTATATAAAAAAACATGCACTATTCAAATCTTCCATCACAAAATTTGCATGAAATCAGACTATTAGTTTTAAAAATAAATGGCAACATTGGTACAGATATCCTCAACCCCCTAAATAAATAAATAAAATATAAATAAATAAAAATAAATAAAATATGTGAGTCACTTAGAGTAGAAACTCGATTATCCGGCCCTTGGTTATACGGATTCGCGATTATCCGGACTGACAGACCAATTGTCCAAAGTCGTATTTTTGCAATCATTACACGTTTACACGTGACTGAATTTTAATCAGAATTGTCATCACACCGTCCGCGCCAGCTTCTCATTGGACAAAAAAAGCCGCTTTATTTGTACCTACTTTCGATCATCCGAGTTTTCAGTCCGATCCTTTGAATATTATAAATACGAAAGTTTCTGTGTAAGTGTGTATGTTTGTTACTTCGTCATGCTCAAACGGCTGAAATAATGTTGATGAAATTTGGTGTGAAGATAGGTTAGACTGGCTGGATTAACACACATACACACTTTTTGTCCCGAAAACAATTGTGGTTCCCGTGGGATACGCAAATAACTTTAAAATCTACAGAAATACAGAACTTTATTAACCATAAATAACATATGTTAAAGGCAAGTCACAATACAATAATTACTTAATACTCAAAAATACTAGTTAGACTTACAAATTTCATTAAACAAACATTAGTACTTGTTTTTCATTTCTATTCAATTTGAAATACTACTTTTACACGTGAATAACGATTCTGCAAGCTCCATCATATTCTGAGATTGATGAGATATATATGGTGAGATTTACTATGAAGATAGTTTAGACCTTGGATTAAAAACAAAGGCTACTTTTTATCCCGGTTTAATTTCTTTATGTCCCGGATTAAAGTGAGTTACACCCGCAGCTAGCCTCTTGTGTCTAATAATAACAATTAGTCCAGTTAGTTAAAACTTTCTACTGTACTTGTTGTTTCAAATATTGTGAATTGTTCACCAATGGTGAAAGATAAAACTTACTTAGTTAACTGGCTAAATCATATGCGCTACCTATCGCGGATAGAAAGTAATTTTGCACACTTAGTACGGATTTTAACTAACTAACTAACTGGGTTGGCGCGTCGACCCGAATTGGATCTTGGCCTCCGATACTAGGAGACGCCACTGTTCTCGGTCCTGTGCCTTCTCCTGCCACTGCGTGACCTGAAGATTGCGCGGGTTCTCCTCCACTTGGTCTATCCAGCGATACCTGGGACGTCAAACCGGTCGACGACCGCTCGCTCGTTCCAGGGAAGCTCCAGGTAAGTACGGATTTTAGCATAGAAAATATTTGTCTATTGTACTAACTTGAACTTTACAGTAATTTCAAGGTTGGAACTGTCATTATATCTAAACTACGTATAATAATCAACATTGTACTTAAATTGCCGCGGTACATTTTTATCTACCGTAATGGACTTTTAAGTGATAGCCGGTTGTATGAAATTTGAAATAAACAGCTTCAAAATGCGTCTGTTGAATAAAATATCTTTGTACCTAGACTTACGCAGAATATTCTATGAAACTATCGATTAATAATTCGACATTATTTATTCAGTTTGGAACTTTTATTGAAACACTGTTGGCTTAAAGGTGCGCCGCTACCTTATTAGATTTTCACGAAATATGTATATTCATATAAAATCAAAGATTATATTAAAATTATAAAAATAAATAAATAAATATTGGGACGCATTTCACAAACAGCTGGTTAGCCCCATACAACATTTTTCTACTTTGTATTATGGTTGCTAATTTAACACAACTGATATACTACATAATATATTTCATACATAAATACTTTTTATTCACACATGTTTAACATCCAGATCAACAGTGAAAAAATTTAATTCATTGCAAAGATGTTGGCCGTGTCGGGAGTCGAACCCGGAACCTTCCGATTGGCAGGCTGGCATGGTAACCTTTACGCCATCGAGGAGTCGAACTTTGGTTTGGTAACCATAACGTCAACGATGTCATCAAATCTATTAAAGCTCTAACCATTCTACAAATCTAGATAATATCATTTTCTTCAAAAAGTAAGATATTTTAATTTCTTTATTAGGTACTTTCACGATTCATAACACTGACATAAAGCCAATAAAACTGAAAAAAAACCGTAAATCTATCATTTACGCTGGATGTATCAAAATATTCCATTTTGCCGCCTTTATTACTATATCGGCGGGGTTTAAAAGGCGTTGACATTCATAATGATAAACCAGTATTTTATTAACTAATTATAAAATATTAACTTACTATGCTGTCTTGACTAAAAGTATTTTATATGTCACTGACATTACCGTATTCTGGAACTTAACGCAGGTTTTGTTCTTGTTATGTTTTTTTTCTTTTGCAACATATTGTTCTGGTACACTGAATACGTGTAATCCAATCGTTCGATCGGAGCTTGAATAAATAATATTTTGAATAAACAATTGCTTGGGCAGACAATTTTCATGACTTTAGTATTTTTTGCATTTAAAATGGTAAGCGAAAATAGTAGCTAAACAACTATTCGGTAGCTAAATGGTGGGCATAAGATGACATACTGTTAGTATGTATGAAGGTTTATATTGATAGGTATGTCATTTTAGTAGTAGGCATAACAAAATCATCACTATGACCCATTCTAATTGCAGTGAAACTCTTAGTTTTGGGTTACAGAAATTAGTGGCTTTTATTATAGACAAGCTAGTTTAGCTAGTCGGTAGCTAAATGGTGACCCTAGGATACCGTCAGATGCGAAAAAATCTACACATTGATAGGTATGTCATTTTAGTAGTATGCATCACAAAAGCATCACGATGGCCCATTCCCATTTCAGTAGACATCCTCAGTTTTGGGTATCATACTACGCTTATCGCCCTTTAAGATCTAAGTCATAGTTTTATTTTGTTAGTTTTATTGTTTTAGTTCTCTCTTGCTAATATATTTTTTAATCAATATCAATTTTAAATATTACCTAATATAAAGCTGTATGAACTTTTGCAGGGGCCTAGTGTCCAAATGACTGAAGCTGCAAAGAGTAGATTTGTGAATATTTTATAAAATAAACTATTTTGTTAAACACACAAATGATGATAAATGACAATAATTTTGTCTACCAGAACAATTCGTTGCGAAAGAAAAAAATAAAACCTGAACAAAAACTGCGTAAAGTTCCAGAACTCGGTAATGTCAGTGACATATAAAATATTTTAGTCAAGACAGTATAGTAGATTCATATTATATTTTAATTAAGTACTATATGATAGGCCTTTCTTATTTTTAAGTTACATAAATATTATTAGTTCTAAATAGATGGCTATTATTTGGTTTGTTAGTGTTATATTGTTGTATATACTAAATTAAATACATTTAACAAATACGAGTATTATAAATAAAGCAAAAAATACGTTCTATAACGTACTGAGATATTGGTGTATTCTTATCATTATCAGCTATTTCGAGACCAATATTAAAAGATATCCCTAAATACGTTCACTTAGTCCGTTTAGCAATCACGAATAGAAAAATGAGTAAAGATTGCAACAATAGAACAATCTATAATGTTTTTTTACAAATAATCAAGGTCAATGCAATTCACGGCAGGTTTAAGCAATTATGTGCGAGTAGCTACAAGCTATTGCAATTTTCGACGCCATTTTTACTCATTTTTTTTTACTCAGTTTTGTTAACAGTTCTAGATTTTTCGAATAAAGATCTCATTGGCGCAATGGTTACCATGCCTCACTGCCAACCACTCTCGGGATCGATTCCCGGCACGGCCAACATATTTGTGGTGAACTAACCAAAGTTTTTGACATTGACATATATTATTTTTGATTTAGTACTTGTTTATACTTTTCTACGGTAGGTAAACTGCAGGGTAAACAAATAACATTAAGGATTTATCTGAAATGTCAAATGCTATCTTTCTGGGCCTAGGCCCAGTATGACCTAAGACATACATTTTTACTCTAAATTCGTAGGAATCACTCTGCGATAACCATGTCTCGTAACCTAGATACCTACATAAACTGGAAACAGAATAATAACTATTCTTTCATTCGTAATCAAGTATATGCAAAAAGGCAAAAGATCTGGCGCATCGCTATAACCGATTTAGAGATTATTAGTTTCAGAGATTATTTGAAAAATTGTTTTGCTCTGAAAAACCGTTCTATTTTCCATAGTTATGTAAGAAGTCAGACGTCTAAATCACCTGAATGATATTTTTGTACCAGTTTAGACTAAGAATGGAGGTCTCAGTCTTATTGTCAGTAGCATCAAATGCGAATGGCTTTTTTTTCAGACTTCTAGTCAAAAGCCTATGAAATGAAAAAACTTTTAATTAATCGAGTTGCTGATTCAGAGGTCATTTGTCTGTGATAAAAAACTATTCACCCAGTGAGGTTATTTTAAACTAACAAGTTATGGGCGTTAAGTGATACACATGTTTTTTATCTAAAAGAAAACGTGAATCGTAATCACGTTTTCTTTAACGTAATAAATAGTTAAGCAGAAAATTATTTACTAGAGTCAAATACGGTACACAATTATTAATTATTATTACCAATATAGTACCGTAGTGGATTATGGCCTCTATCTCTCTCGTATTGAGAGAAGGCCCCGAGTCCCTGCAGGGGGACTTATGCGAGGCTTATGCTAGGCTATGCTATTATTACTAATATCACATTGGTGTCGTGATATTTCAAGCCATAAGCATACTAGTTATTATTCTGTGCCATAAGTGAGATTTTAAACCTCTGACTTGGCTCAACAACTGCTTATAGAAGACTAACTGCCGGGACCTACAATTTAACGTGTCGTTCGATCCGGTTCGGTCAGTCCCACGGTGCGTCTCGATGTAAATGCAACTTTTTTTGCATGGGCAAATATTCAAAGTCTATCCGCATCGACCGTTGCTTGACATCGGTGATAGATCTATATCACCATAATTAGTCGAAAACTGCAGGTCCTGAATGTTACTCTTAGTTTGTACTAAGCTGTTAAGCCAAGTCAGAGGCCTTCAGGTGGCTTGAAAACTCTCGACACAGGGCTTAGTCGTTTAGCTCAAACAAAGAATAATAATAAGAATTGAATACCTAAATGAATTTTTAATTAACAACTTCGGTCGGAGGAAATGTCCTGTTGATGGCAAGGCGACTTTCTATTTATCTAAAGTCAACGACCCACATCTAAGTAAGATAGGTATAAAAATAGATACGATTTTCTTATTTTTACTCATTCTTAAAAACGTCGTTTGGTAGACACTCCAAATATTTGGAATATTTAATTATTTATTGACTTTAAAATTAAATTATAGAATAAAATAACTATTTAGGAGGAACGAGATTTTTTTTAAATAATGGTACGTAACCCCCATGCGCGAACTCGACTCTTACACAGCCAATTCTTTAGATCAATTATCGTCAGCAGAAAAATAGCATATAAAAAACAAACATTTTCATTGAAAACCCTCGACATCATTATGTCAGTTGCAGCCGTATAAATGCATGATAGTGTATGTAATCTACTAGTCAAAAGTATACCAAATGTCAGTTTGGTATACTTCGGCGAAAACCGATACATCTTAGACCACAGTCAAGCTTAACATCAGGCAAGCTGCGGTCAAACGTAAGCCTAAAAAAAACTAATGGCATCTCTATTTATTAGCATCGTCTATGGTGAGTCACAGCAACAACTGTCAATCCGGCTAGAGTAAAATAAATTCCATAGATGTTTCTAGACACTAAATAGTTTCTTTTCACTAAACAGCTCGAATATTACCATACCGGTGCTTGACTGATAAAGACCAGGTTTTTAATTAATTTCTTGTTTTTGGCACCAATACATAAAAACCATAGCATTTCGCAGAACCAGATATTATCTGGATTCAAGGTTACTGGTAAAACATCTTTTAATCTATTTTTGGGGGGATATAATACAACTTTTCGATGGCGATGTTATTATAGCTTTGTGATGGCGGTTATTTTTAATTTGAAATTTATCGTATTGTATGTATTGTACTAAAATTAAGTAGCTCACTGGCCTACCCATTGCCGAAGCTTAGTGGAAGAGCATAATAGTAAACCGAGTGATTGACACTTCATACTAGACACGAATTTCAGTAAAGAAGTTGACGACTAAGAAGATATGTATTACTATTAATACCCATATTGAGACAGTTGTGAATAAATTGCCATCTGCCATTGTATTTATAGCGGCTATCTGAGATATTTTTTCATCAAACATAGCTAAAATCACTCTCGACTCAACAACACGCCTTTAAAGCCAAGGATCCGAAAAAAGTTTAAAACCAAAAAGATGAGAATCGCTTCATCCATTCCAAAGCTACGATGCCACAGACACACAAAGAGAGACTCATAAAACTTGTAACACACTGTCGTTGTTTTGGAAGTTCAAATCTATAGCAAAATATATTACTCAGTCGTTATTATCGACGTATTTAGAAGTGGAAAACTCCTCTCTTCCTATCCAAAACGGAGCCGGCCGCCACGTCACATGCCCTAATTTCCCATATTTTGTATGTCGTAAACGCTCCGGTTTATTTTTAGGGCGATATACAGATATGTATTAATCTGTGTATCTCTTTAGGACTTAACAAATTATACCCCGCGGTGTTGCCTGCGTATTTATGAGCTAAGTGGCCAAGCACTGGTGGCCACTTAGCCCAAAGGTATCTGACTTAGCAAAACGGCTGCTTGAACAAAGGACGGAACGTACAATTTAATATGTCATCCGACCCACGGTAGCGCCTAGATAAAAAATCCAATTTTCAAATGACATTTGCATATAGTCATGCATCCTTAGACTACCCGCATAGATCGTTGCTTAACTTCGGGTATCGCATCCGATCACTTTAGGTAAGTACTTAGCCTAGCTTACCCGTGTAATATGGGGATAAAAAGTAGCCTAATTGTTTCAGGTTGTTACATATTTTCTAAGTAAATTTTGTCTGAATTGTTGCAATGTAAAGCGGCAACAAACAAACACAAAATTGTTCACCTTTTAAATACGCGTAATTCGAATTTTGAAATGCGTATTAGTAAAAATCTACAGAAACATCCGGTTTCAAGTCGCCAATTTTACGAATTTACGGGGCTGTATTTATAACTTGATCTGTGGTTTATAAATGACAATCATTAGGCGCAACATTCAAGAGTTAAAAATAGATACATAATTTACATAAGTTATTCTAAAAAAACGGGGCTTTCATGTCACGGGCCAAACGACTACATTTTTAATCGACTTCAGTGAAGGAGTAGGATCTCATTTCTTCTGTTTTGTGTTTGTTTTTTCGACTTTTGACTGTGAGGAGCGATATTGATGATCACAAAAATATTTATTTATTTTCCTTTAAATAATCCCCCTCCCTGTGAGAAAAAGCTCTTACGTAATGTGTATAATCTTATATTTTGACTGCTGACCCGGCAAACGTTGTTTTGCTTCAAGTACAGTTAAAAACACTATAATTGATCAGTTATCGAGCGGAATTTTAAATGATTAAATTACTAAAATGGCCATAAACAAATAGGGGTTGTCGATAAAATAGTATACATTTGGGGTTGTAAGTATTTTAATGCCATATTGTAAAAAAATAAAAAAACTAAAAATTTCGTCAAGATATATAAAAAAAATATTTCAGGGTGAACAACTCTAATCACTTAGGGGTATGAAAAAAAGATAGTAGCTGATTTACTAAATACGTATATAACATTTGGTAAAAATCGGCCATGCCGTTTTGGAGGAGTACGGTACCTAACTAACATTGTGACGTGGAAATTTTAAATATAAGAAGAAGAAGGAAGACGACGAAGATACTTCCTAGATGCGTAGATACCTTTGATGTCGGTACGTATATACAAAGGTATATGAATCATAAACTAAGTATGTATAACGGCTAAATATGTCATTTAGAATCGAGTTTTTGGTAAAACATACTTAAATATTGATTTAAATTATATCTATCGCCCGGTCACGTAAATTAAGTATTCTCATAATAATGTATGCTGGACTTGTTTTGTTTTACAAAACCCGTTCAGCAGGACCCGAAATATATTATTACATGGTTTAAAATGTCGTATTAAGTAGGTGTGTCGTATAATTATTATCAGAATAGTTAATACTAATAATTGAATTAAAAAGCTAAGTTCGAGTCAAACTCTCGTACGAAGGGTTCTGTACTATACATATTTTATTTTTAAAAAAATACAAGAAATCACATTTGATATATGTAATACCTTAAACGTTTATTTAATTTCGATTTGTCATTTAAATTATCATTTATTCAATAAAATTATATAAAATTACGTCCAATATAAATGTCACACACTAAAAACTAAAACCAATACTAATCAAATAACCCGCCCCTGCTCGCCCCCGGTGCAAAGGTGCCCATCACGCTCGCTGCATTACCGCGCTGAATAGCTATGGCCAACTTCTGCACCAAGAACGACCCGGAGCGGGAGTCACCGGTGATGTTATTTATCCTAAGATCTATCTCGTGGATAAATTTCGATCTTATTATAAATATATATACTTTTATACTAGATGGGTTTGTACATGCTCTAAATTCAACTGATGGTATGTGACATTGTGATCAAAGGTGGAACGCGCTTACCCAGAATAAACCGGTTAACTCATGACTTGAAAACTGCTAAAATAATAGTCTTCAGGGAATAGATCATTTGGCAAAGAGTTCCACATCTTAGCAATTGCACAATGAAGGTGGAGGCAAAACGCTTAGTGCGATTTTTTTTATCTCCAAAGTAAAATGACCCCACTTTGGTGTTTCCCTTTGATGATGTATTTCTGTTTTTGCTTTTTAAAGCTCTTTATCATCTTTAAAAAAAATATGTCAAGTTTATCACGGTTCATGAGATACAGTCTTGTTGCAAACAGATGGACAGAGGGACGGACATTGAATTTTTATTAATAGGGATAAAAAAATTGCAATAAAAAAGTTACCATCCTTGTAAAGTGTGAAATACTCGATGATTCATTCACCTAAATTAACTAGCAATTCTTTTATCATATTATTCATATCTCACGCCTCAAACCGGAAATTATACTTGTATTTGCGAACTTGGGACGCGATTACAACATTCAAATTAATTAAGTATTTTCATCCAAATTGCTCATAAATCATATTGCGTTTTTATAAGCAACAAATTATAATGTAGCCATAAATCTATTAAGCTTCCACACTGCCTTCTGACGTATAGAGCAATATACTAATTGTAATGTCTATAATCAACGTTTTAATTGATTGAACAAAAGCTTTCGACGAAAAGCTATATTTTTAGGGTTCCGTGCACAAAAGATCCAACGAGACCCTATAGCTAAAACTTCGTTGCCTGTTAGTCTGTCTGTCACCAAGCTTCATCTTCGTCTCATGAACCCTGATAGCCAAAGAGATAAAATTTTCACAACGAATACTAAGAACAGAATGAAATAAATGCGGAACCCTTCGAGCGCGAGTGGACACGTACTTGGCCGAATATTTATTTATTATTATGACAATATGGACTGTGTGTGTGTCTCTGTGGCATCTTAGCTCCCGAACAAAACAATTTTATTTTCGTTTGTTTGAAATTTGAATAAGTCGGGATTGTTCCTAAAGTTGTGATGGAAATGGCGGTTTTTCAATTTTTTTCACATCTCACTCAATCTCAATACGGATATTAAATTAGTAGAATACTATGCACTACGATAAATCTTAAAACCAAGATGGCTATCACAACAAAAAACGCAGATCGCCCCGGCTTCGCACGGGCTATAAAATAATATAAGTTGCAAAGAGAAACAAAATTTATGTTACTCAGGGATAATGTAGCTTTACAACGGTGAAAGAATTTTTAAATCGGTCAAGTAGCTTTGGAGCCTATTTGCGTCAAACAAACAAAAAATCTATTCCACTAATATAATAGGATAAATATAATAAGATAAACCTAAAGGTCTTAACTGCATACGAAAAGAAAGTTGTAACTGAATAAAGATATTAATATCGTGTGAGTAATGAAATTGTCCTACTTCTTGTGTTAAAAATTGCACTCTAACTTGCAGAGAAAGCCGCATTGAGTGAAAGCCGGCAGCGAATCTCAGAACAACTAAGTTGCGCAAACGCCTATCTCCGTACAAAAATGAATGGGTATTTACAGTATGAAAAGAATCAGCTCAAATATCGTTACAAAATACCTAGTCCTGTTTTTGTAGTACCCCAAAAACGCAGGGAAAATCGTAACTATATATAACTGACGATACTTTCTTAGTACGGTTTGCAACAAGGCACACCTGGAAAAAACAACATTTGTTCTACCTCTTTTCCAATTCACGAAAAATAAATTCAATGTTCGCATTTTCGAGATAAAGAGCAAATAATATGCACGGCAAAATGTATGGAGAAACTAAATGTATTAATTCTTTTATGACCTTCGTTTGGTTTGTCGTAGACCAAAGTTTTTTAGCTTATATGTACTAAAAATGTTTAACGTTAGTCGCCAGCATAAATAAAAAGGTTATATATAAAGGTCAATATTTCCTCTCCACATAATTTACACTACGTGTACTTTTGTAGGTCATACTGCTGCTGCAAAAACATTTGCTGTCATAGATTTTGGATTGCAATACATAAAAAATTTGTTCCTATTATATTACTAAGTACACATGTACTAAACACCATAAATAGGACCTTGAAACACTGATTAAATTAAATTGGCAAGCAAATTCTTTATTCCACACTTTCGACGGCAAGTTTCGATTTCTTTCACGTATTTCGTAGTCGAGTAAACCTAAAAATGTTATAATTCATAGTCGATTAAACGTAAAAGTGTCTAAAGCGGTGCATACGCATTAAAACCTGCCACTTTTAAGCCGGAATTAATCGTCAACATTGCCTGTGTGCACTCAGATATGCATCTAAGAGGTTGCCAACTTGCAACGGATCATATACAGTTCAACGACTCCAAACACTGCGCTGTCTAGTTAGGTACTGTTGTTATTCTGTGACTACGTCGCGGTCAAGGCAACAGAGTGCAGAGCATATTATACACACATGACCACACTATATCATATTATACAATATTAAAGCAATAAATTATATTTAATTATATAATTATATTTAGCAATAAATTATATTTTCTCAACTCTTAATTTGTAACTTGCTAAGTTGTTCCTGTATAAATTTATTAATGAGTAGAAGATGTCTTGTTTTGCCTTGAGCAAACTTTTCTTTCTTTTTATCAAAGTTGACTTAAGTTTCTACTGACTTCGTTTTGACTTGAAGGTATTCGCGTATTACCTATATTATTATTGTATAAATAATGTGTGAAGGAGCAGATTGAAAACCAGCGCTGGAGTATTTCTCGTACTTACAGCACATGCTGAACCTGCTAAACTTCTCATGTCTATCTTTGTGCACATATTATGTTATATAGTTCATAATAAACTATTTTCTTTCACTTCATTATTCATTATATGAGTAGCTATACTCATATGGCACAATTGAGGCATATTTGTATCCTCATATTACGTAGTGTCAATCGAATAAGTCTCCAGAAAATGGCGCTTCCGTTAAACGAATGTAATTTTAAATATCAGGTCCCAGTCTTAGAGTGAGAGCCCGCGGCGCCTAGACCTCTTATACTATGACGAAGGTTTAGGCGTCGCTGGCTCTTAAAACGTAAAACTAGTAAACTTAACTGAGTTACTGATTTAAATATAAGTAAATACATACTTAATTTAACTACATCTGAAGAAGAGCTTGAAACAGAAGTGTATGCAAAATCTACAACACAAATTACGAGGAATGTACGAAACCGTGTTAGAAGTCCGGTTGACCGCTATGAAAACTATGACAAGTAAACAAAAACTGTCCTAGACAATGTAAACTTGGCGTATCAAGTCCCCGCCCCAGGCCTAGATATTCAAGTACTAAGATATCAGCCATATTATTAGTTAGGGCTGTCAACGAAACGTGTCCCTGAGAAAATAGGTGACAATGGACGTACTCGTAGCCCAGTTTTGGATAAGATCCTAAATGCAAAACCATTTCCAGAAATAGGGTACCTACTGTTAGGCTACCGCTATATTTTTTTTGTCACATTTCACACACCGCTGGTTAACCCCATACTGAACCATTTCTAGTTTGTAATCTGGTAGCCAACACAACTGATATCATAGACAAAATATACGTCTTTGTCTATGGTACTACATATACATACACCCATATTTTTATAAAGATACATATTCAACGCCCAGATCCACAGCCAACAAATTTAGCTAAGCACAACGAAGTTGGCCGTACCGGGATTCGAACCCGAAACCTTCTGATTGGCAGTCCGGCATGGAACCTTTACGCCAACGAGGTCGTCAAAAGATAGTCACAGTATGCCTATCTACTTGTAATGGTACGTTTACACGCTTGCCAAGCTTTGGCAAACTGCAAACAGTCCCAAGCCTCCACAAATCTCCACAGATCGTTTGAAAGGCGTTTATACGCTTGTGAATACGTCAGTCTGCAACATACATCCAAGCATGGGCCCTTTGATCTGCGTAAAAAACCGACACTCTACTGGATCGGAAGCAAGCAGGCACAAGCCCACGCAAGCCAAGCCAAACGCCCCATTTACATGCTTGCGATTGTCGATCCTTGCCAAGGCTTGGCAAGCGTGTAAACGCACCATAATAGGATTTGTTTTATCGCCAGTTAATATTAAAGTAGCTTGCATTGCTCACTATTTTCGTTTTGAACGGAATTGATATATATTACTTAGTATTTTCATAACAACGAAGGTAGTTAGGAGACAAGAGTACTGGCACATCGAACGGGATAAATTCCGCACATAGCGTGCGACCGCATCAGTACAGGATAATAATACAGGACAATAAATCATTATAAATATTATCTCATATTGGACGTAATTTTACACAATATTAAATTAATTAATACATCAAATACTAAATACATCATATATATCTTAATATATATAAATCTCGTGTCACAATGTTTGTCCTCAATGGACTCCTAAACCACTTAACCGATTATAATAAAATTCGCACACCATGTGCAGTTCGATCCAACTTGAGAGATAGGATAGTTTAAATCTCAAATTATAGTCGCAATTTTATTTTATTGCTAATTATTGTCTGTTATAATTTGACAGTCACAATTATCTGTTAACTCCAAATGATTCTAACAGATGTCGCTACCTTTCGACTGGGTTGAGTAAGTAATCAATAGATGGCGCTGCTATGGTAAATATACGAACGTGTCATATAAGCTACACTATCTATTTTTCATACCCCTAAGTGAGGCAAAACAACGTTTGCCGGGTCAGCTAGTGAAATATATAATTTGATCACGGATATATATTGCAGTGAATCTGACTGATCTATTGAGCCAATACTACTACTCAAAACCTATGTATATCCCAGTATTTGAAAAAACTCGCAGATATTCAATATTTCTGGCTTTCATTAAAACAACCTTCACTTGACCTTGGTATACCGTCAATTGTAATAAAATGGAAAAACTACCCACGCCAACGAATAAAAAAGTAATCTGTGAACATGAAAGGTCAATATCATCAAGAAAACTATGGACTAGACTTTTTTACAACAGATAATGTGATGTTTGATGACTACGCAGTTTACTTGGGCAAAAACGTGGTTAATAATAATTATAATATTTTGTTTTTAGGAAGGCCAGAATTAAAGGGTAAATTTATATAGGCAAATCATTATGGCCTTAAAATGTTTTCATGTTCGCGGTATTAAAGCAAAATATCATATTTTGAAAAATCCTATAAATTCCATAAATAAAAGGACGGGGCTATGGTTTTTTTTTTAATCTTGTTATCTATGATTTAGTGTAATGAATCGTTAGAGTTCCGAAACATAGGTAATAAGGTAAAATTCACTCGATAATTTAACTATTGAAAAATCTTTTGTTTTTTAATTTAAAACTGTTGTGTTTCTGAAAGTTACTTATATAGAATTTTTTTTTTTATGGGTAATTATATTTATCTAGAATAGTTAGAGCTTATAAGTTCAATATTGCTGAATTTATATGAATTTATTCCGTGAATCTTCTGCTGCGCGGCAAGCGCTTCCCTCATATATGTATAGCGCAGCTGAGTTCGGTACGACAGTACCGAACTCAGCTGCGCTATATGTACCAAACAGACTATTTGACATACCCTTTAAAAATAAATAACTAAATTAGGACACATTTCACACGCGGCTGGTTAGCCCCATACTAAATATTTTTTAGTTAGTATTATGGTTGCTAGCACAACGGATATACTACATATACATACATAAATACTTTATATCGATACATATTTAACACCCAGACCGACAGCCAACAAATTTAGTTCATCACAAAGATGTTGACGGGAATCGAACTTAGGCATGCTAACCATTGCGCCAATGTGTTCGTCTTTATAAACCGATTATTATGAGTTTCACGTAGTAGATCCTACGAGTATGACTCCATTATGACACATTATACACACATGTGAAGCGCATGATGGTTTAAGTACTGTGGATGTACCACCGCAGATAACAGACATTTGTTTTTAAAACATTATCGTATATATTTTTCACACTCTACAACTATGCATTCGACGAACAGGGCTGTGTAACACGAATTAGCGACACTCTCGCTAAAGATAGAACATGCCTCGTCTGAAATGACTTGCTATCAAGGAGATTGCTGAAACGCATAGTTACATCATTTATTATTTATTCATATTTATAAAAAAATAGTTTGAATTTATGTCTATTTTGTTTCAGATGCAAACCGCAGTAGCGTCAAAGTTAGACTAATGGCGGCGAAATGTCAGTTAGGGTCAAAGAGCCAAACTAAGGACGTTGTTTTCTCGTAACGTACCATATTCTATGTTTTTTTTTCGTGTTTTTTTCTGATCCGTGGTTCATACAGTCTATCATTGCGTATTTACACTGAATAGGTGACAACCCTAGCCATCGCTCGGCTTCGTTCCCTTATCAGGAGCCTTGACCCATATAGCGATACATTTATACGAATAGATTATTTTGCATCATTTAATTACAAACAACCGTAGCTTCGTACAAAAACGAACAAAGTCCGATAACCGTGATTCATTTAGGTCACCTAATCTGTTTGTTATGAAGTCGGTTAAAAACGACCGGGAACGTGCAGTGCTGTATTTTTTTTATTGTGACTGTTTGTAATACTCGACGCAAAATAAGTTTCACGTGTTTGTACTTGTGTGTCTGTCTGTGGTTTCGTAGCTCTCGAATGGATGAACCGATTTTTATTTAGTTTCGTTTAGATTAAATGAGTTGGGAATATTCTAGCTATGTTTGATGAAAAACGTCTAAAATGGCCGAAGGCACAAAATGGCGGTATTTTTTTTTTACAACTCTCGTAAAAGGGTTTGACTAGTAAAATACTTTCAAATCGAAGAAGGCCGCCAGCACTAAATTTTGTTTTTCTTCTATTATTGTTAAATTTTTCGTGTTTTTAAGTACCACCGTACTTGTGGCAGCGGGTCCTTAAAGATACTATGCTAATACGCACTGACGGTCCTAAGGAACAAACGATAAAATGTGTAATCCAACGACGATATAAGCAAAGCACTGGCATGTGGTGGTTCCTAAATTAAGCGCTACCACATATAATAGTGGTCATAGTCAATGGCAGTGGAACAGTTTTGCCAGCGACCAAGACGTGCTCAGTGCCTGTAGCTCGGCTAACTAAGGTGATCTGAAGCAATCATCGAGGTTAAGCAGCGGTCGACGCGAACACTCTTTGGATGGGTGACCATGCACAAGATTGTCTTTTAAAAAGTGGCATTTTAATCTTTTCACAACCTTAGTTCGGTCGGCACGTTAATTGTAGGTCTCTGCTGTTAGTCTAAATAGAAGCTGTCATTAAGCCGACGCAGAGGTTTTAGGTTGGCTTGAAAATTCTCGACACCAGAGCACGGCCACTTAGCTCATACGAAGAAGGAGAAGAAGATTGGCAGTGGCGGCTGCTGCCAGGGATTAGGCCTGTACATCATAGCGTGGTGGCCTTCTTTTTCAACACGGGACTTGCTCGGTTACCAGTAAAACTACAAAATATATTCGTAGGAAACTATTGATGGTTCATTATTGGGATAACCAGCTATGTATGAAATGTGGGAAAAATTGCCAAAATAAAATTAACAAACAGGTATTCATTTATATTCTACCTAGAGTTATGTAACAGGCAAAAAACAAATTATGCAATATTCAAATCCAAACTCGTATTTTTGATTAACTTAAGAATTCACATGAATTCTGTATCTTGTATCTAAGCAAAAGTTAACTAGGCATTGCAAATTGCGTCTAGACTTCTTATTGGCATAATAGGAACATTTAAAACTCACATAATTAATGGCATTACTAACTAAAAACTTATAGATACGAGTAAGTTTTATAATAAGGTTTTAGTTACTAATCTTATAAATAATTCTATATTGAACATTTAAGATTCTATAAAGTCTGAATATAATTATATATTTTTTGTTACTCGTACTATTTTGTAATAGAACGAGATTTAACGATAATAGATTGCGAGACCCAAGTCGTTTCAAGAAAATACGAATAGATGGCGCTACATGTCATCGAATGATATACGTAGTACGATTCTCAACTAGAGGTTGAGCGTCTATTATATTTATTAGTCTATGATCTCAATGAAACTTGGAACACAGGTACTCAACATATTTTTTTAGTTGTCTGCGATTTTAGGTTGGTTGGATAGTTCCCATAAAAAGAGGGGACATTTGCAACGGTATTTGACGGTTGATTTGAATGATCTTTCACAGAGCGATTAAATATCATATCTAAACGATTTTGTGATTAAAAATACAATTGTTCAATTGGTTGTTGGGATATAAGGTCATTTCAAGTTTCGGCAAAAATGATATTTCAAAAAATTGTAATCGTGAGGTTTACTGTTCGGAGAACTTAACAATTGTATCAGTAATTTGTGATGTAAGGTTTTAAATAGCAAATTTATTAAAGTTTTACATCCTACTTTTTAATAACAAATAGGTGGTTGAACGTCATTTTTTTTGTAACTTAAATGATTCAACCTATTCTCACAAATAAACTCGCGCCTCAAGATTTTTCAAACACTGACGAAAAAAGTTTGAATAAAAAAGAAGTTGAGTGTTTTGCTTTAACAAAAATCGAGAAAAAAATACTGATATATCTGGGAATTACAAGCAGTTGTTACAAGTGTATTTCAAACAAGCCAAATGTAAAATGAGGCGTAAGAGGTACACCTGCCGCCGATAAATATTGCACATTGACCTTTGAAAGGATACAATCGGCTTATTCCGCTTCATAGAGTGTAATTTCTGCCGTACGAATTACAAAAGGTCCAGCATCTAATAGGCGCTGTCACATTGGTAGTGTGCGACAGAGATAAAGCTCTACGAAGCCGAAATTAGCCTATTATCTCTTTCCAATGATGCGCAATATTTATCGCCGGGTACTGTACTCGTATTATATTGCAATTCGTGCAGGTTTCAGTACACCTCAGCCGATGCTGGCCCATCACACGGGCAATCGCCTACATAAGCGGTCAAGTGCCCATCGTGACGCACTAGCGACAAGTCAGTTTTGGGCAAAATTTAAAAAGAATCGTGGCATAGCATGGTTTGTAGTGTTCATACACTGGCTCATGCACCATGGCCGTTTATAGGCCCATTGTGTACTAGGGGCTTTAGATACATTAAAAAAATCGTAGCGCATGTCACACACTGTCCCACTCTGAGCCACGCTCATGGCTGGGCATGGCCCACTGTGTACTAAGTTAGTCAGTAAATTCAGTTCACATTTAGACAGTAATGCCGAATTAGAGATTAGTCCAACACATTGTTAACTTAACGGCTTTGTAATGGGAGAATGCAATTTTATGGACAGTATAACTAGTGGGAGGTTATTTTTTTACACATGGCTGGTTAGCCCGAAACTAAACCATTTCTAGTTTGTATTAGAGTTGTTAATATAATTGATATACTACATATACATACATAAATACTTTATATCGATACATATTTAACCCCTAGACCGACAACCAACAAATTTAGTTCATCACTAAGATGTTGGCCGTGCCAGGAATCGAACTTGGAACCCTCTGGTTGGCAACCTGGCATGGTAACCATTACGCCAACGAGGTCGCGAACTATAAGTCGAATAGAGTTGTAAACAATACGGCTCTAATATGAGAGAATGTAGCTTTTAGATAGTATACCGAGTGGAAGATAAGTTGAACGTACGCGGATGCGGTAGCCAATCACACCTAGTGTTTAATTATGTATGTAAACGCAATTTTTGAACAATCCATTATAGGCAAAAACGTGGACACTAAAAACATTTTACAATATCTAAGGAATCACACTTATTGAAAGAGGAATCTGGTCTCTACAGTCTAATGACTAGCCGGAGGCCTCACTATTTTAGTATACTTATTCAATTAACGTCAATAAATAATTTTGTACTGCGGAATAAATGATTTTGAAGAGCAAATATGAATTGTGTGAAGAAGGATATGAATGAGAAGGGAGTGAATGTGGAGATGACGGCTGATAGAGTGGCGTGGAAGCGAAAAACAGGCTGTGCCGACCCCACCTAGTGGGAAACGGTAAAGGTAAAGAAGAAAAAGAAGAAAGAAAGAAAGTTTGATGAAGTATCCTATTGCTACATTTAGAGAATCTTCCATCAAAGTATCAAAGTAGTTTCTATATGAACGACTTTCGACTCCATCAGCAGAACAGCTTGGTATACCATATTATTGTATTATTTTCAGAAATACATAATAGTACCAAATTTTAATCCAACCGGTCTATCGGAAGCGTGTCTAATTTGAACTTTAATTGTGAATTTTATTTTTTTTAAGCTAGTAAAATTCCACCCGACCGAACAAACATTATTTACTTGCATTGCAAGATAAATAAAAGATTGTAAAAAAACATGTGTAAGAATGATTTTGAAACTAAGTGAGGCAATCATTTGAAGAGCAAATATTACTGAAGAGCTGTTGAAGAGCCAGTAGGTACCCGACCGCAAATATTTCGTATCCTTATTCCGAAATTCTCTAAGCATTATTTCCACAAAACCTTGCTTAGGACAGTACTAGAACGGTAACGAAACATATTGCTTGGTGTAAATCGGGCCGTGCGGTCTACTGAACTTTATTTTTTTTATATGTGCTTTAAAAACCGATTACAATGTATATTTACAAGAAAATACAATACAAGAATCCTTTGTTGTACACCAAAAAATAAATATGTATCTATATAAAATATGTATGTATGTATGTAGTATATCAGTTGTGTTAGCTACCATAACACGAACTAGAAATGGTACAGTATGGGGTTAACCAGCCGTGTGTGAAATGTGTCCTAATACCTATTTATAGTATTTATTTATTTATATAAAAAACAAACAAAAACAATAAGTGAAAAGGAAAAAATACACAGACAAATTTACTAGTTTTCACAGTAAAAATATCATAAAAACAACTCTAGATCTTCAAGACTAGATCTCACAATTGCTTCATGTCTAAACAATTACTTTACCAATTTTATTCATTTTCGGAATATGGCATTTGATCGCTGGCAAATATAATTATAAATCGACCAGTAAATAGGGCAACTAAAATTTCCCCTTTTTTGTGCGAATTAATTCTCCAATCAAAAATCGCTCTTGTATTAGATTTCGTCGAGATTCATTCAAAAATACGACTTCTACGCGAGAATCAACATACTTACTTACATACAAAAGCAAAATCGGCCAATTTATTTAGAGATATTGCACACTTCGCTCGCTCAATCAATAAATATTATTCACATCGTTCGTAATAAAAGCATGAGCCATAAACACGTAAACACGTTTTATGAACATATTTATTTCATGTTAAACAATAAATTTATAATTACAGTCGTAATTAAAATGCTGTAACTCTAAATGTAAATATGATAAGTAAAATACTGTTATTTATACACGTACATATATAGGTAACAAGCTGACCCGGAAAACGTTGTTTTGCCTCACTTAGGGGTATGAAAAATAGATAGTGTAGCTTAAATTATATGACACGTTCGTAGATTTACCATAGCAGCGCCATCTATTGATTCAACCAACCCAGCCGAAAGGTATCGACATCTGTTAGAATTATTTGGAGTTAACCACTGACCTCTATTTCTACTAGTAGGTACGCAGTAATAGAGGTCAGTGGAGTTAACAGATAATTGTGACTGTCAAATAATAACAGATAATTAGCAATAAATTAAAATTGCGATTATAATTTGAGATTTAAATTATCCTATCTCTCAAGTTGGCTCGAACTGCATAGGATGTGCGAATTTTATTATAATCGGTTAAGTGGTTTAGGAGTCCATTGAGGACAAACATTGTGACACGAGATTTATATATATTAAGAAGATAACAGATTTAGTACGAGTAAGTAGCACGGCAACGTTACTAACTCGTAGTATCAGAAAAAATATATTTAGTGTTCTCTAAATATATTGGTTTCTCCTTTTTAGGGTTCCGTATTCAAAGGGTACCAACGGCATCCTATACCTAAGGCTCTTCATCCATCTGTCTGTCTATCTATCTGTCACCAGTCTCAAGAGCCATACGAGTTGAAATGTTCACATATTATGGTGTATGTCTGTTGCTGCCATGAGCAACACTATTTAAAACGGAATTAAATAAATACATATGTAATAATATAATAGTGTGGGGCACTCATACAACCAACGTGACTTTTTAATTTTTTTATTGGTATTATAACGACAACTGGTACACGCTAGAAATATTCACTATTTATTTAGTTATGTATTCTTTCTAAAACTAATTATTAAACTAAAAAAGTTACGTGTTTTTGCCATTTTTTGTTAATGGTACGGAACCATACATGCGAGCGTCGACTTGCACTGGACCAATTATTAGTCGTCCCTAGTGCCTTTTTGTTCAAATAAAATTATTGATTTATCATAGAAATAATACTTGCGATTATTTTTACTATATTTTGTTTCATTAGCATTGTTTTATTATTAATTTTACTAATCGAATATATATTCGATTAATTAATCTCCAATATTAAAAGCTCCATTGCTGGTGGCAATATTAATTTACAAATATTTCTACATAAACAAAAGTCATTTAACGATGAAATTAAACGAGTCAAAGATATGTCATTTTTGTCACAAATTACTTATCAGTCGCTTTTAAGCGGCCATAGATCTTAGTTCATTTTAACCCTGGACCTTGACGTGATAAAATATTATCTTTCCTCGATCTGTCACTGTCGATTGTATTTTTTTTAATTAAGGGATGACTTTCGCAAAAGTTAACGTCTTACGCGGAATTTTGTAAAATACCATGCGATTTAGCGCTTGCATGTCGATAATAGGATCCGAGTTGAACCTTTACAAGAATCAATTTTGAAAAGGAATTAGTGGCACGAATGAATTATTAGATAGATATTTTTTGTACAAAAAAATGTTGTTGTTCTTTTGTTGTCTGATGGTGTAACGACGCTATAACGTCTTTCAACAAAGAAGTTCTTTTTTGTTATCCTCTTTGTGAAGCAATGTGTCCGTAGGGACAATTGGCTTCAGTTTTATCCATAGATAAAGGAATGACAAAAGGTACTTGACGAAATATCAACAAAGATGAAATAACAAATTTAAAATATTGTGGGAAAAATTCACAGCCCGAGTATAAATACAGGTGGAGCATAAGCTAGTGCTCGGCTGGCTTAAAATCCAAGCCCTAAGTTAAAAATCTATCACAAAACACAAAATAGTATGTTTCGACAGCCCCCTTAGAGCAGCAGTAAAGCATAAGCAGCCCACTATACGTTCCCGCTGCTGGGACTCGGGGCCTTCTCTCACAAGGAGATAGATATAGGCCATAATCCACCTCGCTGGCCAAGTGTGGATTAGCGAATGACACACGTCTTCGGATATTGTGGTCCTCAATGCCGGTTTCCTCGCGATGTTTTCCTTCACCGTAAAGCGAGTGCAAATCCACACATAACTTGAAAAACAAGTCATTAGTGTTGGTCCGGGATCGAACCAGGGGCCGTCTGATTGAAAAGCAGACGTTATTACCACCGAGCCACACTCACTGTGTGTCGCAGCCCCCTTGAGAGCCAGTAATTCCAGACTAGGCTTGCTCTACCTTTGGCCTGCATCGCTGACGCCTGAGGTCAATTGCCTAGCCTGTGTGTATAAAAACACATCTATAGCTAAGCTTGAACGTTTCTAAATAGCTTAGTATTAATCTTAATAGCGTCCCGGTTAAACTTTAGCAATTTACAAACAAAAGACGAAGTCGTGAACAAATGAATAAGCATTGAATATGTCATGTTCGTTGCACGTGTTCCACTTATGTACATATTCAAATACGTACAATAGTATTTAATGGGAACTCATTTCTTGTTTAGGGTTCAGTTCCCAAAGGGTACCAATGTGGGGTCCCGTTGGTGGCTTGTTGGAGACATACGGACAGACAGGAAAGTCTTAGTAATAACCCCATTTAATAACAATCCTATCTAATAACTCTATTACTAAGACTTTGCTGTCTGTCCTACTGTCTCATTCACAGTGAGTGTGGAAATATTTATAGACGATGTATTTCTGTTGCCGATATGAAAATAGGATCAAATAAATATGAAAAGAGGGCTCCTGTACAACAATGTATCGAACCGAACCGAAAGATGTTGGTGTGTTTGTGCAAAAGAAAAACTACTTCCGATTTTAATGCGGTTTTCTACGATGGATATGGATGTAATTGGCGATTGAATTTAAATATGTTTGTTACCCTCAAATAAAGGTTTACGGTGACAACTCACGAAGGGGCACTGAATTAAACATTAGTTTCAAGTATAAGTATATAGGTAACAAATATAATTATGGGTCGCGATATTTTTAATTTAGTCCTTGTTTTATTTTCTATTTTAACTGCAGAAGAAGGTTTATGAATCTTGAGCGTATGTATGTTTATGCATATATATACCTGCATACATACAAATCTTTATTAAAACACATTGGCTCGTTGGTTTTTGGTATAGGTGTTACAAATCTCAAATATCCGGAAATGGTTGATTGAAATGAAAATATATAAGTACTTAATAAGTATACAAAATATGGATATTAATATGTGTCAAAAGTAACAAATACTTTTAGTACTGCAAAAACGTAATAAAATCAATGTTACTCTACAAAATTAATAACATATGATTAAAAAATATATGTTTCTTAATTATGCTCATCAAATTGCACTCATGCTCATGGTTGAATAGGTATTCATATTATAAATTCATATTATGACCTCGCAGTCAGGAAATATTATTCTACCCAGTGAATTATTTCTTAAGGTTTTTATATTATAATTGTAAATAGGTAGGCACAAAACTTCAATGAAATACTTTCTGAGTAGGTTTGCAAAAGATTTTTTGACGAGAACTTTGACTTTAATAAATATTAAAATCGCAGTGTCACGCCGTTTTTCTGGTAGTCTATAGAAATGTATTTTTAATAGATATTATTTATGGGTTTGCTAAAAAAAACATAACAAGTAAAGAACCGGAGATAAGAGACAATGAATAGTATTTTGACTGTACAATCGGATTGAAATGTTAGAGACCGGATCGTGAAGTCACTGATGGTGCTATGTACAATTAGCACAACCATGCTTTAACTTCGCACAACAGTCATATAAAAAAAAAAATCTTTATTTAATTAAAGAAAACCTCCAGATTACCTATGAGACAATTCGAGTACTATTGGGGATTATTAGTATGCGGTTTAAGGTTCAAAGATATTTATTTCTCATAAAATATATTACAATTATCACTTACGTGAGAACATTAAAAAAAAAATTGTAACATTCGTCGCCACTACAAAATTGAAATTTACATGTATACAATCAGTTTGCCCGTCCAACGCATTCATAAAAGTGAGTTATCCGTTAATACGTGCTGGTAAAGTTGACTATTGAGTGCGGCGGGCTCACTTTTTAAATCTGAGGGTAATTTAATAAAACTCTGCGCGCCTGCGAACGTTATCACTTTAAGTACAAGACTCACTGTAAGACAAGTAAATAATCAAAGCGCTATCATTGTTTTGCCGTAGTTCGTGCGAGTCTTCGGCAAAACGAGATAGCTTGCGCGTCGAGTGCAGGGGCGCGCAACAGTTTTGCGTTTAGTGAACCAATGAGCCAAATTTTGACAGCGGAGCAGAAGCGGGCTTGCGTGGAATGGTGCTCACAGATGCTACTGAAGTACGACCAGGGACATTCTAATGCTGTTTATGTCATTGTCACAGGAGACGAAACGGGAATTTATTGTTTTGAACTCGAAAAATCTTGTCAATTGGTGTTTGTAAATGAGAACAGGCCAACAAAAGTGAGGCAGGCGAGAAACGTTGGTAAAAAAATGATCCCGATTTTTTCTCAGCTACGGGTCCCATCTGTACGATTCTACTTGAAGGTCAAAAGAGTGTTAATCTCGAGTGGTATTCTACCATTTGTTTACCCAGGGGGTTAGAAAAAGTTTGCGAAAGACGACTTTAAAGACCCTAAGGTCGCCACGCCAGACATCGGCTTTACGTGCGGATATAGATGTGCACATTAAAAATAACAACGACAATATCAATTATTGCGCCATTAAATTAAGAGACTTGCGGGGCAGTGCAGTGCTTTCCACCGAGGCCGGTGCAACGGCTTTCCATGGGTCACTTTCTACGCGCTTTGATCACACTCACCGCGCTTATTACGTATGCATCCTTGTACTTAAACAATAAACAAAATACCGAGGAAAAAATTACACATTCTACTAATATAATGAATGCAAAAGTTTGTGTGTAAGTGTGTATGTTTGTTACTTCTTCACGCTCAAACGGCTGAACCGATTTTGGTGAAATTTAGTATGAAGATAGGTTAGAATTTCAATTAGCATAAAGCTTTTTTTATCCCGAAAACACATGTAGTTAGTAGTAGTATAGTAGTAGTGCGAGTCGAGAATGGGTTTCGTACCATTGCTGTTTGGGAACCCCCCTTAAATTTTATTGTTATTTTCATTTTAATTTACATAATAATTTATTTTTAGTTGTAATATACATTTATATTCTGTGAAAAAATTAAACTTCTACCAGCTACCGTTATTGATATAATACAAATGTGTGCCACTACAACAAAAATACTTAAAATAAAAATATGTAAATATTAAGATTATTGTACGGAACCCTTCATGCGCGAACCTGACTCTTGGCAAATTAGAGCTGGTTCTTATCTCGAGTTCACAGTATCGACCTACTGTGCTATAAGCACGAATTATGTATACGTTAAAGTCAAAGAACGACTTAAAACGAAATTAAAAAAAATGCAAATAAAATTAATACTAATTGTTTGTCAATATATGTCAACTTTCTAAATTAGCAAAACTATATTATATTCGTCATGATGCGGGAAGTTTTTGTGAAATTTAGTATTTTTTTTTTATTTCATTCGTGGGATTAATACTAACTATTTTTCTATGAACATATCTTTTCAATATTTGTTTTGATATTTTTTTAATTTTACAAAATTTTCGTATTTACTACTTACGTATACGTATAACTTATTTACAAAGGATACCCTTTGTAAATAAGTTTCACTTTATTATTCTTAAGTTATGTTTAAATTACTATTTTACTATTTTCAATAAAAACTTTAAATTGAGTTTTATCATTACTACTAGTTTTGTTTTCCAAAGAATAAATATATCGAGGGAATAAAATACTTAAAGTTATCTAAAACTAAATAACAAGAACAAAACAAATCTGTATTCAAAAAGACTAAAAAAATATTTTTCCATATCTGTCAGCGAGTCCTAAATACTGGCTGCTTTACCCCGCTGTATTATAATGATACTTATTTTTTAGGCAAATTATTAGCCAGCATTAGAAGGTACTTATATTATGTATAATAAGTGGTATTTGTATATTTTATAAGTGGTATATTATACTAATCAGGCGGTTTTAAACTAATTTTAACCATTCGGTGACATTTTCTAGTTAAATAACAATTTTGACGTCACTGAGTCGTGCCAAATGTGTTTTTAATTTAAAAAATCCGTTCAGAACAAGATATAACCACTTAGATTGATAACCGATAAAATTAATAAACATAAATTATCCGGCTCTACTGCTGTGCCCCGCGATGTTCCCTGCTTTAACCCGGGATAAAAGGTATCCTATGTGTTAATCCAAAGTCTAAGCTATCCTCATACAATATTTCATATTTATCGGTCCAGCCGTTTCAGCGTGAAGAAATAACAAATATACACGCACAAAAACTTTCACATTTAAGTATTGGTAACATTAGTGGGATAACATTTTTCGTGACACAATTTATAAAAGATTCCTTGTTCAGTCTTCAAGCGAATAAAAATAATGTGTGTAAAAAACTTTAACCTCAAAAAAAAAACAAGCTATTTGACAAATCTATAGCAAATGTAAACAATCGAGCCGAAATCATACGCATGCGCACTAGAGCTCCTTCCAATAACAAGCTTCAAAATCGTGCGTATTTTTTTACCTCAGCACGATACTTCCAAGCACTCACAAGCGCACTTCAGTAAATAATTCATGAAAACGTAGAGTGACAATACAAAATAGCTCTTACCTTTGTCGTTGGTCTAATTTTACATACAAACACGAACAAAGTTGCACCAAACGCGTGAAAATAAATTAAAAACAAAACAAAGAACTTCACAAAATACCACTTGAATTTCGAACGTGATAGAAAAGCACGCGGGTCAATGACATTCGATTATTGAATTTTCATTGATGCGCTTTCGCGTTCGATGTTCGAAAGGCTAGAGCACGACACGCACTGCTCAGCGCTCGGTGGCGCGCAACAGTGTACTGGCCGGTGGCAAAGCAGCTCGCACGGGGCTGGGAACGAATGCCAACTATCCAGCTCACTCGCTACGTCATCTGTCATCCATCAGCTTCGGGATTCCTAACTGAAAGCGTCAACCGTGAAATCGCTTGCGGTGGAACAAAACAAAACACAAACAAAGAAACTCACTCCCCACTGCCATGTGCTAGTTAACAGCTGACTTGAATACACTTTGAAACTATGTTAGCTGCACTTCGCGGTATTAGCCGTGTTAGTTCGGGATAAAAATAGTACTTACGTATATGTGTTAAGTCGCTGGGTTCAGCCGTGCCATATACATATATATTTGAGCGAAGCGCCTTATGCGCGGCAGCAGATATTTCACGAACTACAAGTAAATTATATAAAATCAACAATTAGTCTCTTAGTACACAACATAGTTTTAGGGTAACAAGCATTAGTTTGCCATAAATATAATAATTTAATTATGATGTACAAATAAAATAGTATAAAAAATAGTAAGATAGAATTTATGAGCTCTCAGGATTCTAATCAGTTCTAATATTATTTATTATCTACAAAATAAAGAAGTCTGTTTATCACTCCTTAGCACAATTATTATTTTTTATTATAAAACGTGAAGTTTTAATAAATAAAACTAAAGGGATAATTTTACGAAATTGTATTTTGGAACTCCGATTCTTATCACTGAATCAAAGATAGTAAAACTGAAAAAATCGTAGCCCTGTCGTATACTCAAAAATTATATTTTTTTTAAATATGCTATTTTGTACTTTATAGGAAGTCTAAACTCTCCATATCAAATTTGATCGAAATCGGTTCGGCTGTTTGAGCGTGAAGAAGTAACAAAAACCCACACATTTTAGTACTAATGATATTAGTAGGATTAATAAAGATTACTTGTAAATTTATTTGTTTTATGTTAAGGTTATTCCCTACAACTTAGTTTAACTATTCTTCTTCTTCTTCTTCACCTTATCCCACTTCATGTGGGGTCGGTACAGTATGTTACATACGCTTTATCCAAACATCTCTGTCGTTCGTCTTCTGTGTATTCACTTAGTTTAACTATAGTACGGTAATGAATTTTAAGATTAACTTGCGTTATTAATGCAAGTTATTTTTATTTTTTTAATATTCGGACTCATTTCACACACGGCTGGTTAACCCCATACTGAATGAATTTCTATTGTATTATTCATTTGTGTTATGGTAGCTAACACAACTGATATACTACATATACATGCATATATATTTTATATAGATACATATTTAACACCCAGACCCACAGCCAACGGGAATCGAACCCGGAACCTTCTGATTGGCAGTCCGGCATAGTTATCATTACACCAACGAGGACGTCAAATTATGCTCTTTTTGCACCCAGAATGCCTTAATTATAAAAGAAAATTTGTGCAAAACAGTTTTATTATGTAGAGCGCACATTCCCGTTATTTAACGCCTGAATGAAAATGTAGAATTGAACGTTTAATTGAAAATTATTATGGTAGTAGTTTATAAAAAGGTTAAATTAAAATTATGATAACTTTCGCCAGGAGTACATGCCATTGGGGTTGAAAGTTCAAACTGATAGTTTTTTTTTATTAAGGGATACCAAATTTGGAAGTTCTATAAAAACTAAATAATATACAATAATAAAAAAAAACTGCTAGTTGGTTCAGTTGCTGTTCTACGGAAAGTATGGTCATGTCATAGCGTATTCTAAATATTTAAATTAAAATAATGCCTTGGAGAAAACGGTCTAATTTGTCGCATCGTTCCAGAATAGTTACGCCAAACCCGACCTACACGCGGGCGGAGCCGCGGGCAACGGCTAGCAGTTAACATTTATATTATTTTATTTATTTGCATACTAGTATGCCATAAATGTTCACCCGAAACACATAAACCGGTATACGTTCTGGTTCGGGTAAAAATAAACATTATAAACTTTTGACGTGAGAATAAAAGCAAAAACATAATATATTCAAATATTCAGATTTTGGTTGCGTTCTTAGAGTTGTAGACAAGTCGCTCATTAAATACAGAAAATGCATTTTAAATAACTTATATTTATAGTTCCGTTTAAAACAGCCAACGTTTTTGCTCAAATAACCATAGAAACGCATATCCGTCTTTATTGAATTTTGACGGTTTGGTTGCTAAGTTCAGTGCAAAGACGCCATAAGACACCAAATTTTATATATACACACATTGAGCTATATATTCAACATCATTGTATACACACAGATACCAGAGAGAAAAACACAGCTTTTGATATATACATATGCAATACAATATCAAAAATCATTATGAAATAATTAAAAATCTATCCTAAATTAAATGCTCCTGTAAAAATATCATAATCCCTCATGTGGCCCTTTTGTATTCAAGGAGCGAAGTTATAAGTATTTTAGTTACATTATGTTAAGAAATCGGTACTTATTTATTCATTCAAATTCTACAAGTCACGTAGTCATTCATTTCTTGTATACGTATTTATGTATTTTAGCAGTTATTGGTACACAAATGCGTATTTAGTAGGAAGTCTGCGACTAGTAAAAAGCGAGTTTGACTCGGTGGTAATAACGTCTGCTTTTCAATCAGACGGACACTGGTTCGATACCGGCCCTAGACCAATGACTTGTTTTTCATTTTATTTATGGATTTGCACTCGCTTTACGGTGAAGGAAAACATTGTGAGGAAATCGACATGATTGTGGACCACAATATCCGAAGACGTGTGTCATCCGCCAACCCGCACTTGTTCAGCGTGGTTTGATTATGGCCTATATCTCTCTCTTAGTGAGAGAAGGCCCCGAGTCCCAGCAAAGGGAACGTATAGGGGGCTGCTGATTCTTATGCTACGACTAGTGAACCTCCCGAAGAAAATTTATTTCAACAATAAAAAAAAACAATTTGTGATTACTTGAATTAATATCATTATAGACTCCATCATGATTAGTTTTATTCACATTAATAAAGTGTTTTAAAATATGGTATTTTACTGTATAGCGTTACTGGTTAAATCGACCAGTATATATCATGCAACAAATCGCCTACTTTATAGTGGGAATCATCCCCTAACAATAAATCGCCAAGAACAAAAAATCTACTGAGAAGGTACCTGTATACCAAGTTTCGTGAACATTACTTGAAAAATACGACCTCTACATACATACAAACATGTAAATAACAACATCAATTTTATTAGTTATAGATACATGTTTTATAATTTTCTTGAGATAATAAAGAATTTAAGATTACGTTACTTAGAAAATTACTTAGAAAAAAAATGGTTGCCTGTAAAGTCGGTTTTACGGGCGAAGATTTTACGTGACAACGTCTGCCGCGTGCTGCGCGCGCGGCAGACCGATCATAGTTGAGTGGGAGAGAGACGCAAGGCATTCGGCGGGCCTCTCTCTCGTTCGGTGACTCATCGTAACGTTACCGGGCGTTACACTTTTTCATAAGTGACTCCCAGCCGCAACCTAATTTAAGACGTTGTCACGTCAAAAAAAATGTAAGCATACATATTATTTATATATGTTATAGGCAAACTCCGAAGCTCCGGCGCTCCTAGGTTGGACTGGTCAATCCTCAGGTCAGACTGAATGACTTAGTCAAAGCTCTAACAAATGTAAATTATAGAATAATTATTATTATGGAATAATTACTTATTCCATAATGTTATATTATAATGAAGGTCAAATTCGCAAATATTTCAACTTGTCTAAAGCGGGGTCAAATAGACACTTTTTGTTTCGAAAACACCATGTGCCTAATAAATAACTTTTGCTACTGAGGCAAAAAAAAGATACTTATTACTAGAATAAATTACATTATGTCTTGTTATTTCTATCTGATTTTAGTTCTGATTTTCAATATACCAAAATAAAACATAGACGCAGCACCGTTTTAACGAAATCGCATAGATACAAATATAATAAAAAAAATGTATTGTATAGGTAATATAGGTATATATTTTTTTATATTTCTATTATATTTTTGCACCTTATTAACGATATCTGGTAGATGCTTGAAATATTCACAATATATTGTATAGTTATATCCCCTAATTGTTTTTTTTTTTTGTTTTAGCGGCAACAGGAATACAACGTCTTTGTAAGTTAAAATTCTCTAATTAGCTATTACGGTTCACATGGTGTGACAGATGGACGGACAGAAGTCTTATACTACATAATACAAGGAATCTGTCTGTAGGGTTGGTTAGTGAATAGAAATCACACACAAAAACACTACGTGACCAATTTTGTTTTTATATAGAAAATCTTTGAAGAAATGATATTTAATCGTTCTGATCGAACAGTAAATACTCGGCAACAAATTTCCTCAAATTTAAATGGAAAAATCCGACTAAAACTCGACCGTTTAAACAGAGGATTATCTGCCTTAGCTGGCTCGATCAATTAGAAGGATAGTGTAGGATAGTACTACTGTTTAGCATTGCTATCCATGTTTCGTTATCAATAAACGATTGCATGGAAAATGATTACCCAAATATTTACCTTCTAACTTATCAAATTTACGAGGTAAGACCGAGTATTATATAGATTAAATTCGAAATTTCATAACTATTATTTATGTAATTTACGGATCGGAGGCCAACAGACAAGAGGAGGGTCGTTAAACCAAACACGTTGAGTCTACAATATCTGTAACATTACAGACAATACAAAAATGAGAGCAGCGCAAAACCGAGATTGGATGATTTGATCCCTCCCGCCCCATTCCACCATCGGACGAGTATGGAAATACCAAGGTGGCATCGTTATACTGTGGAGGTGCCTAACTGCCTAAGTCGCGTACTAAGCGGTTTGTTTCCACCTTCATTGTGCGTACCGCCAAGGTGCGCAATTCTTTGCCAAATTTTCTGTTCCCCGATAACTATAATCTAGCGGTTTTCAAGGCAAGAATGAACCGGTTTCTTCTGGGCAAGCGCGCTCCACCTTAGATCGCAATATCGCTTACCATCAGGTGAATTGCGATCAAGCGCAAGCCCATTACCAGTAAAACCGGGAGGCCTATACATAGCAGTGCACAATTACGGTCTGATACCTAGTTATAAGATTTTTTATTATCCTTCATAGATACTACAGTTCTTTATAGAAATCGTAGGCATTGAGTTTAATTTAAAAAATTGTTCGTAAGTAAATAAATAATGCGTAGCCGGCAGACCGTGTCACAATAAATCAAGTTTAATTTTTTGACTGTATGTATTTTTTTTTTTATGTATGTTCACCGATTTCTCAGCCATTTGTGGATCGATTCTCAAAATTATTTTTTGAATTGAAAGAGTATGGTTCTGAATTGGCCCCATTGCCACCAAAATACGATCTGTTGATGTATTCCTAGGGAAATTGAAGAAAAACCTAAAAAGTTAGGTTATGTTTACGGCCGAAGAGAGATTCACGCTCGTTCGGCTGTACTGATATTCATGAAATTTGAGATAAAAATAGGTAAGACTATGTATTAACACATACGCTACTTTTTATCCCGAAAAAAAATACTGCTCCCGTGGGATGCACAAAATAACATATAAATCTTTATAACTTCTTCACGCTCGAACGGCTGTACTGACATTGATTAAATTTGGAATGAAGATAGGTTAGACTATGTCTTTACACATAGGCTATTTTTTATCCCGAAAATAATTACTGTTCCCGTGGGATGCACCAAATAACACATGACACACTGATTTTGCAAAAATTTGATATAGGGGGTAGTCTAGACCTTGTATAACACGAAGGTTACTTTTATCTTAAAAGTCATTGCTATTCCCGTGGGATGCCCAAATAACTCGATAACATATTTTACTTCTTCGCGCTCATACGGCAATAGGTACAGATTTCGCTCATAAAATTAGCAGCCTGGCTAACAAAAGTAATCTGACGCGAACATCGAGGCTAAGCAACGGCCCATGCGGCCAGTGTTTGGATAGGGGACCATGCACAAGACTTCCATAAAAAAATGTGGTATTTTCATCTGGGCGTTACTGTGCTTCGGATAACACGTTAATTTGTTGGTTCTGGACTACTACTCTTAGTACAAGCAGTGGTCAAACTAAATCAGGAGCTTGAAAAACTCTCGACACCAGAGCTTGGCCACTTAGGTCATACTAAGTGGAAGAAGGAACTGTATAAAATTGTTTTAAAAAACAAACAACCGACTTCAAAAACACAACTAAAAAGGGAAAAATAATTTTAAGCCTACATCAAATCAAGAATATATAAATAGAATGGAAGAGTTTATTTCATGTACTTATAAAAAACTAATTTCAATTTTTACTAATCCTGTATTCTTGGAGTCGGTTAACTCTCGACTTGTCGTTCGAAGAGTCAGCATCTCCTGATGATGCCTTGTGGTTAGGCGAAACACGTGTAGAGTTAAGAATTTCCGAATTGTGATAGGTAACGTTAATCTTAATTAATCTTAGTTAATTTTTCCTTTACTTGTCTTAATTTGGATTTCGGATCACAGCGGAAGTACACTAAATATTTAATTCTGTCATCTATTTACAATGGATTTCCGCAAAGTAACGCCTGAGTCAATAAGTTATATAGAGTCCCGTTTTTACCTTTAAGGTACGGAACCCTAAAAACAGTTCGTAAATATGGGCTTCATTATAAGCCTAAAACATAAATTTTACCTTATCGCCAAGACATTCTCCAATGTCAACAAGAGAATAATCATCATACACCTAGGTAGGTAATAACAAAACAAGAAACTTCACTCATACAGGCTTAATGCAAAACTTTATAAAGGTGGCTTTTATACATCTTGATCGAGGTTCCCAAACTATTTTTTCTTATGGACCGCTTTCAAAATGTTGCTGGTTCCAGTGGACTCCCGAATAGAATTAAGCATTAGCATAAAATGTAGGCTGTTGAACTTTTGCACCCTTATTATAAGTCACGCCATCTTAAAGCCCTGTTGAGTGTTACGTGGACCCCTGGGTGTCCATCTGGACCACTTTGCTTATAGAGGAAGCTTACTTTTGTTCAAACATATTTAGAAATTTGTAAATCATAATTTCAGCTTGCTAGATTTTTTTCCATCCAGCTGCTTAGCCTGTAGAGCAACACAAAAAGAATCATACATACATAATACAAACTAAAAATGGTTTAGTATGATGCTAACCAGCCGTGTGTGAAATATGTCCTAATAATTTATTTTATTTATATTTATTCATACAGACCTACATTTGCTCGAAAAACATAACCATCATTAGCAGTCGGGTTAAAAGGTTATGCATTAATTTACCAGTAGCTCTGTATACATTATTGATGCAGTGTTTTCTTTGTAGGAACAAGTTATTTATTCGCTGCATTGTTGTAATCGTGTAGGTATTTTCCTTTCCTTAATGCCTCAATACGTGTAAATGCCAAATTCTCTTTTTATAAGGAAAGTTGTGATGCGGAAATACTTTACTCAGAAATAGCAAGACAGTGCGAATGTTGTAAAAAAGCGAGTGTGGCTCGGTGGTAATAACGTCTGCTTTTCAATCATACGGCCCCCGGTTCGATCCCGGCCCTACACCAATGACTTGTTTTTCAAGTTATGTGTGGATTTGCACACGCTTTACGGTGAAGGAAACCGCCATGTTTGAGGATCACAATATCCGCAAACGTGTGTCATCCGCCAACCCGTACTTGACCAGCGTGGTAGATTATGGTCTATATCTCTCTTCTGGTGAGAGAAGGCCCCGAGTCCCAGCAGTGGGAACGTATAGTGGGCTGCTTATGCTATTTTTATACGAATGTTGTGTGAAGCTCACACAAGAACTAAATTAATAATTTTAAAACCTGCGACACATAACTTTTTTTTATTAATAAGTACTCGAGACAATAGTTTACCACATTGTTGGCGTATTGGTTATCATGCCGGGCTGCCAACCAGAGGGTCCGGGTTCGATTCTCGGCACGGCTAACATCTTTGTCATGAACACTCCAATATCCGAATTTACAATATAATTTATGCTACTTTGTTATGTAATAAATAATTAAGTTGATGGACATAAAAACTGTCCGTATCGACCGTCGATTAACCTCTATGCTCGCGTCAGATCACCTTAGCCGACCTATACTGCCGTCATTATAAAAAGTGCAATAACTAACTAGATCATTTTTGAGAAAAACATGGTTGAAAAATTACATAATAGAGACGCGTTGCACCTTTACGAGAGTCCCTAATTGACTTGGTAACATTATTTCCTACTGGTATATACGCACGTTTACGTTTCTTACCATAAAAACTTGTGAACAATGATCTTCAAATGCGACTTGAGCCGTAACGTTTGATGCAATCTGTTAAAAAATATACGCTGAAATATAAAATGTTTTGTTTCAAATTATAATGAAACTTCTTTGGCATTTTCCCACTAGGTGGAGTCCACACAGCAAGTTTTCCTCTTCCACACTATTCTGTCAGCTGTCATCTCCACATTCACTCCCGTTTCTTTCATATCCTCATTTACACAATTCATCCACGTCTTTCTAGGTCCATTATTCTCCAAGTCACATGCATCTCCTTTCTACGCATCTATCTACTAATACTATAAGAATCTTTGTCCTGTCTCATTCATTCATTTATCTATAGACAACGCAGAGCCCAAACAGCTGGTCCGAGGGGTATTTTAGGGTAATTTGGAGGGTGTATTTGTTTTAGTACGTAGATGTGTACTAAGAACGGATTTTCGAAAATTCCACCCCTAATGGGGTAAAAAGAAATAAAAAAGTTCGTATAAAACTTATTTGTTTTTAAACTTCTAGAAATGAAATTTGGAATATGTATAGTCTATGTAAAATTAAAAATAAGGTTATCAAATTTTTTGCCAGGGGTGAACTAAGGGTTTGTAATTGGGTGAAATTTCTTTATTTATCGAGTAAAAGCCTTGAAAGTTGTAATGGTTACGCAAAAAAGCGACCTACACGCAGGCGGAGCCACTGGCAATAGCTAGTACGCTAATATAATGAATGTAATGTAATAATTAAGAAATCAATAAATATTATATTTCCATTATCAGTCCATGTAGCGTCGAATTTGTAAAACAGATTGTAGGGACACTTATTTGATAATAATAATAACAGATTAATTATCTCCACATATAATTATATACCTTTATAACCATAAAAATATTGTTCATTTTATTTTTTCTCTTCATACATGTTAGTTTGACATTGCAACGCCATTAAATTAATATCCTATTATGTTTTATGCATTTCAATATATTTTTATGATTTAGTGCCGAACCCCTATTAAATAAATTTGGCTCCCTACACAAAAACAAATTAGCGTACTTCGTACACATCTTGTTTACCAAAAGAGCACAAACAACGTCGTCAAAATCCTTAGTATTAGCATAGACAAAGTAAAAATTAAAAAAAATATATATAATTATTTTTTTGTCTATGTTTTTAGGTACAAATAATGCAAGTGTAAATTCCACCAACTCGCAATTGGCTAGCATGGTGGTGGCCTATATCACTCTCCTCGTGAAAGAAGGTCCCGAGTCCCAGCATTGGGAACGCATAGTGGGCTGCTTGTGCTTGTGCTAAGTGTAAATTAAAAAAAAAAACCGACAACTTTTTTGTGGTGGCGGCCATTTTGAATTTGAAATGTATCATAGTGTCATGTTCTACTAGTCAAGCCTTTTCATTTGTTACCCATATTGATGGAGTTGTGACAAATTTTGTTATCCGCCATTTTGGTCGAGTTTTAATGGAACATAGCTAAGAACACTCGCACCTGCTATAACTCTCAGACAAAAATACAAATTCAAATCGGTGCGCTCGTTTGGAAGGTATGATGCTAATGAAAGACACACACACACAGGCACGTCAAACTTTTAACACCTCGTCGTTTTTGCGTCGGGAGTTTAAAACATATAATAGTAACACATATGATAATAATAATAATAATAACGCTATTTATATCATCTATTGGAATCGTTCAAATTTATAATAAACTAGCTGACCCGGCAAACGTAGTTTTGCCTTAAAAAAAAAAAAAAAAAAAAAAAACTAAATATGCAGTAGCCGATTCTCAGACCTACTGAATACGCATATAAAATTTGGAAAAATCGGTCAAGCCGTTTCGGAGGAGTACGGTAACAAACACTGTGACACGGAAATTTTATATATAAGATAATAATTATGAGACTTTGCTACGAGAAGGAAGATTCTGTTATTGTTTGCGACATCAATTCATTAAACGACGATTCAACGACACTGAAGGACTTGTGCATTTTATAGCGTTATAGAGAGTGGTCGTTAAATGGAGATAATGTACTCGTATCATTGTATGGAATACAAGCTTTACCAACTAAAGCCAATTGATTTCGACGCTTAAGAGTTTGTCGTTAAATCGAGTGACGTTACATGGAGTTCACACTGTATGTTTGTTATTAAACACACTAGGCATATTTACAAAGCACCTACCTAATTATCACCGTAGAGTGCTCAGTTTTACTAGTTTTGTAATGTTGTAGTCAACAACCAAATGTGGGTGTGTTGTGTAAACAGATTTAAACTGTAAATACTGATAACGTATAAATATTTTGACGACCTCGTTGGCGTAAAGGTTCGGTCTGCTAATCAGAAGGTTCCGGGTTCGATTCCTGGCCCGGTCAACATCTTTGAGCTTAACTAAATTTGTTGGCTGTGGGTCTGGGTGCTAAATATGTATTTATATAATTATAATATGTATGTATGTATATGTAGTATATCAGTTGTGTTGGCAACCATAATACGAGCTAGAAATGGTTCAGTACCTATGGGGCTAACCAGCCGTGTGTGAATGTGTCCTAAAAAAAAAAAAAAACTGTTAACATGTGTGGACAGCCCCCAGACTTAAAAAAAATTCACTTTTTATTAATTTTAAACAGACTAAGCACTATAAACAGAACCGTCTAGTACCGAAGTTGGAAGCAGAATGCCTCCACTCGTGATCCGCCAACCATGATGATGCTCTTTTTCAATACCTTAGTGATACCAGAAATTAGGACTTTATGAAGTTAAAAAACCGATAATCGATTAATATTTTTGAACGAAACGTGAAAACCGATAATTGAATAATAGTTTTGAACGAAAATTAATACAAAAATGACAAACCCTAACAGGGCTTAGGTCTAACATGACCTAAGCCCTCTAATGTATTTCAGCTAATGAACTAATAAATTGACGACCTCGTTGGCGTAAATGTTACCATGCCGGACTTCCAACCAGAGAGGTTTCGATTCCCGGGACGGCCAAAATTTTTTTGATGAACTAAATTTGTTGGATGTCGGTCTGGGTGTTAAATTTTTTTAAGCATATTAGCAAGCAGGCCACTATAAGTTCCCACTGCTGGGACTCGGGGCATTCTCTCACGAGGAGAGAGATATAGACCATAATCCACCATGCTGGCCAAGTGCAGGTTGGCGGAATCTTTTAGCATATATTCCAACTTAATTTCGCTATTTTTATCTTTAAATATGGCAGCAAAAAACCCAGTATGGTTCGGTGGGGAAAAGCCTGTATATATCAATAACGGTACTACAGGTAATTTTTAAGTAGTTTTTTACTCGATCTATATAACGATATTTTGTAGACCCTCTATACTTTCACAAAATATTGGATTATGTATTAAATTTAAAAATAACGAAAAAGTTATATTTAAGGCTCCCATACAACAATGGCACGGAACGGAACCTTGATGCGCGAGTCCAACTCGCACTTGGGCAATTTTTTTTTATAATACTCTGCCTACTAGTGAGCTACTTATAACATCGACATATGATATCTGGATGGCCTACAATAATAAAAGAGTTTAAAGAAAGGTACTTCCACGTTTCAATTAAACTTGACCTTACCAGGCAGGTGTAATCGATTCATTGCCCTTTTCACCGCCGCAGTTAATATTTAACAAAAGCGTCATGGATCACAGAAATACCTGATATTTCCTTTTCAATTGTAAAGGCTTTCGGAAAGAGTTACTCTCATCCGGGTGGCAAACTTGTAAACTTTTTAGGGTTCCGTACCTAAAAGGTAAAAACGGGACCAGATTACTAAGCCATTAGAGCTATTAAGCCTCCGCTGTCTGTCTATCTGTCTTTCTGTCTCCAGGCTGTATCTCAGAAACCGTAATAGCTAGAAACCTGAAACTTTCCCAAGATATGTATTACCCGTGCCGCTATAGCAACAAATACTAAAAATAAAAAATAAAAAATAAAGGGGGGCTCCCGTTATGCGTGAGCCCAACTCACACTTGGCCAATATTTTTTTTTATATTAAAGCTTAATTATGTAAATAATCTTTGTAGAGCGGTCTGCCTCCTTTTTCTAAAAGGACATCTCAGCGGATAGATCTAGATAGGCAGGCGTCTAGCCGGATAGATGTATTGTCCGGGGTCGGCCAGCTGGTACCGAGAACAGACGCGCCATACATATTTGAGCGAAGCGCCTCAACTGCGGTAGTAGATATTTCACGATATAAATTCTTTTGAAATACCAATTAACATTATGGGAATTGTAACCTCTAACGATTCTTACTAGGTAATATTTATGACCTACGAAAAAAATTCGTTGTTCTAATTTTTTATAACTTTCAGAAGCACACCATTTTTAAATATTAAAACGCCTATTTTTCAAAAAAACTATGGGGCGATTTTTTAATTCGGTTTCTGCGATACTTAAAACTGAACCAATGGTAATAAAACTGTAAAGGTAGCCCTATCATATACGCAGTATTTTCAAGGATTTTCAAAATAGGATGTACACTATAAATGCTTTTGCACTCATATCGATTTTTAGCTTGGACTCAAAGAAGCAAGAAAGAATATTTTGACTATCTCCTAACTGCCAAAAACAACGAAACTCTACATACTTTTATACAAAGATCTTGTCAAGTTTTAGTGCGAAATTCGCGCCACCCAAGGGTAAGAAAGCATTTTCCGAAAGCCGTCTTCGTCGATGACAATGATAGGTATTAACTTTCTAGGATGTGAATTTGCGAATAAAATGCTTGCCAAAAGCAAATTAATTAATTAACGAACAGTTTCCTGGTTTGCTTTATAATTAATTTACTTACGAGTACCTACATTGTTTACTGCTTGATAATAATGTGCAATCATTTACTGTCATCGTTTCGCTTTCATCGCGTTGGTTCACTTGACTTTTACTTTAATCAGTATTTTCTTATAAAAGAAATATTATTTCTTTATCTTAAAGGGTGTTTTGTGTTGTTTTCTACTGATTTCTAATCGATTATTATCAATCGCAAAATCGCAAACGATGACTTTTAATCGCCAATCAATGTTTAATCTGTCCATCTTTCCTGTTGTTATTAGACATCTCTGTCCATCTTTCATGTTTTTATTTTTCTATTTTTATTTAAGTACATTGACATAATAAGGTGGCCAGTAAACATATTATATTATCAACCTATGTGAATTAACATTTTTCCTAAGTCTCTCTACACCAAGATCACACTCAACGTAATCTACTAGCTGCATTAACTAAAATATTATGACTAGTACAAATCTCCGAACAGTAGACTTCGCGATCAAAATTTCTTGGAACATCGTTTGCGAATCTAAATTACCGAAACTTTATCATACAGGTAATATCTTAACAATTATTTCACCATTTTTTTTCGTATTCGGAAAATCTTTTAAGAATACGGTGCCTACCAGCGAACTAGAATAAACGGAAGAATAACTCCATACAATTGCCGCTTAGAATTTGGATCCATCTACGCTTATTAATTATACTGCTATCCCAACGAAACTCACGCACGCGATTAGTCGCATCAAGGTCACGCGACGCGCGGGTTGCTGTTTTGTCCCGCCCACCGCGGTATTTTACGCGTGGACGGTGGAACCATTTTATCGGCCAAGTAATGGTTACCATGCCGGACTGCCAACTAAATACTTGTCTCTAACTATATTAGCAACTGTTTCACCAGTGGCTTAAATGACTTGACTGTCTGAATTTTCCGCTATTAGATTTTCGCACAGTCTGTAATTCTGTAAAAAGGAAGAGATATTACTTAACAGGTAGGTACCTGGTCCAAGGCATTATAGATAAAATATATCTTCCAGAGATATGAAAATGTTTTGCGTAGTGTGTTTGAATGCTAAGCACGTGACTCCTCGAAACCTTTTATTTACATCGAATAAGTGGTCAAAAGCTTGTCAAAGACACGCCCATAGAAGAGTTCCGTATTGGTATATTTCATTGCAAGGTACATAATAATGATCGAACCTAAGCATAGTTAGAAACGCTTTCTAGTTTGGAATGCCAACAACTTAGATATATATGAAATATTTTCAAACTCCAAAGCAAAAACGTCGGGGACTTGTAAGTTTATTATCATATTTTTATCGCCACTCCATCAATATGGTACTTATCAAAAAAGGGCTTGAAGTATACTATAAGTATACTAGAAGAATACGACTAATACAGTAGAACTTCGATAATTTGAAACCTCTAAATCTTGAAATATGTTCCTTTCCCATCCAACACCAAAACCTCCATTACCATTGTCTTCGCACTTCCCTCTATGTGGGCACAGCATTTTATGGTGATAGAGTGAAATGGAAGGATCTACCTAATTATTTACCTTATTACCTCTCTCTCTTTCATATCCTCTTGTGAAAGAGGATATGAAAGAGAGAGAGGTTATATGTGAATATAACATCCACGTTTTTCATATAGACTTTTTTCTCGCATACCTTTTACTGTCATTCTCACTTCAAAACGAAACCTGCAACCTCCAACTAATAAATTAGCTATAGGGTGGACCACGGATCAGAAGGGCAAACGGACCATAAAGAAAGGAAATAAAACGAGATCTGTAAGAAGTTTCTGTCCATAGAGTATATGTCACTGGAACGGACGGACCCAAGGATATTCTAGACATACGTCTCTCAGAGTCCGGACGAACAGAACGAAACTATAAGGGTGCCTTGTAGTACTACGAAACCCTAAAAACAGACACAGGTCATTTAAATAGATAAGGCCCCGATAAACTATGGTCGGGTTAAATTTAAAATATAACAAGTTGTTTGTACTCCGCAATGATCGAGCTCATTCAAGTTTTGCCATTTGCGCTTATTACAAACGAGGAGATACCGTGAAACTCGATGTTTATTAAATTCCATGTTTTTTAACCAGAAAATTCACATTAAACTTGTAAATTGGAAAACTTTGAAACGTGCCCTGAATCAATGGTCAATCCTGTCGATATAAAAGAGGTGACCAAAACCAGAATTCATTAGAAAGGGCTTGTGTTTTGAAGAATTCGGTGAGTTAAATTTTATTACCTAATCATAATATGTATCTACATATATACTAACACGTGATTGCGTGATGTATGTCAGATACGGATAAGATATTTTTTTATGAATCGAACAACAATCAAAACAAACAATAGTGTAAACTCCATGTAACGCCACTCGATTTAACGACAAACTCTCTAAAGCGTCGAAATCAATTGGCGTTAGTTGGTTTAGCTTGTATTTCATACAATGATACATTTTTTCCATTTAACGACCACTCTCTATAACGCCATAAAATGCATCCCTTCAGTGTCGTTATGTAGAGTTTACACTGAATATTGTCACCAATGTAGCGTCTATAATAGCTCGGCTAACTGAGCTGATTTGACGCGATCATGCGGATAGCCTTGGGATGGGTGATGGGCGAAAGTCCAGGCATACATACATACATACAGACAAGAGCAAA
This sequence comes from Mellilla xanthometata, assembly GCA_035578125.1. NCBI lineage: Eukaryota > Metazoa > Arthropoda > Insecta > Lepidoptera > Geometridae > Mellilla > Mellilla xanthometata. Next base: position 5,545,647 of record JAPUBQ010000013.1, read on the forward strand.
ATTAGCCAGTGAATGCAGATACTTCACTCACTTCGCTCTCTCGGTCAACTAATTATATTCAAAGGAAGTATAATATAAAAAAAAAACAGTATTCAAGCAAAAACCAGTTCAAATTGCTTACACAAATGGTCATAAAAACATAAATTACCTTTACGACTGGATTCACTCGCAAAAGGTATAGAGTTATTATTTACTTTTTATTAGCACAGGATAAATGCATGCGGCAGAGATGTGAATGTTAAGATGCATGTGTGGAGTGACCAGAATGGACAGAATAAGGAAAGAGTACATTGGAGGAAGAGTGAAAGTAGCGTCAGTGAGGGAGAAACTAAAGAGTGGAAGGTTGGCGTGGTATGGGCATATGATGCGTAGAGAGGAGACGCATGTTACTAGGAGATGTATGGAAAAAGTAGTGCAAGAAAGGAAGCCAAGAAGTCGACAAAAAAGACATGGTCGGAGTGTGTGAATGAGGACATGAAAGAGAAAGGAGTGAGTGTGGAGATGACGCCTGATAGACGAGACTGGAAGAGGAATATTTGCTATGCCGACCCCACCTAGTGGGATAAGGCAAGGAAGTAGAAGAGATATTATTATGATATATCATACATAATATCCTTTTTGTAGTAAGTAGGTCCGTTTCCTATCACGTGTTTATTTTTTACCCCCGCTTTTAACGCTAAAACGAAGGGGGCTTACATGTTTGACGTATTCGTGTGTCTATAATAGTATAGTGAATGGTTACTAAGCCATTTACTAGCTAGTAACTATTTAATAATCTATGCTATGACATCGCAGCTCCTGAACGGATGCAGCGATTTTGATTTCAATTTTTTGTATACAAAATGTATTAGGCGAGTGTTCTTAGCTAAGTATATTAGATAAAAGTTAGAACAAGATGGCGGCCACTACAAAATGGCGGATCACCTATTTTTACGCAACTTATTCAATAAGTTGAGAATGTTGTGTCCGAAGACGGCTATCCGACGGTCATATTTTAATAATGTTTAGTAAAACATCCTTAGGCGTTAGCCATAAAGCGTTTTGCTTCGACCTTCATTGTGAGAACTGCGAAGCTTTGGAACTCTTTCCTCTCTTTTTCTACAATTTGGGGGTCTTCAAATCTAGAGTAAATAGGTTCCTTCTAGGCAAGCGTGATACTCGTACATCTTAGACCACAGTCAAGCTTAACATCAAGCAAGCTGCGGTCAAACGTAAGCCTATTTATCATAAAAAGGCCATTTTCCTTGTAGTTATAAAACCTTCTTCTGATCAAACTAAAAAGTAAACTCTTCAATAACTTGATTTACAAGTTGGTGATAATATTTCCGCAAACTAGAATTTAGTGGATTGGGTTTCCGAAAATAAAATACCCAAGACTTGATTTATATTTGCCGGATAATAGTTACATAATCAATAACCTGTTTAAGACAAAATGGGTTTTTAAATATGCCTAATCTGTCTGGGAGTTTCCAAATATATCCTTATATTGCATAACCGGCCAGGTGCGATTCGTTATCTCGCACAAAGGGTTCTGTACATTAAAAAGAAAACAAATGTAGTATGGGGGTCTTAAATATTAGCTTTAATATAAATAATTCGCATGGTGGTACGTCATTGCCTCGTCCTCGCCTGGTTAGCAACTACCCTCATGTTGAAAAATTTGTCGCCAAGCACAAAGTAGTGTCCTCTATTAAACATTGTAAACTGTTCACGTAAGGCATCTTAATATTTTCGCGTAGAAAACGGTCACACTTACTTATTATTAAAAGTTGGAATGAGTCCAACAGTTTCGGTGCTTTCCGTGCGTGCACTAGCAGTGCGCGCGCGGATCTCGTCGGTGACGGTCCGTGTAACACTCGCCCCTGAAGATGTTGCTCGGAAAGCACCGAAACTGTTGGACTCATTCCAACTTTTAATAATAAGTAAGTGTGACCGTTTTCTACGCGAAAATAATAGATTTTTTGGTGTCTGCATTTTAGTAAATTAGTTTTTATTAAGCGTAGATGGCGCAGGACCTATGACCGCAACCTTTACTAAAAAAATACTGTCATTTCTTTTTCAGATTCCAAAATGCATCGTCAAACGGCCTTAGTACTTGTGTTGCTGTTACTCAACCATCACATGGTATCCTCGCATATCCTGCTCCTCCCCGGAGCGAGGGCCCTACCACTAGCGACCTGCATGAGAGCCCTAGCTTTGGCTGTCAATAGATTGTGCACTATTTACGATACTTCAGGTAATGTCACTTTAAAGCGAAGATAAGAGCAAAATCTTATTTTACGGGTTTTTCATTATAAATCGTAAACGGAAAAAAACAGCTTAAAGGCCGTCTAAAGAACCACTCTAAGAATATTTCTACTTATTTTGGTACTAATCACTTATCAATATGATAAAAATTGGTTCAAAAACAATTTTAGATTGTTTGAACCAGTTTTATTTATATTCATAATTAGTAGATTAATGATTTATAATTTAATTAGTTGATTGTAGAGCAAAATTGGAGCAAGCAGATTGTAGTGCAAAGTCATATATTTAAGGCGCTCTGTTGATTCTAGATGTCAGCGAATTTTTCTAGTGTAGAGACCCGAGTAAAGCGAGGGACCTCCATACCAAAACGGTTCAGCCGTTTGAACGTGAAGTAACTGACAAAGAAAGTTTCATATTTGTAATATTAGTAGGATTGTCGGAAAATTAACTGTTAAAGGCTTAGTTATGCTCCTCTAAAATAATGGTCTTCGCTACAAATACCATTAAGTTTGTTTATTCACCAAATTGCGACTTTTCTAATTTCAGAGAAAGCCAATGCATCCCACGAGCTTGAAGATCGAAGAAATGAGTCTAATTTAAATAATATGCAAAAATTAAAGCGTTGCTGCCTCCAGCCGTGCACAATGAGTGAATTAATATCCATTTGCTAAATATATCTATGGTGTAATGTAGGTACTTTTTATTTTCTGCAAAAAATCATAGAAAATATATTGCTCCAAATTCTCTGCTACTTATTATATGTTTTAATATTTTACATAACTATATTAGACTATTGTGGTTGTAGAACTATGTAACTCAGCAAAAAATATTCATTTGTTCCTGGGGTATGAATGAATTCAAAAAATTTTGAGTGTGACATGGTGAAAATAAAATATTGGAATATTTGTTTCTTTTTTAATTCTTGAACCTTAATAATAATTGAATTACTTATCTATGATATAACTAATATTTACAATGAAATGTTTATAAAGACGAAACCTTAATTTAGTGTTGGCTCTTTACATCCGCTACTCATAACAAACCATTACAATATGTGAAATTTATATTCAAAAAGTATTTATCTTCACACATGGTCGGCAAGAAGCTGAGTTAATTCAGACAAAACCTATATACAGTACCCGGCCATAAATATTGCACAGAGACCTTTGGAAAGAGACAATCAGCTAATTTTGTTATCTCTGTCGCATCGCACACTACCTATGTGACGTTTTGTCAGTCGTTTCACTGTTTGTATTTCAAACATTATAAACTGTTCACGTTATTCTCTTATCTGTTATCTTAATATTTCCGCATAGAAAACAGTCACACTTACTTATTATTATTATTATCGTGCGACAGAGATAACGCTCTACGAAGCTGAAATTAGCCGATCTCATTCCAAAGGTCGGTGTGCAATATTTATCGCCAGTATATAGGCTTTGTCTGAGTTAATTCGGCTTCACGACGAACACGGCAAAGTCAAATACAGTATCAAATATATAATAAGCCGAAATTAGCTGATCTCTTTCCAAAGGTCGCTGTGCAATATTTATCGCCGACAGGTGTATGTTGTCGTTTATGTAGATGGTCGTATAGTATTTAATTGCAAAATCGTTTGCTTGTAAATTATTTCGACAATTGAATCAAACAAGGATTACTGAACATAAATAGCGATGTGAAATGCTTTGCCTCCACACTTCACGCGAAATAGAAAACCCCAAAAAAGTAGGTTGTTTATCCTCCGCCAAATTCACATTAAACCCTATATAAGTCAATCTTCTCTAAGATAATCTAATTATTTATGAGTTAATACACGTAAAAAAGTGCGGTTGAATTGAATCCTTTTTAAAAATTGTTATACACAATTTTCAACCTTATTTCTTGTAACTTAAATACACTTTTTCTAGAGCTAATAAATTAAAAGTTGCTAATAAATTACCAAACATACGTGAAGGCCTATAAAAGGCCTTCCATTTCTTTCATGAACTGCATATAAGCGTCATCTTTGCTCGGGGCTTGCTTCGGAGTAGTTTCAGGGCGTTGTAAGGTAGATTTCACGTTGGATTTGGACTTCTTGTCTTCTCGCTTGACTCTCAAAGCGGATGGGACGAAACGTGTGACGTCAGCGGAAAGATTTCTAATTTGCGGCTTCGCTGTGATCGTCGCGCCTGGAATTTGAACAGTAGTATAATTAAAAAGATTGCCGAATTAAAAATAAAATTTTAACAAAAATGTTTTTTTTTCAGACGAACATATTTTATCGTCACTTGGCGTTTGCTATGTATGGGTGATGCTACATCCAACACATGCACACACCAAACTAGAAACTGTCGCTCAAATTCTTCAATTTATTGTTAGCTTTTTGGTGCGCGCTAATCTTATGTGAAATGGGAAAGAACCTTCCGGAACTGCTTAGGGTTTTTTAAAATCTTTAAACAGGTCATAGGGCTCCTTAGTTTGTTTCCAAGTCAGTGAGGTACATAGGTACGTAGTGGAAAGGTTTGGAGGAAGGAGGAAAACATCCAACAACATTTCTACTTGAGAGAAAAAGCCCCGAGACCCAGCAGAGGGAACGTATAGAGGGCTGCTTATGCCTATGTGAGATAGAGAATATCCATCTAGAACCAGGGATCAGAATACTAGGATTATTGATTCCCATACAATAAGACGTGGCACAGAAACTTGCCATAATTACCGATGAAACCTAGATGACGCTGCAAATCGAGCGTGCAGAATAGCTACCGCCAAATTTCGCAACTCGCTGCAGTCGCATAGTGATATAGCAAGACCAGAGTGAAGTCGTTTCAAGAAATTACGAATAGATGGCGCTACGTGTTTCGAATGATACACGTAGTACGATTTTCAACAAGAGGTTGAGCGTCTATTATACTTGTTAGTCTATGATTTGAACTTACCTTGTACTCCATCCTTCTTAGGTATAAGTTGTGGCGCGGCGGTGAGCACAGAGACAGCTGGCAGGGCCTTAGGCAGGGGCGGCGGTACCAGCGGCCGCAGCAGCCGCGGGGGGGCGCCCGGCGGCGGGCCCGGCGGCCGGAGTATACCTCTGTAATGTTACAAGAAAGATGCTAAAGATGCTACAAGAAAGTTACAATATATATTTTTGTTTCATGTATTTAATAAGCAATTGTGGCTCGGTGGGAAAACGTCTGCTTTTCAATCTGACGGCCCCTAGTTCGATCTCGGCCTTGAATGACTTGTTTGTTGGATTCCATAAATTTTTTTATTGATTTATATTTACTTACCATGTCAAATAAAGATTTTGTTTGTTTGTTTGTTTTTCAAGTTATGGGTGGATTTGCACTTGCTTTACGGTGAAGGAAAACATCGTGAGGATACCGAAATGTTTGATCACTACAACATCTGAAGACTCGATCCGCCAACCCGCACTTGGACAACATGGTGGATTTTGGCCATTTTCCCTCTCTTCGTGAGAGAAGGCCCCGAGTCCCAGCAGTGAGATTCTATTTACAGTAAGTACACTTTGAGTATATAATGATTTGACCAGTCGGACCTTGGGGGTAAACCTGGAGGCGGCCCTGGCGGAGCGACGGCACGCATGTTTCCGGGGGGTAGCCGCAGAGGGGGCGGGATTAAGGGCGCGCGGAGCGGCGGCGGCCGGAGCCCGGGCACTCCTGGCATCATGCCTGGAAATAATCACGATAAACTGTTAAACACTTTGGAAAACTACATATTGTTGTGAGGTAATGAAAAACGCGAGTGTATACAACAACTGATATATTTATGTACTACCCGTACTCACGGAACGTACAATAAAGTTGAACTATAATCTACCACAACACATATCATCATCAGCCCGTCTACGTCCACTGTTGGATATGTCCATCCAATAGTGTTTGCACCTTGCCTGGGGAGAGGCCGTGTAACACTAGATACTATTATTAAAAAATTATCAATATACTAATACTTACACTATAACTAAGTAGTTACCTTACTTATAATACTCTAGCAGATCGTCCCGGCTTCGCACGGGCTATATAATAATCTAAAGAGAAACAAAATATAGCCTATGTTACTCGGGGATAATGTAGCTTCCGAACAGTGAAAGATTTCTTCAAATCGGTCCAGTAGTTTCGTCAAACAAACAAGAATCTTTTCCTCTTGATTATAGTGGTATAGACACTAAGTAAAACATATTTACCATCGTGTGTACCACAGCTACCGTTATTGATATGCATATAGTAAAAAATACGAAAAAAAAACACGTATATTGTATGTACCCCCTGTAATATTTTATTTTTAGCATTTGTTGTTGTAGCAGCATGGAAAATACATAACTTGTAAAAGTTTCAGCTTTCTAGCTATCTGATATTCAGCCTCGAGACAGACAAATAGACAGCGGAGGCTTAGTAATAGGGTCCCGTTTTTACCTTTTAGGTACAGAACCCTAAAACTGAACATATTATAATTATAATAATGATACCTGGAGGCATCAAAGGCGGCGGTAGTTGTCTCATCTCAACACCAGGCGGCTCTAGCTGCGTGTCGTGATGAGCATTATGTGGATGATGCGATTCTGTATCACTGTCTGAATCGCTCCCTGTCGCGCCCGTGCTTCGTTTCAGAGCACTTAATCTGTGGAGGTAAGGGTTAGTTTAGCTTGACTAGAACCAGTCGAAGTGATAAAAATATGTGTTTCTTTTTATTGTGTGTGTTTTTTTTTACTTTCATGGATCATTATCAATTTACTTGTTTTACACGAAAAGTACAATACTTTGCTAGTTGAATAAAAATATAAAATAGAAATTGCTATCCGGTAGTTCCTCCTACCATCTTATTATTAAGATGAACATATTTTACTTTAAGTATCTGTACACTGAATGATGGGATGTGTAAGGTTGGTACGTGTTGAACTTTTTGGAATCTATACAATTGTAATGCAGTCACGGACCAAAACAAGTGACAGACGGAGTCGAAGTATCAGTAATAGAGTTTGTACCCTTTTTGGTAAGGAACCTTAAAAAACACATTTTATTGTTATACATATTCATTAGGTTTGAACATAATTTCTTTTTTTTGCCGATTCCCGGCACGGCCAACATCTTTGTGCTTAACCAAATTTGTTGGCTGTCGGTCTGGGTGTTAAATATGTATCTATATAAATATGTATGTACGTATATGTAATAAATCATTTGTGTTAACAACCATAATACGAACTAGAAATGGTTCAGTATGGGGTTAACCAACCGTGTAAAAATAATAATAATTGGAGTGTGTTGAAGTGAAACTTGATTCTGTATTTTGAAAACAAGTTTACTAATATCTGTTCGTAAAGAGGCATAAGGAGCATCCCATATTTTTATTCGTGATTTTCGTACGATATTTTTGCCTATCAATATTGTTAACCTTTATCGCATTAAATTTCAAATCTCACCGGCCCAGTTGAATCCATTAAATTTGTCAAACGTTAACGGTAACGTCAAACGTTAGCATTAGCCATAAATATCAACCACCGGACTAACAAGACATTAATAGTCTGTTTAACTATTCGTATACATTTACAATTAAATACTTAACGTTGTCATATATGTCATTACGTACCTAGCATTGAGATCCGCCGCTCTATCCCTCTCCCTCTTCTTATGGACCTCTTCCATCTCTTTCATGAATTCGTCAATGTTTTGTCCGGAGAGCGCTAACATCCTCTGCTGAAGCGACGTAGGTTTAGGCGCGGGCACGGGTGGGGCCGGAGGGTCTGAATCCTCCATCTCATCTCCGTCCATATCTTCATCCATGTGCTCAACGTGATCCGACGGCGGTGCCTGAAAGAGATAGAAAATGTACTGGCGGTAAATATTTCGCATCGGCCTTTGAAAAGAGACAATCCGCTAATTTCTAAATAAAAGTTTTGGCCGCAAGGTGTTCTGTATCGGTGATACAGAGGCCGGTTAAGCGACACCTCACAGCGCAACACGACGCCGTCACTTCGTGTGCAATAGTTATTAAGTTTATTATTTTAAAATGTGTATTAGTTTAGTTATTGTTTTATATTTATTTATGTATTTTATTTTATGGGCCTTTAGTTGCCTGAAATAAAGGAATAAATAAATAATTCGACTTCGTAGAGCGTTATTTCTGTCGCACGAAATACATACTGTCCTGTATCTATTAGGAGCTGTCACGCAAGTAGTGTGCGACAGAGACAGCTCTTTACGAAGCCGAAATTAGCCGATTGTCTTTTTCCAAAGGTCAATGTGCAATATTTATTGCCGGGTATTGTAATCAATCTGTTCAGCCGTTCAAGGGAGAAGAAGTAACAAACATACACATGTACTTACACTTTTACAATATTGAGGATAAATATCATCAAGTACAATACAATACGAAAATTATTCATTGTAAGCCCACATAATAAAAATATATAATTAATTATTAACAGATATCACCGACAAGAAATATTAATTGGACAATAGGCGGCAAATGTCGATTTCACCCAGGTAACTTAGAATAGTTGTTGTTGTGTAGTTTATCTGTATATATACTTTAAATATATTTATTTATTATGATTATGTATTTATATATTATAGTTATATAATATAATGTTATTAACTTAGATTTATTTATGTCCTCTATCATAACTATAAATATTAATATTCTTTATTGTGCAACCCCTCTTTTTCTCGTCTTTTTCAACTTCTTTCCATCCAAAGGTTGCCTGGAAGAGATCGCTGTTAGCGATAAGGCCGCCGTTTGTGGCATACATTTGTGTTGTTACTTTTTTATTTTGTGTTGTACCTTTATTTGCCCAATAAAGAGTTCATCTATCTATCTAGTTGATACTAAATAAAAATAGGCAAAGTATTTTAGAGACATTTCAAAATGTTCTCAGTATTCAGTAAATATTGTAACTTAATGCGTACATTTGTAGATACTTAAAACGTACATACATACATATGTACAAAGAAATAGAGATAAATACATACTTTTAAATACAATTTTGAGCAACATTTAATGTAGGCAACAAATTGTATGACTCCGAAGTTTTTCTATTTTCTGTATTCTATATCAAAGTATTCAGCACGTGAGATATAATATAAACAAAAGAAAACACGTGTGTAATAGAGTGGACCTTGAACAGGTTAATTCATAGATAATAACTTATTGTTACAAACAGATAAAACTTAGATATAAAATAATTAATACATAGTTTTTATCTTGATAAGGTAACTGGTAATTTTGTCAGCAAATTACAGACAAAGTGTACAACAAACTAGTTATTAAAAGAAATAATAGAAAAAAAAACACTTGATAAGTAAATCTACAAAATATGTTTTTGTTTTGCGAATTTTAATAATATAATCTGCTTCTCAAATGCTATTTTGTATATAATTATAACTTTAGCAAAATCGATTTAGTATATATTTTTGTGATACTATCCTACCAGTGACCTTGCCAGTAAATAAATAAAACGTAATCTAAAAGAAATTGTAGGTCTAAACCACCAAATACACTCTAAATTGATAAACATTTAATAGACCTAGTCCTTTCTCTAGTTTACGTTTTACAATATAACCTATGTACTCGTATGTTGACGTACATTTATATATTTTAGTGACATGCTGGACGCATATGGGTGTAACTAACATATATATAAATAACCACCAAATAACATTTAGACTCGAGAAAATCTTTGAGCTCCCTATATTGTATATCAAGCGTTATACAGACAGTCAAGCAGGAAATTATTAAAATAACTATTACTTATAATGGAAATGGTAGTGCAAGGAAGAAGAGCAAGAGGCCGACTGAAGAAGACATAGGTGGAATGTTTGATTGATGACATTAGAGAGATATATGGGAGTATAGAGATGAGGAGTGACAGGAGAAATTTTGCAGTGCCGACCCCACCTAGTGGGATAAGGCACGGAAAAAGAAGAACCATTACTATACATATACAGACACGAAACTAAATATATTAATCAAAATATTTACCCAAAAACAACGTATATAACTGGGTGATGTATTTAAAGTTAATGTAAAAAATCCAAAATAGTGAATAAATTTGAATTTTCCCACTCAACACTGTCAGTTAAACTTGATCATCAAAAGCACCACAAACAAACACATTTATACTTCTACTCATAAACCACAACTCAATGTGTGAGTGTGCAGTAGTGTTGAATGTTCATGTTACAGTCAAATCAAAATTTTAATCAACATTTGACTGCGAATCAGTCAAAAGCATTTTTTACCAGTTACGAGTTTTGACTGTAACATTAACACATACATTGTATAAAGAATAGCTACATAATTTATATGCACCAAGCTCCTACTATAAATACAACATTGAGCGCATTCTATAACACCGACAAAGCAAATACAGATTGAAATTCGTTTATTCCCTGATACCTGATCTGTACCCTAATATTTTAGAAGCAAAGTTTGCTAACTTTGATCGCTCATATCCAACTATGGTTAAATATACAGGTTTACTGGTAACTACCGCAAAAACTTTTTAAGGACGATTTTAGTAGGTCTTCAAACACAAACATACTATAATTATCTGTGACTTTAGGAAATTTGAGAAAAAAAAAATGCCTCAAATATCAACTATTTGTATGAAGCCGTTGATATTTTTTTATTTTAGTAGGTCTTCAAACACAACAAACATACTTATTATAATTTTTATGACTTTTGGAAAGTCGCGTAACAAAGTTTTTAATTTTCACACGAATCGTAAAGGATTTTGTATGAAGCTGTTGAACATTTTTTTTGCATATTTTTAAAATATCGTAGAACATAATAAGTTTATCTATACGTACTAAACCCGCCCAGTAGCTCTGTACACTAGACAAAATAAATACAACGATAAAAATTGCACAAGATTTAAAAATATTGAGCAACACACCGTCATAATGCGCAGTTCGTCACACTATGACGTGTTGAATACGCAAACATCAAAATTCTCCGAGATACATTGGTTTCTACTAGCTTCTAAACGTACTTGAAGAATATAAGGTAAAGACTTTGATTAGGAAAGTGTTTTGTTACTCATTGAACTGTGAACTCATACATATTACGTGTACGTACACGTAATATGTATGAGTAACACAATTAACCGAAAGCGAGCGTAAGTCTCTGCAGTAGCTGGTCAATTTTGCTTTCGTCTGTCTGTATGTTCTATTCACGTACCGGCCGTAATTTTGAATCGATCTTGACGAAATTTGCTATACAGGTTTGCTAACCTTGGTATGCCACTACTTTTGGTCAATTGTTAATTCTTTTAACTTTTGGTCGTTAGCGATTTTTTTATTTTATTATTCTATTATTGAATTTTACCAAAAACCCAGGAAAATACATTGCAGAGCTATGTACCGGCTACATTTGGCAGAGCGGTAAAATGACATATTTATATAGGAAAGATTTTGTGCACATGAATAAAATTAGTTCATTGTTAAGATATGAGATCACAAAGCTTCTGTAATTACAAACGATTATCCAAGTTAATTTACAGCAAGAATCCGTGAACACTTAAGCTTCGTTACTTTAAAAAAAAGGCCAGAGCAACCCAATCTTCATAACAGTCCATCGTTCATATTACTTGTGTCTGATGTACGGAGCATGCGCTGACAAACTTTCGGCCTTTATAAAATAACGAAGGTGATTTATAAAATACGGCACGGATAACTACTAGTAATAATGGATTACGTTTAGATTAAATTTAATTGTAACAATAATGATTATGGTGGCGCGAAGCCATCATAACATAACAAAAGTGAGCTCAAAGATTTTCTCTCGACAGCCAATGAAACAACGTCGATCCACCAAGCACGAAGCCAGTGATACATTAACATAGATCGGTCACGAACCCTCGCATTGTCAACATCACAGATGACAATAAACTCGTCGTCGTTTTGGTCACAAACTTGTAACACCTCGCCGGGGAACTTCTTGAGATGCTCTCGTATCACGGCCTTCGGATTAAACATATCTATATTTATAAATCATTGGAGCGCGCTCACCACTTTGATTAGCCAACAGAGTCGGAAGTAGTTTAAGAGTCGATCGTATTGATGAAATCCGTTTCAAATGCTATGCGACCTAGGGCATGACGTACGCTAAAATACTACACATACCTACGCTAAAATATAATATTGTTTATATTACAAATAATTCATTATATCATTATATCATTATCATTTGCCAATTGTACCAAACGCAACTATTGACGTCACATAGCAAGTCGCATAGCATTTGATCAGCGTTGTAAGTGTATTTACCCCATTTCGGGGTGATGTTCAGATCACCAAAAGTAGTTGTTTCGAATCGTAGGTTCGAATACTGTCAGTTGAGATAATTTTTAAAATCAACACGCTTATAGGTAAGATAAATATATAGAATAATGTCTTACAGTAACTGCTGTCTCTCCTGGCGGTCCCTCGTCAGCCATATCTGCAAATCGCAGGTTCTTCTTGACTTCCCTTTCCTTGGTGTCCGTCTTCTCTTCCAGGATGAGCATCATAAAGTCTACCGGCGGCCCTGGGGGCACGCCAGGGGGCTCCACGCCGTTAGGACGCTCCTGGACATAACATACATGCATTACATACATATATACTGCTAATCCCGGCCCGGCCGTCATCTTTGTGCTTAACTGAATTTGTTGGTTGTGGGTCTGGGTGTTAAATATGTATCTATATAAAATATATATGTATGTATATGTAGTATATCAGTTGTGTTAGCTACCATAACACGAACTAGAAATGGTTCAGTATGGGGTTAACCAGCCGTGTGTGAAATGAGAAAAAAATATAAAAAAAAAATACAAAACATTACAAATAACATACATATTATCAGGGATCAGAATATTAGAGAGTATTACTGATTCACATACAATAAAGCGAGGAGCGGAAGATGAAACCTAGATGGCGCTGCAAATCGAGCGTGCAGCCTAGTTGACGGCAAATTCCGGAACGCGCTGCACTCGCATAGTAATATAACGATAGTAGATTGCGTGACCTGAGTAAACTCGTTTTTGAAGATGATGCGAATAGATGTGCATTCGATACACGTAGCACGATTTTGAAAAAGAGGTTGAGCGTCTATTATATTGATAAGTCTATGATATTATGCATTACACACATATGTACCATACTGAATTTGGAATAAGTATACTATTAAGTTCTTTATAAAGGCGAAGTTTTTTTTGTAAATTAAGGTTTGCGCTCGGCGTAACTCATGTGAGGTTCAATGATGTGTCGGTTTAGGATGAAGCATACTTGCTAAACAAACACACCTAAAAACTGGTTCAGATAGAAACTGATTCACATCTACAAGATTCAACCTATCTACCGAACCTACGGTCATTTTAACAGCCTTGATCACAGTTACGGAACAATGATTTCAACAAGGAGTCCATCACTGATATACCGCTTGGGGCATATTGTATATTTCCACCTTAACAGCTTACCACCAAGAAAGCTTCTTAAAACAACAGAGTACAACCTAAGTTTGGCCACAGAATAATAACTAGTACTTCGGTTTGGCATATTTGTACCACACCTATTGCGTCAGATGGTATAATGTTAAAATAGTATCGTAATATTTGTGTACCTTATAAACAGAGTCCTTCTTGAGAATAGGTTTCGGCGCGTTTGGATGAGTGTATGCGTTATCCACAGGTAAAGGGATCTGAGACGGCATATTACTATACAGCACATTTTCTGGTATCTGAAACGTAATATGTATGTATATATTATAAGACAGGTCATCCCAAGCTAAAAAATAAAACCACCGACAAATGGTGACTCCGGGCTTATTTACATCAAACAAAGCTATATACAATCCCAAATTGAAATAAGAAAAAAAAAACAAATCGAAATCAGTTAGGTTAACCTACCATTCCAAAGAAGCAGCAAACATAATACGCCCATGTTGCATGGTGGGTTTATAAAATTAAATGTTAGACTCACTTGTAACGTAGGTAAAGGAATATCGTCAACTTGTACTGACTGTGCATGCTTCACAGACTCATAGTATGATATTAGATGGGCTTTCCGTTTTTCGTATTCCATTTCTTGACGTTTTAGTTCCACCCATTTCTCTGGCTCATCTTTGTCCTGAAAAATACATTCAATATTGAAATTTATAAAGCTCCTAATCTCATAATACATTGTTGTTAGTTTGCAGGTAGGTTATAGTCTTGGAGAGTCTTGGTACATTGGTACCGACGTAAAAACAATCATTGGATAATAACGACAGGATGTAGCGCTATTGATATTAAAAATAACAATAGGAGGCTAATTATGAGTAAGCCAGTGAACAAACAAAATAAATCTTTCATTCTATTAATTAGAACTAGCTAATTATGATTTCTCCTGAGTCAAACAATAAGAATTGTTTGTCCAAGGCTTACAGTGTCTAAGAACAGAACCGATCACAGAATTAGGATATACATATCTTAGAATTTCATGACAACTCGAGCTCAACTGCTACAAATACATAATATTATATTTTCTTTAAAGAAGCCACCCTAAAATATCTATTTTAATATGTTTTTATTTGTTGTCATAGCAGGAATGAGGAGGCAGAACTGCATCACCAGTGAAATTATCACTACGGGCTCATGGATTTCTGTTTTGTCTAATGTCATTCTTATTGGCTCCATTTTTAATAACCTTGTATTTAATGTATGTAATCGCTCGCAATTACTTGTAACAAATAAAACAACTTCTATCATGATTTATGAGATACAGCCAGGTGATAGACGGAGAGTGAAGTCTTAGCAATAGGGTCATGTTAGTAGCCTTTAGCTACAGAAACCTGAATACCAAGAAATTATTACCAGCCTTTCCAGTCAGCATTTCTCTCTAGTAACATGAAATTGGGGTCATTACAATATATACAGCAGTAGCCATTCAATAAAAAATAGTAGAAAATACTTACATACATCTTGAGGACCCTATCAAACGTTTCTTTCAGCTTTTTCCGTTTTTCTTTTAACACTTTTTCATTCAATGGTGAGGGCTGCAGTACATTAAATTCTGCAAAAGGAAAAATCATGTGAACTTTAAATTACTTAATTATTTGTGAACCGTAGATGATGGCTGGCCTTGTGATCACTCCGGACTAGCAGATCCTGATGCAGAATTTTATATTGTTATTAGCTGACCCGGCAAACGTTGTTTTGCCTTATCACTAAGGGGTATGGAAAATAGATAGTAGCCAATTCCCAGACCTAATGAATACGCATATTTGGTAAAAATCGGTCAAGCCGTTTCAGAGGAGTAGAACAGACCAATAAGTGGTTGTTGACAGATTTATCAATGTCAGGGTAGATAGTAGCCGAGGCTAGCACTTGAAAATACTCCACCACCATGAAACAATTAGCATATGATGATGCAGTTATTTTATGTAAAATGATTTTAAAACCTGAAAATCAACTCTATTTTAGATCTATTTTTCCAAATGCTACTTTGAACATTTTATCTCAGAACAGAAATGGCTTGTTGGCATAATGGTTACCATGCAGGAAAACCCCATCCTCTCATCAAAGAGCTGTGAATGATGTGTTTGATTAATAGTTGACAACCTCATAGGCATAATTGTTACCATGCCGGACTGCCAACCAGAAGGTCCCAGGTTCAATATTAAGCACAGGCAACAACTTTGTGATGAACTAAACTTGTTGGCTCTTGGTTTGGGTTTTAAATAATATGTATTTATGTAGTGTATCAGTTGTGTTAGCCACCATAAAACATTTTCGTCAATCGTAAAAGAATTACTTACCCATTTCGTCAATTTTCTGCAACTCTTCTAATATCTGTTGTGGATCTTTCATTTTCAATACTGCAGCTCGCACCATCTGT
This sequence comes from Mellilla xanthometata, assembly GCA_035578125.1. Classification (NCBI taxonomy): domain Eukaryota; kingdom Metazoa; phylum Arthropoda; class Insecta; order Lepidoptera; family Geometridae; genus Mellilla; species Mellilla xanthometata. Next base: position 5,561,738 of record JAPUBQ010000013.1, read on the forward strand.
CTTTGTCGTTTATTCTTTTTTAATTCTTTCTTTCTTGCTTCTTTCCCTGAAAATTTGATTTAAAGATTAAGTTTTGGGTCCTTTGATAGCCTCAATGATTGTATAGGTATGTAAATTTTGTTCAATTGCCTCTTGATTTAGTTGTCAAGGATCAAAATATCATATTTGTATAATAATGTTCTGTATTTGCCAAAACTTAGGTAGTGGTTTAAGGCAGTCCATTAATGTAATCATGATAAATGTATGTGCTGTCTTTTGAATATTCTTATCAGCTGATAGTGTTGACTTTACAGCCATAAATTTGAGATATTCTTACAAAGTTAGGTTGGTAAGTTATGACCATTATGATTTAGTAATTACAATGGTCATGCTAGGTGTTAGTTAGTTTAAGCTTATAGATTAATATATTATTATATTTTAAGCAAACAAATATTACTTACGAGCTTGGTCGGTAGGGTTCATGTATTTACCACTTTTGGTGGTATTTATAGATCGGCGCCCCATTTTGTAGATATATTATTTCCAGCAGAAAATTAGTAATATTACCGTATGCCGCAGCTATACGGAACTGAAAATGTAGTGGATTTGATAAGAATTTGATTCTAATAATCAATACGAATAATAACCTAAATTAAAATTTACTAAACTCGACAAACAAGTAGTGTTACTAGCCTACAGAACTTATTTTCCCTATGACCAACTCTTAAAATTCTCTTAAAATGTTCCTAATAATTACTAAAAACCTAACGCCCATTTCATGCATACTTGGTAAAAAGTAATGCCAAAATTATATGAGAATTAAAAACATACATGGTGGTATCATATTGAGAACGATAAAATTTATCGTTTAATAATAAAATTTATCGTTCTCAATATGATCTGATTCTGATTAACTACAGCTTTAGCCATAACATAATTTTTTTTTTTATTAGATAAAACTGTTTTAAAATATATTTTTAAAGATTAGTTAGTTAGGCCTATTGCGTGAATTTTATAAATTTGTCCTTTATTTGATAAAAAAAACTTCGAAAACTTTATACTAAAAATAATTACAAATAATACTTTATATTTGGGGGAATTTAATTCTTTATAATTGTCCTAACACATGAACACCCCCAAATATAATGCGAAATCTCTGCATTTGGCAACTCTGACGTTGCTGTGGGGTAACTTTGACATAAAATTCGTTCTTAATGCACAGAGTAAAAATCTATCAGTGTTCAAATCATGAAGCTATAGATGTTAAATAAAACATCGTGGTTCAAACGCTATGCGAGCTAAATCATAACATCACGACAAATATGCTAAAATATGAAAATATTTTTGTAACGTTCTCATTATTATTATCATCTCAATTTAAAACGAAATATGACACACGTACTAGTGACGCCACGGCCCAAGCTGCAGAGCATTGTACACGTAGACAGAGAAGCCAATGTACATAACCACATCTCTTTCTACGGTGGGAACCTTAGAAAGAGAAGATTGGAACTGTGTTGTATACTCTATGAACAGGAATTTTCTACCGCTACTGTCAGTAGAGTTACGTGTATTCTCCTCAAGTCGCAAATATCAGTCGATGGCAACTGTCACCACTATCATTAATAATGTCCTCTGCTATCAATGGCAATAGATAAAAAAATACTGTGCTGAGCGACTCGACAGTAGCCTAGCTAAGGTATTATTATCAGTGGGAGTGGCAACAGTTGCCATAAACTAAAATACGTTGCGCTCGATATCCTGATCAGCAAGTGCCAAGACGAGCGAAGCGAGCACGAGCGCTTGGTTACTTGCGACCACGCACGAGCAAAGACAGGCGAAGCGGCTTATCGGTGCTCCTACTGTCACTTACGGCGACCTTATCCGCCTAAAGTCTGCCTTACCACTTACATACACCTTGATGCATGTAAGTGGTGAAGTTGATTATCTTTAACTCAAGTCAGTACTTAAACATCAAAATTTTAAGACATGCATAACTTGAAAACTTCTTGTCTCCGGTAGATGGGATTTGCAAAAAAGACCTGCTGAGCTCTTTTCCTCTACTCCGCCGCTTACTCTCCTTTCCTGTTCAGGGACCTTAATTCTAAAATTTAGTTCTTAAGCTCAAAATGTAAAATCATTAATATCTCGAAAACTCCTAGCTTCTGGTTGATTGGGTTTGTGGGGGAGCGTTTGTTCTCTGCCCCTCTACCCCTTCCACCCTCTACCTCGTTCAGGAACCTCGATTCTAATTACAACACTCCGTCAGTCGGTAGTATTTAAGACTCTGGTATCTGGCGTCACTTCCAATGGTGGCCAATAAACGTGTTCTAGGGTTCCGTACCTAGAGGTAAAAATGGGATCCTATTACTAAGCCTCCACTGTCTATCTGTCTGTCACCAGGCTATATCTCATAAACCGTAATAGCGGGAAAGCTGAAATTTTCACAAGTTATGTATTTCCTGTTCCGCTATAGCAACACATAAAAAACAATAAAGTTAAAGATCCCCATACAACAAAATGTGTTTTTTTATCTATATTGATAACGGTTAGGTATAGGAAGATGCTTAAGATTTTGTTGTCATATATCACCTATATTAGTACATAATTTAATAAACATTAAATAAATGTTCAAGAGGGGGACTCCCATACAACAAGCGTTATTTGTAAGCAATTTATTATTCGATCTTCATAGCGAGATTTGGTAGACTCTCTAAATATTCTTAGAATATTTAATTATGTATTTACTTTAAAAATATTATATACAATTAAAATAATATAGATAATGAATCCCATACAGAAAAAAGTGATATAATATGCCGTTTTTGGTACCGAACCCTTCATGCATGAGCCCGACTCTCACATGCCCAATTTTTTTGGAATTGCCAATAAAGACTTCAATACCTAAAAGTATCGAATTCAACTTATTTCATACCTATGTCAAAATATCCCGATTTGTCCCCGTAATGTCCCCTTTTTACACGTTTTTTATTAGCTTCACTTGTATGTTTGTAACCAACTTCTTTAGGTGCGATTTTGACCGATTTTACACGGCCAGATTTCGTTCTAACTTTGTAGATTTATCGAGGACCGATGTGACATTATTTTAATTTGATTTAAAAAAAACCCAAAAAAAGAAACAAAAAGGTATTATAAAGAAACCAAACTAAAAAATAGATAATATATTTAAATTAAAAATAGTGTTCAAAATTCCAATAAATATATTTATTGTCATTTTTTAAATTTATTAAAATTAATTTTCTATTTTTTAGTTCGTTTCTCTATAAAAAACGTGTTATTTACTTTTTTTTACTGTTATTTATTAATAGTATATTTATACAATAGGTACTCTAAAGAACGTCTAGAAACCACAGCTATGTAGAAATATATTTCATTATTTATAAAATCGTTATAAAATCCTACCAACCGCAGTGCCGACTATAGTGTCCCATTTAATGTAAGGTAGGTGGTAGACAAATCATTAGCAATTAAAATAGCAACTAATCATTTCGCAATAATAGTCTCGCCTTACTACATTCACATTACTACGTGTTTTTACCATACTTAACGCACACTAGTATATTTTACGAGTATTCCACTACCATCCACTACACACTGGTTTTCATTCATTTAACGTAGCTAGTCCTCTCTTTCTATCTCATTCATACTTACCCGAAGCGAGTGAGTGTGAATGCAATAGCATTTCACCTAGTCAAAATAGCGTTTGTTGAACCGATTCGTCGCGCGTCGGTCGAAGTCTCGCTCGCTCCCTCGCTCGCGCGCGCAGTATTCGAGGCGCGTCGTGTCGAGGCGTTCGACTTTTGAGCGGCGACGTACGCTAGCGTGTATGTCTTCATTATTGATGCAAAAGTTCCACGATGGTAGATCATCATAACCAGAAATTGTTACTCGAGTTGCAAAAGAAACAAGGAAATAATGTGTGTGTGGATTGTGGAAGCCCGGGTGAGTGGTTTTTGTGCTTTAGTGGTAATGTTTTTCTTGCGCGTGGTATTTTCATGGGGTAGTAATAGGTGGGGGGCGTAATGCGTCCATGCTTCGTAGTTCAATGACCTCGACGTAAAATGCATTGAATGAAAACAAATCATCGTGGAGATCGAAATGATGCCTACGTTTACTATTGATATCTGATAACTGATGATGTTTATTTAATCGTATGTTATCTAGTTACGCACCTTACCTACCTAGGTATTTGATACGAATTCTCCGAAAAGTCGTAAAGGTTGTAGTCACTGATTTCTAATTTCTATCATAAGTATAGGTTATGTACCTAGTATGTTAGATCTCATGGTAAATAATAAATCCTGTGCCTAAAATATAAGCGTCATATTATTTGTTTCTAGTGTAAAATAACCCTTAGGACTCTACAGGCATTTTGGTACATTCGAAGACAGATTAGTGCACATAGGTAGTATAGAAATTCTGAAATACCTATAGAGCTAGGTAGGTATGTCACCTAATATTTGATATTATTAACAGTTTGGTTGCTGTCTATAAAGTACCTACTTACCAGTGTCAGTGCCTGCATTATTTGGCTAATCTAATATTGGGTAGGTAATTAGACAAAAACATCTAATTATTTTGAGCTAATATTTTGACGTACATGACCATACACGAACAGGTACGGACTTAGGCAGGAAGGGGTCGAGGTCGCGGGTCGAATGAGACCATTTTATGTGTTGCCGCAAAACATTTGTGCATTAATCGATTCGTTTTGGCAGTTATGGTAGGTGTAGGCTGCGTAGTTAAGTCAATTAAAAAAAAAACTGATTTTTCTACTAAACGAGCATGTCATAATGTTAAATAGTTAAGGCGGGCACACATAAGTAGTAATCTATGTCAAGGCATGATTCATAGCGCGGTTTTATAAATAAATATTTCACGGTTTTCCCCATGAATAAGTGACCATTTGTCATGTACCTATGTTGTTTTTCAGTCGCCGGAAAGGTGTAATTGCATTCAGTTTTATTTTTATCTGCTAGGAAAATAAAAGTGTATCTTGACGATGCAGTCACTGTTTCTAATCTCACGATATTATGACAGCGGTGTTATTTGCGAGTGAGGCCACGGCGCGGCGCGTGTGTGCGTGCGTGACGTGATGTCGGTGTGTCCGTCTGCTAGTAAACAAGGATGTCATGCGAGACAGACGTGTAAAACGCCTATTTTGAGCATTTTGTACTTTTTGCCAACCACGAGACTGTTTTGGGCTTACGGATAACTGACAATACTCATATGAAACCGTAAATCTAAGAGCCAAGTTAAATGAATAGCGAAAACAAATAATTTTGTGGCGTTATTTCGCATAATTTAATTGTAAACATAACGAAATCAATAAGATTTGCAGAAAATATCTCCGTACGTTAAAAATAAAGGACTAGACCAATATAACATTAATTTGGCCTTTCCAAACGGGTTTGTTTGTAAATATTTGTAGTTCTCAATCAACGTAAAGGAAAGCCCTGAAAAAAATTTACATATCTCTTCGGTCTGATTTATAGAGTCCGCTTACGTCAGTGTTTTAGTTTGCTTTGAATTTTTATGACTAAAATACGTACTCGTTTTCTAATATTGTTAATGAACCTGCACTAGTCGAACAAATTAAAGTAGTAGATTAAAGAGTTAGCATTTTAGCATATTGTAAATATATAGTCTTTACATTTTTACAGAAATACTTGTTTTAATAGGGTTAGCTATCATCTGGGTGATTTGCTATTTACATAATTTCGCCGTAGTTTTATGTATTTGTACGATTTTACTTATTCGTTAAACACATGTCATTTTGCCCAGCATCGTGGGGGTACCTAGGTACAGAAATAAATCTATTTTCGTTCGACCATCGCGATGTACGATTTTAGTGCGACTGATGTGCTTGTTGATTGAGTTGATACTGTGATTAAATGATTAGAGAACAAAACGTTTCTATTAACAGAGAATTAAGTACAGGTAACTTGCGGTTATAAATATGGATAATATCTGCGTGACCTCCTTGTCAGTCCGCCCGCTTGTCACCGTGCTATATCTCAAAAAACATCATACAATTGAGTTTTTCACATAGTGTACTTCTGGTGATATTATATCAACAAATACTAAATTTACCATTCAAAAACGTCTATTTTTGCATAATGTTACGAATCCTTTCGCTCATCGTGCGTGTTCCGATCAGCACTTGCCCTGTTAGTTATTTTGCTGCGTTAACCAAATTGAAATCACGATCTTTTCCATAACTCATGAATTAATCCAAACTCTTTTCAGACCCAGATTGGGCTTCGTATAACATCGGCATTTTCATATGCATGCGATGTGCAAGCATCCACCGAGGTATGGGAGCTCATATCAGCAAAGTTAAACATCTAAACCTGGATAGATGGGAAGATTCACAAGTCCAGAGAATGAAGGAGGTTGGTAACATAGCGGCAAGAAATAAATACGAAGAAAGGGTGCCTCCGTGCTATAGAAGACCCAACAAGAATGATCCACAGTGAGTATCTAATTCTTTATTGCAAAATCTACATGCATTATAATATTGGTACACTAGCAGATCGTCCGGGCTATAAAATAATCTAAGTTGTAAAGCAAAACAAAATATGCCTATATTACTCAGGGATAATGTAGCCTCACAACGCTGAAAGAATTTTTCAAATCGGTCCAGTAGTTTCGGAGCTTATTCACGTCAAACAAACAAAAAACTAACTTTTCCTTCCTCTTTATATATTGGTATAGATATATCATAATGTTTGCTACGTTAAATTACTTCTTGATCAAGGAAATAGAGCGATTCTTGCCTTTTTATACTAAACTATTTTCGATGTTTTTCATGTTTGTATTATATGTACGCCTAAAACTATACCATGTATTGCTCTATCTACTTTTTTGGCTTTACCAGCATATTCTAGTTTGTTCTCATAGCAAGTTGGGCTTGTTTATCATCATCAAAACTTGACTTGACCTACATTCTACTTATCACACCATAGAATTTAGGTGAGAGATAATACATTTGAGAAGTACACCTCTATGGTATTTTATTCAGTTTATTTATTTTCATTTATTTTAAATTATTATTTATTTTTATTCTTAAGATACGCTGTACCTGTCCACTTAAAGTGTAGTTCATCAAAGGTGGCTTTCTTAAGGATGGGTAACCATTCAAAAAATATTAGTTAAATTGCGATTATATAGGGTCCCTCCCTAAATTGAAAGCCCAGGATGTTAAGTTTAGTTTTTCTTAGCTGAATCAAGATGTGGTTTAAAATCTCTTGACATCAACTGTACTTTGTACTTTATATTCACTCGGAATAAAAATTAAGTGTGATACTGTCTAAAAAAGATTTATATAATTTTGTACTTACGTATGGATTTTTTATAGCAAGTTTTGATAAGAAGCTAAAAATATTTCAGAGTTTTAATCGAGCAATGGATTCGAGCGAAATATGAAAGAGAAGAATTCTGCCATCCTGAACGACAGACGTATTTATCAGGGACCATGGAAGGATTTTTGATGAAGAGGATGAAAGAAGACAGTCGATACCAACTTAGGAAATTCGTGCTATCAGAAAATGAGGACGCGTTGAAGTGAGTTTGTTATATTCGCTTTTCGTATTTAATCTTTCCTTTACTAAAAATTGTCAGCATAATGCAATGCAATGTGCTCATGCTAACCATATTATCTGACTTTTTAATAACATAATATATTTGTTTATTTTTTTCTTATCAATTGATTGCATTCTTCAAATTGTTATTATGTTATGTTATCGCTATATACAAAATGATAAGTCATTTCATTTCTTAAAATGATCTACATTTTAATCTTTTATACTTTTGCATGCAAGGATAGACTCAGTCACAATTTAACATTAGGTTTTGAGTGGGAAGTAAAAATCTCTATTTTTTTTACACATTTCACACACGGCTGGTTAACCCCATACTGAACCATTTCCAGTTAGTATTATGGTTGCTAACACAACTGATATACTACATATACATACATACATACATATTTTATGTAGATACATATTATTATTTAACACCCAGACCGACAGCCAACAAATTAAGGTCAGCACAAAGATGTTGGCCGTGCCGGGAATCAAACCCGGAACCGACTGATTGGCAGTCTGTCATGGTAACCATTACGACAACGAGGTCGTGAAAAAAAAAACTTTCTCTTTAATACTGCTGCTGTAGGTACTTGACAACAAATATTGCCCCCACAAACATTGACCTAATTCCACTTCTGGTCATGCATTGTTACGCTGTCCCTGTGCCATTTTCATTCGTGTCGAGGTACTACGCTAGTTAACTAGATGAAGCTGTCATTTGCATGTGCTAAAACGTGCTAAACGCTGATGCTAAATCATATTCACGTAGTTATCACACGAGTTAGACTTTTTTACTTAGATACTTATGTAGGTAAGCAGTTAATTTTGTATTATTACGTTCTCTATCTAACTTTGCCTTCTTTAGCGCCAAAAATTACAAAATCACATCGGACACCTCTATACATTTTTCATACGTCTGAATTTATCGCGTTTGCTCACTGCGTCACGGTCCTAAACATACCGTGGTATTATAGCTAACGTCATATCACAAACTTGCGATAAAAATCACACGTAGGTATTTAGTTTACTCCTAGGTTTACCGAGTGACGCAGTCAGCCGACGTCGTCAGGCGAAATGTTCCACGTCTCTAGTAGTTAGTACCTACGTCAAGAAGTGTGCAAACATAGCGGCGACGTAGTTGTTGCGAACCAGCCTCCAAAGTATGATGACATAGTCTTTTACATCAATAGGTATACATCCTAGATGAGTGCCATAGAGTAGGTAATTATTTAGTAAAATGCTTATATTGGTAAGATTAATATCGAAGTAGAATTTATTAATTCGATAAGAATGGAATTGAAGGAATGTGAATTTTCTATTTTCAATATTTGAGTATGCAGTGATAAGGTTAAATATAACGTATTATACTTATCAAAAATCTTACATACAAATATGTGTGTACATGTGCAAAACATAGTACATACCTATTATTATATTACTTACCTAATTCGAGTTTTGATTACTTCGGTATTCCTTTGTTTTTTTCCTTTTAGTAAAAACAAAATAAATATGACCAGTAAGTGAAAATTGAAATATGCTTAAAGGGTAGAATAGAATATTCCATAAGAAATGTTCAATGTTCAAATTACCGGACTTTACCTCTTTACCTCTCTGACGTAAACTAACATTTAATTTGCATCAATTTTCTTACTCTGACGCGTGTTTGTTTAACGTTAGGTTTGCCTGCATCACAAATGTTTAAAAAATATGGTGAAATAGTTTTTTGAATGTAAATAAAAAAATATGGTGAAATTGTTATCTTCTAATATAACTAAAAATCCTAATTAGAAGCTATATATCAGAAATATATAACAAAATTTCATAAAAAAAAAATGTGTTTATCACTTAAAAAATATAGATATAGAGTTCATTACTCTGTGTATCAGTTAAATACTTATGTAATAACCGATTTTGAAAATTCTTATAAATTGTGTCTGAATTTCTGAAAGGTTGAAATTCTTTCGACGGTTAAGTCTAATTTTCAAGTAATCTGTAAAATATGTACCAGAAATTAAAAATAAATATGTCGAACACGCGAAAATTAAAACAGCGACACATATTGAACTGTGTGGTCCGTCCTGCTCTACCGCACGGATACATTATAGCTCTGTCCTTTGCTTGCAATCCGTCTCGCGACCGTAGAGGCGAACAGTGCTAATATCACAGAATAATAACTTGTACTTCGCTAATATGAAACATTGCTTACATCGGCCATTAACTGGGATGTTATCAGTGTCTCACTCCAAACTCATGTTTGGGTATTGGTCAGCGAACTAGAATTAACAGAAGAGTAACTTCATACAATTGCCGCTTAGAATTTGGATCCATCTACGCACACAATTATACTGATATCACAACGAAACTCGCACACACAAAGCTCGCACGCGATTGGTCACATCAAGTGCGAAATCGCGTGCCGCCACAACATGTGACGCCACGCGGGTGCGCGGGTAGCTGTTTTGCCCCGCCCACCGCGGTATTTTACGCGTGGGCGGTGGAACCATTTTATCGGCCAAGTTACTATTCTATTTATTCTAGTTCGCTGGTACTGGTATATATATACATATATACCAATCACAATTCCGTCACGAGTAAAAAGTGTGATAAAATAAAGATGTTTAAAAGTTTAGGTATGTCAATGTTGACCATTGACTCTTGTGACGCAGAAATCCTTCAACTTCAATTATCATCGTACGTTGCAATGTTGTTATATTTGTTTAGCGGCTTTACTTTAATATATTCTGTAAATATGATCAGCTTAGAGAAACAATAATGATGTCATAAAAACAGGAAAGATGTTAAACTTATTGTTCTGCATTGTTGTTATTTGATAATGTGGCATAATAATTAGTTACATAATATGTATTTTATTACTAGCAGTTGCCCGAACAGTAGATCCCTCATAAAAAGTTACTTGAAACATCTGATACTTTCTTCATGTCATACACAAATATTTTTAACTTATCAATTTTATTTACATTTACAAAATATGGTACTCAATCGTTCTACAAAGTATATAAATTCAACTGTTAATATTAATTTTGGACAGTATTAATTTTAATTTACTATAAATAGTGGCAAATTTACCTAATTTTTTTCAAAATTCTGTTGTTTATTATTGCCTGCATACCAAGTTTCATCGATAGAGGTTTCAAAATTGCGGCCTCTACGTGATTACACGGGCAGACAAAAAAAAGTTGGCCATTTAATACAGAGAATACAAAGATTTCGCTCACTCGGTCAAAAACAAATCAAAGCTGTAATATTATTTATGATATTGTCTAGAAATAATATTTAATTTTAATATAATACAATTTTTTAAAATAACACGTAGATTCTTTAACTATTCTTTTTATACCAACTAAGTATTTATTCTTATTATATATTAATATCTATTATATTACATTTGAACTCATCTGGTAATTCTTAGTATAATATTTATAGGAAACACACAAGGAAACTTGAAACTTGTTGTTTTTCCTATTATAGAGCTCTAGTGTACCTACAAGTACTAACTTAGCTTTAATAATTATAATTCAACCTACAACAGTTGCCAGAATTATGGTCACACTGCTCTCTGGCAGTGGTCTAGAGATTTTGGATTCAGTCTAAAGCTAATCCAAATTATATGTATCGAGGTATTGAATCAAGGACAAAAAAATACACCCTGAAAACTGAAAATGAAATTTATAACCTAGGGAGTAATCAGAGTTTAGTTAAAATTGAATTCAAAATTTCACGCGTATGATTCCAAAGCACAGAATAATAACTAGTTCCAATGTAACGATTTTTACATCCAGTATCGGGTGTCGCCTACTCGTGTGGTTACGCCAATAATTAGTAAAAAAATTACACACTACAGATAATAAAATACAAGTCAAAATTAAATACAAGGGTGAAAGAAATTTTATAGGGAATCGTTAAGTATCAGCGACAAACGAATCTATTAGAAAACATAAATGATACTATCCGGCCTGGTCCTTAGGTATCTTCCCGCCACTGACGGCTGCGGCCGTACCACGGGCTGTCTCGCTCGAATATTCAATCGCCTCCGAGTCAAAAACATTGGTCGAAAGAGGTAAGGACGTGGATTGACGTGATTGTACAAGCCCTCGGGATTCTAACGTTCGTACTAGTTTTAAAATATTTATAATTAAATTTTTAAAAATATCAATCGTATTGTTTCCCGCCTTATTCATTTCATCTCCATCGCTTTGCTTTCATTAACCATTGCCAACTAATAAAGATAATGAGATTGTTCAAAATTTTCCCAAGTCGCCGATTGTTTCGTGAGGCAATTGTTTACGTTATTTCATGTATTTTTTTCTCAGGTATCATGTGAGAGAAGACAGAGAGCCTAAAGGAGTATTGAAGCTGTCCGAACTGAATGTTGCGTTCGCGCCGCCAAAGATTGGTCACATGAACTCTATGCAGTTGACCTTCATGAAGGATGGCTCGACGAGGCATATATACGTCTACCACGAGGAACCTGAAGTTATTAACAACTGGTAATATACATAATATATCCCTTCTTCTTCGTATGAGCTAAGTGGCCAAGCTCTGGTATCGAGAGTTTTAAGCCGCCCTGAAGGCCTTTAAGGAACAGCCAGAACCTACAATTTAACTTGTCATCCGACCCACAATAGTGCCCGGATGAAAATACTACTTTTTAAAAGACATTCTTATGTATGGTCACCCATCCAAAGAGTGTCCGCATCGACCGATGCTTAAACTCGGTGATCGTGTCCGATCATCTAGCCGAGCTACAAGTATATGTCGTAAATTAAATTGTATATATTCGCTATTTCTTCCTGCTATGGTTTTATTGGTTTTCCTAGTAAATATTACCTTTATAATTATCCTTTGAATTTGAAGCGAAAACATAATGTTGTATAAAATTATTTTTACCTATTTACTAATACCAATCAAGATAAATTAAAATGAACTAGACGCACTCAGGTTTATAAGAGGCCTATTTAATGATTTAGACAATTTTGATTTGCCATTTTGCAATATTTGTTTTAAGAGTATAGGTACTATATCATACAGAGACCCTCCGGTACGCTAAACTCATATACAAATAAAATGAAAAGGACACATTTCACACACGGCTGGTTAGCCTCATAGTTCATACTAAACCATTTCTAGTATTATGGTTGCTATCACAACGGATATACTACATATACATACATACATAGCATATATCGATACATTGCTCTTAGAGAAACAATTATTATTACCTTCTTCAGAACTGCTTAAAAAGTTAACTTCTGTATCTACTATACAGTTTGATTACTATTGTGGGTTGGCAGACAGTTTTTTTTATTTTCTAGACCACTATAATTATGTTAAATATATTTAATTTAGTAAGCTAACATATTGATATTTTTTAGTTAAGTTTATTTCAAAATATTTAGTATTACTTATGTCGTCAATGCTCTTGTAAAATGTGGTGTAACATGTTTTTGGTCCAAAAATACATAGCATAGCATAAGCAGCCCACTATACGTTCCCACTGCTGGGACTCGGGGCCTTAACTCACGAGAAAATAATATAGGCCATAATCCATTACGCTGGCCAAGTGCGGGTTGGCGGATGACACACGTCTTCTTATATTGTGGCGCTCAAACATGCCGGTTTCCTCACGATGTTTTCCTTCACCGTAAAGCTAGTGCAAAAAAGCATTATTTATTTATTATTTTATTTATTGGTTCTGTATATTAACTTCAAAACGTTCTAAAGAATATATTTTTCTCATTAAAGGTACCACGCAATCCGCTGTGCTCAGCTCCACCTTCTCCAAGTAGCATTCCCCTCCGCCCCTCAGTCAGATTTGGTCAAACGTCTACCGAAGGACTTCGCCCGCGAAGGTTGGCTCTGGAAGACCGGGCCGAGGTCGTCTGACGCGCACCGCCGGCGCTGGTTCACGCTTGACAACAGGAAACTCATGTACCACGACGAGCCGTTGGATGCTTACCCAAAAGGCGAAATATTCGTCGGTAAGTTAAAAAAAAAAATTGCGCTTGTACATATATGGACTGGCTGGACCTCACGCGGCTACGTTCAACGCTATTAACACTATCGGATTTATACTGTACTACCAACACAAGTAGTTAAGATTCGAGGTTCAAAATTCAACACCCTATTTATCTGAATTTAATGATTCCATACAAGTAGCGACATCTCACGCAACAATAGGAACTTATTTTAAGCGGTACGATTTTAAATAAGAGATTGAGCGTCTTTTATATTTATTAGTCTATGGTAAGTAGTACCTATTTACAAAACTTTTGCGTACAGGCGATACTAATAAATAATTATTTTGACAGTCGTTATTTAAATTGTATTGAGGTTTACACAAAATGGGCCCGTTTAATAAGTAATAATTATTTCATAGTGAAAAATTAACAAAAATAATGAAATATGCAGATATTTGATTAATTTTGTTATACTCGTATATTGGCAGCTAAAGTACCTTTTGCTATACTTATCTGAAATCTCTCCGTATCCCTCAGGTCACGAATCAAACGGCTACTGCATTAAAGTATCGAACACGGGTTTCGGGTGCAAGGACGCGCGATTTCCCTTCCAACTAGTAACGCCCGAGAGAGTGTTCTGTCTCGCAGCGACGACGCACGACGACCGCGACGGCTGGCTCGCGGTTCTACAGCAAGTCATCAAACGCCCGCTGTCGCCTCAAGACTCTACCAGTAAGTGTTGTAACGCCTGTTACTTACGACATAGCAATAGGCGCGTGCGTTAAGTTTGTAACGCCTGCAACTAACGACATAGCAACCAGTGTGTTCTGTCTTGCGACTACGACACAGGATAAAAATTCCGCCGTGTTTGACGCACAATGACCACGACGGTTGACTCGCGGTTCTGTAGCAAGTCATCAAAGGCCTGCTGTCGCCGCAAAACTCTAAGTACCTATTGTAACGCTTGATACTTACGACATAGCAATAGGCGTAAGCGTTAAATTTTGTGACGCTTGCAACTAACAATATAGCAATCACCTTTCTTTCTTGCGATTGCGACACAGAATAAGTTTACCGCTATATTTACTTTGACACGTTGACGATGTTACAGTAAGGCATCAAACATCTTAATCTTGAAAATAATTTCTTGACATTACTTTTAAATATTATTGCCTAACTTTTAATCATAATAAGAAATTAATTTATTTATATTTTGCAAACCGCATATGCGGTAGCCTACATGGGACACTTCTTAATATTTTCCATGTCTATATATTACGCAAAATAAAACCATTTTATTTCATCCTCTGTCGCCAGTAAGTGTTGTAACGCCTACTGCTAACGACATAGCATGTGTATTTTAATTCGCGGCTGCCTCGACTATGACGGCTGGCTTAGCGATACTCCAGCAAACCATCAAACAACTGCTTTCTTATCTCCTTAACAGGGATGTCATGGACATCATACACTAAGTTATAATTGTATCTTTTATTTTTCTTTCCAGTTGAAGCGACGCTCGTTCGAAAACGTACAGCCTCCAACTCCATAAGTATATTCTCAGGAAGGTAGTTGCTTTTATAATATTACAAAACTATTTTATAAGAATAAGTAATCTAAACTTTAGGATAGAATTCACAAAATATAATAAAATATCGATTTGATAGAAATATTAAAGCAATAAATAAATATTAAGCGTACAATGTTCAAGAAAATGCAGACTTTGGCTTAGAGCAATATTTTAAGTGTGAAACCCACAGAAGCTTCTGCGGCGGGATGCGATAACTAGCGATCCAGGAGGATTTTTTTGTAATCTTAGAATTTGTATGTAACCTGTAATATCAGTGTCTGCATACCGCGCCCTATCGCGCTGGCTGTTTGTCAAATTCCATAAAATTTTAAACATTACAAAAAAAATCCCAGACCGCTATCGCTTTCCGCGACGGGAGCGTCTGTTGGTCCTAAACTTTGGACGTTTATGCAATTAGCAGGACAGGCCCAAAGTCAAAGTCCCAAGTTTGCTATTTCGTTTCAAAATTACTATAGTTTTGAAATTGTTACTACGATAAGACTCGAGACTTTTTACTTTACATTTAAAAGTGTATTAATTACGTACCTGCCGGTATTAGATTATATGTACCAAACCACATTATTTAGATTACCAAGAGAGACATCACGAATGCTCGCATCGAATTCAAAATAAGAGTTTTTATTTGCTTTCCGAGATTCTTTTAAATACTTTGATATAACCTGATTCAATGAATAATACAGTTGAGAGTTCGTTTCCTCTTTATCCCACAAGTGTAAATGTGCAAGTGAGAGGTCAAATACTTTCGATTGTTTTATTTATTAAATCGAGTTATACTTTGAAATACATATTAGGCTTTCAGTACCTCGTTGTACAGAATTTTATAGCTCTCTAGATTTGAAATCTAGACCATCATAACATAGTCTTTTTATGTAAAGCTACATTTTTGACTTGCGTTTTTTCCGTTAACTAGGAATCTCTATACATATACAGTTTAAAAATATCTTTAATAACAACGTTTGGACACAAATATGTTTTATATTACCATTGACCTTATTTTACTCTGTAAATAAGAAGTTTCGTTGAATTTAATGCAAATGTTTACTAAAGAATTATTTCACCATTTTATATTAGTTATTAATAAGTATTTTATTTATTTAATTCAAAACGCGATGGGACTGAATTGTTTAGTTATCAGTTTTTAGTTTAGATTTTAGACTAGGATCACATTTAAGTTAGTTTGCTTGTAGTAAGCGTATAATTTTAGTAAAATATTCTTCCAAAAGTAATAATACTTTTTCTAGTTTGTAGGTTATTTAAATAGGCCTTTTTGACAGTTTATAATGTACATATATCTTCAAATTAGAGCTTGTAAGAAATATAACCCAACGAAATTATTTATTTGTACCGTCTAATAAGCAATAATTAATTAATATCGTGTGTAAATGCTTAGATATTACGCACAAAATATGACACATTAATTAAAGT
The DNA here is from genome assembly GCA_035578125.1 of Mellilla xanthometata. Lineage (NCBI taxonomy): Eukaryota > Metazoa > Arthropoda > Insecta > Lepidoptera > Geometridae > Mellilla > Mellilla xanthometata. Next base: position 5,578,318 of record JAPUBQ010000013.1, read on the forward strand.
GGTCATTAAATGTAAGCTTTTTGTGACTAAGTAGGTATAATGAGCATTTAATGAAACTACTTATTTATTTGCACAAGAATAGAATATTTTGTGTGCGTTTGTGTGTGTAGTGTCTATTTATTTTAGCAAAATGCCTAGCTTATGATACGTATCTATGTAGGAAAATAATAACATTAAATAACACTATGAATCATGGTAAAAGACATAATACAGGGAAGTTGTACGGTAAAAGTGCGAGTGTGTGATCATTAATACCAAACATACACACGTTTTTTCGTTATGTTTCGAACATATTTTAAATATTATTTAAGGTGACGTTGATTAAAACAGAAAAAGGTGACATTCTCTTGTATCGCAGGCCAAAAGACACTTAAGGACGCTGCGCCAGAGGATCTAAATAGCAAAAGTAAATTAAAGAATTTAACTCGTACCTAAAATTTAAAGTGTTTATCACTAGTTTAAATTTATTATTTTGTATCTACAATTTAATATTTTTTTTTTAACCGAAACCGGTTCACTCTTACCTTGAAAACTGCTAGATTATAGTTATCGGGGAACAGGGAATTAGGCAAAGAATTCCACACCTTGGCGGTACGCACAATGAAGGTGGACGCTGGACGCAAATCGCTTAGTACGCGACTTAGGCACCTCCACAATATAACGATGCCGCCTTGGTGTTTCGCTACTCGTCCAATGGTGATCATTTGAAAGGTCGATTCCTCTTGCTGACACTGACACTTATTACATTATGCAAGTGACAGGACAAGAACTTTCAAATGTTTTCTTTATTGACTCGAGTGACAACATAATAAGTATTCATAGCGTTTCAATGGATTTTCTTAGTAATGGCTTAGTTCAACAAATTATTACAATTGTTTAAAAAAACAGGGACCACTTCACCTGAATTTTATTTCATTTTATTTTGGTATCTATAGTAATATTTGTGTTTATGTTTGGTATAATGATTTTCTGGGGGTGATTTAATGTATAGAGGTATTAAAATAATCCAAAATACTAGGCGTAAATTAGATCAATAATCTTTGTAGCAAATTATGTACATATATTCATTCATCATGTATCTATGATTCGTTGTGTGACGTTTCTTTGTAAAGTGCTTGATATAGTTCTTATCTTAAAATAATACGTATATCAGCAAAGCAATATATCCTTAAGTTACTTAGGAAAAAATAATTCTCAATGGTTGAAAGTAACATATATCATAGTTACAACTTTATAAAATAGCCCTATTTTACTAAAAAAATTAAGCATGGCGTCATTTTGTTTTCCATAACTACTTATAGCAAGGAATTATCAATGAAATAACTAAATAGTGTTAAAGTCTGATATTTAAACAATTATATTCTGTATAATATTGTTTTTGCAATCGCAGACATTCTGGAAATTACTACGACATAACTTTCTTAGGAGATAGTGTTTTTTTTTAATAAAGGGCTATACAATTTAGGGAAAACCAAAATTAGAATAACGTAGGCGTTAAACGCCAAATAAATAAATGCCATTTGAAATATATTTCTACAAGATATTACAACGGTATTGTATGCGTTCGGTGTTTTACCTAAAACATGTTCAATTTAAATAATTATAACTCAATGTAATTTAATTTAAATGACACGGTGTATTCTAACAATTATTCAAAACAATCGATATTTTTAAGTAAACAGTAAAACATATGACAAATATAATTTCAATCCAATTTGGTCCCGTTATAACAACAATCATTTATCAATCGATATTTCCAATTGAACATATATTTATGTATGATATGCGAAACATTATCATAACGAGAAGGTAAATCAAATATAATGCTAGGGGCCTACCAAAAATGGTAGAAATAGATTTTTAGATTACACGACTTGCTTTGATCAAGTAGTTTACACAAATGCTTTGATGGTTAATTTTGTGATGAATATAATTCATTAATATATTATTTGAGATATTTTTGAACTCTTGTGCGGTAAAAGCAAAAAGTTATGTTATGTATTACGTATGTACCAATGAGCAGTTTCTATTGTGAACGTTATAGTAAATTGACGTATTCTGGGTTTCAAATCTAAAATTGGTAAAGTTTTTTAAAGCCTTTGGTACTATCGAATAAAACACATTTTCAAAGATAAGTAATATAATTTGCTCGCATTAATAAAGGATACACATGAAAGTTTGCTTCCTTTTGGTCATACAAGTGAATGGACATGTACTTTCAGATGTTTTTTTTATTTAATTTATCAACATTCTTTTTTTTTAATTGGCACCGTGTAATTTTAGAAGCCTGCCAAAGGTTATAATAACATCACGTGTAATGTCTCGATTCTTCGAGAATCGTATTAAATAAATAAATAAATGAATGTAATTTCATTTTTTTTTTTTTTTTTTTTTTTTTTTTTTTTTTAATTTAAATGTATTACCTAAAATTTACTATCTACGAATACCATAATTTTTATAGTGAGTTGTCACTTAATTATTTATAGTTAAAAACGTGTTATTTAATCTAGACTTGAAACCCAGAGACACTGTTTATGGTATCCCATACATTTTTGTGGTTAGTAAAAAAATACAATTTGGATGTCCAAATCTCTATAAGTGGTAGGTAATAAAAATCTTACAGGCAAGTTTAGATCTAATTAAATATTTGCATAGCTTTTAATATTTTTATCAATATAGACATAGCTTAGATGAAGTATAATGTAACTAACATTAAATTATCAAAAATAAGACACAAAAGCAATCGAAATGTTTCCTAGAGTATGTACAATTATGTTTTAGAATAAATTATATTTTATTAGTATCGGTACTTAGCTTGTATCTATATAAAAAATCGTGGCGATTTAATATTATTTATTTGTAGTAAATATTTCGTTATCGAATTTCCTTATGTACTCAGAGAAAAAAACATTCAACTGTTTTATTAGAATTTAAATCTTATGTACGGAAAGCAATGCTTAAATAAAATATTTTAATATATTTTATACAAATTATTCCTCGAAACAAAGCGAGTGTGACTTGGTGGAAAAAAGTCTGCTTTTCAATCACATTCGATCCCGGCCCTACACCAATGACTTGTTTTTCAAGTTATGTCTGGATATGCCCTCGCTTATGTCTTTGCTCGTGAGAGAAGGCCCCGAATCCCAGCAGTTGGAACATAGTGGGCTGCTTATGCTTAAGCTTTACCTCGAAGATTAGTAGCATGATTAAATTAGGGCAATTTAGATAAATTCCATGACAGAAGTGTCACTGAAAATATATGCAAACATAGTATTAGTTCTTAAATTAATTCATGATTTTTAATGAAATAATGTTTATAAACAAATCACATGTAATATAGTTTTTAACCACCGCAAATAGTTTTTGTTATTGGCATATTTATTAGCCATACAATTTAATCTTACGCATTTAATATTATTTTATAATGTGATAGTTCGTTTATTTACTATACAAATATCGTATGCCGAAAGTGTATGTAATTTAGTTTAGTGTAATTTATTTAAAACAATTTTTACCAAAACATGCCTCGCTTATCGTTATTGTGTTTTATGTAAAAGTAGTCTGTAGTAGTGCTACGGCATACGAGTAATACAAACCCAAACAAAATAAACACTTCACACGCTAAAAATGTTTTTTTATTTTATCAACTAGAAATTAAGTGGGCACTAATTATTTATTTTCGCGTAGAAAACGGTCACACTTTTTATTAAAAGTTGGAATGAGTCCAACAGTTTCGGTGCTTTCCGAGCACCATCTTCAGGGGCGAGTGTTACACGGACCGCCGCCGACGAGATCCGTGCGTGCACTGAATGAACTGAAACTGTTGGGCTCAATCCAACTTTTAATAATAAGTAAGTGTGACCGTTTTCTACGCGAAAATATTAAGATACCTTACGTGAACAGTTTACTAATTATTTATTTAGTTAAACTAAAATATTAGAAACTACAAAGCTGCAGACGCAGTTATGACGAAATATTTTTGATAAACACAATTACTAGGAGTTGACACAGGTGGAGCAAGGCTGTGACCGAATGGTGGCCAAGGTTAGGATGACGGAGCGTCGGTCGTCCGCCGGCAAGATGGGTCGACGACATCATACCAATCGCAGGTCGAATCTGGACACGATTGGCACAGGACCGAGATGAATAGCATGCTAAAAGTGAGGCCTATTCCCAGCAGTGGGAGAGAACCGGCTGTGGATGATGATGACGTAGAAATGTTCATGCAAGGAAAGAGGGCAAGAGGCCGACCGGAGAAGACAAGGATGGAGTGTGTGATTGATGACATGAGAGAGAGGGAAGGTAGATATGACGGTTGATAAAGGAGAGTGGACGAATATTTGCTGTTTCTACCCCAGCTGGTGGGATAAGGCAAGGAAGAAGATCACTATATATACAACTAGCAGACCTGGCGAACTCCGTTTCGCCACCAGATAATACTGGCGCGATCTGCTCCACCACCATGCAAAACCATATTGGTTTGTAGTAAATGCTATGTATCAGAGATGGCGCTGTATGTGAAAAATGATTTTCCCTGTTTTCCTCCTTTTCTGTTGATTTTTCCTTTAATTTTGTTTGCTACAAACCTCGCCGAACCCGAGACTCTCCAACGAATGCAAAACAGTGGCAATCGTTTCGTGCGTTCTGGAGTTATAGCGTCAGGAAGGAAATCCCGACTTATTTTAATACATATTATAGATTAAGTAGTTTTACGATTCATTTAGAATAACAAAAATAATTTGCTTTGGCTTAGAGCTAAATCAAATATAAATCAGTTTTTTTTACAAAAAAGAAAAACAAGAATCCGCAATGTATTATTCCGTCTATCTATTTTAGTAAGATTTTAATGTTTGTTTTGTCAGGCACTTCCAGTGATGGGTCGACGCGTAGGTATACTTTGTTAGATATCGGATTACCACTTTGGTGTGAGAGGAGATTGAGTTTCTTACAGATTTGTACAAATTAGTGATTCATTTGTGGCTTAAACATCTTATTTTTTTCTAGTTTACCGTTTCCTATTAGTTGCACTCAAATATCTCTTAGTCTCGTAACTAAGATACTGGCCAAACCCTGATAGTGGCTAACATAAGTTATATTGGAGTCAAGACTGTCACTTTTCCAATAAAAAAAATACCATTGAATGTCAAAGCTCCAACTAAAAAAGATATCTTTAACATTGGATATGTTAGCCACAATCAGTGTCTGGCCAGTGTCTTAATTACGAGACTAAGAGATATACGAGAGCACCAAATAAGAATTAGGTAACATAATATACCTATCTGATCCTCTGTACTTAAAGTATGGTAGTGGTTTATTCTTTCTAGCAATGTTTATATAAGAATGCAGGTAAGTACTGTGGTTTAAGAAAATTAAAAATGAAACAAAAATCGGCACAGTAAAAAAAATGCACTTTAATATCTGCTAAATATCGATTAAAAAATCTTGGTAAACTTATAGTTATCATTATCTAAACTTTGGTATAAGCTTTGTTTAATTGTATTATAATTAATAACTTACTTCCTACATAAAGTGTACATTTCTATTTTTTTTATCGGATGGTCTATAATCTCATCCCACATTATTCATAACATTGTCATTAACGTATCCGTTCCTTGTATCATAATAATTTTCCTTATAACCGTAGTTGCAGAACTGACTCTGGTTATTACCGGGCGGATCTTCGAAGCCTCTGTCGTCATAGTTTCGTTCGTCATAATCGGTTTCCGGGTACTCCTGGTAATCGGTCGAGTTCTCTCGAGGGTGCCGGCAAGGATTTGTTGTTTGAGGAGCGATATTCCAGCGCTGTGATATGGAACAGCTTAGGCCACCGCCGTGTTGGAAAGCAAAGGGCCATGCCTGGAATAGAAAAAAAACTTTTACTCGTATTAATAATCTTAGATGCGATTGTTTGAATGTAGTTAAAAAAGTCATTAGGTGCACGACTTTTTAAAGACCTAATTTCTCGTGCACCTTATGCGTCGAGTATTTTTAAAGCTAATGTATGACTTTTTATCTAAGGGGTTTTAAATAACTCACTTCCATACATTTCACGTCATTTGAAGTGATATCTTAAGGATACTGATATCTGAAGGAGATGTCAACTTGTCTGGCTCTCTAATGATAATTATCAAGTATAACAGCAGGTAAGTTATCAAATTAGTGACAAACAATGTAATATCTAAGTTAAAACACATATCTAAGATAGATAAAACTACTTTTAGACTCATCATCACAACCAAATCCAAGCGGAAACAACGGGTGGGCCAAAATATTTGGACAAAAAGCTTTTGATTTGTTATTTTTAAATATGGACTAAAAAGTATGCGTCAAGAGACCCCCAACATCGAGCGAAGTGTGAAAACCGTTTATTGCAACTCGGAATTGACCGCACTTTTTATATCCCAACAAACGGAATGATGAACTTTGACGTCGAAACATGTGTTAACTACGAGTAATTCTTGAAAGAGATTTAGTATTCGTGAACGAAGCAGTTGTAAATTTTGAGTTGCAAGAGCAAAATGTTTTTTTTTAGTTTTTATTTCATTATTTATTTAGCATTTATCTATAATCATGCTCTTTCATATCATTCATATCTATAAGCATTTATTTATCTCCCCAATATGAATTTGATTAATTTTCCACATAGAGACGAAATACATACATATTTTAGTTTCAAAGAGGCATCTCTATCTTAGTTTGCACCCAATTTCAGATATAGTTAAACTATACACTACTATGTAGAATGATATTTTTTTTTGCGATACAAAAAAGATCCTGTTAAGTAGGCATAATTTTTAAGAAGGAACCACTTTTCAACCCTTCCCTCCTCAATATTACAAACCAAAACATTTCCAACTGGAATCAAACCCTACCTAGCACATAGAACCAAAAAGGTTACAACAACAAACACGCGTTTTACGCTCGCGCTGACCAAAAGTTTGCAGCTGTTGTTCGTATAAATAAAATTTATCTCCGGACGTAAAGAGGATGGTACGGCTTTATTGTTTTCTTGAGTGGCCATCAGCCTTTTGTTTCCAACTGTTTTACCTACAGCAAGTTTGGTACAGTAATACCCCGGACTTACGCGATAGGTGGGACCGAGCGCTATCCGCGTAGGTAAGTCGAATTCGCGTAAGTCGGGGTACAATTTTGCATATACATACCTATAAAGTCATACAAAGTATGTTTAATTGGGACCGGAGACTATAATTTAGGAAATATAAAACAATAATTTAGGAAATCAATTTTAATTTAATTCTAGATAATATAACAAACTATATTAATAAAATGTATAAACACAATCTGAAGTGCGCGGCTTTCAAACAAAAAACGTTAAAATAGACGAGAAAATTAAATCGCGTAACTCCGAATTCGCGTAAGTCGGGGTATTACTGTATTTGAAAAAGTTATTCCTGAGCAAATTAAGTCGCTCATATCATAACTCTGTATTACGAGTATATACTGAGTAATAGAACTGTTCTAGTGTTATCTATGTCAGATTATGTAAGTAAAGGCAAAAAAAGTTTAAAACCGCGAAACTTAACAAATAGTCTAGATTATATATTCCTAACTAGCAGTTGCCCGCGGCTTCGCCCGCTGTAGTTCGCTTTCACGTAACCATTGCACCCCCTTTAACCCTCTTAGGGGTGGAATTTCCAAAATTCCGTTCTTAGTACACGTCTACATACTAAAACAAATACATCCTCCAAATTTCATACCACTAGGACCAGCCATTTGGGCTCTGCGTTGTCTTTTTTTTATGATAGATAGGCAAGCGCTTGATCGAAACTCACCAGATGTTAAGTGATGTTGCGATCTACGGTGGAACGCGCTTGCCTAGAAGAAACCGATTCACTCTCGCCTTGAAGACAGTGAGGTTATATATAGTTCAGAGGGAACAGGGATTCCGGCAAAGAGTTCCACAGTTTGATGGTCCGCACAATATATGAGGAAGCGAAACGCTTCGTGCGGATTATTTCCCTATAGATGAATGAATGAGTGAATGAATTACTCAGGACAAAGAGTCATATAGTATAGATTCCAAAGAGTTCTGTAACTACACTCCTTCTCTCCATGCTGTTAGAAATATAACTGCTACCTCTCAATCCTAAATGATGCATTTCAAAAGGTTTCAAACCACTAATCCGGCCATCGATCACACTTCGGTGTTCGTAGAACGTGTCCCGTAATCCGCCGCAGACAGGCGTCTTTGCATGGGTTTGCCAAACAACACAACACTAATTCATTGCATCTTCATAGTTTAAGATCTTCTGATTCTTAAGTCTTAGTACTAAACAAACAATATTCACGGAATCTTTTGCTATTATTTTTATTATTAAATAGTTTAACTATCAGAAATTATTTTAATCCGTACAAAAAACTATAATCAATACATTATCGGGAGCATAACACTATTTTTTTTTATTGAGTAGCGCTGAACCCTGTGATTCGGAATCACATGGTTCATGGCATGCCATAATGTATTAATTCCTAGGATAATTACTAAAAGTACAACATGTAGCTTATTTCGTGGAATCAGTATTTACAGAATAAGATAACTGTAATATTTTGTATTCATTAACTATGGCAATGATTTTTTTATTCCACCAATGTATGTCATTCTACTGCGGGGCAAGGTCTTTCTTCTAAATAACAGTATATAAAATATTTCATTTCTTTTTTAATAATGGCTTCAGTTGAAATGCATTCCTAGCAGTGGGAGAAAACCGGCTGTGGATGATGATGATGAAAAAATTTTTATCGAATTAGTTTTACGACCGTGGCCTCCTCGACTAAGACATATTGCGGTTGAAAGAACAAACTGCACGATAATCTGGCACTCGTGCCGAGAATTCAGCAGATGACAACCGTGACAGGAATAAATGAGGGACAATTAGATGTTTCGGAATGTGAATTTATTAGGTGATAAGTTGATATGAGATAGCGCGTCTTGAGAAATTAGGGGAAATGGAAGAAGAAGCGTTATTGCCGACTTTTTCTTATAATTTTACGAGTAGTATTGTTTAAATTCTCTGGTCAATTAATAAATTTAGAGACCTGTTTCTTTTACGTTGGTGATCATAAGGCTATTCCTACCTGCCACTGGGCTTGCTCTTCAAATTCTGTGAGAAAAGTTTGTAGGCTTAAACATGTAGGTAGTTGCTATTTTGCCTTAGTAATAATTTTCTAGTGGTAAGTGGTAAACACTTATGTGATGACTTCAGGACATACTCGTACTATGTACTAGATAGGTTTATTTTCACGGATTTCTGAAAGGTTTATCCGTACTTTTGTGTCAGTTTCGGGTCAAGGTAGCCTGCGAACCTGCTAGACGCTAGTCTCACAAATACCTAGATAACATAAATACATATATGATAATTAGCAATTAGTAATTGTAAATCAATGTCTAACTTTTTTCTTCTTTTTTTTATCTTTATAGGTTTGCGCCGCGTCTGGCTTGTATGAAATCAAAATCAAATCAAACGTTTTTATTTGCAAAGTAGGTATAGGTCGAGATGTATTACATAAGTGTTAACTATTAATGTACTCTATACTATACCCGTTAGGGTGTGCAAATTTTGTATTTTATGTATTGTACGTGATCATTACAAACATATTCCAGGTGCTAAATGCATGACTGCAGTAGAGGTTTTTTTTAATTATGATTACACTCACAGAACTGTTAGTCGTTACCAAGCTAGAGGCCTCAGGCGGCTTGAAAACTGTCGACACCAGAGCTTGGCTACTAAGCTCTTATGAAGAAGAAGAAGTCTTACCAAGCTTAGTGGATGAGGCGGTGTGTGCGCAGATCTCGGCTCGTGTAGTAGAGCTCGTAGATGCGCTATGTAGGAGGCAGCCAGGCGTAGCGTGTCTAGTTTAGACAGCTTGGTGTCTGCTGGCACCCAGGGGAGGGTTGTCTTCAATCTGAATACAGATGAGCAAGATGAGTATGGTTTTAAAAAAAAAATTAATCGAACATAGAATTTAATTTTATTTTTTTATGTTATAGGTCCGCGTTTGGCCACCAACTCGCCTGATGGAAAGCGACGATGTGGTTGAAGATAAGCGCATAATTTTTTCAAGTTGGTTGTTAAAGTAGATATCGATATGGTTTGCTTAAGCTCTAACACTTCAAGCTAGTAAGCACAATTAAAATGTAATAAAATATATATCACAAATGAATAAGGGAATATTCCATACAAAAAAATATGAATAGGTATAGTACGAGTATAAACAGCTACCAATGTGAGAAGAAAATAAGGTCTCACGTAAAGAAGGCGCTTCAGTTATTTTACCTCTATAGTATTTTTAATCGCGCTAGAGCTTTGTGCTAAACATCTTATAAAATTTAAGAAATGGTAGGTATTTATTATACAAGATACATGAAATATGTAAGAAAGTTAAATTTAACTAACATCTAATTTTCTTTTATCTCTCCGTATATATAATATAGCAAACGAAATACTTTTGTATATATGATACAACTTTCCTACGTAGGTACCTATACCTATTGATACGTTTGTAAGAGAACCTCTAGCTTACCTGCAAAAAGCTTTCGACAGGACCCGCATCCTCGCCCTCTCGCGAGCATTTGCCGCATTTCTATGCTGAGGCTCTTGACTGCTTCTTCCTATTTAACGAACCAAAGCATATAACCGATATACCTAAGTACTTAGTACTAATTTTTATTGAAGTAATTAATAAAGCACCAGATACAGATGCAAAAGAAAAGTACTTAGTAATAAATTCATAAATTTCAGGTTTCCAGGACACATAATATCAAAATTACAATGCATATTTTTTTATTGCATTATATGTTACAATTCAATTCAATTTTACAAGAAAAGCACAAATAGGTTATAAAATTATCACACATAGAAATTAGGTAAGTAATTGGCCAAATGCGAGTCAGGTTCGCGAATGAAGGGTTCCGTAGCATTATCTAAAAAACATGATTGTTATAAAGGAGCACCCTTTAAATATTAATTTTGTATTTTTACTAAATATTATGTAACTATTAATTTCGTTATAAAAATCGAGTAAAAAAATTGCTTAAATATTACGTTTGTTGTATGGGCGCTTTATATCATTATTTTTTAGTATTTGTTGTTATAGCGGCACAGAAAATACATAACTTTTAAAAATTAAATTTTTCTAGCTATCATGTTTTTTTTGTAGCTATTAACCTTACGGCTCGACTTTGTAGGATAGCCTAGGTGAAAATTAAGAGCTTACCCGAATTGGATTGCGAATCATCGAAGAAAAAATCATCATCATCCGCATCATCTGAACGCTTCTCCATAGGCGGTGATCTATTCACTCGTTTTCTTGGCATTCTTGCCTACGCTAATTTTGCACTCACTATTCACATCACTAAATTCACTCGTTTTGAAAAGAACAACAAAAGATTTTTGAAATTCGAATTTGAAATGAGGTTTTATATTTCTTGTTTCTTTTTTTAAAATTTGGTTCTGACGAGTTCTTGCCGTGTGCAGTGTCTTGTCTAAATTGTCGGTCACATCGTAAGGCGGGCGGCGCAAGCGCAGGTTTGGGCGGGACCGGAGTTTGCCCCTCCCGTTGCAGGCCAGTCTTATTTTGACTAATCAATGCTCTCCACTGTGTGTTTATAGGCGTTTTTAGGATTTACTTTTTGATGCATTTATTTTAAAAACAACAAGAGAGGGGTAGACTGTTTATGCTTTTGTTATTCTAAGGTACCGTTTCTTTTATCTACTTTAAGATCTTTGCAAAATATGGTTGCATTTTCTTTCTTAGCATCCAAGTGGTCAATCAATTAATCGAGTTATTTTTACGTTTAAATTTGAACAACTAATTTAAAATAAAAATACTGTTCTTAATATTAAAATTCCAAACTTTAGATACAACGTAAAATCCAACGTGTATAATACAAAGTCGTTTGCGCATGTTTGTCGATGCTAATTATTTGGATAGATAAGAATTTCCCATTTTTTCAACAAGATAAAATTCCGCTACGTAAAAAGCTCAAAAAAAAGTGTCAAGCAATTAGTGCCTTTCCCTGTGAAGCGAATAGATTGACAGAATGCCGCCCCGGGTCACACTTCCGTGAAACTAAATACCCGCCCTTTTAGGAAAAAACTATACACACGTGTCAAATTTGAAATTGGGTGCAACGGATCATATTTGGGCACTTGAAACTAAGTACCTTCGTATAACAAATGCAGGTAGGTACTAAATAATATTAAATTTAACATATGTAGCGTCACTGCCACTCATCACAGTCAGCTACCAATCACAACGTTTTATCTGAATTGTGCAATTGAAGCTATTGACCGGTCCATGCTACCACAATTGCTTGACCGTCGTATTTGAATCTTGAATGTATCAAGATTTTTCCCACGCATGGGATATCCCTCCGGATATTGTGTCCGTGCGGCAATCTTGGACTCATTATTATCAAACTTAGCTAAAAAACGTAAAAGCACTATCTAACACACTTAGGTAAAAACAACGAAAAAATAAAATTGATTCATCTTTCCTCAGATATCGCATCAAGGTAAAATCCCAATACCCATAGTAACAGTTTGTAGCTGTCTGAGTTCAATAGAAAACTACAATGCTATTATGTTATGTTTAAGAAATTCTATAACGCCTTTTCAAAATATTAGAGCATAAGTTTTACTATTCAGTGATGGATATAATTATAAAGCTAGTTCTTTGATTAGTTTTTCTTTCACTTTTACTTCTCTCAACCCTAATTGAGGAGGTGTTCAAATATACCTACCGAGTTCCTGTTTGAGGTGCAAGACGGATTGCTGCAAATAGGACGTACTTAGGGTTGTCACTTTATGATGTTTTCTTATTATGCAAGTACTTGATGTACAAACTATTGCTACCTTTATATCGGCATGTTACAAATTGAGAGTCTTGTATACATTATGCTAGTTTTTAATATTATCGATATTATTAACATACCTATGTATAGAACGAAGTAGAAGATGAATACCTAGGTAATCAACTCGTTAATTTTATATTTTTAGCTTTTATAACACTTAGTGCTGCTCTAATGTAATTTTGGTTTAATAGAACATTCATATTTTTTTAAATAAGCGGTTCTTCTGGCCAAGAGGCAACCCTAAGCAACCAGGTGGCAAGTATCAGGCAATGAGTTTAACAGCGTCGACGAAAACTGATTCGTTTTAAGCGCCATCCAGTGTGACTTACGGTCGTGTTTCACTGTTTTCTTAACAAATATTATTCTTTGTTCCTCTAACATGTGTATAAATAGCCAAAGGAGTTAGGTATCTACCGCCTACATATTTTATATTGAGAAGTGTATGACTATTGTTAACTATGTACTACAATGTTTTGAAATATGTATACGCCATTGTTCTATAAACTGAGTACAAGATTTTAGGCTAAAAATTCTAACAATTGTCAGCCAAGTATGTAAGTAGCTAAGTACCTACACATACTTAATACCCACTTACCATACATTAGTTTATATACATCCTTTGCCTGGCAATCTAATAAAGAATTGCAAGATAGTAATTCAAAACACAAGATTAATAAGATTATAAAGTTAAAAAAGATTATAAAGTGGTAATTTACTAAGAAAATACTGGAACTAAATAATGTATTCTCATAAAGCTAAAAACTACAACTGAATCGAAATAACATCAATATTTACACAAATGTCACTGTTAGTACAACTATCAATAAGGGTTGCTACTTTTATAAAATTGATTCTATTTGTAGCGTACGTTTTCAAAAATATGGTAGTTAAATGATTTATACTTTCTATTACATAGCTAAACTTTTTTGACATATTTTATTGAAATATTTCTTTGACATAGCACATAATCACATGTGAACTTTAAATAATTAATGCAACAAGTAAATCCCGTTGTTTGAACTAGTTTGAAGCCAGTTTGACCTTGTATGTCTATAAGGATAGTTTTATCATCAATTCTTAAATTAACAAATCGTAGTAACAACATTGTTTTTTTAAGTTCATATGCTTAATTCATATGATAAGTGACGAAAGTCAAAGTAAAACTGGAGAGAAAATAAACTAGCAATGGCAATATTTGCTGACGGTCGAACGAAATTCGGGAATGTTGATGTTTGTTTTTATAGTGCAGTATTAAGTATATATAAAGAAACATGTTTTAATTGTGTAAAACATAAAAATAAAAACATTTATAATGCTTCACTGGCATTATATATCGTGAGCCTGGATATTTTTAGGCTCTGTGCTAATTCAATTCGTTACGCCACCGCATCATCACGCAAATCTTCAAAATGCTGCCGGGCATCGGTGTCTTTGGGACAGGCGCGATAGCTAAGGTGTTAGTGCCATTTCTGCGAGAAAAGGGCTTCCCGGTCGAGGCTATATGGGGAGTCACTCTACAGGAAGCTGAAAATGCGGCAAAGGAACTGAATATACCATTTTTTACGAATAAAATCGACGATGTTCTGCTGAAAAAGAACGTGAGCCTCGTATTTATCGTTTGCGCCCCTAATCTGCACGCTCAGATATCTGTGAAGGCTCTGGGCATCGGAAAACATGTAGTGTGCGATAAACCTGCTGGATTATGTCAAGCTGAGGCATTGAAGATGGTCCGCGCCGCTCAGTATTACCCTACTCTTATTTCTATCATTAACCACTCTCTACGATTCTTGCCGGCATTCAGTCATATGAAAAAGAGCATCCATGAAGGCTATCTTGGAAACCCGGATGATTTGACCCTTGTTGATGTGCGTGTTCAAATGGGGCCTCTGTATGGAGATACATACAACTGGCTATGTGATGATACAATGGGTGGAGGAACACTAACATTAGTTGGTAGCCATGTTATAGATTTAGTAACTTTTCTTACTGGACAAAAAGTTGTCAAAGTCCACGGAGTCTTAAGAACTTTTGTAGAGGAGACGGCCAAAGTGAATAGGATTAGGAAAATCACTGCACCAGACTTTTGTACGTTTCAATTACAAATGGATAAAGGTCTGTTAGTGACAGCCACTTTGAACAATCACTTGCCAGGTCCTTGTTTCAATCAAGAGATTTATGTTTGCAGTAAAAAAGGCTATTTAGTAGTCCGAGGTGGAGATTTACATGGGAAACTACATAAATTAACGGGTAAACCTGAAGATGATGTTAAAAGACAAGACAAAGAGGATGTTATCTATGTAGATGTTGAAGACCTGAGCTGTGCATCAAGTGTAGTGCCTAAACCTTACATAAAAGGTCTTTGTAAAATGATTAGTGCTTTGAAGGAAGCATTCCTTCCAGTCAGAGAGCAGATGGACTGGGTAAAAGAGCCAGTTAAAGCTGCTGCGACTTTTGAAGATGGCCAGAGAGTTCAGGCGGCGATGGAGGCACTCCGACAGTCAAATGAAGATGGAAGTTGGATTTCTGTACAACTGTTAACAGAACCTCCCGATCCAAACCCAGCTTTGTCTGCAGCTGTCAGACGAACTGCCATATCATTACAATAGCAATGATTGTATTCAATATGATTGCCATTATGAATGTACCTTTGTATTGTAATTGTTGCTTTATTTTGCATACAGAATGAGAGTCATGACCATAAATTAAGTATCAAGTGCCTGTTTGCTTTGTGCTAGATATCTCATCTTGTTATTGATAGTGTGTATCTCTAAACTAGATTTTATTACTTAGGTACATTTTTTTGTTAAGTTTCATAATAACTTCATAATTAAATTTTAATATGGAAAGAAAAATATGATAGAACTAAGTTTAGAAATCTGATCTACCAACTTGCTTTTTATTTTAATTGAGATTAAAAATTTATAAGTATTATGTATGTTTGACAGAATCAGTATTATGTGCGTACATTCCTTGCATTATGTGCTTAATATATATTTTTTATTGTAATAGTATGACCTAGGTATTCTTTTTGTTGCCTTGCCATTGTTTATCAAAGTATGAGAATTTTGACTAGGTATCCATTTGCAATGTTTAATTGCTTATGTCTACCTAATTAGATTCTCAATTTAATTCTGATATTTTATATAACTAATGTACCTACAAAACTTGCTTGTTAATGTTAACAACTTTTTGAATAACAAAGGTAATGTGAATTTGTATTATAACTGTGATTTTATTTTAAATTTTATTTATTAACAATATAACGATAATTGTTTGATTATTGAAATTTACCCAATATTTTGAAAAAAATGTATAAAAATGAATAAACACAGTACTAATCATATTTTTTTCGTCTTCATCATGATATTTTTTTTACACAGTACAACTAGCTATTTGACCAGCAGTGCATGTATCTATACAAGTATATGGTTGGGAATAACTGACCTTCAAAGAGGCCATATTAGCTGACCCTCAAACATATTATAATAATGATGTGTTTTCCTTGGGATATCTAACTGAATTAATGTTGGTGAGGGGTTATTCCAATTAACCCCTTTAATAGGGATTTTAAATAAAAATTGTTTCAATATTTTGGATAATCCCCACTAAATTAAAATTAAATAATAGCAATAGGTGTAATGGGTCAGGATATATTTTTTTAATAAATCAAGATAACTTTTGTCTAAATCTAAGTAACTTTTTTCTTGAAACCGGGCAAATATATACTATACCAATACCATAAAAGCCTTAAAAGGTTTGCTTGTATTACCCCTGATTTTGTATCCTATTACTTAGCAGATTCAGTGTGAAAAAATAATTTATTTTATAAAAAAAATAAAGAGACATACTTTTATTAATACAAATATTATAAAAAGGAAAAGTTTGATTTTGTTTGCGGTAAATAGGCTCTGAAACTATTGGACTGATTTATTCTTTTACCGTTGAGACATGAGAGTTGAGAGCTACATTATCTGTGAGTAACAAAGGATACATTTTTTAGTATCTTTGCAACTTAGATTATATAAAGTCCGTGCGAGGCCGGGACAATCTGCTAGTAAGAAATAAAAAAGATAATATTTAAATAAAATGCTTTTATAAAAAAAATCTAAAAAATTAACTTACTTAAAAATCATAAAAAAAACATCCACTCATGATGTTTTTATTAAATTTTTAACTAAATAGTAAATTTTTGAAGTCATAAATCTCTATTACGAACATTATGAACTCCAATGGTAATTCTGGGTAAAAAAGTTAAGTCGACAAATCTCCATTAGTGGGGATTGATTGAATTTACCCTCAGTGGTAAGAATTGCTCAAAAAATCACAAATACCCATAGTATATTTTGGTGAAAAAGTACTTCAAGATAGGGAACTATTTTGTCTCAAACATGAGACACTGCTTAGACATTTACTTAGTGAACCCTGACCTAGATAAGCTATTCTAACTCACAGTAAAAATGTAAGGTTGAAAGTTTTTCAAACTACTTGTAACTTTCTTATCTTATCTAATAAGATCTCTTAACAGTTTTATGATTCTGCAAAAAGGTGATTTGAGTCACAGAAGTCAAATCAATTCTTAGACTTAGATACCTGTCCAAGATAAGCTATTATACTAGGCATATGTAGGCTTTTTAGTGTGACCAACTACATATAACTTCCTAATTACTATAACTTATCATTCCTACACTCAGTTATATGATTCTGTTCAAAAATTATCACGTTTAACTAAGCAACTACCTACTTAGTTCTACCGGCATATAAACCGTTCCATGATTGACGACTATAGGTTATAATAGAGTGATGCAACTTTGGATCATAACCTATAAGTGTGAGATAAGTAATAAAACAGCAATAATATAACAACTTTATATTTAGAAATGCAATGAGATAATAATATGTATCCCAACCAACATACCTATTACACAATCACGTTCATTCACTACAGTCTACAAATTAAATCTAACAGAATCAGAACCGCACAATTTTTTTTAAAGCTATTTGTGTTAAACTAAAATCAATTTTCGATCTTCGCCAAAATGTCAGATTCCCTGAAGAGGTGATACTCCTTGTCGTCGTTGTCCAGGGAGACCTTGGTGCCGCCGTATTCAGGTAGAAGGACCTTGTCGCCGACACTGACGAGGACTGGCACAAAGTCACCGTTTTCTTTTCGGATGCCTGTTCCGACAGCTATCACTTCACCGTGCAGGACTTTGCCTTGGGCTTTCTCTGGGATCATGATGCCTCCCGCAGTCTTGGTGACCGCCTCCGCCCTTTTGATGAGGACGCGGTCCAACATGGGAATCAAACGTTTCACGGCAGACATTTTCGAAGCACAAATCAGGTGCAACTACGAAGAGTAATATTTCTTCTGCCACAAAGCTTCAATCTAGAAAATTCGAGGAACAACCTAGATCCGGCGCTTGATATTTTTTGACATCTGTCAAAGGTTTAACCATGTGTTTTCAGTGTTGCCTTCTTTTACATATTCAAACATAGAACAACATTATTTTTCTATAAAAATATGAAAACGAAATATTATTAATTAAAAACATAAACACAAACGGAAATATTTTAGAACATATATTTACTCATACAGCTTTAAATACGTGTATAAACAAAACTTTTATGACATCTATCGTTAAGTAGTTAAATTACTTCTATTACATTTGTCTTAGTATTACTACTCGCCACAAGATGTCGTAACTTATGTGCTAGTTAGTACAAGCTTCTATTATTCTACAATAGATGTCAGAGAGAGATGAACTTGAGAGTCAAATGAAAGCCAAAATTTAATAAAAATAATAATACATATATATTATTTATAAGTGTATCGTCAGGTGGGTACTAAAGTTATCAATATACACAAAACATGTTTGACTACCATGCTGAAGAATATTTCACCTTAGAGATGAATATAAAAAAGGCTTGTCATGTTTCAGCAAATACTTCATGGTACTGTGATTCTGATTTCCAACGACCTCTCGGCCGATAAAGTCTGTTCTACAACGCTCTCCAATTGGGTCATGACGTGTGGTACAATTTGCTAAAATATGTATACGCTGAAAACATGCGCTGAAATATATTATATGATAATACATAATGGAATAAATACTGTTTAATATGAAATGTATTACATTTTATCGTATTTGCCTAGTGACGTCCAGGCCAAGTCGCATGGCATTTGAAACGGATTGTGTTGTAGGTTGTTGAAGTTGCCGGCGCCGACCGAGCGAGGAATGCGGCACTCGGCGCCGTCGAGTCTGACTCACACCTGCGTCCACAGCCACAATGCTCACGCTTGGTCTCTGATCAACTGATCTTCGTGGAATGTCTGATGAGGGATTGCGCAATAAACGATCTTAGGTCATATTATGTCGACAATAGTAAGTTGTAATTTGGTCGTTAACCTTCCTTTTTACGCATTTACCCTACTATTACGGTGATAGAAATGGATATTGGAACAACCTAATTGGAATTTATGTATTGGAACTATTGGGAACCCGTTGGTCCTCGCTTCTGGAGACCCAAGAGCTGGCAAGTACCTAACTAAGATTTCAATATCTGTTGCTTATTCCAATATAAATAATTGTATAAACGAGTACCTGTCCTAACTATATATATAGTATGTATATTCTATAACTATGGTCGGCGACTTAAAAGCAATTGCTTTGTTCATCGAAACGCCTTAAATCATCTCTTGAATTTTTATAACCACTTGTCGTCACGCAAGTCGGCATACTAATTGAGGTATTGACGTATTAATTATTATTGCCGTTGGCGCCTTAAATTAGGCAGGATTATTATTTATTCATTTATTGGATTTATAATCACGCATCGCATATTAATCACCTAATCTGAGTAAAAATCTCGTGTTTGGTTACTTGATAGTTAATTCACGATAATATTGTTTTGATTAGTTTCTAGATGGACCATAGTAGTCACTGAAAAGTACCTATCTGTACAATAACGAAGCTTTGGAATTCTCTTCCTTAAGCTCTGTTTCCTAAGAACTACCATTCTGGGGTCTTCAAATAGAGAGTGAATAGGATCCTTCTAGCCAAGCGTGCTGCATAGTTATTATGTATTTATCTACTATTGGTGATACCCAAATAAACCCGGAATAATAACTAGCCAGTGTTAATCCAGGTTCTAAACTATCCCCATGCCAAATTTCATAGCAATCGGTTCAGCAGTTTGAGCATGTAACAGACATACACACGCCCATACATAAACTTTTGCAATTATAATATTAGTAGGATAGGGTAGGGCGTCAACGAGTACATAATAAACTCACCTGTTGGTAAGCAATATCGTGATCTAAGGTGGCGCGCTTGCCCAGAATTAACAGGTTCACTCGTTCCTTGAAAACCGCTAGGTTTAAGTTATAGTTTGAGAAACAGGGCGTTTGGCAATTAATTCCCAAGCTTGGCGGTTCACGCAATGAAGGCAAAGCGCTTAGTGCGTATTTTTGGTATCTCCACAGTAAAACGATGACGTCTTGGTGTTTCCATGCTCATCCAATGGTCGAAGAGGGTTTTTTTCTTCTTCTTCTTCTTCTAGATTTAGCCATCATTATATTAGTCACTACTCGCAATAAGCAAAGTAAGCGAAGCTTTATTCCAATGAGCTCGAGCTTTCGATGAAGGAAAACATCGTGAGGAAACCATAGCATGGTGGCAAAGTATTTTCTAATATTTGTCTGGCTAGCAACCACCCTGAAGTTGACAAATCTGTCGCCAAGAACCTAACAGCTTATACAGGAGTACTCTAGTAGGCTGTACTCTAACCAATATATTTGATAAACATCGGAGATTATTGACGTTGAAATTACATACTCGTATATTTCACACGGGTCCCTGCTTTAAGCTTGCCGCAAGTAAAGTGATTGAATGGTATTCGGGAATCAAAGCATTCAATGCAAAAATAGTTTTTGTACTGATAATGTTAAAAAGCCCGACCTGGCTCACACGTGAACCATTCTCGGATAATAAGAGTATTTCGCAAACTGCTCACGTGTTCTTCTTACGGTGACCATGGTTTCTAAAAAAAGAAACTAATAATTGGTCAAGTGTGTGTCAGGCTCGCACATAAATGTTTCCATTAGGTATATTATCATCATCGCATCATTTATTGTAAGTTTTTTGTTTTGTGCACAATAAATGTATTTTCTTGCTTTCTCTCTTTCTTATCTGAAAAAAAAACTGGCAGCGTTTGTTGGATGGGACTAGCCTTACATATTAATTTTAATTTATATTGTTTTTTTTTTAACTTAAAACATGTATTTCTAGACAAAAAATAGTAGTAATGATACAAATAAATTTAAACATAAGTTAAGAATAATAAAGTGAACATTATTTACAAAGCATAGTAAAAACGAAAATTTTGTGAACTAAAAAAAATTACAACACAAAAATTTTAAAGTCAAAGTTAAGCCACCCGACCAAACGTGCCCATTAGGCTTTCATTGCCTTTGATAATTTTAATTTATATTAATTTAATTTACATTGAGATTTTTTTAAGTTTATTTGATCGAAGTGTATAGTGAAAAAAAAAACGAGTAAAAGTTGCTTAAAAATGAAACGCTTACGTAATTATTTATTTAATTTAATTAGTAACTTCATCTTGTCTAGACGTGTTCTAATTATTTTCAGATCGTATTATGGAGATACTAATTAGAAGATGCATTTACTGTTAAATATATGGCCTATTTTAAATACCATTTGTTTGTAAATATTATTTGTTGATTGACAAAAGCTGACTAATGTTTAAGTGTTATTTAAATTGAATAATTTCTTAACTTTATGGTCACATTATAACAAAAAGCTTGCGATAATAGCCCGGCGCGGCGATTCAAAGGTTCAAAGCGTACAAAATAACACAACAAACAAGGTTCTACTCCATACAGCCTTATTGAGCTAAGCCACTTTATATAGTGATCCCTGACTTGATAATATAGGCTTTAAGTTATTAGCCATAGGGTGTTTTTTTGTTTATAGATGTGAGATAAAAAGTGTGAAATGTTTTGTAGTAAAGATCGTGGTTTCTCACGAGCACAGGTGCGCATCCGGTGCTCAGCTTGGAAACGGTTGACCGTTCTAATTATGATGCTAAAACAATCTAGTTGACTTGCAGGAAGTTTAAACCTTTGACTAGGTAAAGCTTGAATAACCAGTGCTAAGCATACTCTTTTGTAATAGTCCGCTGAAGGAGTAGGTATACCAAATACCGTATGTCACGAATAACGCAATAAAAGTTGATAAAAAGCGAAAGCTTGTGAGGAAAGGTGTAATAGATAATTGTTCAGTCGTTTATTAACTCCTATTCATCCAAATGTCGCCGGGAAGAGATCGCTTTAAGAGATAGGCCGCCAATAAAATTGTGGCACACTTATTTTAAGGCTTTTTGTTGTACCAACAAGCAGTCGTTAAGCCATATCAGGGGCCTTCGAGCGGCTTAAATACTCTCGACACCAGACCATATAACCACTTAGCTCATACGAAGAAGAATTTTTTGTAAAAACATCATACATTGTTATCATAAAACTCGTTTTCAATATGTTTATCTTCAGCCTTTAGTAAACAATTTCAATTTCACAAGTTGATACATAATTTTTTTAGCGCCATCTATACGAAACTAGCGGAACTACTTCGCTTAATGTTTAGCTTTATCCGCTCAAATTGTTTGTACAGGTTCCTCGTACTCGACTCGGTAGCCAACGCAACGCGAAATGAGCCCAATGTCTAGAAAGTTTAACATGGCATAACCGGCCTATCTGACATAATACAAGTAACCTTTCGATAACCCAGCCATAAAACCATTGATTAAAATAAAACAGAATCGTTTTCTTAATCACGATCATGTCGGAGCCAGTCGTAAGCACCAAGCAAGGGAAGGTAAAAGGAAAAGTGTCAAAAAACGACAATGGTGTTCAGTTCTATACGTTCAAGGGAATACCTTTCGCCAAACCACCGGTTGGTGAACTACGATTTGAGGTGAGTACCACGTATTTAATTTGGCTAAACGCCTTTACTTCCTTAATTAAAATGTAATTAATATTATTATTTGTAATACTTATATAAGTAAAGCTAGTTCATTAAACTTTTATCAGTTATTTTACCAAAAATAGTCATAACAGGATATGACCTTAGTTGCTAATTTTCAAAATCCAGTAATAATAGTCATCTTAGCGTATTCAAACTTTTATTTACTTGATTTATAATTGATTAAACTGTTTTATACCGCTATATTGTTATATTTTATATCAGCACGGCGATTCTTAACCGTCCCTCAAAAGGAAGGAGGTTTTTAATATTATTGCAGTTGTTTATTGTGTGTTTGTCACTCTAAATCACAGATAAGATTATTTTTTGTTTGAAAGAGTAGTATATTATTTTAAATACATGGTCCTATTCATCATGGGATCCTAGAAAAATCGAGGGCATACGACTTGCAAAGGAACGCACAATATAGGTATTGGATATATTTTCTAAAACTATCCGACTCACTAGACTTGTTGAGCTGAAGATTATGGATTTATCTGCTCTTGAAGTTAGTTTATGTTACTGGGATAAAACATGCTAAGTCAGGATCACGTGTTTTACGTTGTTTCAATAAATATGTATACATTTTTTTAGAATACCGTTAAGTTAAGTTAGAGACCCATGGGCGCCTTGAGAACTCTTGACACTAGAGCCTAGCCAATTAGCGTATACTAAGAAGAAGAGGAATTAAATATGTACTTCTATAATTTATTTAGAATAAAATATTACATAATTAGGATAAAACACGTACCTTATCACTTATCACATAACCCTATGGTATTTTTATTTACTTCACCGTTAAAATTATCTATAAACCAAAACATAAGTGTAAAACTTATCTTCATAAACAATATGGCTTCCTTATCTGCTCGTATTATTAATAGCTTTATCAGAATTTTATTTACATTTCAGGTGCCGCAACCAGCAGAATCTTGGAATGGCGTGAGAGATGGAACTAAAGATTGCAATTTCTGTGCTCAGTTCGACAAGAAGTCAGGCACGGTAGTCGGTGATGAAGACTGTCTTTATCTCAACGTTTATACTCCCAAACTTCCCGATAAGAACTCTCCCGCATTACCTGTGATGGTATACTTCCATGGAGGCGGATTTGTATTCGGCGATGGAACAGTCAGCACCCATCATGGCCCTGAATATCTCATAGAAAAAGATGTAGTGCTAGTAATACCTAACTATAGACTTGGCATCTTAGGTTTCTTATCACTAGATCGCAAAGAAGCACCGGGTAATATGGGTTTGAGAGACCAAGTCGAAGCTCTGAAATGGGTACAGAAGAACATTGTAAACTTTGGTGGAGATCCAAATAACATAACTATTTTCGGAATAAGCGCAGGTGGAGCATCTGTAGAATATCTTCTATTATCTCCTTCCGCCAAAGGGTTGTTCCATAAAGCTATAGCACAATCCGGCACTTCTTTGATACATTGGGCACAGAACGCAAATGTTAAGAAGCTAGCTGCCAAAATACCGGTGATGAAAGGTGAAACAGTGAGCGGCGATGATAATTTGCTGAAGTACCTGAAAGATATGCCTATCAACGAGTTGATTACGTCATCAATGTCAGCTATCAAAGTTAATGAGTTTAAAGGGGGGATTCATTTCGGGTTTGTCCCTACTATCGAAAATCCTACAGACTGGGAACCCTTCCTAAGTAAGTCTACGTACAATTTGCTCGCCAAAGGAGAGTTTACGAAGGTTCCCTACATGACTGGTGTATGCACCCGTGAAGGTCTCTTGATGGTGTCACATTGCGCGCCGGTGCTTGAAAAGTTTATTTCGGAGAAGAAATTTACTGATTACTTCCCGTTTGAACTGGACGACGTAGAAACGAGAGACGTGGAAGCTAGGCTAAGGCAAATTTATTTGGAGGGGGATCAAACATTTAGTGACGCTGATTCTTTTGCCATTGATTTCTTTGGTGACGCAGATTTCTTTGGCGGTGTGTACACGGCAGCAAAGCTTATTTCAAAACACAATTCTCCCGTGTATTTCTATGAGTTTGCTCACGATGGTGCTTTGAATTATGTAAAGAAGCATGAAGGCACAGAGCGTGAAGGTGCTTGCCACGGGGACGATGGTGGCTATTTACTCAAGCATGAAGTACTTACAGACAAACTTACTGCAGCCGATAAATTTGTGCAGAATGTTATGCTTGACTTATGGACCAATTTTGCTAAGAACGGGTAAGGCTTATTAATTTCATTTGTTTGCTTTGTTGCTCAAGTAATTAATTGATATCACACGATTATTTTTAGTTTTAATAATACTTAAATATATGTTTTTTGCAGGGATCCAAATTCCAAATCTGGAGATGGGCTAGCAAAGTGGGAACCAATTTCTGAATCTGGTCTGGGATGTTTTGTGATAAGTGAAGAACCTTACACGAAAGATGAAATTTTCCCTAAAAGAGCTAAATTATTTGAAGAATTCTATGAGAAGAAGTTTGGCGGAAAATGATGTCTCATAAACAGGGAAAATACAGGCTAGAATAATATATTTTTTTTTTCACCTAGATTTCGACTTATTTTGTTTTATTTTTCTAACTGTATAAGTTGTGGTTCTAAGTAAGAAAGGGAAATAACATAATAATATCTTCTAAGTCTTATTTCTAGTAACTAATAGGTATCATGAAAATATTTATATCTGTAAATATACACAACAAAAAACATTCATTTTAAAGTGATGTAATAATAAATAAAAATATGTTTACCTAAAATATCCTAATTTATTGCATGGAATACTTTAAGAATAAAAAAACATACAAGATCTCCTACGTTAATCAGTACTCTAAAGGCTATTAGAACTTAGGCGATGCTAAAACTATTATAGTAAGGTAAATATACCTTACCTACTATAATAGTTTTTGTAACAAGTAACATAGACCCAGTATCAGGTCTCGTACGATATAAATCTCCGTGGAAGCCTCCGTCTGTCCGCTGGAATGCGCTAATACCATTACTGGGCACGACACTCGCGAGTGGGTGGCATAGACCAACCACTCTCTAGACAAGATCACAAAAAAAAAACTGGCTCCAGATCAGAAAAAGATTTTTGATGATTACGAGATGTTACGCATTTCATATCAAATGTTTTGGTAATTTTTGGCCAGGAAGTGGTTACCATTAGAATAGAAGTTGCATTTTACGCATTCCATGTCAAATGTTTTGGTTATTTATTTTTGGTGATGTCCTTTTAGTTAAAAGAGAAGTAAGTGACTGCGGAGTCATTTACCGGCCGATTTGAGTAATTTCGGCAGAATGATTTGGTACCTGATTTAAATGAGGTTTTATAAATTGACTTCAATTGGTCAAGTCGTCGTATAGTTGTTATGAAGCTTCGGTATCGGTAACTTTGACGCATAAGCGTTAGTGTACGTTACGTGACGTAGAATTTTCGGTAATTTATTAAAAATTGACATAAAATTTATTATGTAGGTCTTAAAGCTAAACCTATTTTTTCGCTGTTTATAGGGTGCATCACCACAATGCCATACTTTATGGGTAGTGACTAGACCCAAACAATAAAGTATGACTTTTTCTTTCCTACATTTCGTCTATATTTAAGAAGCAATGTTCTTAAACATAGGCAAAATGTACGCAGTGTGTAGATTGAAAGTAGAACTGTTCTATGGTTTCTAAGGTCTGTCTGAAGGGTCACAGAGCGCAGCAGACTGGCCGTCGGCGCCAGCGAGTCGCGGTGTGAAATACTCAGGTGCATCGGAACCTGCCCACTCACACATACAGGCTGTTACTTTAAGGGTTTATACTTCTTAGCCTTGCTCTGAGATGAGTAACACTACTATAAAGCTGATAAAATTATCTAAGGGAGACACTGCTTTCTTCTTACGCGGTACTATAAAGCTGATAAAATTATCTAAGGGAGACACTGCTT
This sequence comes from Mellilla xanthometata, assembly GCA_035578125.1. Lineage (NCBI taxonomy): Eukaryota > Metazoa > Arthropoda > Insecta > Lepidoptera > Geometridae > Mellilla > Mellilla xanthometata. The sequence goes on from JAPUBQ010000013.1 coordinate 5,605,141, forward strand.
TCTTCTTAAAACATAAACACGATGTGATTCATCTAAAAACGGAGTTTATTCGTGAAAAACAAATAAATTTTACAAAACTTAAACAATCAATTGGTGAAATACTAACCTAAAAACAGAGAACTGGCAATCAAATGTTCATGTTTAGTATTATTCGTTTATAACAATAAACTTGAATCGCCTGTTCCACATTCACATACAAATCTGAGTTTCAATAAACTATTGTAATTTAATGATGTAATTGCACTTGTTTTAACATTCGTTTTAATTCACTTTCCGTTATTTGCATATATGAACTAGTGGCTCCCTCATATGCCGCAACTGTCAGAAATACTTGAATGTCACTGTTAAGTTTTCACCGATTTAAACTGACTCGATCCGGATTACTTATCATCATCATCATTTTCAGTCATCTATCACCCATTGCTGAGCATAGGCCTCACTTCGTATTCGCCATTCGTCTCGGTCTTGTGCTGCCCTCATTCATCTTTTGCTCACGATGTTTCGTATGTCGTGAACCTAACGTGTTAGTGGCCGAATAAATTTAAGTAACTGTTGATGTGGACGGTCATTAGATAAGTGACCGTGTAAACAGAATTCAAATCTAAAATGTACGTACGGGCGCTACCGTGGTGTGGGTTAGATGACTCGTTAAATCGTAGGGCATGCCTAGGCTAGTCCTGAAAGATGTGTTAAGCTCAGCCTAATCTGGTGGCTTGGAAACGCTGAATATCATAGTCTGGTCACATAGCTTAGCTTATAGATAAAGAAGGGATTTGTACGTAAATATCAGTTGAACAGCACGCTGTTTCTTCTATGTATTGTACATAGGGTTTTTTATTGACAAGCCCATACTGTATCTTGCTATTGATATTAATTGTATTTGTAATAGGATACCTTATGATGAATAAAAATAGTCTATTCTATTTCTAGTTTATTGTAGTAAAAAGAAAATAATCCAACCTGTTACAAAATAAAGAACATCCTGTATATAAAATCCCGGGATCCTTTCAAAGCGCTGCGCGTGAGTCGTGATTCGATTCCCACAGAAAACCGAGCGACTATGTTACTGTTGTTTTTTATTCTGTTCTTTGAATAATGTTTGATGTTACTAAAAGTTTATTATATCAAAATCGTTTGCTTGATGATTATTTATTTAATAATCATAATTGATACAGATTATAATAATCACCCATTATTAGATTAATTAATTACTCATAATTCAATATCACATTAAAATATAAGTATGGTGTATATATTTTTGGCATTGGTTTCTTAGATGAGGAATAGTTATTAAGCAATAGTTTATTAAATGTAATTTATGACAGGAGAGAGGCCTATCCCAGCCATGGGATAGAAAAGGTTGTGGATGAATTTATTGTGTCTGTGAGTGTTGAAATGAATTATGTATTTATAAAGTAATCTAAGTAAATTTCACAAAATGACAAAAATAAACAAAGACTGGCACGCGACTTATGATTTTAAAGTTAAATAAATAATAGTTAGCTTATTATCATAAAATGTAATACAAATTATTTTTTTATTTTATACTTGGTACTAGATCAAAATGTTAGAAGACATTCCCAGATTTTTGTGTTTTAAAAGGAAAGCAGAAAGTAAGTCGTGTAATGCGTTCATATCAAGTGTATATACCTTCTTTATTTTATAATCACTGCAGTTTTTCTTGAAGATAATATCTAAAGAAACGTTGTTTTGAGATATGATTGGTAGTAATAATATATAGACCCTTTCGTATGTAATGCAACCAATGATTGTGTGAACATTGGACGATCAATCAGCTTACCAATCAAAGACCGTAGTCTTACCATTGGAATGAAATACATATATATCAAATTAAGACAAAACACACACTAAGACAATGATATTATATGTACTAGATTGGCAGTTTACGGCAGCGACGCGTTGCAACTTCGAAGACGCCTGTGGCCTAATCTGACGTCAGTTGCCTGCTTGACATGTAGTAAGCGTGACGCGCCCTTTAAAATAATTCATAATGGTGAAATTTGCTGTTAAAAATTGTGTATCGCGGTCTGAAAAGGATGATAAAGCAAGTGGCGTTACTTTTCATGAGTTAGTTTGAATAATTTTGATCATATTGTCTAAAATTAAATCAGAAAATAAAATAAATATATCGTCCATTATTTTTGACATCGATGTTGCCAGTAAAGCGATTTTGATTTTTCCCATTTATTTGGGAGTTTAGTTAATTAAATAATGAATGACGGAAGTGTGTGCCGGTAATATCTGTGAATAAAATTTCGGCAACGTCTGTAATATACTCAATCATTACGAGAAGTATTTTATTAAACTTAGTAATGTTATTTCATCATCGTAATGTGTAATCATCTTAAAATTGTATTAAATTCTCTTAGAATGATATTTTATTTGTTTTAGTAGAGTATGTACCTAAACCTTCTACAACAAACTTATGTTACACAGCGGTGTTTAATCACAATAACACCCTGCAGTTTTATATACAATAGCACACTTTTTATTTTTATTTCTATCTACAGAAGGTGTTACTATCTTAGATTTTTATTATTTACTACCTTTTTAAATAAAAATCTGCCTTTTATTCATATCAAAATCTATTCACTACAGCCTTTTCAAAATATTTTCAATGTAGGTACACACACGCTTCCGTTACAGTTTTGTAATAGTATAAATTGAAAGTTTTATTAAATTCTGTTCAGAATAGATAACACCAAAGCAATTAAAAATATTTATTCGTTCATTTATTTTGGGGAAATTATTTCGCGCCACTGGCAGCTCTGTCCGTTTTCATGCCAGCAATGTCTTGTCTCACTTCTACGGTAATTAGATAATGACTGGAAGAAAAGAGACAAATATAGTTTACTTTGGCATAATGTATCGGTTTCAAAGCTACGTCTTTTGAACTATCAAGTGGCTACGCATTTCTGAAAATCGTTTGTTGTCATTGCTACTCTAGTATATATAGCTCAATGCACTAAGAAGTTTCGCCTCTTTGGAAGTCGGTAAGATTTTACTCATTGTGCTTAGAACAGGAATGCGAGGGTCTCATTGTGTTCACGCATTCTTCCATCGTAAGCCTGCACAGGTGTTCGTAAGAAATTCACGTTTGGGCCTCTATTCCTTTTATGTGGCCAATTTGTTACAACTGGAAGTCGAATTGTAGTACGGTCTCTACGAATTATTGTTTACTCAGTAAAAACACTCATTTTTACATGAAAAATTTGCTTACTATTGTATAAAATGAAATAGATACAATTTGTAACAAGTTGATAAAGCCTCAAGGCTTTTTTGAAACAATGTATTAATATTTATAAAGAATACCCGATGACCTTAGCTGAAAGAAGTGTTGAGGGTTTGACCCTAAGTCTTTAATATATCGTACATATAATATTATATAAGGAAACGCTTATACTTTTTTACTTGCAATGTTTCTAGTAACTGACAAAGAACGTTAAAAGGTGACTTTAGTAATAAACACTATGTATTTGTTATATGTTTTGACAATTAAACTGCCAAAACAGGTTAATTGTGAAAAGTTATACGACTTCCACAAAAAAGAGCAGCAAAAAACTGCTGTTCGTTGACCCGCGTTTAGTATAAAAACAATAATTTTGTTTATGCATAATAATTTGCTCGATTATTGCCTTTTTATCTCACGTCAACAAAGTATGATCCTAGCACCTATACGCATGTGATTGCATATATTTAAATTGTTGGGATATGATGGCTTGTGAATCTTGTGATAGTGCATTTGTGGTATCTTATCGTGTACTGTATTGTGTGTTTACTTTACCATATGATAGAGAATTTTAAATCGTTTCTTATGTTAAAGATAGCTCGATGTTGAATCAAGAATTTTTTGAATAATAATCATTTATGTGGTATGTCAGTGTGTGTCAGTGCTTCAGCCTTAGCAACACGATAACATACCTACTTCATAATATAAAATAATAAGCTATGCACAAAACGTTCAATAAATAGACTTTATTTGCATATTTAAAAAATAAGAAAAAAACCTTATCTTATATGTAAATAAGAAAAAAACCTTATCTTATATGTCATTCTAAAAATTATTTGGAATATCACATATCCATGTCTCATTGAAAATGAATCCTATCAATGTCGATAAGATTAGTAATGTCACTTCTTCTTCGTGGCTTAATATAAATATTGTAACACATCTAAAACGATTTTATTTTGCACACGACCTTCCCAGCCCTCCACCCCCAGCAATGTTTATAAAAGAATCCGAGGCTCAAGCTTAGTCAGTTGTTTGAGACATCGTTCACATGAACACGTGTTGTGAAAAAGAAAATACGACATGGAATCCGTATCGGTAAATTCTGAGTCAGAAATAAACGGAGTGCCGAACGAAATCAAGTTGTCAGCTCTCGAGCTGATAGGGAATACTCCGCTCCTTGCTTTGGACCGTCTGCATCCCGGACCTGGAAGAATATTAGTGAAATGTGAGTTTATGAATCCCGGTGCTTCCGTCAAAGACAGATCTTCCCTTCACATGATCAATCGGGCTCTTGAGTCAGGAGACTTGAAGCCGGGCCAGCCGGTCGTCGAAAATACTTCGGGGAATCAAGGATGCGGTCTCGCTGTGGTGTGTGCAGTGCTCGGGCACCCGCTCACTCTGGCCATGTCAGCTGGCAACAGCAATCAGAGAGCTTACCATATGAAGGCTCTCGGTGCGAGATGCGTCAGAGTCCCGCAAGTGGTCGGCCATTACGGCAGCGTCACCGCGGCAGACGTCGAAGGCGTGAGGGAAGCGGGCCAGAGACTTGTCGAAGAACAGAATGCATACTTTGTAGGACAGTTCAGTAATGAAGGAAACAGTCAAGCGCACTATGAGACCACGGGGCCAGAGATTTGGAGACAATCGGGACATCGCGTGGACGCATTCGTCTCCACTGTCGGTACCGCTGGCACTTTTGCAGGAACGGTGAGGTATTTAAAGGAGAAGAATCCAAAACTACAAGCTTACGTAGTGGAGCCCGATGGAGCGGAGGCTATAAAAGGAAAACCTATTACAAAGCCTCTGCATTTGCTCCAAGGTTCGAGTTATGGTTGGATCCCGGATTTGTTCAAATACGAGCTTATGGACGATAGTATTGCGGTGACCGATGAAGAAGCGGTGGAGTATATGAACAGGATCGGGTCGCAGGAGGGCTTGTATGTAGGATTCACGAGCGGAGCTCACGTGGCAGCTGCAGTCAAACTGCTCAACTCGGGGAAACTCCCGAGTAACGCTGTAGTGGTCACGGTGCTCTGTGATAGCGGGCTCAAGTACACTCCATTAGATAAGTAATTATAGTTAATAAGCGAGTGTGCGTGCCTTATACAACAATTTTAAGTGGTAATTTCAAGATTACAGACAATTCACTTTTCTAAAGTATGTAATATTATTTACAAGTTCCTAATAAATTACTCATTCCAACTTTTAATAATAAGTAAGTGTGACCGTTTTCTATGCGAAAATATTTCAATACCTAAAATAGTTCAAGCTTGGTCAGTCATTGAATTCCATGAAACCTTAATTTATAGCCTTACATAAGAGAATAAAGTAAGTTTAACCCTGTTAATCTTAATAAATATATAAAACTCGTGTCACAATGTTTGTCCTCAATGGACTCCTAAACCACTTAACCGATTTTAATAAAATTCGCACACCATGTGCAGTTTGATCCAACTTGAGAGATAGGATAGTTTAAATCTCAAATTATAGTCGCAATTTTAATTTATTGCTAATTATTGTCTGTTATTATTTGACAGTCACAATTATCTATTAACTCCAAATGATTCTAACAGATGTCGATACCTTTCGACTGGGTTGAGTAAGTAATCAATAGATGGCGCTGCTATGGTAAATCTACGAACGTGTCATATAAGCTAAACTATCTATTTTTCATACCCTAAGTGAGGCAAAACAACGTTTGCTGGGTCAGCTAGTTATTCAATTGTAAACTCAATTAACTTAGCAGGTACCTGTTTCCACTTATTTGCAATTAAATGTTTTATTATCACTGTATTGTAATTCAGATATCTTTATTTGTCTGTCTCAAGACCTAGTTAATGTCAGTGTGTGACTAACCTGTGTGTTGGGGTTTAGATATAGAGAAACAATACAAACAACAAAATATATAATCAACTGTTTTTATTGTGCGAGGTTATTAACACATTTTAACATCTTTTTGTTATTGTTAAAGTTTGAAAAGATAATATAAAGAAAAGGTTCGATAAATGTATACTAATTTACAAATAATCTGCAAACACGACTCCATTGAATATTTTTTTTATTACATCTGTCCTGTAAATTTCGTTGAAAAAATTAACCATAGATAAAGTGATTTGTCTGTAAAAAAACAAATAAGGTCTGATAATCAAACCTTATTGATTTATTATTTTATGTATTCATAGGGTTGCGCTTGACCACAACTCACTCTATCTATGGTAAATTTTTTCAAGGAAATTTACAGTACAGTAACAAAAAGAATAAATAAAAAATATTTAAAGGAGTCGTGTTTGCAGAAATTTTGTAAACTAGTATAAATTAAAAATGTAGAAAATTTCTGACCAACGCGTTCAAAAATTTATGGTGGTGGTCTATAATTACTTCCTTTTTATTCGTTTTCTCCAGACGCACACATATACGTTAAACTTATGACACCCCATCGTTATTGTGTCTGGGGGTAAAATAATTTTAATATATGTAAATCTCGTGTCACAATGTTTGTCCTCAATGGACTCCTAAACCACTTAACCGATTATAATAAAATTCGCACACCATGTGCAGTTCGATCGATTGAGAGATAAGATAGTTTAAATCTCAAATTATAGTCGCAATTTTAATAATAATAATAATTTATTGCTAATTAGTGTCTGTTATTATTTGACAGTCACAATTATCTGTTAACTCCAAATGATTCTAACAGATGTCGATACCTTTCGACTGGGTTGAATAAGTAATCAATAGATGGCGCTGTACCCCTAAGTGAGGCAAAACAACGTTTGCCGGGTCAGCTAGTAAATAATAAGATACAGTTCACACTCGGTTGGTTAGTCCCATACGAAACAATTTCTAGTTTGTTTGTTTGTTACATACATAAGTACTGTGAATACATATTTAACACTCAAAAACCAGCCAACAAATTTAGTTCATCGCAAAGATGTTGGCTGTGCCGGGAATAGAACCTTGGACCCTCTGGTTGGCAGTCCGGGACGGTAACCATTACGCCAACAAGGTCGTCGAAAAGTACATATATTTTTATTTTTGAACAGTTAACGTGAAACAATAATACACTTCAATAGCGGAAAGAAAGTTGTCATTGAGACGAGATAAGAAAAACACAACTAACCGCATTGATAAAATAAATATTAAGTTTTACTATTACCTAAACTGCGGTTATAAACGATTTAACTATATACCTAAAATTATTCACATTCCTAATTTGGGTATTGTTGGATTAGATCGCTTTGATGTATTGAAAACTCAATATAATAATTATATTGATAGTGATAAAGTTCAATTAGGCGCGAAAAGCATTATCTCATCGGTTATCGATGTATTGTAAAATATTAGATTTTTAATATTTAAAAAATAATTATTATATTTGCATTTGAAATAATAAAACTTTCAAGAAAATGATGGCATGCACTGACTATATTGCTGATTTAACTTCAATAAATTTTATTTACTCAATTTGAGTCAATGTACTAAGTAAACAAAGATAAATCACTAGACATTTTTTTCAACAAGAATAAAATGCTTAAAAATTATGTTTCTTGTATAATAGCCCCCCCCCCCCCCCCATCCTTAAGTACTTATCTATTTTTTTTTCTAATTTAATAAAGGGTAATGTACATTTATAAATTATATTTTTTTAATTACCTATCACACAGACAGACAGACTGACAGACAACGGAGGCTTAGTATTAGGGTCTCTAGGTTCGAAACCCTAAGATTAGAAAATCCCAAAACGCATTTTATGATGGAGGCTAACCTGGTTTTGAAATTTTGCAATAAATTATTATTTTATGTATTCTTCTAATAAATTTGATATCCAGTAGTAATTGTGAAAAAATATGGAATCCATCACTTTGTGGCGGCCGATCGCGAGTTACGATGCTAACAGACAGACAGACACGTCAAACGTCTATGTATATAACTTCCCGTCGTTTATTCGTCAGGGTTAAAACCAAGTAAAGTAAGTTGTTTAAAAAGCTGTTTTTATTTCTACTTATGCAACAGGACGACTCGTTTAATAACCTACTGATCCTATTTGTTAATTGATGCAATTACATATCTAAACATAGCAAATAGCAGACATTTGGCTGGCACAGGCCCTCTACAAATAAAATAGCCGACCTATTGTGCACAATTGCACCCATATTTGTTAACAATAGCCGAGATTCAATTGACATCTGTGCTCTGGATGGGCCTTCAAATAAGTCGCTACACTTACACCACCTTGCGTCTATTTTGAGTTATTAGAATGCAAGTATTATAAATAGTGAAATTTAGATTATAATTTTGGCTTACTGGCGTGGTGGCAGCACCAATTTTAAAAAGCTACGACCTGGGTTTCAAAATTGAATGTTAATCTCGTAACAACTTGTTACCAACGGAAAACGCGTCGATTTGAATTAAATCAATTCACCTTCAAAAAAAAGTATAGCTATAATTTACTTTCGAAGTAGTAGCAATTAGCTTTATTCTAATTAGTAAAGTATATATTATAATATAAGCTCTGTTTTAAACAAATACCATACGATTAGTATTGAGAAGATTCTGCAGTATTAACCATCCATTACGTGTCTATCCGTTTCTAATCTGATATCGCACAATAAATTATTTATGATCTAATAAATTATTAATGAATCACTAACACAAGTGTCCAACTATAAGTTAGAGTAAGGACCAGTCTGTTGTCCCACTACGTGTGCAAGCGTTGCGCCGGACTGTCACCGCCGCGCTGTGTCACCAGTGATCTCAGTGACACCACTGAGACTCGTGAGCAAGCCTCGCGCCCACCACCCTCTAATAAAACTACATTCTACTCGGCCACTGCATCAGTCACATTCTAACAGTTGCATTACAAACAAGTTTCTCAACACAAAATGGCACCCGTGAAGAAACCTCTCGAGAACAACACCAACGGTATACCTAACGAAATCAAGGCTTCAGCCCTCGACCTTATCGGCGACACGCCGATCGTTGCCCTCGACCGCCTGCACCCTGGCCCTGGAAGGGTTTTGGCCAAATGTGAGTTCATGAATCCTGGAGCTTCGATCAAATGCCGCTCTTCGCTTCAGATGATAAAGAGAGCTATGGAATCCGGCGATCTCAAGCCCGGCATGCCCGTCGTGGAGGTGACATCAGGAAACCAAGGTTGCGGTCTGGCCGTGGTGTGCGCTGTGCTCGGCCACCCGCTCACCCTCACCATGTCGAAGGGCAACAGCGCCCAGCGAGCGATACACATGGAGGCTCTCGGCGCGACATGCGTCAGAGTGCCCCAAGTCGAAGGTACGTACGGGAACGTCACGCTGTCTGACGTGAAAGCTGTTGAAGAAGAAGGCTTGAAAATCGTCGAGAAGACTGGAGGCTACTATGTTAATCAGTTCAATAATCACGGCAACTCCCAGTCCCACTACGAGACGACCGGCCCTGAGATTTGGAGACAGTCGGGACACAAAGTGGACGCATTCGTGGCTACCGTCGGTACAGCTGGCACCTTCACCGGAACCGCTAAGTATTTGAAAGAAGTTAACCCCAATTTGAAGGCGTATGTCGTGGAGCCGGTGGGAGCGGAGGCTATTAAAGGCAAGCCGATCACGAAGCCCCTACATTTGCTGCAAGGTTCGGGCTACGGCTGCGTCCCCAACCTGTTCCATTTCGAGTATATGGATGACACGATCGCAGTAAGTGATGAAGAAGCGGTGGAATATATGAAGAAGATTGGTCACCAAGAAGGTCTGTACGTGGGGTACACGAGTGGGGCTAACGTCGCGGCGGCTGTGAAACTACTCAAATCTGGAAAACTACCGAGTGACGCGGTCGTAGTCACCACTCTCAACGATTCAGGTCTCAAGTACACACCTGTACCGGCCGAATATCAATAACTTTTACAACAAAACGGATTTATACGTAGTACGTAGGCTACAATACTCATTGTTAAGAAAATTGTATTATTTATTTATGAGATGTATTTTTATAATTATTATTGTACTCGTTTCAGCACCCAATGTTATGAGCAATTATGTTACAAATAATAAAACAACACGTGGTATACTATATCATATTGTATTTAATATTATATTTCTTTCTGCTTCCCTTATAGGCGCATGTGACAAGAAATTAGTTTATTTTGGTAAAGGCCATAAGGATTATTTTTCCACACATTCCTGGTTCTATGAAAAGCAGAAATTATTGACCTCATTTTCCTAAGTGCTTTTTAAATAACAACCTCATAATAAATCTGCAGCAGATACAGATTGCGGACTGGTAAGAGGAGGTTCAATATAGAAAATTATGGCATTATCTTGTGTTGGAGCCCAAGACACATTGGGTTGTTGCACCAAAACAGTGTGAATATATCAATATGATTATGATTCATTCATTACGCTCACAAGTCACATATGAATAAGCTAAACACGACTTAATAATTGTTTTCTGATTATCATAGCCTTAGAACGCTACTTAATGATATCAATCATAGCATCTATAATTCTGTAATGTATTCAAATTTTATTTTAATAAATAGATACTTATATGTCTTGCCTCTAAGCTTACGTGCAATAATTGATAAGCATTCATCTTCTCAATTAAAAACCGGTGTGGCTCGTTGGTAATAACGTCTGCTTTTCAATCAGACGGCCCCTGGTTCGATCCCGGCCCTACACCAATGACTTGTTTTTTAAGTTATGTGTGGATTTGCACTCGTTTTACGGTGATGGAAAACATCGTGAGGAAACCGGAATATTTGAGAACCACAATATCCGAAAACGTGTGTCATCCGCCAACCCTCACTTGGCCAGATTGCTTCATTATGACCGATATCTTTCTCCTCGTGAGAGAAGGCCCCTTGTCCTAGCAGTGGGAACGTATAATGGGCTGCTTATGCATCTTCTTAACTATTAAGCACTGGTTGTCATAGTAAATAGCTACTTTATGAGTTAAGTGGTTGGTTCTGAGTTTTTTTTCTAAATGATAATTACTACTGGAAAATAAAAAAATTAATGAAACACGAAAGAATTGATATTGTAATTACCGTACTTATCAGTAATAGTTATACATTAGTAGGTTCCTACCTAATGATATATAATAGATATATTGTTCTAATTACACAAATGGCTTTGACATAGACTTATTTGTGACAAACAAATGAACTCTTACTTTTTAAATTATATTTTGTGTTACAAGGTTGGCTTCTACAGGTTCACTGGCAGCTAACGCAAAACTATTGAAGTAATGTTGCCTTAATAGTTTTGCGTTAGCTATTTGCTATACGACAAGCCATAAAAACTATTCTTATTTATTTATTTTATCTAAAAATATATTCCTATTATTTGCCCATTCCAAAATGATCGTTTTGAAAATGACCCTGCCGCAGTCCCGTTTAAGGCGAAACAAATGCAACAATTGTTATAAAACCTACTATCTATTGATATATAAATATAATATATTGAATAATAAATAAAATAAATATTAGGACACATTCCACACACTGCTCGTTAACCCCATACTGGACCATTTCTAGTTTGTATATGGTTGCTAACACAACTGATATACTACATATACATACACACATATTTTAAATAGATACATATTTAACACCCACACCCACAGCCGACAAATTTAGTTCAGCGCAAAAATGTTGGCCGTGCCGGGAATCGAACCCAGAACCTTCTGTGTTGGCAGTCCGGCATGGTAACCATTACGCCAACGAGGTCGTCAATTGCTAATACTTAGCCCTTAAATGGACGATTTTTGTTTCACGTTTTAAAAATATATATTTGTGTAATAGACATATATTACTGTCTAGGAAAAATTAGTAAAAAAATCTAGACATTAATTTACTGTACTTTTTTTTTTAATAATGTGAGTGTTGTTTATAAACTACATTGCGCAAATTTAAAAAAAATTCAATGAAAGTAAATTTTATGTGTGTTTTTTAGTACGTTATTTAAAAACAACATTGTCCATTTAAGGGTTAATCGTCTATTAATAATTACTTAATCTCCTACCCTATAATTACATAATATGATATCTTCCTCATTTTGTTTGTAAAGATAGTTTCGTTGTGTAAATATCTGATCGTGACTGCATCACTCGAGGGAGGTTTAACGCCGGGCACAAATGAAACGTTAGCAAATACTGTCTTAACTTGGTTATTTTATTTGCAGCTTCTTACTAAGTTTACTCAGTAGGTAAGCAATTTAAGCTTTGATGTTATTGGAGAAGGCACGCTCATTCTACCCTGTGTGGTAAAAACTTAAATCACGTCACATACTTTAGCCAACTTTAAATTGACCTGGTCACTTAACATATATGAAATAATTAGTCAATTGCGAGTAGGGCTCGCGTATGAAGAGATCCGTGGCATTATCTATGAAATGGCAATAATGAAAAAAAAAACATTTGTTGTATTAGAGCCACTGGTTTTCTGATTTTTTTTTAATTTAACGTTCGTATAGGTACAGCAAAAGTCGTTTAATTTTGTGTGGTAAGTATGTTGACGAATTATTTCGTCAACAACAAATACACATACATACAGGAATGAAGGAAGGAATAAAAGAAGAAAGGAAGGAAGAAAAATCCTAGTGGCAGGTGAATTTGTAAATCCGCCTCTAAAGGTAGATCTGACCGGTACTTAAAGACTAGTGTTGAGCAAACCTGGAGTTAACGACGTGAGATAAGGCGCATCCCCGGAATTGATTTAATCTGTGTCAATATTGACGCGTGGATGGCGGTGGGAACCGCGGTGTAGGCACAGGTGGCTGGCGGGATATATGGGATGATCTGGGACATTATTGGGTAGATAATAAGCCTGTTAGATGCATAGAGTAAAATCGAGTTAGCAATATCAGTTCACTGGTTAGAAGTAATTGAATATTTGACCGACTGACAGAGCCAGCGGGGCGTCTCGGCATCAATGATGACCTCGTTGGTGTAATGTTTACCATGCCGGACTGCCAATCAGTAGGTTCCGGTTTCGATTCCCGGCACGGCCAACATCTTTGTGCTGAACTAAATTTGTTGGCTGTCGGTCTGGGTGTTATATGTATCGATATAAAATATGTATGTATTTATATGTAGTATGTCAGTTGTGTTAGCACCCATAATACGAACTAGAAATGGTTCAGTATGGGGTTAACCAGCCGTGCGTGAAATGTGTCCAAAAAAGAAACTATCCAAATTTGCTTTCATCTGTCCGTATTTTTGCTTGGATGTTGCTACTCGCTTCGAGGTCCTTAATTTGAACCAATCTTTTTTTTTATTATGAAATCGTCCTACTCCCCAGTCAAGTTTTTGGGGATCTTAGTCTACATATTTTTTTATCATTTTATCCTTATCCTAGTCTTTATTATTATACTATTTACGTTACATAACCTTATCAAAGTTATTTGTTTTTATTCTTATTCTATATTGGACACTTTCTAGTATAAACTTAATTACATAGAAGTGTTATTCTATTAATTACTTATTTCTATTCCTTAGGTTATTATTTTCTTACAAAAATTCTAAAAACTTTAATATTCTACTTTTATTTTCTATTATAATATATACATTTATCTTTATCTATTGCTATTTCCACATCAAACCTATCTTGATTAAACTTGGATTACAGATTCTACTATAAAATATAATACTTTTTTTTATTTCCGACGATTTTGGATTCGTAACTTCCACAAAAGTTTACTGGGATGCAGAATACAATGACAGTATTAATTTTTTTGTTGATTGATAAATTAATGAATGATCAAAACGACTTTCTTTATAATTATCTTTAAAATGACTTCATCTGCTCTTATATTGGATCCACGGGTTATCGTGTTATCTGTATAAAGAGAAAGCGACCGCGGTCAAAAGTACTATTTGGTATTTATGCTGTCATACCCGCATCGGATATTTTTTTTAAGAAATTCCAACAAAAATGTGACGAAAAACCACCACATCATATAGTTTCGAGGAAACCTCACAGAAAATATGACGTAAGCGTTTATTTTTAGGGAAAGGACATGACTTTATTTATTTATTTATGTACTTTAAAAATAAATGGTTTAACTGAATTTATGTCATGTATCAATTTTAGATCTAGATCACATTTTCAATCCTGGTCAAGTAATTAATTTCTACACATTTGTACAATGTTTCGTAGATCTTCATTTTATTATTCTTTCTATCTATCTGTTAAGAAGTTTTAGTTCCAAAAAAAACTATAACATATAATCTAGTCAACTTATCAAACACGCTGTATAACGTTCACCTTAAAAAGGTTAACAATAAAATCAACATGCAAAGTACACAGAATACCAGAATTTAAAGTTTATTGGCCACTTACACGTACACCTGCAAACATCTAACATAAAATAACAAAACTTTGGACATTCCATCGTTGAACTAATACGAGTAAACTAATAGTAGTGTTTAACGTGAGTTCTTCTTCTTCGTATGTGCTAAGTGGTTATGCTCTGGTGTCGAGAGGTTCAGCCGTACATGGGCCTCTGACATAACGAGTAGTTCTACTGAGACAAACACCCAGAACCTACAATTTAACGTAACATCCCACCTAAGGCAGCCCAGATGTAAAAGCCTCATTTTAAATGACATGTTTTGCTTGATCACTTATTTAAGAACAAAGAATGCTTAGTTAGGATGATGATCATTGTGCCAATAATTATTTAAAAAACTTAGTAGAGTAGATTCTTTTAACGATCGGAATGCAACTACAAAATAATTGTTTAAATGCGCAAATATATACAAAAAAAAATACAAAATTATTTATTGGTGCATAAATATATACATGGTGCATATTGAAGCCTCTGGTCTCGTACTAGTTATCAGACCGTGTTACGAGACCAGAGTCCTCTTCCAGTTTTACTATTTAACAATAAATAATGTGCAAGTGCAATATAGCTCGGCCATATTGTGCATCTCGGTTAAAAGTGATCTCACGCGATCTTCAAAGTTACTATAATGAGTCATTATAATGGCTCAAAACTTCTACATTATAGAAAATACTAGATGAGTCTTCCACATGTTTGAGTTTTTTTACAAGTTTTAGTATGACTGGACATGTTTTTGCCTCCTTATGCAGAGAAAAAAGGCTTTGCTGTGGTAGTTGACGACCTCGTAGGCGTAATGGTTACCATGCCGGACTGCCAATCAGAAGGTTCCGGGTTCGATTCCGGGCACGGCCAACATCTTTATGCTGAACTTAATTTGTTGGCTGTCGGTCTGGGTGTATCTATATAAATTATGTATGTATGTAGTATATCAGTTGTGTTAGCAACCATAATACGAACTAGAAATGGTTCAGTATGGGGTTAACCAGCCGTGTGTGAAATGTGTCCTAATATTTATTATTATTATTAGTGAAACATATAGACATATCCTACATTTTCCCCGGGTTTACACAGTTTATGTAGGCATTAGCTAGTAAATATCATAATTTAATCATAATCAGTATTCGTATACAAACATAATTATCTCTTCATTTAGTAAATATTTAACTAATCAACAGTCATCAGATCGTTATCGCCTAATTTGATCCCTGCTGTTTAATTTAAGCACCTAATTAAAAGCTGATTATTTTTCTTATAGTCTTCCGATGAGTTTTTGAATGTCTCTATTAACTAAGTAAAGTCTTCTAACGACAGAGTTAACGATAATATCTTTATAAAAAGCCTTACTATTGATAATTAACCTGAATTTACTGTCTACTTTCTTTATAATCTCGGAAAGTTCGAATTGTCTGTTTTTACATCATTTGACTCTAGTTTAAAAATAACTTTTTTGTTTGAATGATTAGTTTTTATTGCTAAGGGATATGTAAAAAACAGTGTCATCTGAGTAATATGTTGATATTGATAAATCTCTAACGAATACCTATTAGAATACCACAAAAAGGTACACAATACCACATTCTGTATAAACTTATCGTAAAACTAGTCAATACATAAATTCCAAAAACTTTTTTTTTTGTTTCATTACTCTTATTTATTTGCTCCCAATCAGCTTTTTATAAATATATTTAGTGTACAGACACTCAATTTTTACTGTCTCTTTTTGTATGTATTGATAATTATCATATTCTATATCAAATCGAAATCAAATATCAAGTGTTGGTAATCTATTCTATATTAGCTGTATTTTCAATTGGTATCCCAAGCACCAAAAACATCCTAGTTGCGAGTCTTTTTTTATCCTTGATAGGTTTGCGTTAGACTACAGCAAGCCTAATGTTAAGCTGCGCTGCAGTCTACGGTGTGGCACGCTTACCTAGAAGATACCTATTAACTCTACTTTTGAAGACCCTCGGAAGATGCTTCTCAGGAAACAGAGACTCAGGAAGTGAGTTCCAAAGCTTCGCAGTCCTCACAATGAAGGTCGACGCAAAGCGTTTTGAACGAAAGTTTGGAACCTTAACTCTGTATCGGTGTCTCTTCACTGACTCTCTGCTCGTTCTGTAGTAGAACGGAGTTGGCGGAATCAAATTATGGAGTTCCAGAGAACACTCCCCGAAATGTATCCGATAAAAGACCGACAAACTAGCAACCTTGCGCCGGTGCTCTAGGCTTTGAAGCTTCGCCTTCGCAACGCAAGAATTGCCGATGAGTCATGAGAGGTGAATCGTTTGGTTAACTCCGTATGATGCAAGCTGAGAATGCGTATTTCAAACGAGTTTGTAAGAAAATCGCAGGCAATTTCCCTACCGGCAGGTGGTGCGCAGATTTCCTACGCCCACCATAGACCAGCTAGTACTGCGTTTGCACCTGCTAGCTTTACAACTTGCAGCTAATTTCTAAGTTTTTACATCACTTCCTGAGTCATTAACTTCTACTATTGATGTTGAAGCTGGTTAAATGACCACAAAAATAAAGACTGTGTTCGTAAAACATATTTTATTCACAGAATTATAATTTATTTTATCTTTTTCTTTCTTATACTCGTATATACAATTTCCGTGTCATAGTGTTTGTTACCGTACTCCTCCGAAACGGCTTGACCGATTTTTACCAAATTTTATATGCGTATTCAATAGGTCTTAGAATCGGCTATTATC
This sequence comes from Mellilla xanthometata, assembly GCA_035578125.1. NCBI lineage: Eukaryota > Metazoa > Arthropoda > Insecta > Lepidoptera > Geometridae > Mellilla > Mellilla xanthometata. Next base: position 5,622,444 of record JAPUBQ010000013.1, read on the forward strand.
TATTTTTCATACCCCTAAATGACGCAAAACAACGTTTGCCGGGTCAGCTAGTTCATTTATAAAATTATATTTCTAATACTATATTTTTAAGTAGTAGTGTTAACTGTATATATACTAACGTTTAATAAAATTACAATACAATGTGGAATCGACATTAAGACAATGATATTTGTCTTATAATTAAGCAAAATTTTATCTGGAAATTGAACATTTAAATATAAATAAGATTCCAGGTAACTATTAAGATTATTTCGATACCTTTTCTTCTTCGTTTGAGCTTAGTGGCCTAGGTGTCGAGAGTTTCAGGCCGCCCGAAAGCCTTTGACTTAACAACTTGTAATAAAGTAACAGCCGGGACCTACAATTTAATGTGTCATCCGACCAAAAGAATACTTACTATCACATTGTATCAATTATCATGAATTCCTGCGTCTAACAGCGCATTATAACAGAATATTAAGCTTTATGGCTTTACCAAGAAACAATCTGTATTAACTATCAACTAATTAATAGATACCATCGATCGGTGGCAGAATATATAATACTTAGTGTAAATATTTGGGTACCAATAGAATACCATCTACTATCTTTGGGACATTGTAAAATTGCAAAATAGGGCATGGTCACAGAATATTTAGCAGTACAGATTTAGCCAAGCAGTCATTTGCATTAATTTTATTATCTTAATGAATTGATATTATCAGTTGGACACAGAATACACAGTAGTAGAGTGCTAATAAGAGCTAGCGCCAAACACTTCATAAGCATACAATAATAATTGGTCAAGTGTGAGTCGGGTTCACGCATGAAGGGTTCCGCTCCATTATATACATTGTATACATACATAATGACATACCTATATGAAAAATTTAGATTTAAGTTATTTGTAATAAATTTAAATTAAATTTGACATATTGTAAATTGACATTTTAATATTTATATTTATATGAAAAATATTAATAAAACAGTTTATTGTACGGGCGCCTTCCTTATTTATTTATTTAATTATATTAATTATTTGAATTGTGGGTATTGAAACCAAGAAAAAAACGCAATAAAATAATGATTGCTGTATGGTAACCCCTCTCAAATAACCATATTCGGTTTTTAGTGTTTGTTCTAATAGCGACAAGAGAAATACAAAATCTGTGAAAATTTCACAGATGATGTATTATGCTGCTAACACAATTTATGAGATACTGATTTGTAACAGTCGGACGGACAGCGACAGGGCCTCGTATGGACTACCATGGAACCCTAAAAATTAATAATTGATAAAATTATTAATATACAAGTCATGATTTGTTCACGTTTGAATGATAAATACAGTTTGCATATTGACAAGGTCGACGTCAATCATACCTTAGCTTCAGTTTACCTTATAATGTGACTAGTGTTTATTAATATAAGTACTCAACCTGTACGTACCTACTCGTACATACATAATAATTATTGTAAGTTTTTTATGTTGTGTGTGTGTATGTATTTATTTTGTCATACTATTTTATGTATTTTTGTAATTCACATATACACTTATTATTACACCTCGTCTTAAGTACTTTCCTAATTTTGACTGATTTCTTAGCATTGGTTGTCTCGAAGAGATCGCTCTTAGCGATAAGGATCGCCAGTAACTTGTAAGTTCTTTGTGTGTTCTCTGTAATTTAATTGTATTGTGAGTGTTTTAATAAAGTGTTTATCTATCTATCTAATTGTTTAAAAGTGTCACTCCTAGGATATTATGTGCACTAGTTGTGTCCAATACAAGAAAAGCTCGGTGACTGCCTCGTTCCATTTGAAAACTTCCCAACAAGCCATGTGACCCGCCAATCTCCTTGTTCGGTCTGACAATCCGTATCCCCATAATATTATTAACTACACAATCTCATAATCTACACAAAATAAATTACAAGTCGGATGAAAGTACCAAACCGTAATAGTATTAACATCGCTGAGTACCAAGCGGTTGCACCTGCCACGTAATAGGCCCGGAATGGGTACTCTAACACGATTCTAACTTGAATCTAATAGGAAACTCTCGCATCGGCCAACACCTGCCGCCCTCCTCCAATCACATATCTGGTGAATGCTTTGATTAAATACCGATATACACCGGCGTAGATAAAATAAGATCTATTTTATTACATTTACTCATACTATGGTACCAATTTGTGTACGCCCAGACTTGGCTGCCGATAGTTTTTTGTTTTCTTTTTTTGAGTTTAGAATTAGGTGTTATTAAAAATTTACTTGAATTTGAACCTGGCTTCGTACGAAATGTGGCGATAGATTTAAAATTTCTTCTACCTATTTTTTTTTTGTGAATTTTATTTCCTCAACTTATAGAAAGTGTAATTTTAGAATCCTAGTATAGGTTATTACGTTCTGTTTGAAGCTACGTATAGACCTTATTTGTTTCTTATGCCAATGGAATCATCTTGAAGTTTTTGCCGAAATATAATGTTGTTCACACTCAATACAATTGAAATAACTATTGTTTTAAGATGGTTGCTTGCGCGAAATATTTTGATAGGCGTTATAGTTTTGCAGAGTGTAAAGTTACTTTGCGATTGATTCTGACAGAAAAATATATGGAAAGATAACATAAAAAGTAAAATTAAACAAACTTCCATAATAGAGAGTCTAATTTGAAAACCAAATAGCATGTCAAACACGTTTCCTGAATCCTTTTCCTGTGATAAATCTTAAGGCAAACATGAGTTTTACATCCTCATAGAAGGCTGTACTCGCAATACAGGATGGTTAACATATACGTAGAAAATTATTTATTTCACCAATATGACATTCTCATTTTTAAATAAAATGTAAATTTTTCAAATCAATTTTGTTAAATAAATAAACTGGTACAACACAATCTACTGGATAGGGCGATTGTGATACGAGTAAATTAAAGAATTTATTGTTCATCAACATAATGTTATTTTAACTATTATTTTTTAATAAATACTTCAACGGTTTATAATAGTTGTTTAATTAATAAAAAAATAGCTACCTTATTGGTAGCTAGCATTCATGTTATCAAAATATAATTGTGTGTATGTGTTAACTGCAAACTCTTCTGATAATTAAAGTTTGCGCGTTTCTTCTTCTTTTTCGTCGTGTCGATGGTACACTAACTTACTACAATTTTACTTACAACATAGTTTTTTTTGTTGTTGTGTGTTTTTATTTATTTTTATATTTTTAAAGTATTTAGACGGCTGTTACACCTTAATATATTAATAGTGTATTGATTGCAAGATATATTATTCTACACTTGGTACATTGTTCTTATGCGCGCTAAGAAAATATCACTTTGTATAGGGAGTGGTGTACAGGTGTGTGTAATCACGACTAGGAATTTACAGCAGGTGACAGGACGACGATCTTGGTCTATGTCTACGATTCTACAGCTAAACCAGCAGTAGAAAAGCTCAGTCTATGCCATAAAATCATCATCTTTCATTCGGCCATCAGTGGCACTGATTTTAGATGATCAGTATTCTGTGATTCAGGATACACCTTTCATTGCTAATTAAACCTATATTTGAACTATAAATATAAATGAAAGTAGTTTCTATTTGGTTCCATGATACTAGTTGATCGGTTTGATTAGACATGAGCTGCAATTTAATGTTTGCTTAAATCTTGACAGCATTTTATAAAACCTTTTTATTTAAATAAAATTATTGTCTAAAAAACAGGCAAAAGTTGGAGCTGTACAACTGTATATAAATGTATATCTAAGCTCTTGATGGCAGAGTTAGAGCTCAAATCACGTCTACCCTCAGGACTATGACCGCTTACAGACTTAGAAATAAGTAGATCTAAAAATTATTGATAATAATTATTTGATTATTACTAAGATTTAACATGAATTTGTAAGTTTCTGTCAAATGTGTTTTACTATGATCAGTTTAGACATAGGCCTCTCCCAAGGCATGCCACTTGGCCCTATCCAGTGCTTCTCTTTGCCATCCACTACCCGCTACCTACCTCAGATCATCGCTCCAACTGGTTATAGGACGTTCTACACTATGTTTGCCGAACCGATGATTTTATTCAGTTGGCTAATTTTTAGAGTTCATCACTATTTGTTACATTTAATCAAGTGTCGGTTAAAACAAGACAGCTACTAGCCTCTTTTAAACTCGCGACATTTTTGTTAGTAAAAATCTATAACCATAAACTAAAATATTACATTCTATTTTACTAATAGTTATAATAGAAATGCGATTTATTGTGAAAGTCTTTAGTTACTCTTTCACGCTCTAAACGGATGACGGGATAAAAAGTATGGATTCGAGATAGCTACTTTTTATTCTTTTGAACGCGCCGCGGAGCCTAGTAAAATATTTACAAATATTATCTGAATGAAATATCAAAATTATTGATATCTAGATTTTTTTCTTGACAAGCTATAAAATATTTTACTTTTGTTTTTTTTTTAATTATACGATAAAATATATACAAATGACACTTCTGCGCTTCAGCAGTCTACTTCGGGTATAATGGCGTAATCCTAGACGAGTACATATAAGGCATGGTAAGTAACAAGATTAAAAAGTACCGCGGCAGGTGGCAGGTGGCGTTAGAACAGCGTTAGGTGTGGGCTTCCTCGGCAACTAATGGACCACATACCTGTTATGTAGCTATATAGACACATACATATGTAGTTGGTAAGTAGCTATGGATACTCGGTAGCTTGTTTTATGGTAAGTTGAAATCTTAGCTGAGATATTTTAATTATATATTACAATATATCCATTATCGGACGAGCAGGGAGACGGCTAGGAGGCACCGCTATACAATTACAAATACAAGTTTGTAATTGTACAAATACAAGTTCCAAAAATCCGTACGAAGCGTTTCGCTTCCACATTTATTGTGCGGACCATTAAACTGTGGAACTCATTGCCGGAATCCCTGTTCCCTCTGAACTATAACCTTACTGTCTTCAAGGCGAGAGTGAATCGGTTTCTTCTAGGCAAGCGCGCTCCACCCTAGATCGCAACATCACTTAACATCAGGTGAGTTTCGATCAAGCGCTTGCCTATCCATCACAAAAAAAATACCTATAACTTCTCCTGGAAGGGAGATATGTATAACAAACAAAGCCTATAATGGTCGAGAAAGATAATTAAAAATCTTATAAATGTCTGTAAATTTCATTTTCTTTATCAATGAAACAAAGGCGAAAAAAGTAACTGAAGAAAACACTTATATAAAAGTGTTTTCTTCAGTTACTTTTTTCGCATGTTTAAACTCTAGGTTAGAGTTAAAAGTAGTACGAGTAAGACTGTTGCAAGATGGCTCTGGCATGTTCTTGATAGTTTGATGAAAAACTTTTTAAGTTTGTTAATATTTTCGTCATGAATATCGCTTGTATAAAATGAATACACTACTACTTTTACCTCTTGCAAGGAAATAAAAGTAAAGGTAAATAGTGTAAGTAATTTGTAAATAGTGTTGAGGAATTATTATACTAAGTGTGAACTGAGCTAACGGAGCGGAAATTGACTGCCGCCTTGCGACACAGTTTCCCACAAAACCTATAGCGAGCCGAAATGCTCGACTGGCACACGGCTCCAAAGTCAAAAAGTAGTTCTAATCTTAATTATGTTTTATTTAATCCGTCCTCACCACTTAGATACTTTAAATACATTTGACAGTAAAACTATTCTAGATTGTTTTTTATGATGGATAGGCAAGAGCTTGATCGAAACTCACCTGATGTTAAGTGATGTTGCGATCTAGGGTGGAGCGCGTTTGGCTAGAAGAAACCGATTCACTCTCGCCTTGAAGACAGTGAGGTTATAGTTCAGAGGGAACAGGGATTCCGGCAATGAGTTCCTCAGTTTAATGGTCCGCAAAATATAATAATGTGGAAGCGAAACGCTTCGTTCTTCAGAAGCCACCATAATTAAATTTGATGCACGCATTTTATCTGCTTGCCTCCAGCCGTACGCACAATAATCTGTCTCATTTCTTAGCTCTATCATAACTTACACTGATATACGTTTACAACACGTCTCAGTATAACATTCGTTTAATATCCTACAGTTGGGATAATATTTCAGCTCGAGTACGAGATATATTAAGTAATATGTTAAACGAGGTAAGCCATCTCGCACCTGCAACTTGTAATTTGTACTCCATGTAATGCCACCGTATTCAAAAGTGAGGAAATGATGGGCAGGATAATATAATAATATTATATTATAGTTTAAAGTGCATGCGAAGTGTTCTTTACCTAACTCGTGAATGTCACAGGATAGATACATAGTAGATCTGAACGTTGGTACTTTTGGAACTTTTCTTCTTTGGGTACGTGAATGCACATTTCTCTTTTTTTGAGTATGCAATTGTTAAAAAAAAGACTAATAAGTGCCCTATATTTTTTTACCTAGACATTAATTTCCTGATCATAGAAAGATGTATAGACATATGTCGGTTTTTCAACGTGACTAAAGTTTCTATCTACCTACCTGACATCACTTACTTGTCATCGGATTCCGTGAAATCTTAGATTAGATCTTCAGGAATTAGGCAACAGCAAAACAAGCAGCAATTACCAAGGCGAGTACCCATAAAAATTAATAAACCTGGTGTACTAAATCGAGATTTAGATCGAAGTTTCCTCAGAAATGTTTGAAATTAAATTTATTTAGTTGTAATTCTTGCCGCGTATCAAAGTAGCCGCCGAGATTACGATCTCGGAACTCTGAGATCAACGTCCTAACACTTGTAATGCATTTATCATAAAATAAATATCAGAGCGCGGCGGTGTTATATAAAATGACAGTTATTTTATTAATCCGCCTCCTAATTTAATGGTGGAAGAAATATTTTAATTGCCTCCAGCCATTACAGTGAACATGCAATCACAATCACACCTGTGCGTGTACGGTATTCGTGTTAGGCCGAGAGACCAGTGGCCGAACAGAGATTGGAATAAATCTGTCGCCTACGTAGAAAGAGGGACCATACACAATTTAAAATTATATGAAAATTCTAATTTTAAATAATGATCGTAATTTTCCATGCCCGAAGTTACATAGGATGACGTGATGACCAAATCTGGTATCCGGAAATAAGATATTAGACCTTCACAGAGTTAAAAGTTGAGCTTTGCAATGGTGATAATCAGACGGTTTCTTTTTAACAGATAAATTGTATTTTTAAAATTCGATTTTTCGGGATGATTTTGCAAGAACTAGGTCAATTTAAAATCGATTTTTTTCCTTACCATAATATCTAATTTAATTGTAGAAGGTAAACATTATCAAAATTTCCTCAGACATTGGAGTTCGTGCCTTATCTTCAGGCCTCCTCATTTGTCGTCGGTAAATGGAAGTGTCACATTCAACGTTAGCTCAATATGCTTTTTCTTGACTCGATTAAAGACAAAACTTGAGAGTTGTCGAGGAATTTCGTATCTATCTGCGAAGTTGCTAACAATTCCTTTTATGGTTCTACCTAAATAAAGAACAGTGCTACATTTATTGTTGTGTTTTAAAAACAAAATTTCTTTTCATGGTTCTGCTTAAGAGACTGGCGCTACGTTTATTATTATTAGTCACAAATACATAAATCATTAAAAAATATATCCACCAAAATGGCGAACCATTAAATTAAGCTTATTTGAAAAGGTTTCCATTGTTTTGAGCTAGAATTCTGAGCCGACAAAGGCTTTTTTTGCGAATGTTGAAGCAAAAACTAAATTGTTTCTAATCTCCTTAAATAGACCCAAGATTCCGGATTGCATAACTCGACGACGTTGATAAATTTCGATGCCTCGGGTTTTTCCAGCAACTGGTTTTGTCAAGAGACAACTGTGGAATTTGTGACTAGGACTTTTGTTATTAAGCAGGATTTTGGTCCTAATTATTGAGTAAGAAGTCTTGACTTATTGTGGCATAAACGTTCAGCAACAGCAAACATTAGGATCTTCTTACAATTTTTAGGACAGTGGTGGCGATTCAGCGGCACACACGACTAAATTAAATTTAAAGAAGTCCCGTCTCTTTTCATCTTAGGTGGCCAGAAAGAGACGGCACGTTCTGCACCATAGTCAAAACAACTAAAATCACGTCAAATGTAGAAAATATAGGCGACTTTAGAACGCACTCACTTGTATCACCTCTAAAACTGCCTACACATTCCATATTTGACGTGATTTTAGTTGTTTTGTCTGTGGGTCAGAACGTGCCGTCTCTTTCTGGCCACTTAAGATGAAAAGAGGCGGGGCTTCTTTAAATTTAGTTTAGTCGTGTGTGCCGCTGAATCGGCACCATTACCTATTTAATAAGCAGTAACTTGTATTTTTTTAAGTAAACTAGGCTGCGCCCCTCTGTGTTACCCGCGTTAATCCTGGACAAAAGAAGTTAATCCAGGATAAAAAGTAGCCTATGTGTTAATCTAAAGTCTTACCTATCTTCATAGTAAATCTCGTCAAAACCGATCCAGCTGTTGGAACATAAAGGAGTAACATAGATTTTGAAGTTAAACTAAACTTCGAATGACTTAAATGTTCCCAGATTAGTTGGTAATTGAATTTGTCTTAGCTCAGTACACGTACTAGTTTTGGCTATACTATAACTAGCTACACCTAACACTAAACAGGGTTACAAGTAAAAACACTAATAAATATAACATAAAACAAGTAGGTTATTAACGCAGGTATCAAATTAGTACGAAGTGTACGTCCGGGCGCTTCTGTTGTCCGGCTGTTAGTTTTTTTTTACATAGAATAACAGAGAGTGAAACGCCACGAGTCAGCGACTTGGCTTTAATATTCCTAGGCTAATAACTTTTAGATATTCGCGAAACAAAAGTCAGCAGTTCCATTCAATAAGTTCGTAGAAGCTCGGCAAAATGTATGTTGTCCCAGATTTTATCGTGAATATATCTTTATTATACAACCACAAAAATATAATATTTAAAATGAAAAACTAATATAGAATATGCAAAGTTTTCGGACAAAAGTTGTAAGTTCGGATGTACTATAGACCCTTATAATGTTTATGCGTTAGTGTCCAGTAACCCAGTACAAAGTGGTGTAGGTCCGAAGTTCCGCGTTCGGCAAGGCTGCTTACCGACCGGCCGTCGCAGGAATGCAGCTAGCCTGCATTAATTCCAAATGATTTGCAGCCCTCAGGTTTATAAGCTCTAGAGGTGAGTTATTTATTTACTCAGATATCGATAAGTTATTTTGCCAATACGAGTAATTTATCTTATTTCTTTAAAGGGTTGTATGTCCTTACCATGTGTTGATTAAAGGCCGTGTCTTTTCGAAGCCATCCCTTCCTTCTAAGTGGTCAAGCCCTGGTGGTAAGAATTTTCAAGCCGCCCCAAGATCTCGTACTTGGCTTAACGACTGCTAGTACTAAGATTTACAACCGGGATCTACAATTAAATGTGTTATGCGACCCACGGTAGCGCCCAGTTAAAATAAAACTTTTCAAAGACAATTTTGTGCATAGTCACCCATCCAAAGATTGACCGCATCAACCGTTGCTTAGCCACAATGACGTGTGATCCCCTTAGTAAGCCGAGCTACAGACGCTACAAGCTATGCCTACGATGCTATATCTTTAAAGTACATTAAGCTTTCTACCTCGGTCTCTTAATCATAAGAAAAACCTTAAAAGTATATTCAAATTATATAAGTACCTTTTTATTATGTTTATCGTAGAATTTGTAAAGAAACCTAGAATAATCAAACATTTATTTATCATACAAAGCAAAAATTTTAAAAGGATTTCATATCGATAAAAATGTTGGATAATTTATAAATGATTAAACACTAGTAAGTAAATACAAGGTTTACGTCACCCTAGCCCTACAGCCGCTAGGTTTCCTACAGACAAAAGATAACATAGAACCGTTATTATAAAGTCTGGATATATATTTGCCTAATATTCTGAACTGAATTGTATATTATAGAAATAGCAAAATACTTATTATAGAATCAACGTAAGTTGCTCACAATTCAGTTCGCCCCGGATAGGAAGAATCCAGTCCTACACCAACCAATGGCTTGTTTTCAAGTAATGTGTGGAGCTTGCTGTTTGTTGCACTTGTGACTTTCCCATGCATTACGGGAAAACTCACACAAAATCCGAAGACGTATGTCATCAGCCAATCCGCTCTTGTTCTGAGTGGTATTATGGCCTAAATCTTTCTCCTCAAGAGTAAAGGTCCACATTCTCAGAAGTGGTACGTAGTACTAGTTATTATTCTGTGGAAGTGGGAACGTATAAAGAAGGTTACCTATACTTATTGAGTTTAACGCCTGTGACCAATGCTTGAGCATGAAGATGTATTGTTATAATGCTAATTATTGACAGGAACAATAAGTCTTGAAGAACGTACGTAGCGTGCAAGTGCATATACTTTTGACCCTGTAATTACAAATGTATAAGTAATAATCTTTTAGTACATCTTACCTCACATTACGCTAAATCTGCTCCTTTTGTGCATATACTACCTATACATCCCTTATGATTTTTGTATGTAATCACTTATTATGTAGGTGTACTTTCTTTCTTTTTTTAGACAACTAATACTGCTTTATCCGGCTGGAACTTTAGGTAGGTAAGTATATTATTTTGTACTTAGCCTTATTATAAAACAAGGTGCGCCCCGCGGTGCTACCCGCGTTAATCCAGGACAAAAATAAGTTAATTCGAGATAAATAGTAGCCTACGTGTTAATCCAAAGTCTAGCCTCTTCATAGTAAATCTCATCAAAATCAGTCCAGCCGTTGAAGCGTTAAGGAGTAACATAGGTTTTAAAGTTATTTACGTATCCCACAGGAACCACAATTGTTTTCGCGATAAAAAGTAACCTTTGTGGTAATCCAAGGTCTACTCTATTTTCACACAAAATTTCATGAAAACCGCTTCAGCCATTTGAGCGTGAAGAAGTAACAAACTTACACACTACCTTTCGCATATATAATATTAGTGGCATTAACTAACTAAATCAATAACTTTCACATTTCATACCGATCAACAAATAGAAAAAATCTATTGGTTTTTTACTAATATTTCCCAATGATAACTTGGACAACATTTACAAAGCTTCTTACGAATCAATTCTTTTCCTTTTTTATTGTCTAAGTTATTATAATATGTACCACATACAAATTAATATAATTTGTTTATATAAGTACTAAGCGGTACTCGAACACCAATTACTTTATTAAATGAACATGTACCAATCTATTTACGATCTTTATCGGACATAGAATCACAGAAATCAGTAATCAAATCAAACCCCATTACATGTTTTACTCCCACCCAATATAAGGAAATTAAGATTGCACATCGATAGCAAGTATTAGTAGATACAGGCTTATCAAATATACATATTTGTTATATATTATTTTTATATTTGTATTTTTTAATAATACTCGTATTTTGTATTATTATTAAAAATACAAATATAAAAATAATATATAACAAATATGTATATTTGATAAGGCTGTATCTACTATAGTGATATCGCATGAGGTATATAATTGACCGATCCAAACAAATAGAGAAAATGCATAAGCAATTGTTCAACCAAAACAACATTCTTGACTCAGTGTTAAGGGAGATAATAGGTGGAACAAACAAAAAAAAAATGGTTGCCTGTAAAGTCGGTTTTACGGGCGAAGATTTTACGTGACAACGTCTGCCGCGTGCTGCGCGCGCGGCAGACCGATCATAGTTGAGTGGGAGAGAGACGCAAGGCATTCGGCGGGCCTCTCTCTCGTTCGGTGACTCATCGTAACGTTACCGGGCGTTACACTTTTTCATAAGTGACTCCCAGCCGCAACCTAATTTAAGACGTTGTCACGTCAAAAAAAACAAATGACTAAGTGCTCGCAAAAAATCTCTCACCGCATAACTGTATCCGCGTTTCTCACGTTATCGCATTCAATATCGACAACTAAACGCAACACCGACTTGTCGGTCAACTCGACGCAAGCAAATTAATAAATGAATACCATAACCTGCGGTAGTAAGCGCTGGCGACGACCAGGCGGCTGAACACCTGCGTACGCGCATCTCTGCAACCGACATGCCAAACTCAATCTTATGTCGAGCAACTAAGGTTGTAAATAGCTTGGCCGTGACATATTCTCTCATTACGAATCACGGATGTAGCAAACAAACCACACAAAACATTGTACCTTTAACAGCAAACTTGGGTTTTACGGTCAATGAATGACTATAAAGATTCCTTAGCAGGACTGGACAGGAGTTTTGAAACTTTAACCGCGTGAGGATCGAAAGTTTTCGGGAGTTTTAGGAAGGTTTTAGTCATGTTGCAATTACCTTCAACAAGCCTAATTCTATTTACAATAATACGAGTAAGTGTGAATTTTGTTTTGTTTGTTTTGTGATTGGTTATAAAATAGTTAAAATACGTTGTTTTTTTATAGCAATTTCCGAATAAAATATGATGGATTTGGATATTTTACGTGTAATTTAATACTTTGGGTACTTCACATCATCTTATAATTATTTATGATAAAGAAAATAATAACAAAATATGAGATATATATGTGTAACTCTTAACTTAGATGTATTATCATCACCTAGTAGCGCCACCAACCTAAGTTCTGATAAAAATAACTAGATGGCGCTGTCAGACTTGCAACGAAAAAAACTAGAGTAAAATTCTAGTTTGCACAAACAGAAACTTCCAAAACCATAATTTTACAATATTTACTCACATAATTCAATTTTACCAAGAAAAAATATTATTTTAGCACAAATAAATTCGCTATTTACATATTGTAGACCTTTTAAAGTACAATTCTGAATCACGCAAACGAAGTTTCTTGTACTAATAGCAGCTGGTGTGATTAGTGTATTGGTGACTGTAAGGTTTCCGGCCAGTTCAACCTCGGGGTCACATACTGAGTTCTTGTAGCTCCTTCACCCTGTGGAAAGTCCCCGGAGAGAAGACGGAAAGCGTCGCAGCATAATAGCTGTTTTTCAGACGATTTGACGTAGGGAGGGTCAACCTGTGCGTCAGAATGTCTGTCGTTGCTCAGAGCAAAGTCAATGTTGTAAGGCTTTCGTGCCTAACGAAATGGGGCTTACTCGGAAGGAAACCTTTTTTTGCTTTTTTATTTGTTTGGTACCTTCCAGGTACTTTGTTAGTCTAGTGCTCAGTGTAATTTGTTGTTTAAACACACAATAATTTTGTTTTTGTAGTTATTTGGTCAAATATTATAAATAATTGTATATTATATTTTTCGTGTAAATAAATCCACACAAAATTAAATGAATCCTATTCGTATTGTGTCTGGAAATTTTTCATCACAATCGATACAATTTTACGATAGAATAAAAATTTAAATTATTGGGTACAGGTGAAACATTTGATTTTTATATCAAGAGTATCTCTAAAAATAGAAAACCTTTTTGCTTTTTTATTGCTTAAATATATTTAGGTACCTATCAGGTACTTTGTTAAACATAAAATAATTTTGTTTTGTTATAATATTTGTGTATAATATTTTTCGTGTAAATAAATCCTCACAAAATTAAATAAATCCTATTCGTAGTGTGTTTTGAAATTTTTCACCACAATCGATACAATTTTACGTTACAATAAAAATTGAAATTATTGGGTACAGGTCACAAACATTTGATTTATTATATCAACAGTGTCCTAAAAATAAATGAAGCAAAAATAAACACCAAAAATGTTTTCACAAATTATTGCCCCCAGAGAGATTTGAACTCTCGACCCCTGGTTTACAAGACCAGTGCTCTAACCCCTGAGCTATGGAGGCGTCGAGTGCCTTGTTGAAATTAAATATCAATTTCCCAACGTAAAATTATCAAGATATCAATTTGTTATCATAGTAGTATTATTATGTGTTTCGTGATCAATACGGAAGTTGATAATTATTTGAAATGTAAATTTTATCGCTGTTTTTTAATTAATATTTGATAAATACGTATTCTATAATGGGAAATATTTTAATGAATACAAGTTATTTTAGTAAACATGAATTGGATTGAATTTTATAAAATGACACCGAAGCTCAATCGTCATAATTATATATATAGTATGTACGTAAAATATAGGTAGGTTGAATTATAATATTGTTTATATACATATTGGGGTACTGAGGCCAAGCTTTTTATTGCTGAAATTTGACTTAGAGAGAGATCGGATGAATTGCGTTCCGGATCGTACCTGCTGGCACAAAGGCTATCCAAAGCTATACAACGCGGCAATGCCACGAGCGTTATGGATACCTTCTCGTCAGGTTCTGTCCGGAGTAGCCATTTATTAGTTTTGTTAGTGGTTTTGTTATTCGTTTTCATATTATTTTAAATTTTATTTATGTTTGTCTGTATGTTAAAAATTGTAATAATAGTGATGAAAATAAATTGTATTGTTTTTGTAAGTTTAATGAATCGATAAAATTACGTTGTTAAATAATTAATTATTTTGATCGAAAGCAAGCACAGGCACTACTTATAACAAAGAAACACAATTTAGTTGAAAAGTAAACATGTTATCATTAAAATAAAATGGTATGTGAGTAAGTACAGTTACAGAACAGCTCGCTCGGCTCGGGTAATTAACTTTTGCGTAAATAAGCAAAAATAAATAATAATTGAGATCGGGAACCATACCGGCGGGCTTGACCACTGATGAGAAAAGATAAAGACACAGCTTGTGAAAAAAGATGAATCCATTGCAACTGGTTTAAAAATAAATGTACAGTTGCCTTTACTGCTATTTTATTTTGATTAATAGTTCACGCATGTGAGATCGATCATAGTTTTTATAAAAAGCAATTGCAGTACTTGTTTTGATGTCTTTATTTTATACTTTGTGAGTAGCATTACTAGTTTAGCATAACCAGCCAACTTTACGTTCCCAATTCTGGGACTCGGGGCCTACTCTCACTAGAAGAGAGATAGAGGCCACATTCCACCACGCTGGCCAAGTGCGGGTTGGCGGATGACACACCTCTTTGCTTATTTTGGTCTACAAACGTGTCGGTTTGTTTTCTCACGATGTTTTCAATCACCGTAAAGCGAGTGCAAATCCAGACATAACTTGAAAAACAGGTCATTGAAGGGCTGAGATCGAACCTGCTGTTAGGACTTCTACTTTTCTATCGGTTTGATAGAAAAGCAGATGTTTTCCTACCTAGTCACACTCGCTAACATTATACTAGTTTTAACCTATTGACTCAGGCGTTATCTACTTTGCGGAAATTAATTGTAAATAAACGACAAAATTAAATATTTAGTGTATTTCCGCTGTGATCTGAAACCCAAATTAAGATAAGTAAAGGAACAATTAAAATAATTTTGAAAAAATTGGTATGTTCCTCCGACCGACCATCGTAGTAAAATATTTTAATTTTTTCCTAATTTGGGTTTCAGATCACAGCGGAAATACACAAAATATTTAATTTTGTCTTCAATTACTCGTTTTATATTATTTTTAGAGTGCGGGGTGTAAAATAACAATACACAAGGTTATAAGACAGAAGAACACAAGAATCCGAGTTGTTAATACTCGTACTGCCGAATGCATTATTGCTGGCATATCTACAGTTTCGTAAATAATTTCATCCAATACAGCGAGGTGGGTAAATGATCAGTGTAGCGGTACGGTACACGATGCCCATAAACGGTGGCCATAATGATACACAATTTCAGACCACCACTCTGTTCCCGGACAGTATTTAGGTACGATACAAGTATTATAGGTATGTATACAAAGTTGATCCGAATAACGGATTGAGTTTATTTTCCTCAAAACCTTAATTGTTTATTTTGAACACTTATAATAAGCTTTATTATCATATTCTGCGGGGCTCAGTGCTCAACCAAGCGTACTTGGTATTATAAGTAAGGTTTTTAAGTAAGTTTCTATTGTAAATTGTACGTATTAATTATCTTTTTGTTATAAATATTCTTTATTCCTAATTACAGAATTCCTCCAATCCACTTACCTAAGTCAATTACACAATATTGAATAACTTGCACAGGTTCTGCCTTACTACGACTAAAAAGGTCAAGATCCTGATTCTTTTTAAGCAATTCATTAAACATGACCATACATAGCTTTCTGTAAGGGAGCGAGCCGAGCCGATTTAAGGAATTTACAGAATATACAGAGTCACGCAATCTACTATCGTTATATCACTATGCGACTGCAGAACGTTGCGGAATTTGGCTGGCAGCTAGGCTGTATGCAAGATTTGCAGCGCCATCTAGGTTTCATCGGTAATTATGGCAAACTTCCGCACCACGTTTTATTGTATGGGAATCAGCAATGCTCTCTTGTATTCTGATCTGATCCCAGATTGAATGCTGTTACAGCTTACGAACCAATCCAAGGGCTCGTAGCTAATCTAATGTTTCTTGCAAGCTCATCCACATATTGGCAATTACCCTACACTCAAGCTAACGCATAAACCATGGCAGATGGCCGCATAAAAAATAGAAAATCAGTCCCTGCGTAGATTACATCCGATGCAGAAACCATGTCCTTATGTGGTACGGAGGTTACTACGAGCTTTGATCTGGATTTTTTTTTTGGGGCCATGGGGACCGGGAGCTAAATGTTTATTCAATGATCTAAAGAAGCGATTGGTCGACGCTACTCGTGACCAAAATGCCGGCCTCTACTTTGCACAGCGAATTAGCGTTGCTATAAAAAGAGGCAACTCGGCTGGCATTTAGGTACTCTTCCCACTGGCACTGGTTTTTTAGATTAGATATACTTTTAATTTAAATAATTCTAGATTAGATTTACATTTAGATAAATTAGACATGATATACATTATGTATATTCAAAAGAGTTTATTTAGTTTATATTAAGTAAGTTAAGTTAATATTACTTTTGTTATTGTGTTCTTCAAAAGACAGCAATTTATTATAATAGCTGGTTATGTGTCTGTTGGAAAACGTATGCTTTCCAATGTGACGACCCCTGGTTTGATTCCGGCCCTACACCAATAATTAGTTTTTGAAGTAAGATGTGTATTTGCACTCTCTTTACGGTGAAGGAAAACATCGTGAGGAAACCGACATGTTTGAGGACCACAATATCCTTAGACGAACGTCTTTATGTGTGAACATCATCACTTGGACCGCGTGGTTGATTATGCCCTATATCTCCTCGTTAGTGAAGGCTCCGAGATCCAGCAGTGTGAACGTATAGTGGGCTGCTTATGCTATGCTTATAAATCTTTGACTGATTTCAAAGTTTGAAGCACTGAATCCTTTGAACAATTATGAATTAGCTATAATTATTTTAGAATACAATAGAACAGAATAATAAGTTAATGCTCCGAATAAATAATTTTCAAATTATTATTTTATTTTAAATCAATATTACGACAGCACTAAACCGCGGAAATAATTCCCTCTAAATTTGCTTAGGTAGGTTCATTTATGTTAGGCTGATTGTGCTTCATGACTGCAAATGTCCGAATAGTACAAAAAGTATGATTAAAAGTATTAAAACCATGATGGTTTTAGATCGTTAGTCCCCAAGCATGCAAATTGGCGATGGCGAGAATGGTAGTGCTCTACTTCGGCCAAGTTTGGTCATCGTCCATCGACCATCTGGCTATCCGATGCGATTAGATTTTCAGTACTAATTAATTTATAAATAGATAGTGAGTAAAATAGTGGCATGCTGGACATATTTTACGAAATTGAGATACAATAACTTTTTAAAGATGCCTCATCATATTATTGACAATGTAGAACGATTTTATGTTAAAAAAATAATCAACTGTTTACGTTCAATACATTATAGTCATGCGAAAAAGAAACTTTATAAGATGAAAACACGTTATTAATACGCTGATTAGACCGTTTTGGTCCCAGATTCTTTTCAAGTCTAAGGTTTTTTTTCAATTAACTAATTTATTTTACTTTCACTGTATGTGTGTAGATTATCTATTTCTGTTGTACCTACCTGCTTACAAATGATTATTACAGAAAAAACAATTAAAATACTATATACAAACTTAAAGATAATAAGAAGAGAACAAGAAAAATCAAAACACTACAATTTAAATTAGTGTAAGCTCACCATCCAGGCTGTCGCTGCGGGGCAGAGTTCCCAAGATGCTGGCAGCATTGCCCCGTTGAACAGGTAAACTTAGTCTTTGTAAGAAATAGCTGGCAGCTCTTGGACATCCAGAGGCAAGGACCAACCGCTTCTTGTTTAAATAGATAAAGTATTTTGAATAGTACCTGCTTACATTATACATGATTTATTATAACAGCAACAGTAAGTAGCTACATAATACGAATACAGAACAAATAGCTACATGTTGAAGGGACATTAATGGTCTGATTACTCCACAGGAAGTGTCCAAGTTAATAAGGAAGTACCCATGTCCGTTATAGCTGTTCTCTACTAAAGTTATCTTGTACAGCGATTAGTTTGATTAGACATGTTGGCCATTTCCGCTTTCCTATTATGAGGGAAACTTTAGTTATTATCAATTGAAAAACGATTTCTTTAATGTGTAGTTGACTAGTTTTTTGAATTGGATAACCATTTGGGCTGGTAAAAATAAGAAGTGCAGCGTTATTTTTTTGTTTCTAAGCTATATACGGTATACGTGTCCATTTTTTTTGGTAATATAAAAAAATAAAAAGTAAGTAGGTGGAAATAGGTAAGCGTGTAACGTAGGCCATAGTATTGTTTAACACCAGGCAAGCTGTAGTCAAACGCATACCTATAAATTATAAAAAAAAATGCCAATATCGGATTTACACTTCTTTAAATTCTTGAATATGCTACTGTTTTATTTAATTCTGCACACGAAAACCGCAAGCACCTTGACATCAGATGATTTGCCTCCAATTAAAAGTTACGAAGTGAAAAAGTATCTCGACCAATTTCAATTCCATTCGAGAATTATTGCTGGCAATGGGCAATTTCGCGTGTTTGGTAACAGACAGCAAAGAGAGACGGTTTTGATCGGCAATTAATTAAGCCCGGGCCTTGCATCGCCCGAGGCACGCTACTGGTGGCAAATGCGATCAAGAAATACCAGAAACAGTTTACTCCTTTATCACAATGAGAGCTCCTTTAGCTTCTTCTTCTTCTTTACCTTATCCCACTTCATGTGGGGTCGGTACAGTATGTATGCTTCTTCCATACATCTCTGTCATTCGTCATCTCTGTATGAGAGCTCCTTTAGCAAATTGAAAAAGATCGACCAAGTTATTTTAGAAATAATCCTACTAATCTCACAAATGCGAAAGGTTGTGTGTATGAATGTTTCTTACTTCTCACGCTTGAACGACTGGGCTGATATCGATGAAATTTGGTAAGGAAAATTTTTTAAATCCTGGTTTAACAAATAGGCTACTTTTTGTTCCAAATTAACTCAGGTTACACCGCCATCTAGTAATTTTGTAATAATGCCATTAGGATTGAATATGTATTTGTTAATAGATAAATTATACAAGTCATAAAATATTGTTACATACACATTAAGGATATACGTATTGATTTAAAATTATAATATGACACGTTTAAGGAAGAAAACAGGAACGCAGATTCCATAAAAATAATGTTGATAAGAAAATAAAAGCATTACTTAGAAAGTGATTAGAAATAAGTATTAAAAAAAAAGTTAAATATCGTATTTCTGAGATTGATGAAACATCGTAATTTCAAGAGTTCCGGCTTTACTAAGCTAAACTATAATCTAAGTACTTAGCATGCTAGACTAGACTTTGTACCGATTTACATTTTAATGCGATAAAGTAAGTAATAAGGTCTTACTTTGTAGTCTGTACTGTATTCAGACACTTACGATCGTGGGTGCAAAAGATAAAGTACTCACATAATAGATAATATAATATATGTTACAGAATATTGCTTTGTTTCAAGTACGAGTACATACACGTTCGAACGGAATAACCTTTTAACATACTATTCTCATGAATACATTTTGGAAGTAGTGTAGTTAAATTTTTAAGGCAATAATTTATAAGTAAGTTAGGTGTAAGTTTCCCTTACGAGTTGTTAAGTTAGTTAGGTTGTTTAGTAAGTTACGTGTAAGTTTACCTTAAAATAAAATAAATCGTTCTTTATTTTGAAACTAATAAATATGTGGATCTTTTTCAAAGTGCAATTTGTTTACATTTAATGGGCTTGCGCTTGATCGCAATACACCTTTCTATTTACAATTCCTGATGGTGCGCGACATTTTAATCTAAAGCGTGCTTGGCGAAAAACTCGTTCACTGTTATAAAAATAGACTATGGATGGATGAATACTGCACCGAACTAAAACAGAAATTTACCTGCAAATTTATCTTCTAGCGAACCTTGTCTACCTTCAGATTGCATTAAAGATTAAGATGTCGTGCCAAATCACTCATAACGTACTTCCTCCAGGCTCGGCCAAACGTTCCTGTCAGTATACTCGTATCTCGGCGGTCCGTCTGTCTGTCTGTCCAGCAGAGCGAGGACTCTCGGACGTGCCGCGACAGCCGGTCCCCGCCTGACGCCGTATCATCTTACTCACATGTAAAGCCTGAATACAATGAATAATTATTATTCATCAGACGAACTTAAGTGAAGTTTGTTGTAATTTGTAAGATAGAAGACGATTACAATGTCTTTGAAATTCGAATTAAAAAAAATAGTCATTCCTAGGTCTCTATGACATCCGTGTGAAGGTTAAACGTAGCCAGAGCATTAATTGTTTGCAAAAAGTTTGTTTGAAAAAGCATAATATGTATAATAGTCCTAGAACTCAGGCTTAGCAGTCTTACTTTTACAATATTATTACCCTGTCACAAATTCTAAATGAGTGTAATTCTGAACTCAAAGGATGTTATAACATTTTTCTGGTGTTTACACCAGGATAAGATGTACACTAGTGTGTATCAATGTGTTAGTATTATTTTTTATAGAAATTAAGATATTTTAAAATTGAACTGAGTTGAGTCTTACTGTTAGTTCTATGAAAACCAGAACAAAAGGTTTTAGGTACTGTGCGGTATACGAACAAATGTAGCTTATTTGTGTAGTAAGTATTATAGCAAATTGCAAAAATAAGTATTTTCCAAAATGTTAGAAATATGTCAAAGTAGTCGAACCACACCTACTGAAATAAAATCCTTAGTGGCACAAAGTTGTTTCAGAAACTTCTAATTAGGATTATTATCTTAATCTTAAAAGAAAGATGCAGTATGTCGTTTATTAACCTATGTAATGTAACCCCTCCTTTACCACCAGTCTGCTCGGTTTCCATATTCTGTCGTGTCCGAGTCTCGTGTCTGAGTATCGAATGCCTCCATGGTTTTATGAGACGAGCCGAGGTGACGTTAGTATGCCGATAAGGGTATACGGTTGCTTCCGAGAAAGCCTCCATGTAAGGCCGATTAAATTGAGACCGACCTGTAATAGGAAATTCAAGCCAAGTGACTGACAATTACTGTGGGTTATAAAATAACTGGCCCGAATCCAAATTACAAGTACGATCTCGAAAAAAGTTGTTGATGAACCTTCGGAAACCTGTTCCGCGATCATTTTACACAAGTCTTTGGAAGTTCACTGGCAAATGTAACTGTTGCTGTAAGAAAATCCTTGGCGAATTTAAATATCGGTACGGTACCGTATAATCGAACTGACATATTTTACATACGAGAAACGGGAACGCAATTTATAAACATTGGTGCGACTGTAAAATAGCAGTCAAGTCAACATTAAAATAAGACGTATTGTGAACTGAATCCAGATCAGAAGCATCAAAAGCAAACGTGCATATAAACAATCTACATATTCTGCATCGTCATTCTATAGCCTTACTGCAATTTAACTGCACTGTCCGTTATTTATTACTTGCTAAAGACGGGTTTGTACGCAGTAGTGACAACTTTTCATTACAGAATGGGCAAGAATCGCTTAAATACTTTTTTAGAACTCACAAATCGACAGCCAGGACAGTAGAGGGTCATTACGATAATGTTAGAGCGTTAGCTGCTGTTAACTGCCAAATATGATCATGTTACCATTACTAAACAATGCACTGGTACCGTACCAGTAGTGCGAACTGTGTATGACCGTGGCTTATGACCAAATTGGTGTCACAGACGGACCGGCGCCTTCCGCGTAGAACAAACCAAAATTGGAATAGATTTCACGCACCACCGCCGTCGCTTCCGGAGGTGCGTTCACACGGTCACCACCCCCGATTTGGACAATAGTCGACGTCGTGGGACTGATTTTATGGTAATTTCCCAATTCACTCCGGTCGCCACCCGATTATCAATCGATTTGACTTTGTAATTGCAATCACGGTGCACGCGCTTTCCCCTTTATTTAGCACCTATGAGAATGCACGCGATCGTTACTGGTGGATTGAAGTTTATTGAGTTGTTGGTATTCGTTTTGGCTAGCATCCATCGGTGATCATTGTTTAAGTGAACTGTATGCAAGTTCTCAGTCGAGATAACGGCACTTTTAAATGAAGTAACTGGTTTGCGAGATGTGTCCCGCGGAGGCGTGAGAATACCAACTCTCTGGATGTTCTCAGGGCCAGCTCGTGACGTCAGCACTGCACCTGCGTGACCTGCTCTGGCGACAAAAAGACAATGTCGTTAAAGTGTTTATCCAATTGCGGTTTCAAGTTCGTACAAGTTCTCTCAAGGTTGATGCAATTGGACGTAGGCGGTTATCTCGATGTGAACGGGAGAGGTCGTAAAAACTTCACGTAAACAACATTTAATAAGGAATCCAAATGAGAATAAATTGATTTCGATAAGTATTGGAGACGATAAAAATGCTGCAACGAAGTGGACGTTGATAGTACCAAAGCTGAAACACAGCTTGTTATGGAAGTGAACGACTTGGAGAGGTGAACGGGTATATCGAAAATCATGAAAGTGAGCCGATATTGTTAAATTGGCCTCCATTCGCAAATGACGGTTATCAAGAGCGGATCGGCTCCGCAAATACGCCCGTATTTCAGAAAGCGGTCGACATTTCTCAGCATTTAATCCAATGAACAATAACGTTCATTAGCGCCACACTGCACGAGTGTTCGGGGACCAACTATAAATTAAAGGATATCGATGCAATCTGCGAAAATACTTAACAAAGTCTACGAAACCATGCGAGGAAATTAAATGGCCTGCATGTTACGATCAGATAATACTCATGAATTGGATAATTAAGCGTTGTGGGTTCCGTGCATTGATGGCATGGCTGGGGCGTCATGCGGTTTCCAATTACGAGTACTTATATCAAGGAACCATAAGTGTATAATATGTTTATTACGTCTTTACGCTTAAACGGCTAACCAGATGGATTAACATATAAGCAACTTTTTATCCCGAAATCAATTGTAGTTTCCGTGGGATATAGAAATAGATTCAGAATATATGTTGCTTCACGTTCCAACGGCTCGACCAATTTTGATGAGATTTACTATGAATATTGGTTAGACCTTGGATTAACACATAGACTACTTTTTATCCCGGATTAACGCGGGTAACACCGCGGGACCCAGCTAGTATACATATACTACCTTTGTTGTATACTTTACATAAAAAGTAAGTACAGTATTAAGTCAGAACTGTTTCAACCAGTCAGTTTCAGAGTCAGAAACTGGTTTAGGTATAAAGTCTGTATCTGTCGGAATCGTGCTCACGGCCTTTATAACTTACTGGACAATGTCCCGCAAATGCGTTCTGAGCATGAAACGCGAAAGGCGATTACTCATCTATACGACAGCGATATTCACTCGAGTAATCTGATATCGGTACCTCTAATCATCGACTGACACAATTATCTTTGGTTGAAGTCGATGGTTCGCCAGATAAGTGAAGACTGTGCTTTATTAGCGGTGATGTACTCGTACTGTTTTTACTAGCTTTCTCTTTATTGTTGCGCTTGTTTTTAGTATACTTATAAAATAGGGTTTATCACGATTCTTGAATAATTCAAGATGGCAATCTTTTTGCACTAAACTGTATCTGCATTAGGTATGTATTCTTTAAAAAAGTTCATGTTTTTAATGGACAAGATTTAGGAATCAATATGGCATCTGAAAATAATTTGAATGTGAAAGCTTTATGCTGCGCAAAGCCTAGAGCTTACTTAGGAAAAGTTTTAGCAATTAGGAATATTATTTTCTCTCAATTGGCGGTAGAAATGAAAGCATCTAATAGTTTGTTCTGACAGATATCTTGTTGATTGTCAGTGCATACTATGCATGCACCATTTCGGGCCAGTGTCGCTGATAGGTGTTGTTATGGACCCTGCTGGTCACACGCCTAGTTCTTCTGTGTCAAAAAACTGAAAATAAAGACAATCAGTCAAGCTGTATTCACTTGCTAGTATGTGACTTGTTTGTTACACTACTATGTCAAAAAAGTATCTTTTAGCATAGTGTCGCGGCCCGCGCTTTATAAACATCAAACAAAAAAGCCTCAACATTATAAAATCAGCAAGTCGCGATGCTGACCGCTTCCTTCCATATTAATGACATTGCCATACTTGTACAAGTAGATATTGATTTAGAATAAGTACTTGTACATAATGAAGACACCGTGGGAACGCGGGCAGGTGTCTGGACCGTGGAGGATACGTGTCCTGCGTCCGAAGAGATCTCGGCTACCGAAAATATGCACATTTACATAAGGCTGTTGTGAGAGGTAAGTGGATATGAATCATATTTATCACGAAGATAAAGTCCTTTAAAACGCTGCGTTATGCTTGTAATGAAGCCATGAAAAAAATATATATTTTTTTTGGAGGTACGAAATAAAAATAAAGAAATTGTGGTTGGGCATCTTCTGACGTTCTAGTTTTGCTACCAACCACCCTCAAGTTTATCAATCTGTCGCCAAGCATCTAATGGTGTGTTCAGACAGCCTCTTTGAGAGCTAATATTCTAGACTAGACATGCTCCATCAAACCAGAGAGTCTCTGAATCGTGTGGATACACGCCCTGCTGGTACAAAGCTGCACGGTGTAAAAAATCTTATCTTAATAAAGTGTATTTATGAGCTATGAAGTCAGAAATTTTGGGCATAAGTCATCATCATCATCATCAACTCGTCTAAGTCCACTGCTAGACATAGGCCTCTCCTAAGTCACGCCACTCAACCCTATCCTTGGCATCTCGTCTCCTTCCACCATCCGCTTTGTTCCGTATCCGGGCATAAGTAAGTATACTCGTATTGCTTAAATATCGTATTTGCTTAGAACACGGTGCTCAACAACCACTAGAACTATCACTAAAAGCTGATGCCATTATCTGATTCACAGTTAATAGATATATTTCATATCTCCAACTTTGCTTGGTGAACAAACATTCCCACACATCAAGTTCTATTTCAGTCAATTCAACGGACTTCTCATCCAGCCAGTCATAAAAAGCCAACCCGATCACAACACCGATCCAATCACTATCTCATCAAGCAGTTAGCGCTATACCCACATCCTTTGCAAACGCTTAAAACATTGCAAATGAACAAAAAACTCGTTCATTGAACATCGTGTGGGAACAGCGGACAGGTGCGTGCCTCAGGAAATCTCTACCGGCTCCTGTGTGATAGACTAATTTATTGCCAACTTTACACCACCTGGAAATTGCCTGTTAGATAAAATGAAAGCTAAAAAGCCAACGGATGTGAAAGCCTTTTTATTCTGCGCGAAGCCTAGAGCTTACTTAGGAAAAGTTTTTGTTTTGCTCTCGGACACAGCGAGCTACCGACGCCGTGCCGTGTTGTATTCAACATATTATAAAAAAAAATAGGCGAATCGGGGTAGCGTGTGAAGGGTTCCGTAACATTATCTTCAAAAAAATTAATACTTAATAAATATTTTTTTTTGTATGGGAGCCCCCTTTAGATCATTTTATTTTTAATTTAAATATACGTATATATCGACCTGTCAAAATATACGAAAAAAAATCGTTTATTGTATGGGAACCCCCTTTGATATTTTTGTTAGTGTTTGTTGTTATAGCGGCAATACATAAGTTGTCAAATTTCAGCTTTCTAGTTATCACGGTTTCTGAGATACAGCCTGGTGACAAACAGACAGACAGTGGAGGCTTAGTAAAAGGTTTTTACCTTTTTACCTTTTAGGTACGGAATCTTAAAAATAATTACGTTTGGAGCCTTAGAGTCTTTTATTGCTAGATAATCCTAAAAGCACTTAGAAGTATTCAAAGGTTAATGACTAATAAATCTATCTAAGTGTGTTTTTGAGTAAGTAATAAATGATGAGATCATTACTCGTTTATTCCTGCCATGACATCACATTTCTATTCACAAGTTAATTGAACACGCTACCTAACAAATAACACAGATTAACTAAATGTTTTCCAATGCCTTATTAATCGATGAAAGCAAATTCCGATTATTCCTAGCGTGGAATGAAAGTGCAGTTTTCTCATCTTTGTCTGGTGGTCTAGTACCAAAACATAAGAAATCGTGGGAAACGTTAACAGGTGTACACACTCGGGATGGTTTTATTTTATCAATCAGATGTATATCATCACGCATGGTTTTGTTGCCCAAGACACGTAAGGCTTATTCTGTTCAAGAATGCTGATGATTTTCATGTAGAATTTACCGTTTTTCGTCGGTGGCCTTAATTTTACGAATGCAGGTAACGTTTTGATGTTTTTACCGCAGCACAATTGTTACTATAACATTATCAATTTTATCTCTATCGCTTTTGATTAGAAAGTCACTGGGGTAACTTGTAGAAGTTATTAGGGTAACTTATAGTTTCTAATCAAAATCGATACAACCAGTACAAGTACAACTTACCCAAGTTACTGCGGTAACTTGTACAAGTTATTTTCTAATCAAAATCAATATAACTAGTACAAGTACAACTTACCCAAGTTACTGGGGTAACTTTACTTTCTAATCAAAATCGATACAACCAGTACAAGTACAACTTACCCAAGTTACTGCGGTAACTTGTACAAGTTATTAGGGTAAATTATACTTTCTAATCAAAATCGATACAACCAGTACTTGTACTGGGGCAAGAATAAAAAAATAGCCAAACGTGAGTCGGGCTCGCGCATGAAGGGTTCTGTAACATTCTCTAAAAAAATACAGATAGACGATTTGAGTGAAGGCTTTATAATAGGGTCTCGTTTTTACCTATTACATACAGAACGCTAAAAATACAAAATAGGTACATTACAATGTTTTTATCCTAAGTCGAATAGGTACCAGCGTAGCTGACTGTGTATTTTTAACGTTACCTTTAAGCTATAGTGTTCATATATTTTGCTCGGAAATCTCATACATTTTTTCTTTAATCGAGCAGGCTATAAGAAGAAGCCTTGCGAAACCAGTGCTTCAAGACGCAAAAAACCGGAACGGTCGGAAAACCTACCTGATGTGACATAAGTAATACAGCGAGGATGCAGTGACGGACCGTGGGAAGCTGCGCAGGTGCCGGCGCATGCGCATCAAGCTTAGAACATGTAGTACTTACTAGTTCTTTATGCCACATATACTGTGTACTTACGTACTAAGATTCAAGTAAGAGAGGATCGTCATTGAAAAAAGGATTGGCCAAGTTCGAGTTGGGCTAGCGCATGAAGGGTTCCGTACCATTGTTGTATGGGAGCCCCCATCAAATATTTATTTTATTTAAGTTTTATAATTTAAATTGATATTAATTTCTATATTTTGTGAAAATTTTGGGTTTTTAGCAGCTACCATTATTGATATATAGCAAAAAAATACGAAACAAACACAGGGACCCTTAATATTTATTTTTTTATTTTATTTTTAGTATTTGTTGTTATTGCGGCACGAGAAATACATAACTTGTGAAAGTTTCTGAGATACAGCCTGGAGACAGACATACAGACAGCGGAGTCTTATTAATAGGGTCCCGTTTTTTTAAAGGTAATTTTTGGTTCGGAATCCTAAAAAGGTGCGGGAGATAATAAAAAGTTTATTTTCGACATTGATGTTGAATTTACGTCGCACCATTAAAAATACACGTCGCAAAACAAATAGTCAATTCATTTTTAATTATTACTAAAGGTATTTGGTTGTTTATGTACGTCAAAGATTGCAGGATAAGCTGACGCCGGAGTTGTATTTCTTATCAAGTTACAAATAGTCCGCGGCATTCCCAGACCAACAAATAACAATGCTAGTCGGCAGTCTGGGCCACACACAGCGTTTGTGATACCAAAACCGATCTGCTTTCAGATCTCTACTATGAATACTATGCAACTTGAAACAAACGATTTTCACGGTGCGCGCACGCACTGCGCCTAATTTCTAACGTACGTATCGTGTACTGTAAAATACACACGGCCGTGCATGTTCGAAGACTAGCTATTAACCGATTTTATTTGACGGAAAAATAAATAAATTTCTTTGTCAGCATGAATTTTCAATAGTATACTGTATGCTATAAATAAAATGGCCATTTAGGATATATATTGTAAAAAATATGCTGTAAACCTAGTAGCTGTAGTTATAATGAACACAGTTCATGCAATAGCGATTACTGAGTACTGATTCTGATTCAGGTTTATTCTTCAAAACATTTTTAATTGTATGTCTTTGCAAATTGTGAAGTTTTTTTTTATATGGTAGAAAAAAGAAAAGTTTTTACAAGCTGTAAATGTTTCCCTTTACAATAGGTATTTAAAAAAGTAAATGAAATTTGTTTTATATTCGCGTTTTAACACAAGAATTTTCATGATAGAATGTTCGTCAAATCGAATGCGCGTGAATCATCTGTTTGCACTGAAAATACATATACTTTCGTTAGATGTTTGATCAAACTGCTTTAACGGTAGGAAAACAACTGTCGTTTTTGAACTATAGAACTGAAATGTGTTTTTGGTTCATTTGGTTAGATTTTATTAGGTTCGCATCGTAAACTTCCAGAAGAAGCTGTCAGACCTCATCCACAAAAATGTTAACACATTACAGTTCTTTCAGAGGTTCAGACATTTGCATGTGTTTTTGAATCGGAACTAACCTATTCTACTAAATCTGAGCCTAACACTAGTCATATTCAGTAAATCTTTTTACAAATTAATGAAATGTAATTTAACAATGTAAAAACATTTCATTGTATAGCAACGATACAACATATGTAGGTACATATATACCTTACCTGTATAAATAATATAAATAAAGCGATAATTTAACCAAATAAAATGGTGTACAATAATCTAAATTTTACAAAATTGACCTAAATTTTATCGTATGACTTACGTTGTTTTATGTATGCAAACATACTTTCTCTTTACTGTCACTGTACACAGAAGAAGCTCTATATGTAACCTGCCTCCGTTTGATTTTTCCTTTTTCATAAGCGAGAATAAATCTCCTTAAATCAAACCGACTTCTAGCTGGGCTACTAGTAGAACTCAGGACCAACAAAGCCTTCAAAAAGTTCCCACGGTTTTCATTCTAAGGACACGCACGTACAGTCACAGCTACTTAGTGGTTTACTGCCTTCAAACTTTAACGCACAAAAACAATGATTGCCGTCATCCGTAAGAATAAAAATAAAGTTATGAAATTGGTGATAATTTATAGACAACGAGGCAATTTCACGGTAGAACGGTAACGCCAATCGAGCGTGTTTTTTTTTTGGGGTTGACAGGTAACTGTGGAAATTTGTGAGGTTTCTACATAGTAACTCGTATGTTATCTGTGTTGGACATGGATGCGCCCGCGCAAGTGTTGCGGATATCCTCGACCCTGCGTCCTGCAAGGCCGTGAGAAATCACATTAGAGGGTCTATATAACGCATTAACGTTAGACTTTACCTCTTAGAGCTTACCTCTAGAAATACATACATAATTTTGTTTACCACATATGTGATTTGTCTATTTTTTTTTATAAATTTGTCATAAACATATATGTTTGTTTGACGCAAATAGGCTCCGAAACTACTGGTAAGATTTGAAAATTCTTTCACCATTGGAAAGCTACATTATCCCTGAGTAACGTAGACTATATTTTGTTTCACTTTGCAACTTATAGTATTATTTTATAGCCCGTGCGAAGCCGGGACGATCTGCTAGTATTTAATAACCTATTTTTAACCATGTTCTGATAATTCAATGTGCTTTATGTTCTAGGTCAATAGATCAGATATTTTCATAAATAATATTGGAATGATGTCTCAATTTAGTATTGGCAATAAATCGATAAGACAACCTTAGTCTTCCGAGTCGCAGGTGTTCACAAGTTATCTGTAGATATGTTACGTGTGTTTTATGTCAATAAATTGTAATTAAAGAAAATACATTAATAAAACCTTTTGTAAAGTGATAGGTGATTTGTAAGTAAGGTCACGTAAATTTTCGTAATCTTTTCACTTTAGTATCACAGAATAACCTTGTTAATAATTAATTATAGAAAATGCTTTCTGACATTATCATCAAATTACTTTTAAAAATTTCGAAATTGTCTTGTTGCTGTAACTTTATTTTGTAAAAAATTAATTACGGATCTATTTTAAATTACTAATTGAAATCAAGCTTTTACATAAAACTCATAATCAGACTTCAAGATGAATCAATTAATCCTAATTTCGGTAAAGTTGAGTATTTATAATGTTTTATCATACAGGTACCGTAAATTTATCATGTACCGAAATAAGGATATGGAGTTTAAAACTCACTCATCATCATCATCAGCCTATGTTCGTCCACTGCTGGACATAGGCCTCTCCCAAGGCACGCCACTTGGCCCTATCCTAACCTCCCTATGCTAAACTCACTCGAATTAATAAAATTCTAATCAATTTATTCCGATTAAGAAAGACTTATTCATATCACTCAATTATCGTGAATTACTTAATCATGAAACGTGGATATTTTTTCTTTAAAGATTTCCTGAAAAACCATACAGACAACGAAGAACTGAAATTAAATTAATACTAAACAAGTATAAATTAAGAATTTTAAAACCCAATTGATTTTTTTAAAATCTAGTCTAGTTCAGCCCTATTATTTGATATCCATAAAGCAGGAGAGGTGGAAAATCATCGGTTCATCTCATTGGGACCTACGACGCTACCTACAGATCTGTAAATCTGTCGCTACTGACTGAAAACCCGCCGTTTTTGCGTGGGAGGCTAAAAACAAAGCCTCATAGGAAAGGTAAAACAATACCATGGCAGGTGTAGAATCACTGTTCCACCCAGTGCGTTCCCATCATGAATCCGTGACCGTTCCCGCTTCGATCTAAGTAGGTACCATACTAGGTTAGTCGGAGTCAAGTCATTGTATTGTAGTTACTGCGAAATCCAAAAAAAAACTTATTGAACTGAAACAAAAGCCATAAAGACTGTAACCGTGCAAAGTGACTAAGTAAACTATGCTAAATGCTTAGTTATTTCCTAGTTATAGATTTTTTATTTTTAGTGCGTAATGCCTATTTTACCGGTAT
Source organism: Mellilla xanthometata (assembly GCA_035578125.1). NCBI lineage: Eukaryota > Metazoa > Arthropoda > Insecta > Lepidoptera > Geometridae > Mellilla > Mellilla xanthometata. The sequence continues at coordinate 5,653,894 of JAPUBQ010000013.1, forward strand.
AAAAAATATTATTAATATTTGATAACATGCTCTTGTTAATTAATTATGTTTATGTTAATGAATTTGGCTAAAAAATTAAAATATACAGGCAAGTAAATTTTACATTTGTACCCGAGCATTACTTATTCCATCGATCGATCAAAATCACCTGCTTCTATCATAAGTGACATTGGATTCTACGCGAAACATCGTTTTTAGCGTTGGTTGTTTTCTTATGACCGAGTTTAGGTTCATGGTTCTACAATTATTCCGTCTTGCAACAGTGACTGAAGCCAACATAGGTAATCAAAGCACCCACCCCGTGACGAAGGGATTGTGTAGATGTGGACGTGCTTTATGCTTTCACGATTCCATTACTCTGGTGCTTATTAGATGTTCACTGATGCAGGAGAATTACAGAGAATACATCTGCTTTATAAGTGGTAGCTGTTGCGTTACATTCTGTCCTTCTCTCCTCATCCTCAACTCCTATGAGCATGGATAAGATGAATAAAGTCAGTTGATTTGTGTGTGAAGAGCTGATAGCTGTAAGTGTTGCATAAATGGCGCATTCAAATGCATCTTATTATTCCATTAATTTGTAGTTTCCAATTTATGACTCCGAGCGAGCGATTAAGTCTAGTCGGTCTGCAGTCCGTATCACCAAGGATGAAATCCAGCCCTACCAATGACTTCTTTTTCAAGACGAAAACATCTTAATACCTATATATTCCAAGGACCACAAATCCTACATACATAGTTCTGAAATTTTACTAAGACCCTGAGAAAACCATTTGTTAGCGTAAACCTAACCACAACACAATAAATAGGTCACGCGACATTTACAATGTACCTATTTCAAATAAATGGTACTCGTAATGTCAGTTTTATACACAGAAAACATGTAGCTACATGATACTTAGCTGTGTGGTCGTGACAAAGTTACTGAAGGAACTAATTATTATAAAAGCAAAACAGAATGAAAAACTAAAATGAATTCGCAATATAGAATTACTATTTATAATTATCTAAGTTGACATATCTTTCAGTTCCAATTTTACAATCTAGGTAAAATAAATTATATTTTGATTCTTTGTATCTTAGTAATTGGTACCCCAAATAAGGAAATCAAAGTAGTATACGTCATCTGTCATTACATCGTGACTGCAATCAGAACCCCAATCAATACTTCCTGCGAGGGTGGCCACAAGCCAAAGTTCCTTCGTCTTCAATTGTTCCAACCGTCTCAATGACTCCTTGATTATCCTTCAATTGTTTCCTTTAGGGTGTGTAGCTACCGTGATTCCTTGACGCACCTTCGTACCTTAACTCATAATTTCTTCGTCGCGCCTTGGTGCCTTTTGGTGAATGACCGGTAAAAGTAAAAAAAGTGAATCACAGGATTCATGGTACATGAGCACGAGGTGATCCGTTAACTGATTTTCTTGAATGGAACAAAAACAGTGGGAGCAGTATGGCGCATCGTAGTACTTCACTTCGTACTTTAAGTGCATTACGGGGGAAAGTTTAATTAATCATCCTTCTTTCCCCGGATTGGTATGTATTTAACTCTGTAATAAATAATCATATACGTAGAATCCAAGCAGTAGTACTCCATATACCTCACAAACATAATTTCTTTGAGCTTCGTTGTATATACCTTTAAAAACTTTATGATCTCATATATCACCAATTACCTAATCACTATACCAAATATCATTTCAATTATAATTTTAGCACTGCAGTAGATTTTTTCTTTCATTGTGGGAGCCATCTCCTCAACCAAAAATTGTTGACGACTAAACAATTTCAGTTAATAGTATAGTCTGGCAAACGAAACATGACCCTGGAAAAGAGCGACAAATTTAAAAAATCTGAGTATAGCAACCCCAAAACTAATATGAAATACCTGGAATAAACTAATTTGATACTTTGAAATTATTTATTTTATTTCGTCTGAATAAAAATGCTTTAAGTACTTTAGGAAGTAATACTTTACAAATTATACAATCAATCTGAATAAAAAAAGCAGTATTCTATAATGTTTTATTCACTGTCACAATTAAAATGTGAATCTATGACTTAAATTTGAAAAGATTCACCGGTGTCACTAGAATCACAGTTTTATTTGTTTATATTTATTTTATTTATTAGTTTCCTACTATAATGAAACTTTCCAAATTATTTTCGGTGATCCTGTCCCGATCTTATTTTCATACTAACTTTCAATGTATTATCAGTCATATTATTCTTCCACTTCTCTGGAGTTATGGTTCCAAATGTCTCTTTAATCTAGCTAGCAAATTTGTAATCTTTTTATTGAACTGATAGTTTATAATAGTTTATAGTAGTAAGTTCGAAATATGTACTAACTCTTTGTTGCCTGAATAAACGATTTATTATTATTATTATTATATTATCAATAGTTAAAACGCGGACGCAGGCCTTTTACACCCACCAAATTCTGAGGCCAAATCTGAAACTACGTGTTGGCTTAAACATTTTGAATTTTCCACAACGAAAGTCACTTTCTCACCGTGTTTGAAAACTTTGTGACACTGTATATGTATAATAACATAGCACCTAATGCAGATTGAAAAACAGTTTTTAAGTTCTTTTTTTCAATAGAACGTTTGCAGTCTCGTCCATATTTTTCTTCAGCCATATTTTTAATAAATATATGCGTTAATAAATCACTATTTCTGATTCAATACCGCAAGACAGACAAGGCAATATTTTCACTTGACACTTTGCGTTTACCCAAACTTCATATCAGCTCAATGGCAGAATCCAGATTAAGAAAAACCTGTTAAACCTGTTAGAGAAAAAAAATGTGTTAAAATTACAATGTAACATTTTATGGTGTGATAAATAACCAAAATTATTAGGAAGGTGGGAAGGTTTTGACTAATGATACAAGAATGTGAATCGAAATAGATAATTACTTTATGCCAAAAGATATATAGTAAATAGGAATTGAAACAAAGTATCAACTTAGTAGCGTCATACTAACCTAAGAAATCAAACACCACATGTAAACAATCTTGTTTTCGTTGAAATTACGCCGAATTTCAATTCTTTTTCTTGTTGTTTTTTATGATACTTTGAGATCATGCGGAACAACAACTCCCGTACTCCACTTTTGATGATTTTTTTCATTTTACGCTGAGTAATTAGTGTTTAACTAAATCATAACAACACGCCATCTTGTTTTGGATATTGACGTTGACATTATTATAGCATTGCCATATAAAAAGTTTGCAAATAATTCGAGTCTCATGTTTCGTTTGCCAGACTATAGATAGTTTTATCGATATGGGTTCAAAATTGTCTTCTACACGAAAACCAACACCCAAACAGACTGAACGACGAAAGCAAATTTGGCCAGTTAATACAGAGATTTCGCTCGTACGGTATGAAACGTATATGACCCGTACAATAACGTATGTGAAATCTATATTTTTGGACGAAGACTTAGTTTATGGTATGTTCTTATTCCAATAGTAGCGAGCGTTGCCTGAGAAAATGGGATCAACTCTAGAATCATTGTTCTCCTTATAAATGTATATATGAGAAGGTATTCTAAGCGCGTGATAAATCATTTGAATTTCGAAACTACTTACATACCTCTCGGCTACCATACAGATGTTAACTGACATTTATATCAGCCAATCATCGAGCAATTCCCTGAAATGATGTCCAATTACGTCGGCGCGTCGCTAACGCGCCAATTAGGCTGCGCTTGCGCACCTGGGGCACGAACTGCGGTCACGCGCGGATTTCGATCGTAAATCCTTACCTCGACACATTACGTGCGATATTACTTCAATTTTGATCAATTGGAAACAATACTGGTTGGGAAACTGAGCGATGGAATGTGGGAGAGTCAAAAGCCACACCTGGGTCTGAGAAACTGGTTGTTTATCTCCGTTCTTTTTGATAACACAGTATCTTTATTTCAATCTAACGTGTATTATAACTATAACGTACGAGTAAGTATTTAGTCCCTTTATTAGAATTTAAATCCTTATTATAATTTAAGTCGGAATGTGTCATCGTCCTACACATCATACCTGGCAATCACTTAAAGTTGGTTATTTCAAATGTTGATGAGTTTTAGTATGATTAGGGATCAAAATACTAGAGAGGTTTGCTAATTCCCATACAATATAGCGTAACTCGGAAGTTTGCCATAATTACTGATGAAACCTAGATGGCGCTGCAAATCGAGCGTGCAGCCTAGCTACCGCCAAATTCCGCAACGTGTGGTAGTCGCATAATGTATAGGTATGACAATAGTAGATAGCGTGACCTGAGTGAAGTCGCTTTAAGAAAATACGAATAGATGAAGATAGTACAATTTTCAACAAGCTGTTAAGCGTATATTATATTTATAAGTCTATAGTATGGGGTAGCTTAAAGCTTGGATAAACATATAGGTTTAAACTCTCTATCCTGTGTTGACGCGGGTGACATCGTATTGGCGTACGAACGTACGGACGCGCCAAGCTCATATAGGTGCAAATAATGAGTCCCATGTCAATGCAAGTATTAAATCCAATGCGTATGAGTCGTCATCGTCCGCTCGGTGTTGCCGGAAACGTCGATTACCAGCGCTAATGAGGAAGCTGTTACTGGCGGCCATGTATCCTGCTCTATACAGGGTTATAAAGAAACTGTATTAGGAGAAAATATCAAAACGGGAATGTGCGGGGCGGTAAAGCATTTTCTAGTTACCACTCCTAAGATGAAAATACGTGCAAAAAAAGCAACATGTTTCGGCTACCTTCTTATAAGTATAAGGCGTATGTGTAAGTTATCATGCTATAAAAAGATCTACATAGATAGTTAAGAAAGATTTTTATTACTTAAACGAGGTTTCCATGTGCAAAAGTTTACTGGTGTAGGGCCCAAATTGAACCAAGGGCCGTTAGATTGAAAAGCAGACGTTTCCTCACCGAGCCACGCTCGCATGTCGATACATTAGAACTTTTTTATTCAAAAATTAAGGTTTGTCGTTATGTAACGTGGTCTCTATTGACAAGTGCGTTGACCTCTTTTCGGCTTTTCATATTTTTTATTAAATAACTCTGTGTATTCTGTGTCAAACAGTATTGTTCTCGGTTCTCGGCTGCGTTGTGGTTCAATTTTATGACGTTACAAAACTACTTACGTCGATTTTCTGCGGTTAGCGGGCTCATGCTCTTTCATCACTGACTATTATAGCTGTACAAAGTTTTGTTTTAAATAAAAACATTGTATCACTACTATTTAGAATTCCGTACCCAAAGGGTACCAAAGGAACCCAAAGACGGCCGGTCTATCTGCCTGTCAACAGGCTGAATCGTGATAGCTAGAGTTTTAAATTTTCATGTTGCCGCTATAATTACAATAATATAATATAACATTTAAGGGGATCCCCAAACAACAAACTATATTTTTTTGGCATTTTTAAGGCTCTCTATTTAATAGACACGGTTCAAATCCGTTATTAGGAATATCATGCAAAACCAGTGGACTTGTTTAACACACGTCAAACTTACAGTACCGTTTCCTCCAAGCAAAAAGTTGCTTGAAGGACTATTAACAACAAAAAATATATATTAGATAAAAATATATTCACATACTTACTTTTAATTACTAACTAGACGAGCAGAAAAAATATTTGCATATTTTAATCCAACGGTCATCCATGGTCCGTGGGTCTCTGACCGCTGACCCGTAACCTCTGTCTTTATCCTGGGAACACCTTGACCTTAATCAAAGGACACCTGTCCAAGGGGCAGCTCCTTCGGGAATCTTAATCATGGGAATGAAGGGGAACCAAGAAAGCGATAGTTGGATATAATTTGCTCGTTCCGGTGATGTCATCTGCATGTGAATTGTTTGAGGTCGATGGCAAGGTTTTAATAAAAATAAGTGTAAAAAGTTGTGAAGAAATTGAAATTGGCAATGAGTTAAAATACAATTAATAATAATACAATACAACAATACGCGCAAATGTAATGTAAAATCCGCTTGAGCAACGTAAATATTATTTGTAATATTTGAAATGCGTTGTTAAAATTGTTCGTTAAAATCTGAAATAGAAAGTAATTGTTACATGTAAATAAGAGAAAACCGGATGCAAAATTGTTTTTATTTTCCGAGCTAACGTATACTATTTATTATTTTGCAAAATGAATAGGTCAAAAGAGAGAAAGAGCAAATCAGAACCAGAACCTGTTCCTCTAACACCAACACAAAAGGCAAAGCTGACGATTGTTTGAAAACATCTCTATAATGAGAGCTAACGGGCAATCTGTCCAGTCGGAGAGTAAACAGCCAAACAATCCTTTTGTTCGCGGCTGATCCCTTGAACCCGCCAAAACTCGCGCACCGAGCGCGGCACGCTGAACAGTAGTGAATGGGAGAGTAACAATACCTCATTGAGAGTCGCACCCGGCGCCAGCGCGCCAGCCGGCAATCCACCTGTAGAGGGGTTCCCCGGTACGCCAGGGGTAGCTCGGGAGCCCACACGTGGGCTACATATGTCCCCCGTGGCCAGGTGAGCCTGCTGCTGCGAATCTCGCCCCTCATGAGGGTTTGTTTTACAAGCACATGTCAGGCGGCTGCCACTGACAGATGCTAAAATACGTTAGTGCTGACATTGATTTTATTGTTGCGACTCAAATATTGTTTGAATACATTACAATGATAAGCGAGTGTGGCTTGGTGGTAATAATGTCTGCTTTTCAATCAGACGGCCCCTAATTCGATTCCGGCCTTACACCAATGCTTTTCAAGTTAAGTGTGCAGTTGCACTCGCTTTAAGGTGAAAGAAAACATCGTGAGGATACCGACATTTTTGAGGACTACAATACCCGAAGACATGTGTCATCTGCCAACCCGCACTAGGCCAGCACGGTGGATTACGGCCTATATCGCTCTTCTCGTGAGAGAAGCCCCCAAGTCCTAGGAGTGCGAACGTATAGTGGGCTGTATATAATGATAAGCGGCAAGTCACTGTCTCAATTCATTATAAGTGCAGTGCATGAGTTGAGTACTCGATTGTCTGTTTCTAGAGTAATGACATCTGAAGACTCCAGTCTTCAAATCAGGAGATAATAGGTTTACTTTTAAGAAACTGTAACATTTATCATGGACCTCAATACAGCCTAAAATCGAGCAAGCTATGGTCAAAAAAGAAGTATTCTACATGACATACATTAAATAAAAACTCACTAAGGAAGTCCTCATTTGTACGAAAATTATGATTTTCAAATGTATAATTCCGATGTGCTTGTTATTATTATTTATTTGTTAGTACCTATTTGCGCCAACGATACTCATCTTCTAAAATATAAAATTTCCATGTCACAATGTTACTTAGTTACCGTACTCTTCCGAAACGGCTTGACCGATTTTTACCAAATTTTATATACGTATCCAGTAGGTCTGAGAATCGGCTACTATCTATTTTCCATACCCCTAAGTGATAAGGCAAAACAATGTTTTCCGGGTCAGCTAGTATAAATATCTAAGTAATTGTTATATTATAATCCCCTCTTTGTCTTTGGAGGATTTTATCAATTTCAGCATATAATCACAGTCCAATGATTAATCGAATGACAATTGTCTTAACGTCATAAATAACTCTATTTCATTTATCACTAATTAGGCAAGATAGGTCAAAACTCAAAATAACAAGCAATATTGATTACTCGGTCCATCAGATTAATTATATTAAGATCATAATTAATAAAGATTTAACAAAGAAACCATTAGTTCCAAGTTCGCTTCATCTCGCTTGCACTCATTAGTTTATGCGAGGAGATGGCATAGACTTTTAAATACTTTCTTTATTGACATCAGTTACGAGTATATGCACAAACAAATAAATACACACATAACATTTTAACATGAATTTTTACGTAAAATGTAATAAAAATTGCTATTATAGAGTAATTGCACAGTATACTGTGGTAATTGTATGCACATGATTATTTATGAAATCACTAGCTACGCCCTTTGGGGCGTTAATCCGGGATAAAATTGCATGTATGTTAGTCCAGGATCAAAGCTGACTTCATACCAAATTACATGATAGTCGTTCCAGCCGTTTGAATTTGAATGAGTAAATAACATAGACACAATTTTCGCTTTTATGATATTTTATTTTTACCTTTATTGCAGGCAACTACGGCCCATAACATAGAATACATACCATTAAAATAATATAATTAAAAATAAACTAATGCATATCAATCACCTACAAACTAAACTTATTAACTATTACACACGAAGATATTAGTGAGATCATGTAGTACGCTATATTACATACTCGTATCTGTGTTAAAAGCAAAAAATAAGGATGCTTATTCATACTAAAAACTACTTACATACGAATCTAAATTTGTAATTTTGAGAACGGTTTGTGTTCACAGACACTGTGACATTTTCCGTGATTGCATTACTCTATTAAGAAATCGTATTATCATTAGCAAGCAATACAGCAATGTAGGCTTTACTATCTGTCCAAAACTCAACTTAGATACTAACATTGTGAGTAGCTCTAATAGAAGCTTTATCCCAGTGCAGTACAGTTGTTTATTGCACAGCATAAGAATGTCTTTAATCACGTTGCAATGGTACAGACCTCGTCGGTTGCCGCCGGCGCCCATAACATCTGCGTGTGCGCAATCTCCGTTATATCATTGTTGTGTTTGTTGTATTGTTGTTAACAATAGCACAATAACAGTCCTCAGCTGAATAACACTATGCTATCGTGAATCAATGAATACCTAACTACTAACTGTAAAATGTTTGCAGGTCGAATAGTGATTGCGTACTTTTAATAAAGTAAATAATGCATGACATTTTCTTCTAATGGTGGTGATTATGTTTGTAAAAAATATCAGTGAATTTATGTTTATGAGAGGACAAAATCGATTTTAATGCAAAACATAAAACAAACTACATTCTTCAAAATTATTTTCATTCGCTATAAAACTTATATTACTTTTTCTCTATTACCTTACTCATTACTATGTCAGTCTATCAGATTTCATTCGGTTTCTAATAACATCGCTGTTGCAATGATATGTGTGTAAAGTCATTAAAATCACATTATTCGTGAGGCATCTGCAATATGTTTTGCAACAGGGTAATTGAGCTAAAATGCGTATATCCTGGCACGCAGGTTAGTAAATATTTTTCTCTTACTTATTATTATTTAAGTCGTCAAACTAAATGTTCAATAGTTGAAAGAGCCTTGATGGTACCAGTGTTTATTATTAAATGATTGGTCAAGTGCTAGTCTGGCTCGCGCAGGAACGGTTCCGTACCATTGATGTATGAGAGCCGCCTTAATATTTTTTTTTGTGTTTGTTGTCATAGCGAGATGGGAAATACATAACTTGTGATCAGCTTACTAGCTACCACGGTTTCTGTGATATAGCCTGGAGACAGACTGACAGGCAACGGAGGCGTAGTAATAGGGTCTCGTTCTTACCTTTGAGGTACAAGAAACAATTTCTTCAAATAAGAGTAAAAGACTCATTCAACTTTTACCAAACGTTTATTCAAGTCACATAATATTTTGCCACGATTTAGATATTATCTTCAACTGCTCTAAATCTAACCTGGTCCTTGAGAATCACAGCGGCATCGATTTCCCTCCGGATTTCTCTCCTGATGTAGTTCATATATTGTATCTTCATCTTCCGCAGGAGATAGAGAATTGTAACGATGATCACCATAACTATAGCAATCAGAACTATTATATCACAAACCGTGTGTTTGTCGATGACTTCGTTGTGAGCGTGGTCTGGCATCTTTGGAAACTTTTAATAATCTTCAAAAATCGTTTCAGATCTGTACTGATTCAACGGCTTTGGCAAAACTTCAAGATCTGGATACTCTTCAAATCGAAGCAGTTTCAAAACCAAGGCTCGTAGCAGTAGAGAGTCTTCTTAGCATGCAATCCAATAGAATCCAATAACACTTTCTATGCTATGTTTGCACTGGAAAACGAAGTGTACATACTTATAAATGAACGTATTCTACCATAAACTATAACATGTAAAACAGTATTTGGAATAATGTTTGACGTCAACTCACGGACTGAGTACTTCGATTTGTGAATAAATCATCGCAGTGCATTTACAATTCAGCAATTTGTATCCCTGCGTCTGTTATTTGATGCAAGCGTGTCAAGTTGTTGTTAAGCAGCACATTCGTATTATCTACGCGTCAGTTATATTTTACAAGCTTTCTATTAACTTGCATTGTATGTGTGTTTTATCGGATCAAATCTTTCAAGCTAAAGGAACCCACTTTCTCTTGACGGTTTACGTTCAAATATTTAAATTATTTGTAGATTAACTTTAATAAAAAGTAGATATATCTGTAACATAGGTTAATGCACATATTTTATCAATGTAAAAATGCCACCCGGGTAGGTTTGAGTTGAAGAGAAAAATTATGATTAAGCTATTATACATTACTACTGTACGTTTATACTTGAAATAAAAAAATACAAAATAAATGCAATGATTGTACACATTTTTCCTTAAAGTTTTATAGAACAGTATTTTTTTTGTTTATCAGATAAGTTTTGTAATCAGGTATTTTTCAATCAATTCATTTGCAAAGAGTCTTCAAGTAGTGGACTAGCGTCGAATTAAAACACTTTGTTTAGCATTTACCCGCACTCGACCGTCGCGTCGGGTCAAGTCACCGGCGCCGGCGCATGCAGAAATGTGAAACTTGCATGACTTATGTATGTTTGTTACTCTGTCCACATATTTAATATACGCTAAAGGTTGTGCGAGTTTAACGTTTTATTATAGTCTTACATCTTTATTATAATAAGGTAAATATCCGTATATCTTCTTTCAGGCCTCTATGTACTCTATATATGGTGAACTCCACAGTTCAGGCAGTTTGACTGACCTGAGTGTGTAAGGCGCAGCGCACTATTGGCTACTTTACATGCATTAAGCAAACCATACATGTCTTATTACTGTCTATGTGAGTGTGTGTGTGTCTGTCTTTGGTATCACCTAAACTGGTGAACCGATTTTCATGTTATTTATTTTTTGCATGAAAAGTGCATTGGGCTGGAGTGATCTTAGCTTAGTTTGATGGAAATCGGGTTAAGAAGGCCGCCGCTACAAAAGTAAACTTTTGCATAGCATTCATTTATTAATACGAGTTAGTTCTAATGTTCAAACTAGATGTCATGTCAGAAGACATATACGTTATATTTCAATTGTGCCTGGGTGGCCCAACTATAGTTTGTATCCTAGAAGTTAATATCAATATTTTCCTAAGCATTTGCGTTTATTCTTCTGTTTCAATCAAAGTAAATAAATTGATTTACGTCAAATCGTATAATTGTATTACGAAAAATGAATGATACAGCTAAACCGTACACAACAGTATATCTTTAAACTTATGTTGATTTATGCATCCGTTATCTAAAGTGACTAGATAATACCAATAATACTTAACTAGACAGGATGTAGGTATGTCACAGTCGTAATTAGCTACAGATATTATAGCAAATTTATCTATCTAACCCTGGCTTGTTTTTCTAGGAAAGTTGGCTATGTAACTGTATTTATTGCGTAAAGGGTATCAATGGAATATTAAGCGGTAGTTTCCTACATCTGAACGGGCCAGCTGCATAATGGGGAGTGCACACTGCACATTTATTATATCGAATCTCTGTGATAGAATAACACAATATATGTAGACGTCATTTATGATCGTTGATCACGTGTGATCTTTGAGCTTGGGTTTTTGGTAAAAAATAACATCGTAAGGAAATCATAGCATGGTGGTAGACAATTTTTAGTACACGTCAGGCTAGCTACTACCGAGTTCCGGTAGTATCCTTGCAGATACCTCCACAGAACCAGAGTAATTTCAGACCAGCCACGCTCCACTTTTGGCCAGTGTCACTGTATTGAGTGGTTACGCGTCTTACTGGTCAACCCGCAAGGATCAAGGATAGTATATTATGTTTCCAAGACATTATTGTTACCAACTGCCCTCCAAACCACTGTATATTTGAATAATGTTTATATAGCCGGCTATAACTTACGTTTATTTTGTCGGTATTAGCCCTATATATTTCAGCACAATCAGAGTACCATTTTCAAAAGCAGGAACACAGCCAACGTACGCTCGCGATGACGGCTGCGCCCGCGCTGCCTTCTCCACACATCGGGCTAATACCGACAAAATAAACGTAAATGATAGCCGGTTATACAAAAATTGTTCGCCTAACATTTAATCTACCGGTAGCCACTGGCCCCAGTCTGAGCTGGTCCCAAGTACTCGTAGTTCATTGATAGCGGTCGTCGCGAGCGCAGCTGTGACCCGCGATAACCCGCCAGGCGCCGCGTCTGCGACCGAGATGCTCCCCATTCATCTTACTGGCTGGACTAATCACATGTTGTTGATAGACGATAATAATTATTGTAAAGCAATACAGTTAAGCATTACAGTTTATAAGTAAAATAATTGATATTCATACAGCTAGCCAAACCCTTAAGTTGAAAAATCTGTCACCAAGCAACTAACAGTGTGTTCCGTCAGCCTCAATGAGAGTTCGTTATTTGAGACAAGGCATGCTCCACCTTAAGCCGGAGTGTTGCTAGCTTGTGTGTTTACACGTCCAGCTGGACAAATGTTTAGCTGTAAACAGGAACAAAGCTATGATAGTACTTTTGATTATTCATAAGCTGGGCAGCGGTGTTACCCCACGAAAATCTGGGATAAAAAGTAGCATACGTCTTAATCCAGGGTCCAAACTATATCCAAATTAAATTTCAACGAAATCAGTTCGTTCGCCGAGCGTGAAGAAGTAACTGACATACACACACAAACCCACTTTTAAATATCTTATAATAGTAGGATGGGATAAGTTTTTTTTTTTTTGTCTGCTAATTTCAGACATAGTGACTAACCCCACATAGTGGGAAAGGGCGAAAGCAAAGAAAAATAAAAATATTCTCTTCATCTATATATTTTTTATGATCTAGAAGAGTAGACAAGCTAGCATTTAATCGGGCTTTGAAAGTAATAACTAACCTAGCGCTTTATTGACATTAACTATCAATAAAAAAAAAACATTTTTTTTTTTCATCATGAACGAGTCTCTAATAATGCACATTTTAAATTATTGGTTGTTCAAAACTTTTCTATTATTGAAATTAATTACTAAACTATTCATAGAAGGTAATTATTATTACAATCATGAGAGCCCTATGCAATAAAACAGCTGTTTGTTGAGTGATTAGGTTTAATTGGTTCGCATCGACATCACGCGTGCTTGTGTGACGCTTATGCAACCGTCTGCCAGACTTGTTTGCTATCGTCTATTGTAGGGCCTCTTATGTATGTATGAAAAATAAATAGAACGGCTACGTAACTCTGACCTACTTTATTCCTATTTTCTCGGAATAAGAAACGTTAGCGCCTGTAGCTAAGGTGGTATGATGCGATCATCGAAGCTAAGCAACGGTCGATGCGGAAGATGTTTGGATGGACCCGGCCATGCACAACACTGCTGTTTTTCAAGTGGCATTTTCATCTGGACGTGGGTCGGATGACACTTTAATGTGTGGGTCCTGGCTTTTAGTCTTAGTACATGCAGTAGTTAAGCCAAGTCAGAGGCCTTTCTCTCGACAACAGAGCTTGACCACTCAGCCCATACGAAGAAGGAAGGAAGGACATCTTTTATTTATTTACGTAACACCTGAAATTATTTATATCCTAAAAAAATACTTAAGTCGTTATTTTACCGAGTTAAGCCGCGCGATTGTTAATTCTTGACATAGTTGAATGTAAATTCAAGATTTTTTACCCATATCTTTGCCTCGTAAAAGTGAATTTATGGTAACATACAAAGAAAAAACATTGATAATAAAGAAATGTTTTTAATATATTATGGAATTAAACCTGAAACTTTCATTGCCCCGTTGTAAATTGTCCATTAATTGGCCAGCAGATTGGTGTTTATGGCGCCTATTCATTGAATGCGCATGCAAGCATGCCTTTTAATTTAGGACGCCGTGGTCAATGCGATTGCCCTCTGTAATGAGCTGAATGATTAAACTTAGGGATTCTTCTGTAGAGAATATGTCTGTTTTTCGTAATACTACAACATATACTACAACTATAGATTGTATTATGGATATGTATATTTTATTTTACATTAGCTGCGCCCCGTGACGTTACCTGCGTTAATTCCGGATAAAAGATGTTAATCTGGGATAAAAAGTAGCTTTTGTGTTTATCAAGGGTCTAAGCTATCTCCATAGCAAATTTCGTACAAGCGTAAGCGAGCGTTAAGAGGAACAAACATACATTAATAATAGTTGTAGAATTTGTCTCACTAAAACAGTTGATAAGTCATGTCAGAGGCTTAGGGGTGGCTTAAAGAACTCTCGACATCATAGTAAAGCTCCTTCATCATCATCATCAACCGCCTGTATCCTCCCACTGTTAGGTAAAGGCTACGCGTCATAAGGACGGTTTAAAATCAGTTTCCACCAGTTCTTTTCAGCTTGCCTGACGATGTCATCTGATCGTCAGGTCTGTTGGTCCCTACGTTTTACGTAGTCACTTAGGAAATAAGATCATTGTCATTTACTCTTACGAATATTCGCTACCTTATTGTATCGCCTTGTAGGTAGCTGATTTCTTCTAAATCGTAGCTGTTCCGACACAGAATTCTACGAAATCATAATAACTTTAATAGCCTAACCTGAGCGTTAGCCCACGAAATAAACGCGAGCTCAAGAATTCCGCAACACTACACCTTGTTCACATACGTGGAACCCAACAAAGGCTTTTGTTCTGTAGGACCTGAGTTTGCTTATAAAATTCTTGGGTAGATTTCATAATGCCAGGTCTACGTAGACAATAAAATGTTTTAAAAATTGGAATTGGAAATACTACTGACTATGACATTTATTCGAATGAGTTTTGAGAAACAGTATTTGCCACTCATAAATGCACAGTAATGCGAGATTTGATCAGAGTAGTTAAAAATTGCGTCAATAAAAAAAACCTTTAAAAGTTCACCTTCTGTCGCTTGCGTTACTATTTGAGTGGGAGCAAGAAGGATCGAATTTTCAAACATTTTCTTTATTTAATCGAGCTGTATGAATCTCACGTAACTCCTTTAATAATTAACTTTCTCTTTACTCACAGGATACGTATCAAAGTTACAATTTGTTAACTTATTTTTTTATACATATTTTATTTACAGGAATCATTACATTGATTTGGACAACATTTAAATTCCCGTGAAATGTTGAAAAATGAATCAGCGTATTACCTTATTAAGTTGGCATCCTACCTCTCCGACTGGCGACTACCACGGAGGATTTTTTCTCTTATTGCATTCCCGAAGTGCTGACCCAACAGTCGAGGACCTAAACAGGTTTCAGCCATAAAATGAAGTCACATTGTATTCTCGAACTAAACCTGCGTGTTTTAGTGTCGCTTGAATCTCTGGAACGACGGGGTACAATTGATTTTAAAACTATGTTTTTCTTGCATTACGTTGTTTTATTACCTCGTATCTGTCAAACAGTTAATTCGATAATTCAAGTGTCTATACTTTTGCTTAGGTCGACTACTCATTCACAACCTGAAGATGATTAAAGGAAATAGCTGGTATTTGTATACTTTTATAAAGATATGTAATTAATAGTGAACTAAAACATAAATAATATGAAGCTAAATATGTATAAAAGTAATGTCAAGAAAATACTTTTGTAATAACATTTAATTTTATTTATTCCAAATGGCTGCACTTGATTTCACAAGGAATATTATATAGTTTTGATTAGTGACATAGATATGTATATAAAACTCTTTGGTTTTAATACTCATACTCTAAGTCGACCAAAAAGGCGGGAACACGCATTAGCGTTGCGAATGCGCCTTCTTTTATTTTTTCTGTCAGTTGGATTATTGATTAATTTGGATGGAAAGCAATTGGAGCTAAATGGAACAATACATAAATTTGAGATAGATAAATAATTATAACTATTTAAGTGATAAGGTATGTAACGTAGATATAAGGCTAGAAGATAATAATATAATAACTGATTATATCTCAGTATACTATTAGATGAAAATATAATTTGATTTGGTAACTTTATAAAATGTGTTTGAATTCACACCTTTGAATAATGTTCTAATACTTGCCTCAAGTCTGACAAACTCCAAATATCTGCCGTCAAGCACCTAGCTAGTTCTCAAGGAGGCTGCCGGAATGTGTATTCCGGTTATTCCAGACTTAACATGATTCACCTAATGCCAGAGTGTCGTAAACTCAAGTGGTTACGCAAAAATTAATCATCAAATGCCTAAATTTAAAAAAAGTAAACACTCTTTTTAATAAAAGAGGACTTGCGCTTATTTTGTTTACAGTGTCAATTAGAAAGGTGAGTCCGTCTTCACTGTCGGCAGCTAAATTGGCTACACGGGTGCGTTCGTATAAACAATCCAGTTCCAAGAAGCAGCATGAGTCCAGCAACCGGGTCAAGTTCTCAGCCGGCGCCAAAACAAACGACTGTCTCGCCCAGCTGGTCAACTATTTACAGAAGCGATCGGCCACTACATTACTTACTGGTACATTTACCTCAATCTATGACTAAACTATTAAATGATAACTTTTTTTCAATTCTTTATTTATCTTAGTCATACTAAAATAAACTGTACCAATTTAAAATTCAATGTAATGTACCTCTTATATCAATTTACAATATTAAAATATCAATATAAATGTCACACACTAAAAACTAAAACTAATACTAATCAAATAACCCGCCCCTGGTCGCCCCCGTTGCAAAGGTGCCCATCACGCTTGCTGCATTAACGCGCTGAATAGCTATGGCCAACCTCTGCACCAAGAACGACCCGGAGCGGGAGTCACCGGTGATGCTATTTATCCTTAGACCTATCTCCTGGACAAATTTTTTCGCCTCACTGCTCCAACCCAGCAGAGTCTCTACTGCAAACGGTACGAAATCGTAAAGCAATTTTTCAATTGGATTCACAGTTTTGCGTATTTACCTGCGTCAAGTAAGACACAGTTACATCGTGATGTAAATTTCACTGTTAACGAAAGAAGGTTCTACTTTTAAAACTTTCTATAGGTACTAATATTATTAGTTAAGTAGGGTTTAGTACAATTTAAAAACGTGATAGAACGTTGCAGCTGAGCAATATGATAAAAATATAAGGTTTTATGATAAAAAATATAATACAAATAAAAAAATAAACGAAATTAAGACTCAAAACTTAAAAATTTAAATTGCTCTGTAGTTTTTAGTTTAGTTAAATTTAGTTTTTAATTTAATTCTTAGTTTAATCACTGCTATCAAAACATTTTACTGTTAGTTAAATAGAGAGAGAGAGAGAGAGAGAGAGAGAGAGAGAGAGAGAGAGAGAGAGAGAGAGAGAGAGAGAGAGAGTCATCAGACTACAATATCGTGTCAAATAGTAAAAATGTAATGTTTGTAAAAAATTTGTTCTTTATATTTACAATATTTTTTCTATCACAGGCAAAGTCAGGGGGCAACGGAGTATGCTTCACTGACGACTACCGTTACTTGCGCCCATTACCAATAGTGCAATTTAATTGAACAGCTAGGTTAAACCTCAAGTGCGCCATACTTACGCTGAGTTGAGCGCTTGATTGGATGACAGTACCTATACATAAGTACAAAATCTATAATATAAAAATAAGTCAAGTTTTCTTTACTAACGCGTGCAAAAAAATGGATGAGCGTGAGAACTAAACTTCTCGGCCTAAATTAACCAATACCAAAACACTAGCGTAGAAAAGTTCAAATGGAAGCCCAGACATCACACTGATGAAATTTGCCAGATCCACATACGTATTTATTAGACTTAGCACAAACTTACAAAAGATAGGTTTGTACTAAGTCTCACATTTACGAGTCTTTTGTAGTATCTTTTTTAACCCCCAACACCCCGATTTTCAAAAAGTACTGCTCTATTAGTAAATACTCTAGTAGTGTATATACTTGTTATAATTTTGATGTATGTACATTGATCCTGCTGCTTTTATACTGTTTCCTCGATTTTTTAATCTAACCTATATGTCATAATAATATCCTCACAAGAAGTTGATGCACATCGGTTGCTACGAGTAGCATAAGCAGCCCACTATACGTTCCCACTGCTGAGACTCAGAGCCTTCCCTCAACAAGAGAGAGATATAGGCCATAATCCACCAAGTTGGCCTGGTGCAGGTTGGCGGATGACACACGTCTTAGGATATTGTGGCCCTCAGACATGCCGGTTTCCTCGCGATGTTTTCTTTCACCGTTAAGCGAGTGCAAATCCACACATAATTTTAAAAACAAGTCATTGGTGTAGGGCTGGGATCGAACTAGAGGCCGTCTGATGGAAAAACAGACGTTATTACCACAGAGCCACACTCGCTTTTTGCTACGAGTATGTGTACCTACGTAAATCACTTACATCCGTTCTGACATTTTCAGCGCAGGCGCAGTCGGCGATCATCAATACAAATTGTTTTCTAGATCGGTGCACGTGTACTGATTGATACTCTAATTGCGTGACGCGGAGGTCTTTGGTGCTTGAAGCAGCTGTGAGGTCCAAGGCCTTTGGACCTTGGTAAGCTAGTTCAAGTAAACGTTAGCATTTTAATCATATATCAACTAGTCGTTACTCGCGGCTTCGCCCGCATTTTTTTAAATAAATATTAGGGCATATTTCACGCACAGCTGGTTAGTCTCATACTAAACCATTTTCATTTTGTATTATGGTTGCTAACACAACTGATATACTACACACACACATACATAAATACTTTGTACATCAGAACTGAAAATGAGGATTTTAGTTTGGGGCATCATGAGAAAGTATTTTAAAATTGTTAGGAAAAAAGGTTACACAGTTGATTTAGAAAAGCATGTTCTTGGACGCTAAACTGAAACTAATTTATTTGACGAACAATGCATAATGTCTTGTTTGTGTTGTAGAAAATTGCTAAAGATTAGCAAGAGTATAAATTCAAATTGTTCCAAAGTATTAAGTATCTATGTGCATCAGGATCCAGTGGTATGTTGTATCTAACTCAACTTGTAATATTTCTACCAAAATTTTATTAGAAACTCTAACTCAGAGACTTGCCAATCAACATCTTGCCGGTCTACCGAGAATTGGTCCGTTTTTGCCTACATTCCTAGTTAATTGGCAACTTACATACTGAGTCGGCTAGCGGCCTTGCAAGGCCAGGTTGGTACCATAAGCTCGTTGCCATCATGATTATAATATTACTTTGCATATTGTACTTTGTAAACTGTTATCGTAAGGCATATTATATATTCACAGTCTAGTATGTTCACAGTCACACTTACTTAAAAACGTTGGATATACGTCCAACGGGTTTCAACGGGTTTCACTTTGCATATTATTCATTATTATACAAGTGTAATTTTTTTTACATTTAATGTTAGGATAACCAGCCAATGACCGTACCTGGTGCAAGTGTAATTAAAATTTTGAATTCACGTTTTGTATTTACGCTCTTCTTAGATTTGAAATGTATCACGGTGTATGTATTTATATAATATAAATCAAACCTTTTCACTTATAACTCATATTGAGGCAGTTGAGAAAATACATGTCATTTGCCGTCTTCGTCATTCTAGATTGATTTTCATCAAACATAGCTAAGAACCCTCTCGACTTACACGGCTATCAAACAAAAAAAAACTAATTCGGATCATCCGTTCAGAAGCTACGAAGCCACTGAGAGAGAGAGAGAGAGAGAGAGAGAGAGAGAGAGAGAGAGAGAGAGAGAGAGAGACACACACATGTCAACCTTACAACACACCGGCGCTTTGCAAAACATGCAGAGTTCAAAATCTCCAGTATAATATTTCTCAATCTTACTTCATAATGAAAGTCAATCAATCTAAGCCATTTGCATTGTTGTTGGTTTAAAATACCATGTTGTTGGGATTTCTTTAAGGGTCGTTAAATCGTATAAAACTACCTAAGCATAATATGTCAGTTGTTCATGATATTTCGTAGTAGCCCCGCCAGTAATCACTGCCGGCCCGCTAGTTTATCACGGCTTATCGACGTCTATAGATCATAGATCTATAGACAACTTGATCTAATGTAAATTTATCCTCAGCCGTCGTTAGCGCTTAATTATCTGGAATCCTGTTTTGTTACCAAATGCGCTAATTATACAAGTTAGTACTAATTAACGTTTTGATAAGGTTTTGATATTTACTTATTTATTCGTAGATCTTAGGAAAACTATACTTACGTTAAAAATGAGAAAAACAGACACTGATTTTTTGGCTATCCAATGTTTTAGCAAAATTTAACATACAGTTAAAATTCTACTCAAATATAACCCTTTTTAGTCCAATGACGATTGACATAAATGTACATATACTTAAATCAAATATTGATCAAAAATGATGACCATCCAACGTGTTATGCGTACCTACTATGCTAAATTTAATTGCAGAAACAAAATAACAAAACAAAATCTATAAGAAGCTGGGTTCATGCCCCGTAGCAACATATACATAAATGTATCATAAAACATTTATATTTCCAAAAGGCGACCTTGACAAGAAACTGTTAGAATCGGAATAACCCAACATAATTATGTAAATGGCCGGTTTTTCATATTAATCTTCCCACAGCTGTGTGTTTGTTATTTTTAACAATTATTTTATCATGTTGTTGGAGGTTTTATCATTATTATTGTGAAATAACACGAAACCGAAAAGTGCTTACGAAGACCTACCTCAATTTTGATTTGAAATGAACGCTATAATTTTTAAACTAAATATATTCTTCTATATTTATACTATTATTACATCTGATTTAAAAAAGTTTTAAATAAACTAAACTATGAATCTCAGATTTACGCATCATTCCAACCAATTCAAATTACACAGCACATTAAAAACCTCGTTACGATATTCTTATTCAAACCAAAACACTTTATCGTAAACAAGATCTTCAACGTAGCAAACAACGAATAAAAAACCTTACCAATCCGAGTTTTTTCTGCACACGGATACGAAAACAAAATTCTCAGGTGTGATGACCTCGGCCGCTGCTCGAAGGCAGGATCTCGAATGGACGTCGATATTATTCGGCATCTTATGAATAATGTAAATAGTATTAATGGGGTCACATTTTTCTTCTTCGTGCTAGTCCTCGGTGGCCTTGCAGCTGGCGCTATCTCGGTCAAAACCTCGTCGTCGCTCCTACCCGGAACTATCGACTGTAATTGCTAGAAATTACTGCTCAGATTCTTGGAATAACTTTTTGTCTCAGAATACAGAAGTGCTTTCTGTATTCTGAGCTTTTTGTCCACATCTATGTATAAGTGTCTTTTAAAAACTTTGCAGTTGCGTCAATTTAACACAGTGGTTACTTGTTATAGTTATAACACAATTATTTATACAATATTGAAAATGTCATACGTAAAATACTCAACTTACATGTATTATTAGCAAAACAAATAAGAGCTACAAATAATAATGTCTTAGTACCATTTTTTGGGCACTCTTTAGAGCACGCTGACTATAGTTTTATTAACCTGATACGTTACTATATAACGAATATACATATCTATACAAAATACGTATAGGTGGTTAAAATACATGATAAAAAGAGATTTTTTATCAATCAATAGTAGATTTATTTCCATATAATGTGTTAAGACTATACTATACTATACCATACCATGACCCCCATTAGCTAAGTAATTTTAATTTATTATTTTTAGAACTTTGTTTTTAAATTGGAAATAAAATAGATAGATTTAAATTATAGATATTTATGATACTGCCTAGGAATTCCCCAAAGCATCTAAAACAGGTGTCTATTATATATTATTAGCGATATCATCTTTAAAGAAATGTAATATTATATTTTAATCAATAGGTACACCCTAAAACGTAAAATTCAAACGTAATTAATCGTTTGCGTACCTTTTAGAAAGATTTATTTTGAAATTCTTGCGATATTTTTATCGCACCTATATTTTTCTAAACTGTCATCAAGTTTGTCAACTCTCTTGCACCGTTCAAACAAAATTCACAGGATAAAAAAGGCTTTCTAAGATTGTTAATCTTTTATTTAAGTGGCTCGGTCGCATTTTAGAAGTGTCAACAATTTGTTTGACATGTGTCGGGATTATAGCTCGTAAAATAGGATATTTATGGCGAAATATATTGAATTTTAAACGGCAAACAGTTTGCGACAAGCCACCCGTCTCAAAGATTAGAAGAGTCATAAATATTAATCGGTTGGCACCTCAATAATTAATGGCTGGAAAAAACAGAATGAGTTTCAAATTAAAGCGAAATGATAAAGGGTCAAGAGATCAACGATGAGATTGCCAATAAGCATACGAGCTCTGTCTTAGATCTATTTACATAATTTATTTCTTCAACTCAGGATCCGGTACGCTCGCTTGTTTCAAGTTGAAAAGAACAAATTAATGGAATTTTAGCAATACTAAAAAAATACAAAAATGTGTGTAATATAGTATGCATAGTAATTAAACTTTGATGAATAATTTATGTAAATAAAGTAACGCTTCAGCTCAATATTTTAAATCAGGTCGTAGTTCGTGGCAAAGATCAAAAGATTTCCAAAGATTTTATTATTAACTCTGAAGCCAAGTAAATTACAATCAGCAATCTCGTCGCAAAACTAATTCCACAACAAAGAGTTAACAGAAAACAGCCGTAAAGTTTTTGTGAAGAATATCTTTTTATGTTCCCACAAACAATCGTCGCCGTGTCCTATCGAGAGGAAACCTCGTAATTAGAACTCGGTTGTAAAATAACCATCAAACTCGTTCAGAGGACTACTCGACTGCTAAATCCTCGACCATTAAAAACCTCGCGACAAAACAATAGCCCTTACTACTGCAGGCATAAAGACCAAAACAGAATAGCCAAAGAATTTTCAAACAAATGTAGTGCATGAATGAATATGTTCCATAAATTATGTTCAGTGTGACAGGACGCGTAGTTGCAAGGTTTTACGATCGGAAACACCGAAGTCGTGATTAACTCAGTTCTTTAAGGTCAGGTAATTATAGTTGCGGCCACAAAAACCCTTTATTTCTAGCCGTCTCAAGTAATAAACATATGAAACATGTGTAACTGTTAGATTTCTGAAATTGTTAGAAGAAATACCATATGGTTTTATTACGACACAATTACCATGTAAAATTTAGTGAGACCTCATAGTAAGGGTATGTTACTTAGTCAGAAAACACCGCCATTCAGTATAAGTCAGTCTATGACTCAGAATTTTGGTTATAACACACGCGTTTTGAAAATCGATAAGATTGAACGGAACAGATCCAACTGCAACAATAAATCTACATATATGGGAATACTGCAAAGAAAACAGTGCATTTTAAACTGTACCGTTATATGATATCGATTCGATTCACTGGTGAATGAACGTTCTGAAAAAATCTAAGGAACACAATCTTTTAATTTATTTTAGCACATTCTTTGTCAGTACAAAATAAGTTATAAAAATGTACGTAAGCGATGTTATCTACCTGCCTAAAAAACGCATTTCGGGCAGTCTCCTTGAGAGCTAATGCTTCCAGACTAGGCATGCTCCGCTCGCAGCAAGAGTGTCACATACTCGGGGGGTTACGACACTTAATGTAAAATATAGCGCAAATAAATCAATAGCACTGAAAATTATTATTCCATAATGAAGGAAATTTCGCATTTCCTTCATTATGGAATCGTAATGCAATCTTTTTAGCAACACTCAATTAATATACATATATTCAATTTCGTATTAGCTTATTGGCCAAGCTCTGGTGTCGAGAGTTTTCAAGCCGCCTGAAGGCTTCTTGGCTTAACGATTGCTTGTACTAACACTATTAAACTATTGCAAGTTTACGGTGCCTACAAGTCATCCAACACCGGACATCGCGCGCCTGCAGTCGCAGCAGGCTAGCACTGTGAAGTGTGTTTTATCCGTGCCGTTATGTGCTATAATAAATTATTATTATTATTATTATTGGCGGTCAAAATTGACATTTCAATAACAATAAATTGGATCTGGCCAGCTGGGGCAGCCACGTGCGACAGTCACGAGCAACTCCTCACGAGTTCCACCCATCACGACCGGTTGACGTCAGCGACAGACTATGCCAAACTAAACTAAAGAAAAAAAAAACTTTAAATAGAGATTTTCATAGATAATCAATTAGTATAGATACATGATAGATTTTATCGACGACATAATATCCGACCGAGATGAATGGCATGCTATAAGAGAGGCCTATACCCAGCAGTGGGAGAGAACCGGCTATGGATAAAGATGATGATGAGATTGCATGTTGACGCTTAAAATTTGCAAAGAATATAAAGATGTATATAACCTTTCGAAATAAACATTTAAAGAGGGCTCCCATACAAAAAAACGTAATTTTTAAGTAATTTTTTACTCGTATTTTATTATGAAATTTAATAAAATACGAGTAAAAAATTACTGTTTAGAGGGTTTAAATTTAGTAAACCCTCTAAACATTTACATTTTCTGTTTCATTTACGCAGGATTTTATAAGATTTTTCATTACATGCTATTTACCTGCCATACCTCCTTGAGGTGCCTTTTCAGAACTTTCTAGTAACAAGACAGGAACAACAGCGAGGTTTGGTAATGGAGAGGCCCTTAAGTTGTTGATATGGCAACAAAAAAGCATATTAGCATATCATAATAGTTACAAGTTAGTTAGCATAGCATATTAGTTACTTTGAAATAAAATTTGCCAACTTATGGAACAATTTTGCTCTTGTCTCATTTAACACAAAAAACAAGGGGAAATTGTCCCAAAACGAGGAATACGCGTGTAGTATTATACGTTTCATACTTGTAAATTTATATAATCTATTTAACGAAGATGGTAGCTACCATGCTTGCCTGTACAATAATGCAATCTTTTTGGTAAGCTGGACTCCCAAAACACTTACTACTTAAATCTTTCATGTTCTCATTTATAAAATGATTCACAAAGAGTCGATCACGTCGCAGGTTGGGTGACAGACAACACGTCACATTATCTCGTATTCCGTCCAGATGTTCTTTAAAACAAGAGCATGCTTGTTGCCGCGTCATGATGGAGGATCATTTGAATTTCATCAGCAGAGGGCAAACAAAAGATGGTCAGGAATTATATCCAGGTGGTTAGGTAGATAGTGGAAAATATTGATGAAATTTAAATACTACGACTTGAAAATATATAATAGTTACATATATTTACATAGACATATACAGGCCTACTGGTAGCTAACGCAAATGTTAGTCTAAATGTACCAATGGACTAGACAAACAACTAGTGTACAACGAATTTCAGAAATTGTTTGTCTAGAAATACTAGCCACCAACAAGATTTAGCGTTAGGTTTAGAGCCCTGTATAATAAAAAGCAAGGTTTCACGGCAGTAGTTTAATAGTATATAAAAAAGCTAAATTAAATATTGAATTACGATACAACAGAACACATTTACCATCTGCAAATGTCAGGCAACAATAACAAGAAGTCTCAGGGTCTCTAATATGGTCTAATTGAATTAGTCAAAGAAATAAATCATGTATTTTGAATCCAACTAACCGAATCAGACTTTTTTGTAAAATTAAGTTGGAATCCATTATTTGTCAAACATGACTAGTAACCGTAGTTAGTGATAGCTTAATTATAATATATTTATTTTCCATAAACCTTAAGCTGTACACATTAATTTTCAAATTGTTACATATGTTAGATCAACTTATCTTAAGTAATAACTAAAACTTACATTCAAGTTTGGATATACCAGTGGTTGTGTTAGTCGCTGTGAGTGTTCAATGGACCCCAACCTAGGCGTGAGCCTGTATCTTGGCGGGTCGTTTTACCTTTGTTACATGGTATGAAGTTCGCGCTAATTTACTCGTAGTTATATACAAGTTATTAACAGTTAACAACTGTATTCACAAAGTATACATTTCATACATTCGTAGTACGAATGTATTGATGGTACGAATTTCGTACAATCAATATAATATATGATTCAATTGCAAATATGTACTTAACTAATTTACTAGCTTTTAAGATGTCGTTAGGTTAAATAATAATAGGTAACGACCCGGTATCTGGATTATAATATTTTCCACACACCTACATAGACTTCAGCAGCTTACAGCTTCTAGCCAAGCCATTTCGATTAACACCTATCTTCTTCTTCCTTGCCTTCTCTCACTAAGGCGGGGTTGACACAGCAAATTTTCTTCCACTCTCTTCTATCAACGTAACGTCATCTCCACATGTCTTTTCTCTCTCATGTTCTCATTTACACACTCCATCCATGTCTATTTCGGTCGGCCTCTTGCTCTTCTTCCTTGCACTACCATTTCCACATATCTCTTAGTAACATGCATCTCCTCTCTTCGCATCACATGTCCATCGATTAACACTTATCTATGTCACAAAAAAGACAGAATCTAAATATATTGTATAAATAAATTTATAAAGTTTTTTTTCCATATGCAGTTCTAGCCATTAATTTTTGGATATTGGGCACCAAGCGTTACCATTCGAGGATGCCAAACGTGATTGGAACATGTCCTTACTAGTCGTCCAGTAGGCTGCGCCTGCGCAGTTTAACCGCACGTGGCACTGACAGCACCCCTATACAGTAACCAGAACACCCTCTATAAATACCCGCGGATCTGTCATTGGATGTAATGCAGAGATGACTTGTTACGTTGCGCATGCGTTGTCCATTAATTAGAGCCATGTGATAGGTATAACTCGAGTCAATAAACAAAACATATTTCCTTTTTTTGTCGATTCAATAAGGAAAACGTTTGAAAGTTTTGTCCTTTCACTTACATTACCTACCAAAATATTGAGTATGGTCGAAGGAAGTGAACTTTCAAACATTTTCTTTATTAGCTCAAGTCTTTACTGTACAAGGTAATTATTTATATTATTTTGTCTTTTTAGGATTCCGTACCTTAAGGGAACCAACGGGGCTCAATTACTAAGTCTGCCTTTCTCTTAAGCTATCATACATATATAATAAGATAACCATACAGTTAAATTTTCACAGATGCCCGGCGTTTTACCTACCGTATAACAACAAATACTAAAGAATTAAAAACTAAATAAAAATTGGTTACGTCCGAGTCAAGGCCTGGTTAAGGCCGCGCCTTAAAGCATGACAGAAATGTAGTTTGTTGAATAGGAGCCCTCCTAAATATTTATTGTATTTTATTTTATAGTGTTGTCATAGATACAATAGAATTACGTCATCTGCAACAAAATTATCTCTTAAGTGATCACGATCAATGAGATACAGCTTTGTGACCGACAGATAGACAACGAAGCCTCAATAATAGGGTCCCGTTGGTACCTTTTGGAAACAGAGCCCTAAATTTTAACACAAATAAAAGTTATTTTTCAGCAATTTTATATCTATCTCAATAACGACAGAAAAAACCGCTTGAAATATTCACAGAATATTTAACTATATATTCACGGTCTTTTTTCCTAATATTATACCACACATAAACAGCCCACTATATATTTGTATGAAAAGGCCCCAAGTCCCAGCAGTGGGACTCGGGGCCTTCACTCACTAGGAGAGAGACTCTGATTAAAAAGCAGTTATTACCACCGAGCCACACTAGCTTAAAACCTCGCTTAAACCTAATATACCATATCTACTATATTCTGTAAACCGAGGAAATTATAGTCTCATGAAATTTTAATTCGACTGGCGACATCTAGTCTAATAAGATTTTTGGTATAAGTTTAGCTTTGAATAAAAGATACAAAAAACGTGCAAAAAACTAATTCACTGAGTAGGTATTTCAGTAGAATATCATGAAAAAATTGCCTATGAATGAACTGGTTTATAAAAATCTAGACTCCGTACAGGTGTTCAGGTATCTGCATAGGTTTAACATAGCCTAAGCTATATAACCTATTCAACTCCCATCTGGACTCTTTTTCTAGATTCGTAATACAAAAGCCGTATACATTATACAAAAAAATAAATAACTCTGCATACATTTTCACCGGATATATGTATATTTTATTCTAATACAGATCGTCGACACGTATCTGCTGAAAAACAAAAACAAACGGCCATGTTTTTTCTCGCGTAAAAATACATTTTTCATCATTCGAATCACCAAACTGTTTTTTGCGATTCACGACATAAACAGTTTTAAGTTTGCTTTGTATCGATTAATTATGTACTCCCGAAGGCTTGTTCCGGCTTGAAACTACCCTCAAATTGAAAAATTTGATGCCAAGCACCTTTTTTATCACATAGCAGTGAGCTAATTATTGCAGACTAGGCATGCTCCACCTTAGACCAAAGTATTACTAACTCGAGTGGTTATGCTAGGCATACAAGGAGAAAAAAACTAGAATTCATTTAAATTGTAATTCCTAAATGTGTTTATTTTCCAGATATGTATTAGTGACAACTTTAGCACAGCAACCACAGACACAAAATAGAACTGGCTAATTGGTTACCTGAAAAAAAAATCGCTTTCAGCGATAAGGTATAGCCAGTTAGGGCACTAGCGTAGTAGCTCGGCTAGCTAAGGTGATCTGACGTGATCACCGAAGCCAAGCAACGGTCGATACGGACGGTGTTTGGATGGAGGACCATGCATAGAACTGTCGTTTTCAAGTGGCTTTTTCACCGTGGGTCGAATGACACGTTAAATTGTAACTCCCGGCTGTTGGTCTTAGTACAAGCAGTCGTTAAGCCAAGTCAGAGGCCTCCGGGCGGCTTTCATAACTCTTGACATTAAAGCTTGGCCACTTAGTTCATACGAAGGAGGAAGAGGGCACTAGCTTAGAGTTTTTTGTATGTATCTTTTATTTTTGTCGTTGTGAGTGTTTTAATTGTGTTTATCTATATATCTGACGTCATAGTCAATCGTCAGCTGCATAATGATGTCGTTTCAATCCCCGGCTATAATTCAGCGGCTCCACAAAGAGATGTCTATCTGTAGTCCAGCACTTGACATCATTGTCCCATGCTGTCCTATTGTCCACGAGGCGAAGGCGCGTGCGCTATCTATCGCAGTACTTTGTAGTGTTGAACGTGAGACAGATCGCGAGATTGCCGCCGAGCTTCGGGCGTACTGACAGTATTACGTACCTACACCTCAGCAAAACCGAAGTACAAGTTATTATTCTGTGGCAAAACGTAAAGTATACTTGCACTTATAAATATATGAACATTTATGTTTTTTTAATTTATTAAATTTAGCGAAACTGTAATCTTTTTTGTGAGAATTAATACGTTTCGTCAGTTTAAACAAGTTTTCTAATGCTCTTCTAGCTAGCAACCACTCTCAAGTTGAAAAATCTGTCGCCAAGCACCAAATCGTGTATTCTAGCAGCCTCCTCGAGATCCAGTTATTCCAGATAAGGTATGCTCCACCTTAAGCCGGAGTGGCGCTAACTCATGTGGTTATTCTGTGACTATTGTTAATTGCGAACTATTGTTACGATGAAGGACAACATCGTGAGGAAACCGGCATGTTTGAGAACCACAACATCCAAAGTTGTGTGTCATCCGCCAACCCGCACTTGACTAATGTAGTTAATTATAGCCTTTATCTTTCTCCGCGTGAGAGAAGCCTCCAAGGCCCAGCAGTGGTGCCGAATAGTGAGCTGCTTATGCAATTGTTAATTGACGAGTTTATTTCATGAAATTCCAGCTACATACAGCGCATCACATGTTTCGCTCCCGAAGCAAAATTCAGTCCAACATTGCCTTAATCCACAAGACTTATCTATCTCCAAGTGTTAACGTGCGATCCGCTATAATCAGCTTACTAACAGCTAATTAGCTAATGAGCCCTGCACTTCCGTCAGTTCCTGCGCCCTCCACACTCCACACATGGCCGTCAAATGTGTTCGCACAAGGGCGCTATTCAGCCCAGGTCCACGTGCTGAGCAGACCAGCCATCTGCGAGCCACTCGCTCACAGAACTCTAAAATTACACTCAAGTCCTGATTGCCCGCTAACTACTTGCGAGGGCTCCAATAGGACGCTCTCAAGGCTATCGAATTAAGTTCGCAATACAATCCAACGCTTTCACACCCGTGCTTGAGACCTTCGGCTGGATTATTTAATCCAGCCGAAGGTGGCTGAACTAAACCAAGGTATTTACCTTGATTTAGTTCAGCCACATTAAAAGAAAACACAGCTAGAAACTAATAGCTCGATACTGCAATCCATTACAATAATTTTGCAAGTTCAAAATTATAAACTTTCGTAAACAATGTCGTATAACATAATTTTGAATCGTATGGGTGGATTATTCTGAAATAAATGAATTAATATCTAATAATAATATATTTCCAAATAATAGGTACTGAAACTATATGCAATTAAAAATATACAACAAAAAACGCAGTTACGTAGAAGTCAGACCAAAAAATCAGGCTCATATAACTACTTGACCCTACAAACGTATTTAGAATCTAAACTGAAGACGAAATTATGCAAACAGTACACGCAAACATCATCCGGCGGATATCTAACGAATAAATTATTCTTTTAGCAAACGTAACTTAACTTGGTATCATTGACACTATCATTATTCAAATCATAGCCCGTCCGCAGACAGTGCCTTCGATATAGCTACTCATAGAGAAAGACGGCATAGATTTTGACTTAAAACCAGTGCTAACCCAACTTAGATTTAGCTTTGTTTGTCAACAACAGTTATAGAAAATTAAATAACAATAATATGATTATGATCTCGTAATTTTACGAGTGAGTGGATACGACTATCTAAATCATCATTTTTTTTCTTCTTCTTCTTTACCTTGTCTCACTTAGGTGGGGTCGACACAGCAAATCTTCTTTTTCCACTCTCTTCTATCAGACGTCATCTTCACACTCAATCCTTTCTTTCCAAGTCCTCATTCACACACTCCATCCATGACTAAATCATCATCATTTTTTTATTCCTGGAAGCAATAATAATTTATAATACTCCGCTAAAATTTATTGTAGACTTCACCACGATTGATTGACATACTCCAAGAATTTATTTATGTAACATACAAAAATCTGATATTTTTAACGAGTTAAACTAAACATGTTTCTATAATGACATGAAATAATATTCCCCTGACGCAGTAACAGTTCTGGCTCCAGTCTAAGAAAAACATTTAGTTACAGACTAATAAGACATTTTTCTCCGCCAACTAGGTATCGTTTTCGTAATTTCCTATATTATGAGGAACTGCGGTGTCGCGCCTGTCTGTCACTGCCAGAAACGACGTATTTAGGTGAACTAAAAAATATGATTAGCTCGTTTATAAATAACGTTTACGGGCGAGATACGAGACACATTTCTCATAATTAGGGGGAACCTAGCGACGCCCCGCGAGAGTTTTAGAATTTTGCATTTCTACTCTATTCTTGCTATTTCCGTTAAAAACATTTTTCATGAAACATTTGAGCACTTCCTTGAGGCTTTTTATTGGATTTAAACATACTTAGTATGCAATCTAAAAGAGATTCGGCTGATAAGAAATTTAATGTGAAAAATTGGCACCTAATTATCGTAACAATGACATTCTTGCTCGCTTCGTTCGAGTTCCAGTTGCATGAATATTGTCAAAAACACGCTACCAGCGTACTTTGAATAGAAGATGTGTAAAATACTATTTGTATTAATTAGATTACTTTATTGAAATGTTTCATCGAGAATACTCGGCTGACACGGAAAAACATTTGGCTCAATAATTAGCCACATCATTACCGAGTAATACAGTAATTGCCAAATATTCCTGGAGACCAACTTTGAAGGGACCGCTGATCCTGCCCATCTGCAAAGCACATTCGATCACGATTGCCCAAAATCCTGCGATGCAGATGGTGGTGAGAACTACTCCGTAATTTTACAACAGGGAACTTTCGCCGCATGTTTTTTGAAAACGCAGTTAGTTTTTTTTAGTTATATTGCATTAGTATACTTATAAAAGCAAAATTAGCTAACTTTTGTTAACTTACAAGGTAAAATATGATGATTTATAAGTAATAAAGTTAACAAATTATGCGTTCATTATTTTATTATTGCTGTAACAAGTAAGTTTGTATGCCGTCACCGACTAGGTAATTCAGGGAAGAAGATTCTCTCCGACTAGGTGGGATTATTCACATATATTTTGTTATTTATTTGTGGCAAATAAGTGTTATTATAATATTTTTGTATCTTTATTTTCAATTATGAAACATAATTTTGTTAAATATTAATAACGAAAAAAAAGTGCTCTTATACAAATTTAAATAAAAATCGAGTATGTATTTATGAATCCTATCCTTTAAACAACTGTAAATTTATAGCTCAATTGACGGATAAACAATTAAAAAAATGATTGACATACTTTAAGTTTTACTGCGTTGTTATTTGTTTATTGTATTCAAACAGAGGTAATAATTATTAATACATATTTGACGTCTGCACCACAAAAACAAACCAAAAGATTTTCTTATACCCAAAAAACTTAATCAAAATGTATTATTGTTACTTCTACCTTAACGCACAACTGTGTTGTCTTTTTATCTTATCAAGTAATATATTTATTACCTCCGCAGTACAATACCTTTTTCTTGCTAATGACGTCACTGGCAACCGCGTCCGCAGCTGCGCGCACGCATACAACACACGTGCGTTCCAACAATCTTATCCTGCGATTCTTACGCTTTCATTAGAACGGCGCATTGTCAAAAAATATCCTTTGAAAACATGTGTCTATCTCTAAAGTTGTCAGCTGATAGAATCTCAGTAGCATCGAAGACAGCAAATTTTAAACAGGAAATTATGTAAATACAGTGTTAACTCCATGCAACGTCACTCGATTTAACGACAAACTCTCTAAAGCGTCGAAATCAACCGGCCAATCCCTACAGCGTTTGTTTTCTAGCCAACCACGCGACACTGGTGCTAAATTGCGGCAATACCGCAGAGGCCACAAACAAAAATTGAAGTTGAAGTTGAAGCGCCGAAATCAATTGGCTTTAGTTTTAACGACCACTCTCTATAACACAATAAAATGCATAGTCCCTTCAGTGACGTTAAAAAAAGTTTACACTGTATATATCTACAGAGCCTAAACTGAAATTTATTTATGGCAATAACAATCTTACTGATAGCAAAAAAAAACGGATATTTTATCAGCCTTGTAAGCTTACAGTATGAAACAAACATCCATCCTAACAAACTTTTGTAGGGCAGGAAGGTTAGGGTTAGATTTACAACAAAAAGCTAAGACATTACATTACATTTGAGGTTATTCTTTAGCATACTCGGATGCTTGAAAAATCATAAAATCATCATTATAGCTTTTCTCGGCCGTCTTCTGGGTCTTCTTGCTCTCCTCTTATTTCAGTTAATCCAATGAAATATCACTTTACTCACTAGTATAATTTTTATACTACTAGTGATTTAATAAATTGATACCAGTTCCGACTACTCATGTTGGTAACAGTTGGGCGATCTCTAATTACATTGATATCGAAGCTGTTATCACTCACACATCTGTCGACAAACTTAGTATAACTTTATATTAGTAGCTTAATAACGATAAAATATAGTTTTATATTTTGTAGGATACAAGTTGAAACTCAAAAAGAGCATTAAAAAAACATCGATTAGTCATAGAATCGATATTTCCGGCGATCATAATCAATCATTTAAGTGCACATGCACCGAAACGAACGAAAACAAGTACCGAGATAAGTCTTATCAAATCACACCCATAAAACGTCTTAACATAAAACGCTGATTAGCTCCAAGATAAGTGATATGGATTACTAAGTACTTGGTATTATATTGCTGCGTAGAATAATTGGTAGGTACATAATTAGAAACACCTGCAAGCTCGCACAAAAGTAATTTAGGTCATGATTTTTAAATAAATTGTTATACGCAATCAGCGCGATGTGTTTATTGCGTAAGAATTGAATTAAATGTTCCATCTTTCTATGAATAATATCATTTAAGGCTTTCCGAGCCCCATACTAAATGCTTCTCAGACTGGCAACCATTTCCTCTAAGATTTTTAAATAGTAATCACTTAACATAAACTTAAAATGGTCTAATTGGGGCGCGAAATAGGTAATATTATACATTTTTTATCGCAAAACAGATATATCAGCGTGATTTTTTCCAGCAAAATACACATGTATGAGTGCAGTGCAACAACTTAGCTGTTCAGTTGACAGTGTCGCTAGTGGAGATTTGTTGCCACCTAAGAGTGCTGTCGAACTTGTAATTCCAATTTTGGCCACCTGAACAGCTAAGTTGGTGACATGTATACGTATACATTGTTAGTTTCCGTTTCCGTTAGTGTCATTCTCTCTGCCAAACATGAACCCAAGCTTACCATCCGTAGTAATAAATCAACAAAATTCCGATAGATGGCAGGATCAAAAACAGTATTGTTAAAGAGTTTGATGAAATTTATTTATTATTTTTAAATAAATTATTGCTATTTTTATATTAAGTATCGTAATAGAATTAAAAATTTAAAATATGTATAATTTTGTTTGATTATTTGAATGAAATTTAGTTATGTCAATGTCAGTTTGTCATATTTGACATATTTAAAAAAACGTATTTATATTGCAGCAATAATTTTTAGGGTTAGGTACCCTAAGAATGAAATTAATATACTACTGCGATCTTTTCTGTACTTAAAAGATAAAAACGAATGCCTTTTACAAAATATTCGTTGTCTGTCTTTCTGTCACCAGGCTGTTTCTTATACACTTTGATAGCTGAAAATTTCACAAATTATTTGTTTCCGTTGCCGCTATAACCCAAGAGTATACAAGTACTAGATACGCTATAACAACAAATACTAAAAACAGAAAATATACAAATATAAAGGGTGGATGACACGTTTTTAAAGTGTACCTTAAAAGACGTGTTATATTTTGTATTTTTGCTCAATATCAAAAACGATAACAGGACACTAAAGAATTCTACAGAATATTAAGCTACGTATTACCTCTTTTTACTCTATCTTTACAATGACACTTGGTAGATTCTTTCATGATTTCTCTCTTTCTTTCTTTCAAAATAAAATGAATGTTTGATATGGGGTTCCCATACAAAAAACATGTTTTTTCGCCATATTTTAATAATGGTACGGAACCCTTCACGCGCGAGCCCGGTTCGTACTTGGCCAATTATATCAAATTTTTATACCTACGTCTTTTGTTTACCTATCAATATCTTTAACAATCTCATAATTACAAAAGGCTTGTTTGTTTGTTTGTTTGGATGTTTTTATGTTTTTTTGACGCGAATAGGCTCCGAAACTATTGGACTAAAATTAAAAATTCTTACACCGTTGGGAAGTTACATTATCCCCAAATGACATAGGCATTATATTTTGTTGCAAAGGGTAAGAAATTCTTATTAAGACTCCAGTAATGTAACACAAGGTATAAAAAAGAGTAAAAAATTTGTTTCATCGCATGCGCTAAGAAAAGTTTGTTGTGGCGGGTGTCGTTTAGTATGTCTTGAGAGCAGCGGAACCCATATATACAAAAAAAAACTTTAATCTATGTCAAAATTATAATGCGATAAAGTTTAAATGTTTGTTCGTAACGAATAAAATATTACACTTCTGAACGACTTTCAAACATATCTCCTAGAATTGTTTTTTTTTTATGCCCGTGCTAAGCCGGGACGGGCCACTAGTGTATAATTATATCAACGATACATGTAAACTGCCAGGTGTATATTTATAATAACTAAGATTTCGACAGGCCTCTTACCTTAGAATAATAATAATAGTTTTTTTTATTTCAAATGAAGCTAAAATAATATCCATAGTCTATTATATATAAATTCCCTGATAATATGTAATTATTTACTTTTCTAATCATTAGACTTGAAGCTGTTATTCCGGATGAACCGATTTTGATGTTCTTAGCTATGTTTGATGATATTCGGATGTCCGCCAAAATAGCGGATATGATATTATTCGCAACTTTCCCAAATGAAATGGCTTACATTTTGGAATCATGCGAAAAATACAACTGTTTCATGCAATATGTTAGATGATTCGTGAGAAAAGTTTTTTCTTGTTACTCGTATCATGTACCCAATAGATTTATTTTTTAATTTCATTTGAGGTTTTAAGGTATGCACTATGAATATTAACATACACGAAAACGAAACCTATTGAAAATATTGACTTTCCCATAATATTCCTTTAAAAAAAAAGAGTTTCGAACAAAATAAAATAGCAAAATTAATAATTCATGAGATTTGAACCATAGTCAATTTAAATCATAAAAATATTTCCTGTTCCAAAAATGCTTCCTCTACGAACGAGCCATATAATCGACAATTGAGCGTTCGAAATTGGCATGCATATTCAAATATGCTGAAGTTCAAGTGACAAAAAAAATTGTCAATGCTAGTGTGAGTGTAGCCGCATCGTCACAGAATAGATGATAGTAGATATGGGTTTATTTGACTTTTGCTACCAACGCCTTAGTAGATGGTGTTTTGTGATGAGCCCTAAAAATAATAAATTAACAATAGATTTCGCGTAACGATTCAGAAGTTCTGAAAGGGATAATTTGAGCCGCTAGGATAAAGAAAACATACTTATGAAAATTTAACGCCATCTAGCGGCATCTGAGCACTTGTGGCATGCTAACGAACAGCCTTAAGTTTCTCATAAAGCAGTTTTAAAAAACGTTGAACTGGAAATAATGTAATTTAATTAAAAATTAAGTAACATTTAATTTACAATATTCAGTGAGTAATTTCAGACATTACTAGCTGACCCGGCAAAGGTTGTTTTATATTATACTAGCTGACCCGGCAAACGTTGTTTTGCCTTATTAATTATTTTTATTCTAGTTTCTAGACAAATTCTAGTATAATTAAAATGTTACTTACTTATTATAAGTGTGTATGGTATATGCGTGAAATGGGTATGGAGAGCCATGAACAAATGTTAAGGGAATATAAAAGTAACAAACGCCAAAAAATATTATGTTCAATAATATCTATTTAATAGTGTTTATTTTAACAAACATTAATTTGTTCTTCTAAGATGGCACCGACGCCAAGAATACAGGATAAATAAAAATTTAAAATAGCATGTTTATAACTTAATCAAATAAAGTCTTCGATGGTACTTATGTGTAGGCATAAAATTATTTTTCACTTTTTAGATACAGTTAGAATTTATAAATGTAGGTATGATTTTGAAGTCTGTTATTTGTATAATACAATTTCATTGTAAAATTTTTAAGTCGTAAGCTATGACCCAAAAGTCCTAGGACCAATCGCGAGCGAAGCGGGCTTGATGCGAGCGCAGCAAGCTATGCGCAAGCGAAGCGAGCGCAAAATTTTTTAGCATATTTAATTTTGTCCGAGCCGTTTGAGCATAAAGAAGTCCAAAACAGAACAAATTACATAATATTTGTAGTGTCGTAAGCTATGACCCAAAACGTCCTAGGATCAATCGCGAGCGAAGCGAGCCGGATGCGAGCGCAGCGAGCTATGCGCGAGCGGAGCGAGCGCTAAAATTTTTAGCATATTTGTTCGATCCGTTTGAGCATAAAGAAGTTCGAAGCAGAACAAATTACATAATATTTGTAGTGTCGTAAGCTATGACCCAAAAGTCTTAGGACCAATCGCGAGCGAAGCGAGCTATGCGCGAGCGAAGCGAGCGCGAAAATTTTTAGCATATTTGTTCGAGCCGTTTGAGCATAAAGAAGTCCAAAACAGAACAAATTACATAATATTTGTAGTGTCGTAAGCTATGACCCAAAACGTCCTAGGACCAATAGCGAGCGAAGCGAACTGGATGCGAGCGAAGCGAGCTATGCGCGAGCGAAGCGAGCGCGAAATTTTTTAGCATATTTGTTCGATCCGTTTGAGCATAAAGAAGTTCGAAGCAGAACAAATTACATAATATTTGTAGTGTCGTAAGCTATGACCCAAAAGTCTTGGGATCAATCGCGAGCGAAGCGAGCTGGATGCGAGCGCAGCGAGCTATGCGCGAGCGAAGCGAGCGCGAAAATTTTTAGCATATTTGTTCGAGCCGTTTGAGCATAAAGAAGTCCAAAGCAGAACAAATTAAATAATATTTGTAGTGTCATCATCACATTTGTTGAAAATTTTTTGCTCATACGTTCGGGGTCTAGTTTATTAGTACATCAAATTTTATAGCTTCTTCTACGTATGAACTAAGTGATCAAGTTATGATGTCGAGAGTTTTTCAAGCCCCTGCCTTAGTTTAACGACTGTTTGTGCTAAGAGGACCTACAATTTAACGTATAATCCGATCCACAGTAGCGCACAGATGAAAATACATTTTTTTACAACAGTCATGTGCAGGAGAGGTTAGGCAATAAAGCGACTTACACGCGGGTGGAGCCGCGGTTAAGTTAATAAGAGAGTTACATTGATATAGCAAAATGATAATTGTTAACAATACTACTACATACGATACTTACAATAACGAAGGTCGAAATTTGTGTAAACAGTGAGAAAAGTCTGTGAAGAAGAATTTTGTGAGTAAAACAGGAGACCGACTTCGGTCTATGGCATAGTGTGGCATTTCACTCACCAGTAAAGTAAAGGCGCGGCAAATTTTAAGTATTTAAGATTGGTAATAATCATAAGCATAAGTATATCAGGAACTTCATAATTTGATTCCACCATCTCCGTTCTACTACAGAACGAGCAGAGAGACAGTGAAGAGACACCGATACAGAGTTGAAGTTCCAAACTTTCGTACAAAACGCTTTGCGTCGACCTTTATTGTTAGGACTGCGAAGCTTTGGAACTCACTACCTGAGTCTCTGTTTCCTGAGAGGTATCATCCGGGGGCCTTCAAAAGTAGAGTTAATAGGTATCTTCTAGGTAAGCGTGCCACACCGTAGACTGCAGTGCAGCTTAACATCAGGCAAGCTGTAGTCAAACGCTAACCTATCAAGGATAAAAAAAAAAAAAAAAAAAGTTAAATTTTGTTAGTTATTTTCTTCAAAAAAAAAATAAGGATTTTTACTCGAAGTACAGTTAGATACTATATTTGATCAGTTATCAAGCGAGATAAAAAATGAATAAATGGCCTTAAAAAATAGGGAATGATGATAAAAAAGTAAAAAAATTAGGGTTGTATGTATTTTTTAATGCCACTTAATACAAAAATAAAATGAAAAAATTCGTAGGAAAATTAAAAAAAAATGTTTAAGGGTGATCAACCCTTATCACTTAGGGGTATAAAAATAGATAGTAGCCAATTCTCTGACCTACTGAATACGTATATAAAATTTGGTATAGATCAGTCTAACCGTTTTGGAGGAGTGCGGTAACAAACACTGTGACACGGAATTTTACTAAAATGGCCATAAAAAAATAGGGGTTGATGATAAAAAAGTAAAAATTAGGGTTGTATGTATTTTTAATGCCACTTTATACAAAAAAAAATTCGTCAAAAAATGAAAAAAAATATTTTAGGGTGATCAACCCTTATCACTTAGGGGTATAAAAAATAGACAGTAGCCGATTCTCAGACCTACTGAATACGTATATAAAATTTGGTAAAGATCAGTCAATCCGTTTCGGAGGTGTACGGCAACAAACACAGTGACACAGAAATTTACTAAAATGGCCATAAAAAAATAGGGATTGATGATAAAAAAGTAAAAATTTAGGGTTGTATGTATTTTTTAATGCCACTTTATATAAAATTCAAATAAAAAAAATTCATCGAAAAAATAAAAAAATATATTTAAGGGTGAACAACCCTTATCACTTAGGGGTAAAAACGTTTCACGTTGGCCGATTCTCATACCTACTGAATACGCATATGAAATTTGGTAATGATCAGTCAAGCCGTTTCGGAGGAGTTCGGTAACAAACACTGTGACACGGAAATTTTATATATAAGAATATTAGGACACTTTCATTGTTTGGACATTTGTTTTGCTTTATTACTTAGGAGTATAGAAAATAGATAGTAGCCGATTCTCAGACCTACTGAATACACATATAAAATTTGGTAAAAATCGGTCAAGCCGTTTCGGAGGAGTACGGTAACTAACATTCTCCTACTTCTTAGTCGTAACTTCATTACTGAAAGTCGTGTCTAATACGGAGTGTCGATCACTCGTTAAACAATGCTCTTTCACTTTTTCCTCACATCTGGTAAATTGTATATATAAGAAGATTATTTTATGCCATAGAAGTCCAAGAAATCCACCACCGTAAGTAAAACTCTAGCCTGATATAATAAGCATCGCTCTTGCACAAACTACAGTTCGGTCCAAGCAACTACATCCATACCTATCTATCTATGTATATCTGAATTAAAAACCCCGAAAAGGAGAACATTATTAAATAATTATGTTGAAGATTTATAACAATAAAACTGCAGATTGTGCCTATGTCATCGCCTCAACATACTATAAAATAAAATAACCTTTAATTTTAGATACAAAACAATTTCATCCCATTTTTTTTCTTTTCACTCTTCCCTATTCATTTCTTCTTTTGTTTTATATGCTGAAGTTGAAGTTACCTTAGCTGTAAAGGCCTCCCCTATAGACCTAAAACATACTTCATATAAAAAAATTACACCTATACTTAGTTTCAATATTAACATGACCAGTGCGGCAGAGCACACACATGCTCCCGCTCACCTGATAACGACAATCTGCTGAACAGATTTGCGAGCTTCCTCACACGTGTATCTGGTAGATGCTGGAGCGCAGTACACTTGCAACCCACATGTTTTACCCACGTTTTACTACTACCTTTCTAAAGAAAGGTGATAGCCAAATGTGCGCAACTTCCCGTCAACGATAAACGGATAACGCCTTTGTCTCCCGTTTATCGCGAGGAAACATTGATGAGAACAAATGTGACTCAACTGCGATGTCAAAATACTCTCGAGAATGCGTCGGCATCGTTTGTAATCTTGCAGCTGACCTAGTCGTCAGCTTTTATTGTCCTAGTAGTGTCGAGCCAAATCACGTTTACTGCGAATTTTGTTTACACGTCCACGAGTCTATATCCATCCGCCTGCAGACCATTTATTCAAATTCAAATCGATTTTTAAAAGCTTAAATGTTATTTTTACGTTAGCTAGGTATTTGAAAAAGAGTGTGCGTAAATACACGAGTCAATGACACTAGCTGAAGAAGGAGCATGCATAGTCTGGAATAACTGTCTCTCAAGGAGGTTGGTTGTTTGGGCAGAGATTTTTAACTTGAGAGTGGTATCTAGAGGAATAATAGAATTACATTAATATCAGTACTAAAATAAAATAAAATACTGTAGTGTAAACTCCATGTAACGTCACTCTATTTAACGATAAACTCTCTAAAGCGTCGAAATCAAGCCTTTAGTTGGTTTAGCTTATATTCTATACAATGATACATTCTCTCCATTTAACGATCACTCTCTATAACGCCATAAAATGCACAGTCCCTTCAGTGTCGTATAGCGTTTACACTGTATATGAATAGAATATAGCTGATGTCACCACTGTCAGTAGATAAAAGCGACAATAAAAAAAGCGATAATTCTAGACGATTGGTAAAAAGCTGCGATGTAAATTGACAACAAGTTGACGCGAACAAATGCGAGACTGGACAGACAGAAGCAGCCTGCGGCCTCACACCTGGCGTGACCTACAAATTATACAGTGTGACAAATAGACTTATTACCCACTTTATATTGAACAGAGTTACAGACAACATTCGATAAGAAAAGAAGAGCAAACATACGCTTCACTTTTTTAATATATCAGGTCATGTGTGTATTTATCGTGGACTAATTAATCTTATAATTATTTACTACTTACTTTTCCTTACTTACCTTTCCTTGCCTATTTACTCGTCTATTAATATTATAAAGAGGAAAAGTTCGATTGTTTTGTAATATGTAATTGCGAAAGTATGTGTGTACGTGTGTTAGTGAGTAAGTGTGTATGTTTGTTACTTATTGACACTCAAACTGCAGAACGAATTTCTATGTTATTTGGTATGAAGATAGTTTAGAACCTGAATTAATTTTAATCCTGGATTATCACGGGTAGCGCCGGGGGATACAGCTATTCTTAAACATATAAAAAACAAGGACTAAAATATGTATGTTTAATAAGTTGCCGCGTAGAATTATAGAACTACCTTTGAATGACTTCAAACAAAAAATTAAACACTTTTTCGAAAAGAACCCTTTTTACTCCCTCAATGAATTCATGTCACAGTCAATAACAGAATCTTCATTCTTGTAGCAGTCTTATTATGTGTAGTTATAAAGCTTTCTAACGATTCCAGGTGGAAGAAAAATATAGATATAGATTTATGTAA
Source organism: Mellilla xanthometata (assembly GCA_035578125.1). NCBI lineage: Eukaryota > Metazoa > Arthropoda > Insecta > Lepidoptera > Geometridae > Mellilla > Mellilla xanthometata. The sequence continues at coordinate 5,696,351 of JAPUBQ010000013.1, forward strand.
TAATATTAAGAGTGTACTTGTAATATAGGCATATATACATTTTAGAAATTAAGTAAATTGTAAATTGACTTGCCCAGTACGGCGTGATGCCGTAAGGCTAATAAATAATTTGATTTTGATTTGATTTTATAATATTCTGGAAAAAAATAGTGTATATGTGCTAACCCTGTATCCATATGTCTAGCTAAAAAGCAACTCAAGTGACACAAATCATTAGTTCTTTGTCTTATCAGAGACGTTTTTATGAATAATTGCCCATTTCCAATGAGCTGCTAACCACTTATAACATTAACGACTAACCTGACGATGAAAATGCTAAATATTTTTCTCATGAGTTTGACAAAACACGCGAGTGTTCAGATAATATTTTATCGCCGTTCGTATCTTGAACATTTGTGTTCTAGCGTTTGAAGAAAGTGTTCGGTTGTTTGTGGAATACTAGTTCTGCGCCGGGTGTTACTCGTATTTTATATAAACAAAAATATGTCTTCGTAATTCACACAATAATAAAGAAACGTTTGTTATTCTATCTTCCCTCATCAAGGCCATACTTACAAAAGATCAGATAGAGAAATTTTTTAAACATTGTAACCCGAGCAAATTACATAAACTTTCATTTAATGATCAAAACCCAGAATAAAAAAGTTTCTTTCTCATATTTTTATTTTTCTAAAATGGAGTTGTACACAAAACTAAGGATGCGATTACTCTAATTCTCGTCATTTACGCCCAGTAAAAATAAGACGAAGCTAAAGAAAGTATGCGAATTATAGACTGCAAGAATTAAATTAAATTTATTCGATCATTTTTAATCGATCGATAAAAAAATAAAATTGATAAAACAGTTATCACATTTTTTTTCAGTTATTTATATTTTTTAGTTTCAGTTTTTTAGGGTTCCGTACTTCATAATTACTCGTACTATGTATGCAGCGAAGCCGCGATTAACAACTAGCCTTGAAATAAGAGCCTGATATAACTACGTAGTATGTAACAATGTACTCGTAAGATTCAGTACTCTTTGTGGCAAATGTTTCAAAATTATTTTTACAGACAAACCGAATGGCTTTTAATTGAATGAAAAGTGTAGCATTTTGTCAGTCTAGGATAAGTAATGGATTTAGCACCTGCATGCCACCTGTGTCTATCAAGATGACGTGTTTACGATTTACAAAGTAATAGGTATTTTTGTTTAATTTAGTGTAATTATAATTCTTTGAGATTAAATTTAAACTCAAGCTCATCATTTTGTGGTTTGGTTTTGAGGCACTTAAATGTTTTCTTTTATGTTTCTTGTGTATTGTTCGTTGAATAAATGTTTATTTTTTTCTTTCATTTAAATTAATAATGAAACTATTGTTTATATATACTATACACTGCGAGCGAGCAAAGTCTACATTAACAGACTGATTTTGCTTCCGTCCGTGTGTAGATACGTATATTCGTATATGCTAGTTCTCCTGTGTAGGCTACAATTTTGAACCAATCTCTACGAAACTTGGTATATTACGTGTATAAGCAATAGATTTTTTCCATACTCTGCTAATTTTGATCCTACAAAAAAAGGGAGGTAATTATTGCAGTGCTATTTACTAGTTGATTTAAAATATATTTGGAAAAGTGATTAAATACTTCATAATACCTACATTATTTTTTTGAACATTAATTAAATAGGTCAAGTAATTGTTGAGATATGAAGTAATTATGTTTCAGTAATTTCAAACTATGTTCTAAGAAATTTTTGTTCCCGAGGTCTATTGTGCGGAAATAAAAATATATATTATTGAGCTTTTGCTTCCGATTTAAATTTATTATACCCGAAGCTCATTTTAAAAAGCCCAAAATAAGACGCAGATAAATGATAAGTCCTCAAACAGTGTATGAAACTGAATAGAATGTCAGAAGTCACGTCCCTAATCAAAGAGCGCCGGACAAAGCTCTACAAAGTATTACACTAATCCGGTTTCGGTATCGTTATATTAAATTATGCAAGTAATAAAATCCCATTCAACTAAACTTTGTCTGAACAGACAAAGTTCCCTTTCGAGCACGCAATTTCTCAAAACATTCTCGCGTCATTTTTCATTGCATCAATCAGGACGCTTGTGTGGACGCTACTTTGTTCGTCAGGGGTGTCCCAGACTAGATTTTTGTGTTCATTAATTTGTAATTTTTATATTACATACTACTTTGCCTCTATCCCACTTTCCATAAATATTATACAGGTAACACATAACATAAATATTATATCCTTATTTGTTTGTGAGTATATGTCTTCTTATGTATTTTATTTCTTCACGTTCAAAGTCATGTACCGATTTCGATGAAATTTAGTATAGTGATAGGATAGACTGTAAATTAATCTATAAGCTACTTATATCCCAAATTAACGCAGGGAGTACCGCAGGGCGCTTATATCAGGATAGTTTGATTTACCAACGTAATGATGAATAGAAGCAATAAAAGAACAAAAATAATTTAAAAAAAAACCTGTAATTTCTTTTGTATATGTATTTCGAAAATTCGTGACCTTTTTTTGTTCATAATACGTAAAACAAACATCAATACCACATTTGGGAACTCTTTTTATTAAATCGATGGAAGCAAAATTCCTCTTTCTACAACTGAATATAAAAATCAGTAAAAATTGATTTTCATGTACGAGTACAATACATGCATTTAAAACCTAAACTATGCATCCCTGCTATCAGTATAGCAGAGTTGTCTCATCAACTGTTAAATAGAGTGTGAGCCAATGAATATTTTTATTGACAAGTCCGACTGGTTTACACAGGACTGCGCATTTTGTCTCCCGAATGAAACATTTTATGTCATTATTTCTAATTATATTATCAACCTTATGATACTAGTCTATAAGATTTAAATTTGAAAAATATTACGAATAACTCTAAGCTAATTATTAATGAACCTTAAGTTATATACAGTTAAAGTTCAAAATGCTAAAACCAGTAACAAAGTATCTCTAGACGAAGTCATCATCAAAACGTCCCGAGATGTCCGGTCCGATAAGTTCTTTTCTGGTCCGTTTCTTATGCAAATATTGACACAATTAGGATCATTAATCAAGTGAAATGCAAAGGGACAATATGTGCCCAGATATGATAATACTCACGTGTACAGAAAGATGTTATCAATCACATATGAATTTACTGTAGAGGCGGCAGAAGGATAGCTGTGACTAAAGTTACTTGTGAGTTCAAATAATAATTTATGCGTCATTATCTCTACGCAGAAAAAAAAGAAATGGTATCAGTGGAGATTTAAATTTTATGCATGGAAATAAATAAGAGGTCGTAAATTTTAAGAGTATTTCTTTAAAATAAAGATTGCAGTTACCGAAAATGGGGCAAAAACACAGAGACTTGAAAATTATTATCTATTTAGCGTCAAATACCACTTCAAACCAATTTACACGTACTTGTGTAATTTAGTCACAATATTTAACTACAAACACGAGCAAAAAACGGCCAAACGAACGCACATGCGGCGCAGATTTGAGTAAACTACAGTTGGCGCGATTAGTAGCTTATTTTGAAAACATCTGAGGGCCTTAAGGGTTGTAAAACAACTGTTCGCGTCAAAACAATTAACTGTTTTCATGAGAACCTTTCCTTATCTTCTATGATGTTAAATATTTAGTGTGTGCCAGCTACTACAGTTGTTATCCATCTGTTGCTTTTCTTATTTCCCTGAGCAAAGGTTAGATAGTACGTTGGTTGTTTTGGCATCTGTAACCACGTGTTTTCTCGTCTAATGATTATAGCTGCCAATAAAAATGAACGGAGAACAATAAAGCTCACAGAACACCTTTATTACCGACAATGGTGCGGGTTGGGCGGGCCGCCCTCACGTGTCTGGGCGCCAAATGGTTCTCAACACGTGGTGCGCCTGCGCACATTGGAAACGATTAAGCTTTAGTGCTTATCTACATTCTTTGCTTGCTTTTAATGAGAACTGTACAGTGATATACACATGAATATTTAAAAAATGCTAAAATGTATGCACGCTTGAAAATTCCAGTACAACAAATACATTAAAATTAGATAAGTATGTCATACAAATGAAGTTTGTACTATGAGCCTCAGTCACATGTCTTATCGTTCAAGTTTTTTCTTAGAAACCTTAGAATAATGATTCTAAGGTAAGCGTAAAACGCTTTTTCAAAATTTTATGTAAAACTATATGGTATTCCATAACCTATATTAGGATTTTGGAATATCTAAATTGGGTTGTCAATCAACATCTGCATTACTTATTACTTAATTTTCGTACCAAAAATACTAACCTATTAATGGTATTATTGACAAAACGATAGATAGTCGTGACTACAGCTTACATATAATCTGCCAGAAGTAACTTCCAAAGACAGTTGGCAGCTACAATGCTGCTTTGTTCTCCCACCATGTGGATCCCATACGAGGCTGCATGTGCCAAACATGTGAAACCGCTCGCTCTCACATGTTACTGAAACGCCCGTAGCTCTGCCAAATGAGGTGATTTTAATCGATCGTTTAAGTTAACCTTGGACGGGTGGAAATTCGATTCTAGAGAACTTGGTTACATAATAAGAATCGCCAATTAACCTTATTATGTAAGCAAAACTGCAGAATACAATTTCACGAATAATTTGTTTTATTAGCACGAATAACTTCTTAGCTATCAATTGTATAGAAATCTACGAATGAAACCAATTATCGATTTGAGCTTTTCGGAGATAGCGAAATTACATTTTACATTTTTTAATCGTGATTATTATGGCATGACTACTACTAGAACTTAGCTAGTCTGTTCTACGTGTCTTTTAGTTAGCTTACTCACGCTATAAAATATAAGCAATAAATACCTCTTTGTATGGGCTGCTTATTTTGTCAAGCAAATTCGTGAGAACTGTTGTTGCCTTTAAGTCGTATCATTGTCAAAGTATCGTTATCACTCGGATTAGAGGTAATCTTCAACCAAGTAACACACATCGGATTTGTAAGCGACCTCTGTAATAAAAGTGTTAGTTTATTAGGGCGTTTGCATACTGCCAGCTGTGTGTCCGGAACAACGCAGCTGCGATTCGCCACCGATGTGAATACCGCTCTACAACGATTCACATACTGAACATCTGTAGAGATTTTATAGGGGAAGTTAAGTTACACCTTGTATAGGCACAGTACTGTAGCTATTTGTTGGTACTTAGGAGTAAAATAATCGAAAACTGATTGGATTTTATTTTATTGCTGGTGACATTATGCGTGACACATGCGTGATGTCTAATGATAATTGCGTTTTTATGTTTAACACCAGTAAAGTTAATTACTAATTCTTCTATAAAATAGAAAACAATATATTATTTTATACTTTATAGGTAAAAAAAAGGATTACAATTGTTTTTAAACTTTATCTTGTTTCTACAAGTGTCAAATAAATCAGTATAGCAGTTACAAAATAGTTATTAATTATGTGGTGATGTAAATACCAAAAGTACATTAGATTAATTTCAATGTCACATTTAATTCTCTATTGCGTAGCGTTTAGAAACATACGAGCCTATTTTTGGCACAAATTAATTGATTACGTGAGCCAATTACTGTAAAAAACGGGCTAAGTATTATTTCGTCTTTGACAAAAAAACACATCTAACATGCCCAAAATATATAATAATATCGTATAGGTCTACAATCATTAGATTCAGAAGGTGAAGGTGAGTTTAATATAGAATATTTTTATTTTACATTTCCTAAATTAATTTTTTGTCGTGTTTAATATTTATTTTTTTAAATTTATTTTGAAGGGTAATACAATATAGTATTTTTGTAATACAGTGTTAATTACTATTAACTAACTATCTAGGTTGGCGCATCGACCCGAATCGGATCCTCCGATACTAGGAGACGCCACTGTTCTCGGCCCTGTGCCTTCTCCTGCCACTGCGTGACCTGAAGATAGCGCAGGTCCTCCTCCACTTGGTCTATCCAGCGATACCTGGGACGTCCAACCGTCTAATTACTATTAGCATATAAGAAATTATTTGTTACAGTAGACTTCATTATACTCATATATGAGAAACAGTATAAGTATTATGTACCTTTAAAATACTTACGACGGCCTGAAGAGAACAAGCAATGAGCAATGGCGACAGAATTTTCAACCAAAAAATGCCCAACCACCACGCTCTGTTTCCTCACGAATGTCTAAATGTCTCACGATGTTTTTGTTCTTTCAAACTTTTCAACATAAGCGCCACCTCACATCGTGTCAACAATGTAATACAGGAAAAGGTAACAATCTTTTAAATATATAAACAGACACTCCACAGCGGCTAGAAAAGAAAAAAAGCAAACACAAATAACTCAATAGCGCCGTCAAGTCGACTACAATGCAGAATGGTGGCATATCGCATCATCAGCAATTAGGGTCACGAATAATTGACGCCAAAGGTTTAAGGGCGTTTCTTTCACCATAAAAACCAACATTCATAAAACCCTCATAAGTGAATCAAGATATCGTGCCCTGATACACCTGGCTTTCGCCCCGGCTTGGCCTATTTCATTGTACCGTTTAAAAGTACTTGAAAAAATTCAATAAACTTTCCATGGCTCATTGGTTGCGTGAATGGGGCGCAAATTCTTGTATGGGATTTCGTTACGCGATTTTTTTTGTTTCCTCGAGAGTTTGTTGGTAGATGTTGTGATCGCTATCGGCTTTTACAAGCCAAATTTTGATCTAAAATCTGATATCGTATAACAGAGCAAAAAATATAACGGCAAACCTAGACATTTTGCGCAGTACACACGTGTACAAAAGGGTATTTGAATAAAAATATTGTTTTAAATATGTCTTCTTCTTCTTCGTATGGGATAAGTAGCTAAGCTGGTGTCGAGAGTTTTCAAGACGCCCGAAGGCCGCTGACTTGGCTTGACGACTGTTTGTACTATGACAGCCGGGACCTACAATTTACCGAGTCATCCGACCCACGGTAGCGCCCAGATGAAAATAAACTTTAAAAAGACGACGAGTTTTTTTTTTTACTCAATCTTGCGCATGGTATCCCATCTAAACACCGTCCGTTGCTTAGTTTCGATTATCGAGTAAAATTACCTTAGCTAGCCGAGCTACAGTTAAAAATATGTAAAATACTGTTTTATATTTTTTTCAAACACTAAGCTCTCCCTATATTAATCATAATCTCTGCATTCGCTCCATCCACATCCCATTCCGCATCATAATCCAATGTCCATTGATCAGGGAACGAATAAGCGCGGCGAATCCGGCTAATGTGCCTATAGTTCCTTTATCGAAGAGTTAAGTGCCCTCACAATAAATGCATAGAGTGAGCTCCCACACCGCATCATAACACCCCTATGACTATCCACCAGTGAAACTTGATCGTTGATCAACGAGACAACTATTGCGAATCACTCTATTTGTACCAATGCAGATGATGGAACATTAACGTAATATAAGACTGATTGTAAAAAAAAATATTGGACTCAAATACATACGACAAAAATAATGATTTTAAATTTTGTTAATTATGTTTTGCTAGGTTCAAAGCAAGCATATTGTAAATTTTATTATATGGGGATTACCCCATGTTCATTATTTTAGCTAGGATATTACGTACACTGGCATTGTTATTTATTGTATTTGTCATTTATCAATAAACATACTTGAAATTAGGTTTAAAAATAATTATACCCCAATCCACAAAGTGTCCTTACAGCTTTAAGCAATCTCATTAAGTAAGTGTGCAAAATAGTATTTATATTGTGACATTTATATTTAAAAAATAATAAGAAAATAATACACTATTCAAGCTGGAAATATTGATGATAATAATGATTACAGCAGTATCGTGCAGAATTTATTTTATTGAAAAATAAGCTTAAAGAACAACTTTAAAACCATTTATACTAATTTTTAATCATATTTATTAATATAGAAAAAAACTGGTTCGAAAAAAATATTTTTCTTCGATTCTTTAAACCAGTTCTACTTCTGATTCATAAGATTGATTTGTACCAAAATAATTAAAAATATTTTTAGAGTTGTTCTTTAGAAGGATTTTTTAATATCATTTGCCGTTTATGAGTTATAATAACGAAAAAACTGAAAATTAAAGATTTTGTCCTTATCATCGCCTTAATTTAAGACGAAAGATGTTGTTTAAAAAATACGTATCCTGCCGGTTTTATGAAACCACTTCATCACTATATTTTCATACTAACATTAAGAATATACTCAAAATATTAATCGGAATTTTTCACTCGGTGCTTGTGGTAAAAATAATAGGTCTGTATAAACTGGTGATGAAATGGCGGGGTGTGATGTCAGTACCGCGGGGTCCTCCGGACCTCGTATTCATACTGACGCTGTTTGTGGGAAACTCTACATAGCTGTTGTTATAAATCTGTGGGAGTTACATTTTGACGTTTCCATTGTTAGCCTTTTATTCCGTCTATTTGGGTTTGTGATGGGAAAAACTAAATGTGAAATAGTTTTGTGATTAGTAACAAATGTATTTTTCGAAAATAGTAATCGTAGCTTTTATTAGATATTCTTTTGTAACGGTTCGCCAACATCTTTGTGCTTAACTAAATTTGTTGGCTGTGGGTCTGGGTGTTAAATATGTATTTATATAAAATATGTATGTATATATGTATAATTATGTAGTATATCAGTTGTGTTAGCAACCATAACACGAAATAGAAATGGGTATGGGGTTAACCAGGCGTGTGTGACATGTGTTAAAAAAAAATCTGTATTCATTTTGAAAATGCATTGCACCTCTTTTGTCCTTTATAATATTTCTGTATCTAGCTTAAACGTATCAGCTACAACTCTAGCATACCCAATCTTTTAATAACAAAAAGTCTAATGTAATGCACCCTAGTCCCGAAAACTAATGTAAAACAGTCACGCGTCAGGCACGTGACCACCCCCCGCTAGAAAATTTCCCCCCCCCCCTCGCCTTCATTACTCAAATATCTAGGTATTTGTTCCTCCAACGCGCACGTGGACGGACGTCTGCATTATTAAATGCCTTTTACGCTTATTGCGAATTAAAATCCCCCGCCTATATGGTAGCGGTGTTATTAATCTCTAGAACAGGGTTGTTAAGCAGACGACCGTGGCGGATCGTAGATAATGATAGTAGCTGTAATGAACAGTAATGTAATATCGTAATCAGAGGGATAAAAACTAAAAGGAACGCGTTATTTTACCAACCAACGCCTTATGCCTCGACAAATGTCTTAAATAAAAATAAGAAGTTTGAAATGTAGACACATTTGTTCATTATCTTCTTATTCTTATATATAAAATTTCCGTGTCACAGTGTTTGTTACCGAACTCCTCCGAAACGGCTTGACTGATCATTACCAAATTTCATATGCGTATTCAGTAGGTATGAGAATCGGCCAACGTGAAACGTTTTTACCCCTAAGTGATAAGGGTTGTTCACCCTTAAATATATTTTTTTATTTTTTCGATGAATTTTTTTTATTTGAATTTTATATAAAGTGGCATTAAAAAATACATACAACCCTAAATTTTTACTTTTTTATCATCAACCCCTATTTTTTTATGGTCATTTTAGTAAATTTCTGTGTCACAGTGTTTGTTGCCGTACACCTCCGAAACGGATTGACTGATCTTTACCAAATTTTATATACGTATTCAGTAGGTCTGAGAATCGGCTACTATCTATTTTTATACCCCTTAGTGATAAGGGTTGATCACCCTTAAATATTTTTTTTTCATTTTTCGACGATTTTTTTTTTGTATAAAGTGGCATTAAAAAATACATACAACCCTAATTTTTTACTTTTTTATCATATACCCCTATTTTTTATGGCCATTTTAGTAAATTTCCGTGTCACAGTGTTTGTTACTGCACTCCTCCGAAACGGTTTCACTGATCTTTACCAAATTTTATATACGTATTCAGTAGGTCAGAGAATCGGCTACTACCTATTTTTTATACCCCTAAGTGATAAGGGTTTATCACCCTTAAACATTTTTTTTTAATTTTTCGACTAATATTTCATTTTATTTTTGTATTAAGTGGCATTAAAAAATACATAAAACCCTAATTTTTTTACTTTTTATCATCATTCCTTATTTTTTATGGCCATTTTAGTATTTTATTCATTTTTCATCTCGCTTGATAACTTATCAAATATAGTATCTAACTGTACTTCGAGTTAAAATCCTTTTTTTTTTTGGAAGAATATAACTAACAAAATTTAACCTGATATACTTATGCTTATGATTATTACCAATCTTAACTACTTAAAATTTGCCGCGCCTTTACTTAACTGGTGAGTGAAATGCCACACTTTGCCATAGACCGAAGTCGGTCTCCTGTTTTACTCACAAAATTCTTCTTCACAGACTTCTCTCACTTATTACATATGTAGTAGTATTGTTAAAAATTATCATTTTGCTATATCAATGTAACTCTCTTAATAACTTAACCGCGGCTCCACCCGTGTGTAAGTCGCTTTATTGCATAACCTCTCCTGCACATGACTGTTGTAAAAAAATGTATTTTCATCTGTGCGCTACTGTGGAACGGATTATATTTATATTATACGTTAAATTGTAGGTCCTCTTAGCACAAACAGTCGTTAAACTAAGGCAGGGGCTTGAAAAACTCTCGACAACATAACTTGATCACTTAGTTCTTACGTAGAAGAAGCTATAAAATTTGATGTACTAATAAACTACACCCCGAACGTAGGAGCAAAAAATTTTCAACAAATATGATGATGACACTACAAATATTATGTAATTTGTTCTGCTTTGGACTTCTTTATGCTCAAACGGCTCGAACAAATATGCTAAAAAATTTCGGTCCTACAACGTTTTGGGTCATAGCTTACGACACTACAAATATTATGTAATTTTTTCTGTTTTGGACTTCTTTATGCTGAAACGGCTCGAACAAATATGCTAAAAATTTTCGCGCTCGCTTCGCTCGCGCATAGCTCGCTGCGCTCGCGTCCAGCTCGCTTCGCTCGCGATTGGTCCTAGGACGTTTTGGATCATAGCTCACGAAACTACAAATATTATGTAATTTGTTCTGCTTCGAACTTCTTTATGCTCAAACGGCTCGAACAAATATGCTAAAAAAATTTCGCGCTCGCTTCGCTCGCGCATAGCTCACTGCGCTCGCGTCCGGCTCGCTTCGCTCGCGATTGGTCCTAGGACGTTTTGGGTCATAGCTTACGACACTACAAATTTTATGTAATTTGTTCTGTTTTGGACTTCTTTATGCTCAAACGGCTCGAACAAATATGCTAAAAATTTTAAAAATAAGCTAATAATATACGAGTACACCTATATACATTTAGACACATATTCTTCAAAGTCTAGGATATGTAAGTAGTACAAGAATTCGCAACATACATTATTAAAATGAAGTAAGTACTTGAGTAAAAAACGTAAATAACTTAAAACGGCTGTAGACACTGCTACGTGTGCTTAAATTACGTAGCCCTTGACCCGTTACAAAAGACATAACCGATCATTAAAACTGCACGATAACCTAATTTCGTGCAATTCTCAAAATTCCACGATATGACATTAATCGTGCGGTTCGGATTGAATTCCTCGGAAAGAGGCTCGGGGAAGCGCTGGTTCTCGTCGGAACCTCGGGTTCTCGTGTGAACCCGGCGTGGGAAGCGCAGGCGCAGGTTGAGGTCACAGGTCGGGATAATTACGGCCGGTGATTGGGCACGCGCATCTCCACGGGGGTGTGCCTTTATTATATACGAGTAGGTTGTCGATGTTAGTATACAATGCGATCCCACAATACTTCGAAACGTACGGTACTTTGGCAAACATGTGTACGTGGACCCTCTACACATTGTAAAATAATATGATAAAATACTGATGCGACCCGGTGGCAGCGTCGATTAACTTATACTCGTAGTTCATCAACTTAACACTTGACAGATATTCACAGAATTATTAAAAAATAATAAGGATTTAAGGGGGAGGGTTATGCACAAAACGCGTACTTTGTCAATAATTTAACAATTTAATTTTAGAGTACCTACAGTAGTAAATTGCTCGTCATTGTAAGAAAAAAAAACTATCATGTAATGTGTGTAGCGTTAATGTGTATGTAATGGTGGGTTTTAAAAACACTGTGGTAAAGCCCCCCAATTCTTAAACATGGTTTTTTATTTCTGTCGTACTCGGTTAAACAATTATTCTCAAATAAACATGAACCCATCAGTAATTGTTTCGGTGTCTTTAAGTTGTAAATAACGTTTCCATCTCCATACACCTGCAAGACAAACAAGTGATGAACACAAATGAGCTGATTATGTTAAAAAGCCGATCAACCTCCATACTTTATTTCTTCAAAGTCTAGGACACACCAATTCAACCAAGGTCTTTAAGTAGCGGCTAACAATGAAGATTTTTCTATTATACACAGTTAGTTACATATACGAGCGAGTGTAACACGGTGGTAAAAACGTCTGCTTTTTAATCAGACGGCCCTTGCTTTGATTCCTGCCCAACCCCAATGACTTGTTTTTCAAATGTGGTTTTGTACTCGCTTTGCGGTGAAGGAAAACATCATGGAAAACCGACACGTTTGAGGTCTACAATATCCGAAAACGTGTGTCATCCGCCAATCCGCACTTGGCCAGCGTGGTCGATTATGGCCTATATCGTAATGAGAGAAGGTCCCGAGTCCCAGCAGTGGGAACGTATACTAGTTACAAACCTATGGCTGCTTTTGCTAGTTACATATATATAATAATGTATAACGCTGTTTAAATGCTATGAGACGTGCTGGCCTCTTGATGTCACTAGTAACATGTGGCACAATTGGAAATACATATGTTAAAATAATAATGTATGGTATTAAATTGTAATGATAATAATATCATGAATAATATTTACTAAATTTTCAAAATTTTAATGATTAACTTTCTTAACTTGTAGGAAATTGATTAATTGTGTTATTCTTATAATTTAGAATATAAAAAAATATATATTTAAGCGTATAAGTTAGTACATTGTACAAATATAACTAGTGACGTCACGGCCCAGTTCGCATAGCATTTAAACCAAGCCCATATTACGGAATTTATCAAAAACGATTAGTTTGGGGAAATTAAAAACGTTTTCAAAATATAACGACGGGACATCACACGATACTTTTTCTCGAAAAGTAAGTTTCGTGTAGAAGTCGGTGTGTCTAAGACCTTATTCTGAAATTAGCCTAAAGAGCTCAGCCGACTACAAACCAGCGAGCCAAGTAACGGTAACGTCCTTGTATAGTTAACTACTAAGTAAATTAGCGGCAATATAAAAGCAAATGAAAACTTTCCGTCCGCGTTGACATTAAAATGCGCAGGAAATGTTTAATTGTGATAGTGATCGGAATAGTGATGAGATGGCGCTTTTTTTGTAGGACGCTGTTTCTACTGTGACGGAATTTTGTCGGTAAGTAAAAATCCGTTATTGTTACAAATGTATGAACGAACATAGGTGTCTACATATATGCATTTGATGCTTGTTAGAATCATATTATATTATTAGTTGTCCGCGGCTTCGCCCGCGTGTATGTCGCTTGACGCGGACATTTTGTTATTAATTTTTTCATACATATTTTATTGATATCTTGAACCCTTTTCGTAGTGCACGCAACGGAAGCCCTAGAAGATGATTTTTTCCCCCGTTTATTCCACATTTTGCATTGTATCTTCGCTCCTATTAACTGCAGCGTGTTGTTATATAGCTTAAAGCCTTCCTCGATAAATGTTCTATTCTACGAAAAAATATTTTTCAATTCGCACCATTAGTTCCTAAGATTAGCGCGTTCAAACAAACAAACTCTTCCGCCTTATAATATAAGTATAGATAACACATTTGTTAGCAGCTCTTTGAACATTCTTTTCTTGTTTTTCAGACCCATACTTTGACGTTCAATTAGTCTAATTACTTGGACGTACAATTACGGAGACTGCAGTAATCTAAGTAACTTACTTTATTTACTAAGTAAGTAACTACTTAAAGTATCAATACTTCAATAAAAAAGTAAGGCAGAGATCAATACAAACCAGCACTGAAATCGAGCACGAATAAACCTCTAATGAGGCTCAATTTGTAATTTAACGTTACTTAGTATAAGCCTAACATTACACAGGTATGCGAGAGAGGACGTGAGAATCCGATGGTATTCCCAAAGTAAACGTCATAATTTCGTTCAAAGTTTAAAAACATTCTCGTGAGACTGCAGGGTTCCTGTGTGAACCAATGCCGTGAGAGCCTTATTTCGACCGCCGAGGTCATGGGTCACTTAATGAGAAAAAGAAATACTGGCTTATCTGAAATGGTCAACCACAATGTACGCATTAATACGTAAAACTGAGTGTGGAAAAAATAAGTGACTTACAGAATTACAAATCATCGATTTAACAATTCTAATATGAATAAGCAAATAGAGGAATAGTCTACTTGACTCATATCAAATTCCATAAACTAAATTGGTATTACATTATATCTATCAATATTACTTTACTTTATTATTAATTAGGTTGGATTTTAAGTACAATTTATAATATTTTTTTATATGTGACCATATTGTGAAAAGCTTAAAACTAAGATAAATATATTTTTTAACAAATTATATATTTGCATAAACTCGTCGTTGCGCATAATGTATTTTAAGATTTTTCCGTTTGTTTAAAGTTGCGTTGATACGAGAAGTTTAAGTTATTTATTGTTCGGCCTAAAATAGTTCACTCTTTCACAATAACCCTGTCTTTGTTTACGGCCATCAAAGGCCTCCGTGGGTGTAATTTGTCTGCGGACTGACCATATTTTGTCTTATGGGATGCGAAAAAATCCGTATTGGGCATCGTTGTAAAAACAATATATTATGGCAATTTTTTGCCCGAGTACGAGTACAAACCGATGTTAATTGCTATATTCAACGAATATTGATGTATGTATTTTAAGAAACTTTGTTGCAAATTAAGGTTTTATATAAACAAACACGGAATACGATTCAAAATAAAAAGTATCGCCATCGGTGGAATTATCGCTTAAAACCTTATATCTTCTGGGCTATCCTTACGTATATCGTTTGCATTGATCATTTAATGAAACTCCAAATAAGCATTTTTGCTAATCTCAGTACAATTAGCGAAATGCAGCTAATACACTGATACATGTATTATTCAGTTACACCGTCGCATGATACCTAATCTCTAATGCAGTTGTCGATCAGCTACGTTTCCCATGATATCGGACATGCGTGGGACACGGTCCACAATAGCGAAGTCGATAGCGCCGCACGCGCCGCCACGTGGCGGGAAAGCGCACTAATGAGCCCGCACCTGCATACATAGTCCCACGAATTAAGGGATTTCTCGCGCCCTCCCGTGGGACTGAAGGGATCGATGTTTGCTCTGTCAATATTGCAAGTAATAACGGCTACAGTTGCTCAAAATAGAAGACTCGTGGAAAACAAAGGATTTCTCAATTTCCACTCAGTTTCAGGGAGCTGGCCCTGAGTTTGATAAGAATCATGACTCTTCCATTGATTAGCAAATTCTAATCAATATTGCTTATACCTACTGTGCCTCTAGTTATTGTGTTTGCAAACGCAGTAAATATTTGCGATGCAGATTTCGGAACGAATATTGACTTGGGCGCACGTCTTTTAATATAATCTGTCTTCTAGTTATTTGTCAATAGGCAATTTACGTTTAGCTAATAAATATTTTAAAAAACTTCGACAGAATTTTAGAATTGTGCAATGTATATTTAACACGTACTTTCTAACAACCACACAATAAAATACGTATTTATCCACTTGTTTTGATAACCCAGACAAGGGGCTTATTAAGTCCATAACCATTGTTTAGGGGCGCACTTAACCGCTATAGAGGTTGAGTAATATCGTCGCAGTATTGCTGATCAATCAGGGCTGAACTCAGGGAGGGTGCAAGGCTATCACGCGATGGGAGCGGCACGCGCCCGGCACTCCCACGGCACGCGTTTTGGGGAAACTCATACCTAATCTGCAGTGAGGGCAAAGCATTCAACCCTCAGGACTTAATGTAGATCTTAATAAGAGTGATTTCAAACAAAGAGATCTTACTGTTTTGTACATTTAGTAAAATTGGTCCATGGTCATGAAATTTGGCATAAAATAACATTTTATATTATAAAGTTTTAAGGTTTAAGGTTCACACAAAAGATTAATTGACCACTTACGTGAGAATATACTTACTGAAACATTCATCGTCACTACAAAACGATTAAATAATTAAAACTGACACACAAATAAACAGTTTGCCCGTCCAACGCATTCATAAAAGTGAGTTATTCGCGTTAATACGTGCTGGTAAAGTCGACTTTTGAATGCGGTGAACGGGCTTACACTTATTAAATTTACAAAATTATAAAAAATTATAACATTGAAAATAAGTCATGTATTACATTTTAATCAATAATTACAATTTAATCAATAAAGCCTATTTTTGGCAATAAAGCTGCAACGAATACTTTACAAACGATTACGGAAAATACAAATAAATATACAAACATAGATAATCACAAAACCTGCTACAAATGGCCTGTCCCAAAGACTTGTTTTTAAGACACGGTGACAGGAAACACGGCAGAAACTGTAATTACGACTCACGTCTTATTTGCTGTTACCAATTTCACACTTCAATATTCAAAAGCCAGTCCACAGAAAGTGTTTATTTATTACACCTGCAGAGACAAAATGAGTTGACGTATTTTTTTTGCGTCGGGTCCAGGGCCATAAAAACACCTGACGCATTGTCATCCTACATTTTCTTAAGGTGTTTATGCGTCGCTTAATTTTTTTCCCGTCTCGACTTTATAATTTGTCTTTGAAGATGACAAAGGGACGGTACCTGTTCCTCTAAGACAATATTCTGTCAATTGCACAGCGAGGTGCTTTTGATATAAGCTTAGGACTTCGACAAAAAACTAATACGTGCGGACACAATACCTTCGCTGGTAAAACAAAATTGTGGCTGTAAATTTAATTTCTCAGGTAGCCGCAAACACACGTTTTAACGCGGAAATGGTCAGTAAATTGAACGTGATTTATTCGACCTCAACTTTCTGGGTGAGAAAGTAAATTAAGTGCGGAGTTCAGTGAGATTGATTGTATGATACAATATAGACAGATCGAAATAAGCTGGTGATATACATAGATAGGTAAATAACTTTAATGGTGGTAGAGTATTTTGTAGTAGTTCAACCGCCCTTAACTTAAAAATCTGTCACCAAGCACTTAAGGTGAATAAGGGAAAAATCTTGATTTTACATCTAGATTTATATCGTAAACGGTAAAAAAATATCAAAAACTAGCTAAAAAAACTATTCTAAGAATATTTATACTTATTTTGGTACCAATCAGATGAATAAGAAATAAAACTAGTTAAAGAAATCTAAAATTAGGTTTTTGAACCAGTTTTTTTTGTTCATATTGATAAGTCTGATAGGTACCAAAATACCAAACGTATTATTAGAGTTCTTTAGACGGCCTTTTAATATTTTTCTTTTTTTTACGATTTATAATGAAAAAAACTGTAAAATCTAGATTTGCCCGGTAACGGTATGTTTCGCAGCCTCTATGAGAGCCAGTTATTGCAGACTAGGTATGCTCCGCCTTAGGCTAACAGGTTTATCTAACTCATGTGATTTCGAGCTCTGCTGAACAAATTTCTAGCTGTATTGTCTAAAAAATAACAGATGTCTCCCAGTATACAGGCAGATTTTCAATTTACAAATTAATTAAAATAAATTTATCAGAGGGATCCACTATAATAAATATTCCAGTATTACATCTACTCTTATTTATACCTTCGATCCTAGTTTAAGATTAGGTAGATTATCTACATTATCTTATCAGTTTGAATTACTGATAATATTTAAGCAGCATTTCAGAAATTTAGTTGTTCTTATGGCATATTAGTTCTTGAATTACTACCCTAAGTTTCAGCCGTAGAAAAAACCTTAGAGCGCACCTAGCACAAAGCATATCTCTTTATTGCAACTAATCTAATAAAGATTTTGAACGACAAATTAAATAACATAAAATGGAGCAAATCACTACCTGACTTGTATCCCAATTTCAAGGTGACTCAAAACTTTTTGCCAAGTTTTTTACGGCCTTATTATTACGAATTGGACCTCTTTGTGTGGTCTTAGAGGTATTTCAGCCTTATATCAGGGAATCATTATTATTAATGAAACGCTTGTCATGTGCTCCAATTTATACTTGATTGATAATAAAAACACAATAATAAAAAATCTCGTCATCGACATTGCTAAATTTCTTCTTCAATTCATTACTCTATTACTAATTCAATTTAAACCTACCATTTTGCCAGTTCCCTTTATATTTTCTTAAATTTTAATACCTTACTCCATTTATTTGGATTTCCAATTATTTCTTACTATTTTGCGATTATAATCCGCCATTTCAATGTTATTGTTAAATGCAGTTAATTAATAAGACCAAGATTCTAAATTCTGTGTTTCCAATTAACCACGCTTGCTTTAAAAGGTTTTGTTCTTAAACATTTGAAAAATAAATTACTGGTTAAAGTAAGTGTAAATGATGAAGGTGATGCGTGAACCGTTTGTGTTGTGAGACGTAATGTATTATATATTGTTGTCCAATGTATTTGATAGGCCGCGGTACCTGTTAGTTTTCCGCCGCAGCCTCCGTGAGAGCGCGACAAGTGGATGCCTTCACGTCGGCCCATTGTTCCCCTCCCCCGACCCCGCTACCTCGCACCCCGGACCTTCTACCGGCGATGATTATGTTGTAGGCCTAATTTCAAATCGTGTAAAGGGATACGATCACTCAAGTGTACCTTAATCTTGATTTTTTAGCTGCTACTTAAAATTGTATTACGAATAAGTAGTCAAAATGCTAAATAAATAACAGAGAAAGGAAACAATAGATATTTGCAATAAACTCTCTTAGAATTCCTACTAGAACGGAATGCCGCCAAACTGGTACTTAGGAATGAATAACAACAAAATAATTTACGAACCCAGAAATAAACAAGAACACAGAGGACAAAGTGCATGTCACGAGCGCAACGGCCTTATTCAGGGCCGCCCAGCGCGCGGCGCCCAGCGCGACGCCGCCATGGGGGAAAATCAGGCTTCGCGCCCCCGCCCCGCGCGCCCATTGGCCGCGGCGGCCCGCCCCGCGACCCCCCACACGGCATAAATACAACCGGCCGCAGCGCATCTCCTCATTCCTCGCTTGCGACTCGCGCTGCTCGCACGTACGCGCTCGCGACTCACAGTTACACCCAGTGCTCGTGTTCAGTGTCTCTCACGATGAAAGCGATAACGGCAGTGTGCGCGACCGGCGCCTCGGTGCCCGCGATAGCGGCGGGTCGCGTCCAGCGACACCGCGACGGGGAGAACGCAGAGATCCAGATGTATCTGTCCAAGCTGCAGGACCTGGTGCCGTTCATGCCGAAGAACAGGAAGATCTCGAAGCTGGAGGTGATCCAGCACGTGATCGACTACATCTGCGACCTGCAGTCGGCGCTGGAGAACCACCCCGCCATGGATCAATTTGACGCGGAAGGCGCGCTGGCGTCGCCACCCAGCGCCGCGGCGCCGCAGCCGCGCCGCCCGCTCGGCCCGCGGCCGCACCCCAACACCATCCTCCGCACCACGCCCGCCGGCCTCGAACACATACACCAAACGGTAAGTTCTTCCTCTGCAATCTACTAAACAGTACATATTTCTAAATTGTTTAAATGTAAGTCTACAGTATCGTTATAATCATGACCTACCAATCTTTGCAAAATGATGTCAATCTTTATAGAAAAAGCCTTTGCATATAAATCACTTGGTACAACAGTAATAAGAACGTCAATAAATACAAGTATACCACTAGTAGAGATAGTAGACCCCGACTAGGCTATTGCATAAAAAGTAAATGAAATCGGTGTCGGTGTTTTTGCTGCGCGCACCTGCGCGTTTCGCAAGCGGGAGGTAAAAGCAAAGATGCTTGGTTTCACAACCAGTGACGACAAACGCATCGCGCCGTAAACAAATCCTATCAGTTCTGCTTTGCCACGCGTGACAACAAATATTTCAATATTTGCAAATTACTTTTCAACGAAATTATCTTTAACACAAAGTAAAACTCTCTGTACGTGTCGTGCAGAACAAAGTAGTCGCAATAGTTCCATAGCTCTATAACCGATGATCGCGTCATGTGTATTGTCAAGTCATCATATAATGGTAGATTAGGTAAACAAAAAGGCGGCTGGTCACGCATGCGTGACTGCTGTTTAGAGTTTCAGCCTTGGCGGCCACCTGCGCCGGCGCCGCAAGCGGCCGTGTACTGACACTCAATCTGAATATTCAACACATATTTATCTTACCTCGTTTAGCATTCCGGCTGACACCTGTGTGATTGCTATTTCGTCACGGCGATGTAGGTCGGTCGAGAAAAATAGCATATTCGAAGTTTGAAATTGGACAATTGTATGAGAATCGTTGTCGTATAGATACGGGCGGCAGGTGCATCGCGCAGGATTTATTCATGCGCCTGCGATTACGAGTCCATCGCGCAATGCGCGCTCGTTAATACTTGGTCGCGCCACGTAAATTTTAATCACTGCCAGTTGTTGGAACAGAGGGAAATGTTCAAAACGAGCGTGATTTAGGAGACGCAAGCTGCCCGTTTTGAATTTACATCGACGTGGCTGCGACGTAGCTTACTCGTAATGTGCACATGTTCAAAGTTTAAATTAAGACACAAAGCCATCTCACGCCCCGGCCGTTGCATCACTATGTTTTTTTTTCTATAAATCTGCATCACAACTCTCTGTCAATTAGCACTCAAAATCACTGTGCAAAGTTTTATTCAAATCATGGCGACTGACAACTGGCCTGCGATCAGATAAACCTGATCGCGAGTTAATGTTCTAACGTAGTTCGTAAATCATTAAAGAAACAACAGATCGAGTTAATTAGCCGCGGGCGCCGGCGGTATCTCGCCTTCCACCGATATTTACTAACACGGCTACCGCCAACTGGAATGTCGACTAATCGGGCGGCATTCCTGAATACAAAATGCGGATTCGCGATTTGTTCTCGCAAGGACATTGGGCGCAAATTCACTGGCTAAACGTGATTCCATCGATAATAGTTTACGGAGTTGTAGCTAAATTTCCCGATTGTAAGGGTGGTTACCTCGATTGCAAAGCATTTATCTAATGGATAGAAAAAGAGAACGCTCTAAGCGATCGTGCATCGTGCAGGCATAAGAGGCGGTCGTGATTTGGCATTTCACGAGCTGGTATCTGCGGGGGCATCTCTCGAGGCTCCGTCACGAGCATAAGCCACGTCGGAGAGCGACAGTAATTGTAGCCCGCAGCTGCGCGCTCGGCCGCGCCGGGCCGTGAGATCGATACCTGATTCTGTTCTCCTTGCTTTCAATATAGATACTTTCAATAAACTTTCCTTATTCGTTTCTTGTTTACATACTCTATATATGTACAATTCCGCTTTATATGGCTAAAAGTGAGCAACTCGCTTTTTATTTATTTCTTTACTTCAACCGTAATAAGCTGTTAAGTACCATTGTTAAGCGTGTAATCCGTTGCGGTAGCACCCCTACATTTGTGACTTATAAAGGGTTCCCCTCCTGTTCATAATCATATCTCTTGATTCATTGACACTCTATTAACAAGCACGCAATTTGCCATTTGTTTCATTTCTCATGTATGTATATTGTCTTATGTCATGTTATAAAGTTAGGGCCGTCAATATTAGTTAGTTCAATTTAGAACCCGCATGTTTCTTTTCGAATCAATTGGCCACCCTCGGGAACCAATGATCGGCTCGTGTGCCGGGGCCCGCGTGACAGTAGGTGGAGGTGGCGAGGCGAGCGGCGCGGGCGCAGCTTAGCGCCCACGCTCGCGTCCATCCGCCGGCGACACTAACGCGCCGCCAGGTGTCCTCGCCCACGCCGCGCCGCCACCCGCTCCTCGGAATATCTTTGTCTCCGCGCACCTCTCGCATAAATCGCGCACGTGAAAGTTTTACGATCACCTTTACGTTTCTCTGAAGCGATAAACCTCGAGGCGGCCCGCGGGCGGACAATGCAGCGCAACCGCGAAATGCGCCGGCGCACCGCGGCACACGTGCAGCGATTTCGCCGAGCGATCGGTCGGATTCCATCGACGACGGATCGATCGAGGGCATTGTGCGGGTAACGGTCGCTCACAGCTGCGTGCGAACACACGTGACGGCGCCGGTGGCCGGATAGCTAAATAAATGCGACGAGCACAGAGAGTAGTATTCATTATCCGACCGACAATGCTCCTCTCATAAAGGGATTTCACGTGTGCGCTCTCGCAAAGTCCCGATCCGTTCGGGACATGTGTGCTCTCCCTTCGGTATGTGTCCGTAAATAGGGTGTGGCCACGTGCGCCCGCTCAGCTGCGGCGCGGATGCGCGGACGGGAAGCGGTAATCCTACACTCGCCTAAACCCAGAACCGGCGCTGAAACTGCCGCTGGAAACCCATGAAACATTCTGCAAACCTACTTCGCTCGAGCCAGACCTCGGCCAGCTGCTGCTCCAAACACGCCTGGTGTTAATTTTAGGGGGGCCGCCAAACAACCAGCCCATTGTACGGGCTAATATATTAAAACAGTGTTGAAGAGCGCATATGCGGTGACAGATGGCCGGACGCGGCCGCGGGCGGGATGCGCATGTGCCACCCGATATACTATTTGTCGCAATCACTAATAACGGCCAAATGGGGAGGGAGACGGCTTTATTGGACATAACAAACAAAAATCGTTTATGATTCGAATCAACATGCCGGTTTAATCTTTGACTTATCAGCAGTCATATGCGTAGGTACGTCAGCTAGGGAGACATGTGCGCGCGCATCTGTGCACTGATTGGTAGCCGTGCCCTCACCCACTAGTTAAATGATCTCACCTTCTGTTCTCATCACGACTCGGATGTTTATCATCATGTTCCACTGCACGTTTCTTTTGTCATTATTCTTATCTTTCTCTTTCTTTTGTTACAGACGCCAGAAAAGCTGTACCAGCCAGACAGGCCGTCGTGTTAGAAGCTTAGGCTAAGAGACATTACTTAGTTATGGTAAAGTGAATAAATACCTCGGAAGAGATACGCCGGGAGGCTACGGAGCCCCACCTCGTGGGAGCCTCCACCATCAGTTCCAGTGAACGTCGTCCGCAGCGATGATATCCTATTTGCGATCTCGTTATGATCAATATACTAATGTATTTGTGGCATTACACAGAAGACTAGCATTGCAATGCAAGGAGCCTAGCCACGGACGTGGCGAGGATCTGTTTTGTTATAATTATTTGTGTAAAAAGCTTTACTAGGTAGTTATAGTCACAGTAGTGTACATTCTGATTTTGTAAATACATAGTACGTTGAACTATAAAAAAACAGTTTAGATTTTTTGAATTATGTTTCACATTTTTTCTCTAATCTTTTTACCCGTCATATTTTCTTAACTGCAGCTTCAATCTTAGGTTTTTAGTTATAAAACGATGCTTCCATTTATGTCAAAGAAGCGAACCGATTCAAAGTTGGTTTGCATTATTTAATTTTATTATTATATTAAGTTGACAAAAGAGTGTGATTTGCATGGCGATTTTGTTGCTATTAGGATTAATGGAAATAATTATATGCTGATGCTCAACGCAATACTTTCAAATAACTTATTAATTGCGTTCGGCAAAAGCAATTTCTGTAAATAATGTAAAGTAAAAAATATAAAGTGAAAATTTAAATATGAGTTTAGACCTTTTATGATTTTATTTCGATTATAAGGTGAAGATGCTTTAACTATCTTATATTACTTTAAAGTGTATTATAATTTGAATAGACTGTTATAGTTTTAGTTTTTGAAGAATGCGTTGTAACTGAAAAATGTTTGTTGAGAGTGTAAATTTGTTAACTGACATTTTAACTGTTCGACTGCTGTCGTATGTTTATCAGTTTCAAATCAGTGACAGACCAGTTTCCTAAACCTACTTATAAGAAGCAATCATTTTGCTTCACATTTAATACTAAGTCACAAAATTTCAACACCTAAAGTGCATTTCACAATAACTTATCATTTCTTTTTTATTTAGTTTTTAACTTTGCACTGATTTTGAATAAGTACGCAGATAGAACAATATAAAACAGATAATAAAAGATGTATCATAAAATTATGAAAACTACATTTTTATTTGCTCTTTTACCTCACTGAATATCCCTCATCCTAGCCTATCCTTACTAGTATTTTACTTTAGCAATAAGTATAATTTGTATAAAAACAGCTGATTTTAACAATATCTAATTTTTTTTAAAATCAACAGAGATCCGCAAGATCATATGATTGCATCACGGTCAATTATCGCAACTACAATATTTGGTCAGCTGCGAACTGTACTACATACTTTACTGACACTATCAGAGAAGTTTGAGCCTTATTTACAACAGTTAAGAATGAAAATTGCTTAAAAGTATTCATCGAGTTCCGTCAAGCCAATATACGCCTTGCCACTTTGACATTGAGTTGAAAAACTAACAAACAGTAATAATTGCTGGTAAATTGTGAACGTTTGCTCACTAAACATTAGCTCAATGCCGTCATGGAATCAAACAAAACTAATAAAACCGAGGTAAATAATCTGAAAAAATAAAGGCAAAATTTACAAAAAGGGTAAAAATTATCGCATCGACCCTGCCAGGATTCGAACCTGGAATCTTCTGATCCGTAGTCAGACGCGTTATCCATTGCGCCACAGGGCCTGACGCTGCAGGCGTTGAACTAAATCATAAACTATGGTCTTGTCTTATCTAAACTAAACTCATCTACTAGAATAAATAAAGAAAACAAAGTTCATGTCCACTCACTTGCCCAAATGAGTGTGAACAAGGGGAAAAAAACTTTAAAATGTCTTCTTAACTGACTCGACTTATGTGTCGAGTGTTTTTCTTATCCGTGGATATTACCAATCATTCTTCATAACAGTTCGTGATAAGCGTATTAAATTCTGTTTAATGCGATTAGATACAAGTACGCCTGCACCGAGCGACCTTCTTAAGTACATCCACGTTTACCTACTTACTGGTTACTTGAGGAAAACTTCAATAAGTCACTAGATACGTAAAAATAGTAAAACTAGCAAAATTCTGAACAAACTCAACGAAAAAATAGCTGTTATTTACAACTTCCATGAGAGAGAGAAAACTACTAACACTTAAATTTTAAACAATCATTTAGAAACTAACTAGGTATTTATTATAAGGTTTTAATTAATTAGATGTAATTAGTTCTCTTTTCACTTGACCTCTATTCATAGACAAAATAATCTGATTGCTTCGTAGACAGCGGATTGCTTCAAATGTTTCGTAGAACCACGGATATGAAAAAGTTGTTTCACAAAAAGAAATTGCTGGCCGAGGTAGAGAGCGCAGTGCAGACACCGCATCACAGCGGGAGGGGAGGGGCGAGGACGATCATCCTTACTGCTTGACCCTGGAGCCAGGGTAGACGGAATGCAGTAGGCCTCCTGCCAGTCACATAATCGACTTAAAGGAGGCCTAGGGCCTGTTAGTACCCTGACTTGGGGTCAAGTCTAGGAGGGTTGAAAGACAGAGAGGAAGTACATTAAAGTGCAGGGGTTCTGGTGCAATCAAAATGACATCCCAGAACCCCTTCTCAAAAGCACAAGGGATGGCAATCGAGGAGGTTTTAGTGAGTAAAAATCTCACATACCCCGGCTACACCCCAACGTAGTCGGGGATCTATGAAGATTTCCTCCTCGTAAAAAAAAAAAAAAAAAAAAGAACCACGGATAGCAGAAAAAAAGGATATGGAAAAAAGTATAGTCTGTGGTTGTAAAATTGGCACAGATGAAATACAGATATGTACGAGTACAGGTCGTGAGACGTGGGCATGTTCCGGGGCATCCTGGCGGCACCCGCAAGCGATGAGGCCAGGACCCTGTATACAATCATTGCGGCTACGCTCGCTTTGCGTGAGGAAGACCCCATACTTCAAATCAAATCAAATATCTTTATTAACATAACGTTACAAATTCGTGTGTAGGTACATTATTTAAGATATAAGGTATACTTATTCTAAGAACACTCCTCGGAGATCGGTCTCCGGCTCCAAACTGAGCGTCAAGCTTGTGTTTCAGACACCGGAGACCTTTACCCTGGAGAAGCAATTTCAAATTGTAGTATACAATATTAAACTTCAGTAGTTATCTATTCTATAGTACACTTAATTAAAGTGTATGTGATTGTTTACGTTCTCAAATGAAGCGGCAATTCCTGCGGCCCTGCGATACAGGCTCCTGGTAGTCCTATAGCAGGGCGTAGTGCTCCCTACAGCGTACCAGTTAATCTTTAGGTATCATGTAGACGTAAGAACTTATGTACGTACACTTTCTTGTTTTTACAAATAAATTTATCTTTATCTTTATTTTGTTATTTGCCAGAAGGGGCTGACGTAGCCGCGTAGCGGCTTAAGTCCGATAAAAATTAAGAATAAAATAATAAAAAAAGATGAAATACAGCTACAATAACGCTGTGTTACGGTATTTTCGAATTTAATATGTTTCATGGATATAGATTTGTCAATGTGTATGTCTTCTCACTAGACATCTAGTTTTCAACATGAGAACTAGCTCGTAACTACAACTGTATACATTTTAGGGAGTATAGAGGGAATGGAAGATTTAAATAATAGCAAATTTTATCCATTTCCGAGGTAATAATATTTCAGTTTAGGATTATTTTTCAAAGGTGATAATAACATGGTGATCAGTGACTATCTCAAACGGACAAATCCCATATTACCAGAGTTATCAAAACTGGAATGTCGGTCTGATAAAAAGTTTACCGGTGCATCTGCACTAAGAAAAGTACTTTTATTTTTTTACATAATACTGCAGGGCGAGCACGGGACGAGGAATTTTAGTCTTTCCACCTTTTTTTACACCTTTCACTAGATTGTCGTAGATATTTTAACCCGCTATCCCAAGCTGTATCCCTGTAAAACGATGATAAATATTTTTCTTCTCAATAGAAGACCAGGACACACCGTTAGGGGCTTATTGACAGATATTCAGCTTGATTGTGGTTGCTAGCCAGGGGAGAACTAGAAAAGTCTCTACCACCATGCTACTGTACACTAAAATAGCCAATAATAATAATAGTAGTTTAAAAAAACTAAAAAAATACGCTTATCTGGCCGTTTTAAGTGGGTCAAAATCGCGCCAAAAGAAGTGGGTTACAAACAAAAATTCAAAAAAAATATATTTTTTTATTAAATTAGTGTATTGTCATCGGTCCTCAATAAATCTACAAAGTTTCAACGAAATCTGGCCGTTTAAAGTGGGTCAAATCGCGCCCAAAGAAGTCGGTTACAAACAAACAAACATACAAACATACAGGTGAAGCTAATATAAAGCGTATAAAAATAGTACAAAATGTATTTTGTACTTTATACTGGTACTATTTAGTTAACAAAACTAGAAGTAATGATAAAAATAAATTATAACAAAACTTAAGCATATTGCGTACTGAAGTTGTTAGGATTTTCGGTCAATATCCACCGCTGCTGAATATAATAACACTTCTCCCCAGCAATGCCTTCATTATGATAATGATTTGCCAGACTTAACTAATTCCTTGCGTTGCGTTTGGCTTAATTTTAATGTATCATGGCATGCATTATTTTTTTTGGGTAGTAATATAGTATGATTTTTGAAGTAGGTACCTAAAATAAAATTATGAACTATTTGCTTTATATTTTACCCTGTGATTTTACCAAACTACGATTGAGATTGTCATACATAATTTTATGTAGTATATTACGCTGAAATTCTATGCCAGGTGGTACAAACACTGTAGTCACACAGTATGTATTTAGCGCTTACTTTATGTACCTTTTGCGATAACAAGCCTAGGGGGTTACCAATATACTATTCAAATGCTATGCAACTTGGTCTTTGATGTCACTAGTTACGTTCAAATACGTAATATAAATAATATTAATTATTAATCACTCATGACTTCGCTTGATGGCTACCATGCCGGGCTGCCAAACAGAGGGTCCCGGGTTTGGTTTCCGGCACGGCTAACATCTTTGTTATGAAATAAATTTGTTGGCTGTCGGTTTGAGGTGTTAAATACGTTTAGACATATTGTATGAAAAATACAATTTACTTAATTCGAAACATGTTATGTTTCATTGCGTATTTTGCAAATTGTGCCACACGTCACTATAGTGACGTAACAGTTTAAGTCGCATAGCATTTAAACAACGTTGTATCTTATTCCAAAACGACTTTGATATGAACGACGCTCAGACAAGTTCCCTCAATTATAAGAGTTACGACGATACATAAAGACAAACTACCTGACAAATTAAGATATGATGCATATTATGTATTTGGCAATATGGATTAGGTATAGAAGCAGTGTGTACGCCATGATGGTTGAATCTCAGTGTTAGCCTCGTTTTAGTTGCAGGGTCACACGATATGTAGGCACAGGTGGAGGCAATATGCGTTATCAGTGGAGTGGCTCACATCCGTGGAAAATAGCGTTACACACTCCACATCGGTAAAGCGACAGGTATTTTATGGGCTTAGGTAGGTAACACAAGTAACAAGTACAAGTAGTAACAGTAGTAAACTAGTAGCTCATCGAACAATAGACGTCGCGTCGCTAGGAAATTTCTTGGAACATTGAATCATTTTAATCATGGAAATGGAATATAAGATCATTTTTACGCTGTTCTTTTTTCGTATTTAGAAAGTGTTTAAGTATTATGTTATTTAATAGCTTAAATATCTTTAAAATATTTAATGGTATTTGTTAGTTTTTTTTTTTAGTAAACTCAACTCTATTGATATGTCATACTTTAAAATTGTATTAACGCTGCAACAAAAGCCCCCCTTTTTTGTGGGAACTACCTACCCAATTAAAAATCTATGCATACCAGTTTCGTCGATGGCTTCAAAATGACAGACAGACGTAAGCAAAATTGACCATTCAAATCAGATACTTAGCTCGCTCATGATGAATTTAGTGAAGTTAAAACATAAAGTTTTCGGTATTTGTTTATTCATGGTAGACGCTTCATCTAAAGCCTGTTGTGAAACTGTAATAAGGAGTGTCATTCGTTATTGCAAGTTGTCGAGTTTCAAGGTTCGGACTTTTTAACCTAGAAGGGTTTTTAACGCGTCACTGTTGTATTTATAGATTTTTCTTGCATCCTTGACCTTTTTCTCGAGTGGCTTGAAAATAACTAGGTATAACTTGCGTCAACAAATAATTGTACCGACTGTAGCTCGGCTCGCAAATGTGATATGACGCGGTCATCAATGCTAAGCAGCGGTCGATGCGACCAGTCTTTTGTTTGGTGACCATGCACAAAACTGTTATTGTAAAAGTGTCTTTTTTTAGCTGGGCGCTAGGGTCGGATGACACATAAGTTGGAGTTCTCGGCTGTTAGAGTACAAGCAGTAGAAAAGACACGTCAGAGTCCTCCAGACGGTTTGAAAACTACACTAAAGCTTGGCCACTAAGCTCATACGAAGAAAAAGTCAATGACAAACAAAGGGGTTCTATAACCACCAAATACAAATAGTTTATTCAGCAGAAATACAGGGGTGAAACCTACTATAACTAATTAAATACTAAAGTAGTGTACGTTTTGCCATATCCACTGAGCCCCGCGCTAAGTATCATATGATCCTGTTATGCGGGGCAACAGTACTTCGCTTTTTGTAACACTTAAATTAAGAAAACATTGTGCTTACCTAACTCATCGCACAGTTTTATAGCCAAAAATAAACTACACTAACAATAACTTTAATAAAAACGAAAAATATAACTCAATGCCTAAAGCCAACTGTCAAACTTTGGTGTTGCCATATATTGGAAAAAAAATTGGCTATCGCATTAGGTGTTCGTATTAATATATTTTTGTTTACTATATTTTTTCTCTCATAATATATAAACTAACCAAACTTAAAGATTCATTTACTTATAACTAATAAGTATTACAGAAGAATTAAATTACTTCACTTACCATCAGTGGGTACCTACTTGCGTCATTCACTAAAATCTACGACTACTCTAATCTATTTATTAGTTCAAATTACACTCAATGAGCGACACCTGCGAAACCTACGTAAGTGTCTGTGATAAAATGATACGTGAGTGTCAATATCATATTACGTACATTAATAAGTAAGTGACTACATTAATTGCATGGAGCTTACGTACGCCTCAGTTATCATTTCAAATGGATTTCATTTTGGTTTGATATTTGCTTTACAAGATTTTTCTTATTAAACAATAGTAAAAATATCATGATTAGATCTGTATAAAAAAATTGTTGGCCTACGCAAATTTGTTGTTCTTTGTCGAAATAAAAATATGTTGCGAACCAACCAGTTTAGTACCTAGTCTACTCTTAGCATTAAACTGAACCTGCTCCTTTTGTGTACATACTCGTACTTATTATTATTTGCTAGGTGTATACTAAGTAAGTAATAAGAAATGTAAATTAATTTATTTTTTGCTCAACAAGCATTTTTTTCTTTCATTCTTTCTTTTTTTTCAAATTGAAACATTGTATAATGGAATAACTAAGTTTTTGGTAATGCTCTTTCTTTGAATGAAACATGAGAAAGAGAACGACATGGAAACGGAAACGAAACGGTACTCATATTTTGTACTTACCAAGTTATGTTAATGGTGAACTAATAAGAGTTCTACAAGAATAGATAAAAACAATAAAACAGTAGCTGAAACCTTAACCTAATAACTTTGATGGATGTAGTACAATTATGAAAATTTATGAGAGCAGCTCATTTCATTAGTGATATTTTTAATTATAATACTATTTTAATAAGAGTAACCTATACCAATATTATAAAGAGGTAAAGTTGTATATTTTGTTTGTCGACTTCGATCCGATATCGAAGTTTGTCGACAATAGTCCGATTTGAAAAATTCTTTCACCGTTGAAGCTACATAGGCTATATAATATTTTATTTCTCTGTGCAACTTAGATTATTTTATAGCCCGTGCGAAGCCTTGACGATCTGCCTTGACGATTCCATAAGCAAGAACATCGCATTTTTTACTGTCATGGTATTTTCTGTCTATTTGAGGTAGGTAAATAATAAAGTAAATATTATTAATCATACGATTTCAATTAAGTATACTTAAGTCGATTTAAGTGTTAGGCGATCCGGAAATGCCTCCAAGAAGTATGAAATATTATTGATAACGTTTGTTTATCAGATAGCTTAGCGTATGAGGACAGGTGGCCCAGGTGTTTGCACTTGCCAGTCTATACGCACCGGAGGTGATAACGTTACTGATAACGGCTTTACTCAAACTTGTTTACTTGCTTCGGGACTGGACGTGGAAAATAAGAAACTATGAGACTCCTTCCACTTCCTCGTATGAGCTAAGTGGCCAAGCTCTAGGGTCGAGAGTTTTCAAACCGCCCGAAAGCCTCTGACTTGACTTAACGACTGCTTGTACTAAGACTGACAGCCGGGACAATTTAACCTGTCATCCGACCTACAGTAGTGCCCAGATGAAAATGCCAGTTTTAAAAGACTGTCTGCGAAAGATAGGTATGCGTCACCCGTCCAATGACCTTCCACCTCGATCGTTGTTTAACTTCAATGACAACGTCATATCGTCTTATTTAACTGAGCTACAGACTTCCGACTGGAATCTTTCTGGATATTTCAGTTTCAGTTTTACCTATAAAGCTGCAAAAGACGATAAGAAACTTGCTACGCCTCGGTCTTTTGGTGATGGATCTCTTCGGGAAGCTAAAATACAAATATGATTTCTTAAAACTAAATATAATCTAAATTAATTTATAGGTACATATACAGATATCTTAGAATAGATATATATGTTGGTGGTTTCAGAGATTAACGCCAACAATGAAACAAACAAACTTTCTCTCCTTAATTGTATTCCTCATTACTGAAGGTCGTGAATTTCTCGTTAAAATAATTAATTAGGAGAGTTCTCTAGGGCAAATAAGTCGAGGTGGGTACTCAGTCCTTTCACTGAAGACCCATGTCCTCAGACCATTCCAAGTAAACTTTAACTGCATATCATTTTTATGTAGAAGCAGTGCTGGATTAACTCAGAATTTCTGGAACTTAGACTTAGTCATAGATGTATACTTTTTTGTACTCCCTTCTCTCGTTTTTTATTTACATCACTGTCCTTCCTCTGGTTGCCTGGAAGAGATCGCTTTTAGCGATAAGGCCGCCATTTTCGGCACGAGTTATAAGTTTCTTCTATGTATAATTTAATGTAATTAGTGGGAAATAAAGAATTTATCTATCTATCTATCTATACTGAATACGGAACTATGTAATGAACGACGTTCTACCCAAGGTTTTCACTCAATTTTATCTTTCACTTTGTCGTAAAAATAGTTATTACTAGCCTATTCGTTACAAATCATTCAAACAATAACAGTCTTAACATCCCTTGAGCAACAATTGAACACGATATAAATGCAATTAAAAACCATCTGGTGATCTTTATTGGGAAAGTAACACGAATGCTATCATCAATACGTGTTATTAATGTCATAATAATAAAACTAAAAGCACGTTTCTACAATTAATGTCGATACTTTACTTTCACAACTCAGAATTTGCGTTTTTTCCTATGTCTCTTCTCCCTCTCCGTTAGTTGTATTTCTCAATATTGAGGGCAATTAGTTTCCTGCAGAATTTATTCATTAGTGAAGTTCTCTTAAGAAAGAACATCAAAGTCCTTTCACGAAAGACACAAGTCCCAAGATTTTGTGGTCCTTAAACATGTCAGTTTCTTTACGATGTTCCATTCACCGTTATACAGGTGCAAATCCACTCATAACTTGAAAACTAATTCATTGGAGTATAGCCTGGATCGAACCAGAAGTCGTCAATTTGAAAAGCAGACGTTTTTCCATCGAACTAGCTACACTTGCATTTTACTTGGATACATCTTTCATTCCCAAGTAAGAAAGATAAACAGCTTTCTTATTAAAACACACACACATGAAAAAAAAATAGAAAGATACAAAGAATTTAAAAGCTAGTCCCTTAACTGGCGATTTTATAGCGGAAAACGAGCTAAATTCACACACAAAAATAATCAGGTGACCTTGATAACTTCAAAATTGTGATCAAATTACAGATAAAGGAATAACATAAGGCACTTGATTTCTTTTAGGATCAAACAACATAATATGCTCCACCACCGATATATCTCTACCTCTATGCCAATAACTACGTTTCCTGTAATCCAAACGCATAAATACAATTGCATTGAAATGCGCAACACTGTTACCGCGGGTTATGCCAACCAAAACAATGCCACATAACTACGCAGCCTATACTCAAACAAAACTGCTTAAAATACGAGTATGACCGTTGCAGCGGCATTACAGAAACTACAAATACATATGTATGTGTTTAATTTTGTGGCGCCTTTAACACTACGGTGATCTGACGCGATCATCAAGGTTAACCTTGATGATGTTACTTAAGTAACAAAGATAAAGACAGTCTTTGGACCATGTTCATGACTGTCATTAAAAAAGTTGCATCTGAGTGCAACCGTGGGTCGGATGACAAATTGTATTGTAGGTCCTGGCACCAAGTCCTGGAGTCAAGAAGCTGCTTGAAAACTTGACACAAGTGCTCATACGAAGAAGAATAAGAAGAAGATTGCTACATATAATAGCTACAAATAATTACATTTGATAACTTTAATTTTAACAATGACTGTATACTAGATAACATTTTATAAAAGCATTTTAGAGCTATTCGAAAAACCGAGCACATTTAAAATGGTTCACATTCCATGCTATTTTCTGCAGTCATACAAATTACTCTTATTTACTATTTCTTTAGTCTTTAATTACGAATGTTAATCGTAGCATGACAAAGAAATTATATTTTTTATTACACTAAAAATTGCGAAATCTTTACATTTTGACTGATTTTAGGCTGCTCTACGTGGTGGTTTTGTAATTTGCATTATCATTTTAATTTTTCTGACTTGCTTTTTAAAATAAGTACATACTTCCTTTTGTAGAAATTTACCAACCCGATAATATCTAGTTTTTCACGATACGACAGCGTGACGAAGTAACAGGTAAATACGCGGCTCTCTTTCGATAGATAAACTAATGATAATTTATCAGTCGACTCATGTACAGGTGGTTGTACCAAATTTGCACTTAATGTACTTGATAACTTGGAAATTTCTATGTTAAGATTAGTGGGTCCTATACAAAGACATTAGGTACCATCTAAAAAGACTATATACTATTCCTGCAAAAGAGGTTGCCTCGATAAAACTCGACTCAAACTTAGATTTCAGTTCACTTCTTTCTTATTTGCATGGCGACACAAAAAATATTACACTAGATTTGACCAAAGGTGAAATACTGTATTTGAGGTTTGTACGTATTATTTCAATTTTACGAAGTCAGTCGTGATTGTATCGAATGTACGTATTGTTAGAGTAAAATGAAAACACGCCATATTGCGTTACGTCATCGCTGCCCCCTCTACCCTCAAGTATAAAAAGGGCAGCGCTAGCGCCGCACTATCATTCTGCGCTCAGCTCTCGAAGCGTGCACATCGCTCCTAACTTATTCCATCCTGTCGTAATACCGGTGTCATATTTTGTTCATTTCGATTGTTTGATAATTGTGTGAAATAGTTGTTCAATTGATAATAAGTATCTGCTGTTGTGATAATTGTGTGAAATAGTTACTTAATTGATAATGAGTATCTGTTGTTGTGATTAAAATTGTTTTTTTTTAAATAAAATGATTGTTATTCGCTAAAATCAGAAGTGGGATAGGCTCCATAGCCTATCCTTCGCTCTGGCTTAGCTAAATTTAAAGGAGTGATGTGTTAAAAACATAATGGCTAACCGCTCCACCTCTCGTAATAGAGGTAGGACCCGGTACGGTCAGAATACAGACGCAGAAAACATCCAGTAGCGACTGGGTGCTATCTTGACGCGCCTAAGCGCGTTGGAGAACACTGGTCAACCGGCCATGTGTCCGGAGACTTCCTTGGCTACGATGGGCGACAGTGTGGCGTCTGACGTCACCATCCCGGCGGCCTCATCGAGCAGCGAGGCGAGGGTGTCCACGCCTCTGCCGCCGTCAACGCAGCAATCGGTGGTTAGCAGCAGTGCGCCCACCGACGCCACAGAAAGGTTTATTGAAGCTCTTCAGGCATCAGCAAGGGTGAGATCGAACCATTATTACATTTTGAGTTTCGATTCTGGTCTGAATGACGTACATTCTTGGTGCGAGGAGGTGGATAAGGCCCGTGATCTAAATGATTGGGGCGATGAGTGCTTGTCTAGAATTGCGAACTGCCTTAAGGGCGACACGCGAAGTTGGCTTAAACGATTGGGTCACTAACGACCGCTCGTGGTAGAATCTTAAGCAAGAATTCAAGCCTCTCTGCGCACAAAGAATTGATGTCACACAGATACTTTTTGATGTCATTCGGATCGTTATTCCACGTATGCAGAATACGCGAGACGTTCTATTTTGAGGTTAAACATTATGAAAGGTTTAAATGACGAGCTGGCGACAGCTATCATCATTCGTGGAATAACTGACCCGCAGATTCAAGCTGCGGCTAGAAGTGAAGTGTTTTTCGTGTAATTCTGTGGGCCATATGGCAAGATCGTGTTCAAAACAACCTAAAATTAGTACATCAGAAAATAGTGACAAAGCGGGTAGTAATACGCGTTGTACCTTCTGCAAAAAAAAAAGTCATCAAGTGTTTTGCTAAAGAACGGTCGGAAGAACGTAACAAAAATAATGTGAATTTTTGTTGTGAATTAAAAAGTGCTTAGATAGATAGTGTCGTAACCACCGCGGTAATACAAGGTGTTCCGACCAATGTAATAAACAGCGGTTCCCGCGTTTCTGAGTGTTTACTTGATTGATTTCTGAGTCGGTTCTTGAGCATTTTAAATGCACGCGACTACCCACATTCCTTATTTTGCGCGGTATTGGCGATCAAAAATTGAGTACGATAGCTACGTAACGTTGGTAATAGAATTCTCTGCTATAGAGGTTGATTATTTCGTGGTACCGCTGTAATGCATAAATGTACCAGTGTTTATATGTACCGACGTTTTATGCCACCCTGGTTTTGCCTACATTTGTACAATGTAGTTGTTTTTAAGCTTAAAAGAACGTTTAACTGTCAACTCACCTCCCAAGGGTGAAGATAGACAAAAATAATTGAACTTTTTGTATGAGTTTAGTTGTGGGTACTGCTACGAGTATCGTAACGACTGGTATTATGAATATTGAGTTGACGAGCAACTCGCCTATCTGCTATTAGGCCT
This sequence comes from Mellilla xanthometata, assembly GCA_035578125.1. Lineage (NCBI taxonomy): Eukaryota > Metazoa > Arthropoda > Insecta > Lepidoptera > Geometridae > Mellilla > Mellilla xanthometata. The sequence continues at coordinate 5,732,863 of JAPUBQ010000013.1, forward strand.
TACGGGTTTTCTATCGACTAGAAACTGAAGGTTCCTTACTCAGGACCTACTTAATAAGGGCATTTTCTTATGTAAAGATGCCTTTTGGTTTAGCAAACGTTCCGGTAGTATATCAGCGCATAATCGCAAAAACTTTGCAACCACTGATCGAAGCAGGCAAGGTACTCAGTTAAACTGACGATGTAATTATTTTTCCACGTTAAATAAAGCGCTGCAGAATCTTTGTGAGGTGCTGGTAGTACTGACATCTGCCGGATTTTTGGTGGCCACAGAGGTGTAATACTTGGCCAGGATTATTTTTGGAGGTCAGGTTAAACCGAGCGAACGTAAAATTAAAACTCTTATTGATCCACGAACGTAAAACTGGTACGCCAGTTATTTGGTATTGCAGGTTATTTCCTCCGATGCGTAGCAGACTACGCTTCTACAACGGCGTGTACGAGTATAGCCGGCCTACCAGCTCATTGGGGCGAGAAGCTGCGCTATGAGGGGCCCGTACCAGGTGACGCAAGTGCTGTCGCACGACAGGTACGCACTTCAACTACTCGGTGGGTCGTATGGAAGGACGACTCAGGCCGCCGCTGAACACATGGTTGCATGGCGAGGAGAGTTGAACCCCGATACGTGCGCTACAGTTTTTGAAAGTGAGTTAACATTTGATTGTTATAAAACTTTGAAGTAATACACGATAAGTGCTATCTACATATAGCTTTCAAGTACACCTGTACATTGTGCGCTAGTTGAGCGACGTCAGTTGAATATGCAAGTTTCGGACTTATGCTTACGGCAAACTTTTTGTCGTGTTCTGGTGTATAACAATTTTGTCGTGTACTTATAGTTGAGTTGGAAATCTATGTAGAGTTCACTCGAATTCGGCAATTTAGTGCGTGTACAGCGTTGAGCTTTGCTCCGCTTCTGATATAGCAACGGAGTGCTATGTGTTGTCGAGTTGGACTCTACTGGATGTGGCAAATTATTGCCTATTCTGTATAGCGTTGAGCTTTGCTCCGCTACTGAGTGTTATTATGTGTTGTCGAGTTGGACTCGACTGGACGTGGCAAATTATTGCCTATCCTGTATAGCGTTGAGCTTTGCTCCGCTACTGAGTTCTATGTGTGTTGTCGAGTTGGACTCGACTGGTTGTGGCAAAGTATTGCCTATTCTGTATAGCGTTGAGCTTTGCTCCGCTACTGAGTGTTATTATGTGTTGTCGAGTTGGACTCGACTGGACGTGGCAAATTATTGCCTATCCTGTATAGCGTTGAGCTTTGCTCCGCTACTGAGTTCTATGTGTGTTGTCGAGTTGGACTCGACTGGTTGTGGCAAAGTATTGACTATTCTGTTATTATTAGCGTTGAGCTTTGCTCCGCTACTGATGTAGCAACGGAATGCTATATCTGACTATCTTGACTTGTAATTTTGATGTTATCAATCAAGTGTTTCGAGTTACAGTTCTGTGAACTAGTTTGAAAGCCTTTGGACTCTTATTTTATATTTGTATCTTTTACTTGTGTCCCAAATAAAGAATTTTGTTTTGTTTTGTTTTTTGTTTATCAATAAATGATTTGTATTTGTGTAACGTCTGTTGTCGAGTTAGACTCGACTGGAGCGTTGAGCCTTTGCTCCGCTGGAGCGTTGAGCCTTGCTCCGCTACTGATATAGCAACGGAGTGCTATATCCAACGTGTGTTGTCGAGTTAGACTCGACTGGAGCGTTGAGCCTTGCTCCGCTGGAGCGTTGAGCTTTGCTCCGCTACTGATATAGCAACGGAGTGCTATATCCAACGTGTGTTGTCGAGTTAGACTCGACTGGAGCGTTGAGCCTTGCTCCGCTGGAGCGTTGAGCTTTGCTCCGCTACTGATATAGCAACGGAGTGCTATATCCAACGTGTGTTGTCGAGTTAGACTCGACTGGAGCGTTGAGCCTTGCTCCGCTGGAGCGTTGAGCTTTGCTCCGCTACTGATATAGCAACGGAGTGCTATATCCAACGTGTGTTGTCGAGTTAGACTCGACTGGAGCGTTGAGCCTTGCTCCGCTGGAGCGTTGAGCTTTGCTCCGCTACTGATATAGCAACGGAGTGCTATATCCAACGTGTGTTGTCGAGTTAGACTCGACTGGGGCGTTGAGCCTTTGCTCCGCTGGAGCGTTGAGCCTTGCTCCGCTGGAGCGTTGAGCCTTTGCTCCGCTATTGATATAGCAACGGAGTGCTATATCCATCGTGTGTTGTCAACTGTATTTGGCAACGTATTGCCTATTCCGTAAAGCGTTGAGCCTGCTCCGCTACTGGTCTAGCAACGTAGTGCTATGACTGATCAAACGTCGAACTTTTTGTTCTGACGTATGTAACTGTAGAAGCATTCAACTAATGCCTTGTTTTCTGTTACAGCTGAAAACGAAGCTCTTATCCGTGCTTCTGCCCGCAGCCAGTCATCCGCTAGCTCGCAGCCAAAGGAGACGAGCAGGGTCTACCAGTTCTTCAAGGGTCGCAGCCAACAGGAGACTAGCAGGGTCCACCAGTTCTTCAAGGGTCGCAGCCAACAGGAGACTAGCAGGGTCCACCAGTTCCTCAAGGGTCGCAGCGACAGTGAAGATGTGTTCGGGACGAACACGTGTCAGGAGAGGCCGTGTTAGAGTAAAATGAAAACACGCCATATTGCGTTACGTCATCGCTGCCCCCTCTACCCTCAAGTATAAAAAGGGCAGCGCTAGCGCCGCACTATCATTCTGCGCTCAGCTCTCGAAGCGTGCACATCGCTCCTAACTTATTCCATCCTGTCGTAATACCGGTGTCATATTTTGTTCATTTCGATTGTTTGATAATTGTGTGAAATAGTTGTTCAATTGATAATAAGTATCTGCTGTTGTGATAATTGTGTGAAATAGTTACTTAATTGATAATGAGTATCTGTTGTTGTGATTAAAATTGTTTTTTTTTAAATAAAATGATTGTTATTCGCTAAAAGTATAATAATATTTTTCGCACAGTATTTTTTACTTTTGTGAAGAAAGAAAGAAGAAAGAATAAGGTAACACACAACATAACAAGCAGTTATAAGTAATCTAATATATTACATTTTCATGTCACAATGTTAGTTGCCGTACTCCTCCTAAACGGCTTGACCAATTTTTATATGCGTATTCAGTAGGTCTGAGAATCGGCTACTACTCGTATCTATATTTTAAAGCAAAACAACGTATGCTGGTTCAGCTAGTATACATACTCGTATAATTTAGTGCGTAAACTTTAATTTGTCTCAAAACAACCTCAACTCAGCATAATGCTGGTTGATAGAGAGTAACCAACGCTGGTCTTCCGTTGAGGCTGGCTGTGACGCCACGCACGGTACATAAAGATGAAGTGCACATAAGGATAAAGAAATAAAACCGGTTTTTGTCACGAAGGGACTATGAATATCTTAATATACATAAATCTCATGTCACAATGTTTGTCCTCAATGGACTCCTAAACCACTTAACCGATTCGATCCAACTTGAGAGATAGGATAGTCTAAATCTCAAATTATAGTCGCAATTTTAATTTATTGCTAATTATTGTCTGTTTTTATTTGACAGTCACAATTATCTGTTAACTCCAAATGATTCTAACAGAATTTGATACCTTTCGACTGGGTTGAGTAAGTAATCAATAGATGGCGCTGCTATGGTAAATCTACGAACGTGTCATATATCATACACTATCTATTTTTCATACCCCTAAGTGAGGCAAAACAACGTTTGCCGGGTCAGCTAGTATTTAATAAAAATTATTTCAAATCATGATCCTATTCTAGATGTACAGAAGAATCTATAATATATCTTATTCTTCCTACGACCATATAAAGATGATGATGATGAAATAAGATTATAAGTACTGCGTATAGGTATACTGTATGTCCTACACCTGACCTGAATAAACTCGAAGTCATGGTAAAAATGTCTTCCATTTTGTATTCGGCCTGATAAATAGCAAATTCGGTATTTACATAATACCCAGACAGGATGTTAGCTGAAACTCAAAGTTGAATTGTGTTACTATTTACATAAACTGCACCCATTACTTACATAAACAAGGTAAACATATCAAAGTCAACAGGTTTATAAAGAAGCAGTATGGTACAAATAAGTACTAAGCGGTAATCAAAAAATAAATATCACTTTGCCACATATTTTTTTTTAGCGGCAACTAAACCTGATGGGAAAATGCTTTACATAAAAAACATTTAAACTTGACAAGAATTCTTTATTGTACGCCACACATAAAATAAAGATTATAGCTTTCAAATAAGCGGCCTTATCGCATGTGGCGAATCCTCCCAGACTATAATTTACGTCACATCTAAGCTATTTTATGTTAAGAAACATACAATAACTAATCATATTATATTTTGTCAATCGCTCTAACTGAAGAAGATTTTATTTAAACTTTTGGTACACTATTGTTTATTATATTTCTTTTAATACCATACAGTATCTTTGAGATTTTATGGTGTTACGATAAAAAAAAATGTTTTTGGGCACATTTCGCACACGGTTAACCCCATACTGAACCATTTCTAGTTTGTGTTATGGGAGCTAACACAGCTGATAAACTACTCATACATATACATACATATTTTATATAGATACATATATAACATATCCAGACCCACAGCATTATGCTGAGTTGAGGCTGTTTTGTGACAAATTAAAATTTGTGTACTATTTTAAATATTATATCGTGTCTTGTGTAGTCATATCATATTAATATGTCATAATAAATAATTTTCTATCTTTCTTTCTGTCAACAAATTTATTTAAGCACAAAGATGTTGGCCGTGCCGCGAATCGAACCCGTAACCTTCTTATTGGCAGTTCGGCATGGTAACCAATACGCCAATGAGGTCGTCAATTCAAATAAGTAGATTATCTTTTATTTCAATTGCTTCTACACTGCCATATGTACCACATTTCCGTAAGTAAATAAGCAAGTCGCTTCAGGGGCACGACATCCTCGTTAACCTTTCACGATACGACTCTGTATATTTTATGCATGCCATAATGGAAGTCGATTCTACATTCAATGCAGACGGATTTACATCGATATTGTTGTGTCGAGAAAAATATAACGAATCTTACAGTACTTAATGTTTTCAAGATACAGTTATTTGGTTATTTAATGAAATTTAATATCATACTCGTACTAAGAAGATATTTATCTACTTAATTTACCATATTTAATTCTACATCGTAATTGTAGTGACATACAGCAAATATTATTCGGATTCGTACTCTTCTTTGCCTTCGCCTTGTCCCACTATGTGGGGTCGGCACAGCCCGTTTTTTGCTTCCACACTCTTCTGTCAGCCGTCATATCTACATGGATTCGGATTCGTACTAACACTATGATATGAAAAAAATATCTTTCATATTTACTCATTTTCTTCTTCTTCGTTTGAGCCAAGTGTAGAAAGTTTTCAAGTTGCCCTAGGCCTCGCCTCCTCGAAAGACTTAGTTTAACGACTGTTTTAACCTGCAGTATAGCTTGTCAACCGACCCTCAGTAGCACCTAGATGAAAATGCCACTTAAACGACATCTTCATCATCTTTTCAAACGAGTCTTGTGCATGGTTTCCCATCCAAAGAATGTCCGCATCTACCGTAGCTTAACCTCGATTATCGCCATCAGACCTTAGTTATCCAAGCTATACTCTTATGTCTATAAAATCCCACTAATTTACGCCTGACTCAGTATAATTCTTGATCTTTGACGACCTCGTTGGCGTAAAGGTTACCATGCCGGACTGCCATCCAGAAGGTTCCGGGTTCGATTCCCGGTCCGGCCAACATCTTTATGCTTAACTAAATTTTTTTGGCTGTGGGTCTGGGTGTTTAATATGTATCTATTTAAAATATGTATGTATATGTAGTATATCAGTTGTGTTAGCAACCATAACACGAACTAGAAATGGTTCAGTATGGGGTTAACCAGCCGTGTGTGAAATGTGTCCTAATATTAAAAAAAAAATCTAAACTCTTAATTTGCAATAAAGTGTATAGTCGTAGATAGAAAATATAATTTATAGCTCAAGCCATCAGCCATAAAGTTTGTATTATACACGCGTATTTCATACGATTTTGCTAAACCGTTTATTTCTTCAATAAATGCTTTAGGTCTCATTTTATATTCCACGTGTCTATAAGGTCAGGAGTGAGTGAAACTGACGTAGCAAGGTTTTAAATATTCAAAGGGTGTAAAGGGCAAACAGCGCATATTTCCCCTGGGTGGCCCCTGTTCCCTTTGTATGCATTCATATTTACGTAGTCATATCGCTTCTGTTTATGACTTTACTAATACTATTTTTCTACTGGTACTTGATAGAAAACATAGTGTGAGGACTACAACATCCAAATTAGCCCCATACTAAACCATTTCTAGTTTGTTATATGGTTGCTTACACAATATAGGTACAGATATGCATACATATATACTCGTTCATAAATAATGTATATTGATCATTGAACTTACTAGCGTACAGTAATACTTTAGTAATATCGATACAAATTGAACACCCAGACCGACAGACAACAAATTTATTTCATCACAAAGATGTAGCCGTTCCGGTAATCGAGCCCGGGACCATTTTGTTGGCAGTCCGGCATGGTAACCATTACGTCAACGAGATAGTCAGTATTTGACGAATACTAAACAAACTAAACTAAACTTTACTAAGTTCTTTTATGTGGATGGCCGTATTTTGATGATTCGATAATATTTTTGCCAAGCATAGCAAACAACGAACAGCGAAAATAAGTGGCAGCATAAAATAAGAATTGACAACAGAAAACACAATATACGCCAGCTAGTATAGTCATGTTCATGATAGGACGGCATATTTAAGAAAACTATTAACACTGAAAAGCAAACACACCTTTACCTTTGTAAATACGAGTACATAGGTACACGTAATGTCGTTTTACACATAACTAGCATTTTCTTCTTCTTCTTTACTATATCCCACTAGGTGGGGTCGGTACCACCTTGCTTTTCGATCCACGCCACTCTATCAGCCGTCATCTCCACACTCACTCCCTTCTCATTCATATCCTCCTTCACACAATTCATCCACGTTTTCTTTGGTCGACCTCTACTTCCGCTACTTTTTACAATCATATCCATACTTCCCCTAGTCAGATGCATCTCCTCTCTACGCATTACAAGTCCATACCACGCTAACCGTCCTCTTTTACTTACTCTGACACAGGCGCCACTTTAAAACTTCCTCTAATACACTTATTTCTTACCTTGTCCATTCTTGTTTTCTTGTTCCACACATCCATCTCAACATTCGCATCTCTGCCGCATGCAATGAAAATGCAAGAACTAGTAGTAGTATTCCTTCGTAAATAATCACTCACGCATATTGATCAGTAAATCAGCATACCGCGCTATAAATAGAGACTATGTCAGGCAATAATAGGCACAGTATACTACATATAGGTATGGAGTTATTTCGTATTCGCACACAATAACTGAACTGGGGCCACCGCTTCCGCTGCATTGTGATATACTTATCTATAGTTTTAGTACCTACTAACAAGAGCAGTTTGTTAACATTGGTACTAATATAATAAATGTGAAAGTTTGTGTGTATGTTTGTTACTTCTTCAGGCTCAAACGGCTGAACTGATTTTGATAAAATTTAGCGTGAAGATGGGTTAGAGCTTGGATTAACACATAGGCTACTTTTTATCCCGAAAACAATTGTGGTTCTCGTGATACACAAATAACTTTTATATCTATGTTAGTCCTTCACACTCCAACGGCTGGACCGATTTTGATGAGATTTACTATTAAGATTGATTAAACCTTGGATTAACATATATGCTACTTTTTATCCCGAATTAACTTCTTACTGTCCCGGATGATCAGGGTAACAACTGGTATAGAATATATTGGATTTATCATCATTCAATCTACCGATACTTTCATTCTCTCATACGAAAATAGGTAATTTTTTAAAGGGGCGAAAAAATGTATGCCAAACTGCACAAAAAATTCACGATAGACAGATGTAGGTAAAGTATAAACTATTTTGATACTCGTAACTTCATCGTCTAAAGTACCATTGTAGAAAGCAAATATGTAATTTTCTTTTATTTATGCGGAAAATCGGGCTTCTTCTGTACATCTAGTATAGAGGAACAAGATACGATTGTTTTATTACTACTTACTTGTCGGTTACAAATCAACATGAGAGGTACAAGAAGCAATTTGCCGAGACAACAATCGTTTACTTGAAACGCAGTACTAGAGCTTGAACAATAAATTAAAACAAGTTGTAGACTCGCTTCAAAATGATCAGATTTTTATAGATAGAGACTATGCATAGACAGAGACTAAATAATTGGCCAAGTGTGAGTTAGACTAGCGCATGAAGGGTTCCGTACTGTTATCTTAATTATTTAATTGGCAAATAAAACGTTTGTATGGTAGTCATTAATACTAACAAAAAAAAAATTTTTTTTTTTCATTCTTTTTACCAAGAAGTGGTTCCTTCTGGAAATCAGGAAAAATATAGTTTTACATTTAGAAGTTACGGATTCTGGGACTCACCCAGAAGAAAGCACTTCACTCTAAACTCTAAACAAATGTCCAAAAACGATATTTTCCACGTTTTATCTTACTTCCTATTTAATAGTTATAATTATACTCGCATCATTTATTGTATGTTTTTTTTTATTTGTGCACAATAAATTTATTTTCTTTCTTTCTTTCTTTCTTAATATTATTAATGCGAAAATATGTTTTACTGTGTATGTTTTTTACATTATCACGCTAAGACGGCTAAATCAATTGCAATGAAATTTGGTATATAAATAGTTTGATCCCGGATATAGGTTACTTTTATCTCGTTAACTCGAGTATCTCCACAGAGATCCAGTATTAAATGTAATTTTAGAAACGTGACTTGGTGTACTGTTTACACATTTTACAAGATAGTGCACATGACATGGCCGGATCGCGATGTAATGAATAGCGGCGCTGCAATCGTCTGGCGGCTAAATATAAATCGCTTAGTTCACACTTCGGTATTGTTCTGCGGTGCAGCTGTGTATGATAAATAATTAGTGCACCTACTATTTGTTTATTTTTTTAAAGCAGTGACAGCTCGGACGGGAATGCGGCCGACTAACGGCCCAAGGTCATGGGGTTCGATCCCTGCCAATGAGATCGAGCATTCGATGAAGAAAAATATCGCGAGGAAACCATAGCATCGTGAAAGGGCATTTTATAGTGTGATTTTTTTAATACGAGGACACATTTCACACACGGCTGGTTAGCCCCATACTGAACCATTTCTAGTTCGTATTATGGTTGCTAACACAACTGATATACTACATATACATACATACATATTTTATATCGATACATATTTAACACCCAGACCGACAGCCAACAAATTTAGTTCAGCACAAAGATGTTGTCCGTGCCGGGAATCGAACCCGGAACCTACTGATTGGCAGTCTGGCGTGGAAACCATTACACCAACGAGGTCGCCTAGCTAGGCTACCCTCAAGTTGAAAAATCTGTCGCCAAGTATCTAGCGATGTGTTCTAGCAGCCTCATTGAGAACCAGTACTTCCATGCTTCACCTTTGAACAGAGTGGCGTATCTCCTGTGGTTACGCGCCCTACTTGGCAAATGCCTAGATGTAAGCATTAAAAAGACCTAACTCTGTTTATTTGATTATTAGTACCTATTCAAACTTGCCTATTTTTTCTCTCAAATTTTTATAGATACCTATAATTATTGCATTTTGAAGTGGGCTGCCATATTATTTAACATCACTTTTTTGTTTGTCGTAGACAAAAAAATACATTCCTTAGTAGAGACCCGATCTCGTTGTTATTCTAAAGGCGTAGTCACCGACACCTCGACACACGCTTGTCAATGTGATTATTATGATCGCGCCTTATGCCTCTGCTTAGCTTCGCCACGGTACTTTGTGCAGCCTTTGAATTTAAAATGTACACCTCTCGTACCTTTAATAGTACACAGTTACTTGAACAACATACTTATTAGGAAGGTATGTGCTAGAGCCATCGGTAAAGGAAAACATCGTGAGAAAAACAAAGGATGGTGATAGGTTATTTTTTAAGTGCTCGTCTGGCTAACTACAACCCTCATTGTATTTATGTATTCCGGCAATCTCCTTAAGAGCTAATTATTCCAGACGAGGCACTTAAAGTCAAATAGTCGCTAACTCAATAGATTATGCGCCCTGCTGGTCAAATGCCTATACACGAGCTATAAGGAGAAAAAAGTATATGAAGGGAGATTAATAAAAAAATGGAAATTCAAATTGAAAATACGACATTATACGAGTACACCAGAAACCGGCTGCATACTCTGACCAATATCACGGCTACCTAAGGTCTATCCCGGACTCTTTGAGAGCCGTTATTCCAGACTAGGCATGGCTCATCTTAGGCCAGAGCGTTGCAGCTCTTGTTGAGTGTGAGTCAAGCGCCCGGCTGATCAAACGCCTGTAATATGTAAACAAAATATTACAAAATACTTCTTCCTTGCCTTATAACACTTGGGTGGGGTCGGCACAGCAAATCTTATTCTTCCAAACTTTTCTATCAGACGTCATCTCCACACTCAATCCTTTCTCTCTCATGTTCTCATCCACACACTCCATCCACGTTTTTATCGGTCGGCCTCTTGCTCTTCTTCCTTGCACTTCGATTCCCATACCTACATCTACTAGTGACATGCATCTCTTCTCTACGCATCACTTGTCCATACAGATAAAAAATCTTACAATATTTATGCCATATATCCTAAGCCTGAATTTGCAATTAACTGAAAAGACAGTACCTAAGTAGCATATTTATAATCATATCTCAATATTGTCTGACTAAAATTCAGCGGCACACACGACTAAACTAAATTTAAAATAGCTCTGTCTCTTTTCGTCACAAATGACCAAAATGAGATGGTACGATCTAAACCATAGACAAAACATCTAAATTCACGTCAAACACGTCAGATTTAGAGCTGATATAATTGGGTGCGCTCTAAAATCACTTACATTTTTCATATTTGACGTGATTTTAGTTGCTTTGTGTGTGGTTCAGAACGTGCCGTCTCTTTCTGGCCACCTAAGATGAAAAGAGACGGGGCATTTTATGATTTTATATTTAGTTTAGTCGTGTGTGCCGCTGAATCGCCATTGAGGTTATATATTGAGTAAAACTCAGTTTACCAGAACTCATGTTTAATCATGCATTGTTCCAACACGATGGCCACAGTTTATTTATTTATTATCTTACTTCGGTAGCTTTCAAGATTAACATATCTCCCAACTCGTTTGCATCAATACTACTAATATTATAAAAGCAAAAGTTTGTGTGTAAGTAAGTAAGTGATATTTGTTACGTTTCTTCACGCCCAAACAACTGAACTTACGAAGATGATATTCAGTACGAACATAGTTTAGAATCTAGATTCCCGTATAGGCTACTTTTAACCTTGGGTTTACACAGGTGACATCGCAGGGCTCAGCTTGTACCATTATAAATATGAAACGGTTCTGTCAATCAAACGGTCATCTCAATTTACAATAAGCATTATTCATGCGGATTGGATCCTGCATAAAAGATACAGGTGCATGAACTTTTCTCTTCAGTACATTTAAATAAATTATACGAGTAATGTAATGTAGCAATGACTATTGTATTTTAATGCCAATTGGCTTAGTTCTTTTACATAAGCTTGCTATGCATTGTGCGTCATGGATAAAATGACTTAGTTGGTACCTTCTAGAAGGTTAACTCGCGGTTCCAAACGGTACCAACGGGACCTTATTAATTAGATTTCGGTGTAGCATAAGCATAAGCAGCCCACTATACGTTCCCACTGCTGGGACTCGGGGCCTTTTCTCACTAGGAAAGAGATACGGGCTATAATCCACCACGCTGGCCAAGTGCGGGTTGGCGGATGACACACGTCTTCCGATATTGTGGTCCTCAAACAGGCCGGTTTCCTCACGATGTTTTCCTTCACCGTAAAGCGAGTGCAAATCCACACATAACTTGAAATACAAGTCATCGGTGTAGGGCCGGGATCGAACCAGGGGCCGTCTGTTTGAAAAGCAGACGTTATTACCACCGAGCCACACTCGCTACTATTTCGGTGTAAGTCCGTCTTAATGTCTGACAGTCCGTCTGTCACCAGGCTTTTTTGACTAAAATGATGTTTTTCTGCCTGCCGCTTTAACAACAAATAGTATGAAATAAATATTTCAAAGGGCTTCTGTACAACAAACGTGATAATATGATCGCTCCTCTATGATACGCGAGCACTTGCAACTAGGACATTTATTTTTTCATTCAAAATTCTCAATAACAAATACGAGTAGGTACTTGTTATCCGAAATTATATATGAGCATGATCTACTTTCCCAATTTTTTCTTCCATTTCAAAATTAAAATCCATTCGAAAATAAAAATATATTTCTTCTGAAGCGTTCCTCGGGCGATTCGACATTTCAATGCAACGATTTATCTTCAATAAACAATGTCAATAACCATTCAATAAATAAAAATAAACTGATGTTTGAAAATACATATGTTACACGCCCGGTTTCATCAGACTAGATATTTTGCTGATAGAAATAGTAATCAATAAATTGAAGCTTATATTTGAACGCTTGAAGTAAATGAATTTAAAATTCCTTAGAGTGTTCGTAACAAAGTATATAGAACGTAAATAATTTCGTCAAAACATATCAATAAAGTAATAAAAGAATTGTATGAAGTATAATTCATCGTAGTTAGTGATTGTAGATGTAGGTACATACGTGTATAGAAAGATAAATAATTCTTTATTGGACACAAAACTTAACTTGTATAAAAGAATAGTTCACTGTTCAATTCGTTTCAATACTAAATGACCTGGCATGTAACGGCACTTGAAATAATTAGCAAACATACATGTTAAAATAGAAATAAAATAATTAATAAATTATTTATACATTTTTTATTCTAATTAAACTAGCTGACCCGGCAAACATTGTTTTGCCTGACTTAGAAGTATGAAAAATAGTTTTTTTTTTACTCGTAATGGGCTTGCGCTTGACCGCATTTCCCCTGATGGTAAGTGATAATGCGATCTAAGGTGGAGCGCGCTCGCCCAGAAAATACCGGTTCACTCTTGCCACAGAATAATAACTTGTACTTCTCTTGCCTTGAAAACCGCTAAATTATCGGGGAATTAATATTAATAGTTATCGGGGAACAGGGAATTTGGCAAAGAATTCCACTTCCAGATAGTAGCCGATTCTCAGATCTACTTACTGAATATGCATATAAAATATGCTAAAAATCAGTCAAGCCGTTTCGGAGGAGTATGGTAACTGACATTGTGACATGGAAATTTCATTATATTAAAAGAAGGTAAGAAGACAAGTACATATAATTCGCCATATATTTTTGGCTCATTGTACCAAATTCCACTAAAGTTGTCACGGCCCAGAAAGCTTAACGTTAGAATTGGATTGTAACATTGAAATATAAGAAATTTAATTTTATCCGTGTATAGATAGCATAGTAGGCTTGGACCATGACCCAAAGAGATAGACAAAGGATAGAGGCATTTGAAATGTGGTGTTGGAGAAGAATGGAAAGAATAAGTTGGGAAAAAAAGAAAACTAATGAAGAGGTACTCTGCCTAGTACAAGAACCAAGAAACATAATAAATACAATAGACAACAGAAGAGGAAAGATGGTTGGCCACCATATACGACATGACAATTTCATTAAAAATATCGTAGAAGGAAAGATAGAAGCCAGGAGAGGAAGAGGAAGACCTAGAAGATCATATTTAGACCAAATTAAGGAGAAGGCCAAAGTCATGTCGTATAGGAAGGTCAAGGATTTGGCCGAAGACACAACTACCTGGAAAAAACTCCACAGACAAGAGCCCAGCTCTTAAATATTGAATGAATGAAAGATAGCATAGTAGCATTGTACAATCGTAGGTTTATCGCATCGTGGCCGTCTACATAGTAAGTAAACTACGTGTTTCTTCATATCACTTACCAGCTTTTACTTGACACGTAGGAACTATGAACATAAGTAATTTAAAAAAGTAGGCATTTCACGTAGAACGGTCATCACGCCCATAAAAGCAAATGGGTACACCACATGTGATTAATTCCTTGTTCAACAACACAGCACGTGCTTATCTTATAATCATAAAAGCACACTTGTGCCAGGATTTCTCGAACCATTCGTTTTGTTTTAGTGCCGAGTTACCACAGACTAAACTATAGTACTGCTTCAGCTGGGTAAATAAGCCGGGACGTACTTCCTATCGAGTCACTACCGCACTATAGTTCCTAAAATAGCGAGATGGCGATAAAAAGTGCGTGTTCTCATGCTTTACGACGTCGATAAAGCAATTTAGAGATGTTACATTGAGTTGTTGAAGAAAAGAGGTCATACGTGACTTGATTCATAGCTATGTACTCTCACAGTGTACAATCCGTTTCAAATGCTATGCGACCGTGACGTTACTCAAATTAGGTACAATTTGCAAACAAATACGCAAAAAAATATTTTTTTATATTATTAATTATTATCTTTACAATTTAATACTAACATGTTATATTGCAGTAGGGTAGGGTGGTTTAAGATCGCGCACTTAACGATTGAGCAGCGATAAAAAAATAATAAAAAATCTTAGAGAAATCAACTTTATGTATTCTTAGACCTTAATCATTAGGCAACATAATTGGAGAGTATTGTTAATGAAATCTTAACAGTTTTGTCACTATGAACAGAAAAACGAAAAATTAGAAATGCGCATTCTTACACTAGTGGGTGGATAAGATTGCGCACTAAAGTCGACAAGAGTGCGCAGGGGTTTGTAAGAATGCGCACTATTTTAAACAATCAATCAAGGCAAAAATCGCAAGTAAACGCTCCACCTCTGCAGCAGCAGTAGGCGGTGCATTTCTCATGCCACCATTCCTTGCACTGAAAACATTCAATCCAATCTTCAACGATAGCTTCTGAATAAACCTTCTTCCTCTTCTTTCCAAAAATGAATGCAGGTGGAACAAAGTGACCAACAGGATTCATGGCACTTACAATCGTGACGTTGGTTCCTCATTCTGCACTCGATATTTTGTTCACTGCACGTTTACATTTAGTAGAAATAACTTTTGGTGGCTGGTTTGGTACAGTAGAAATACCGGTCTCATCCATGTTGTATATAGCATTCGGGGGGAAATTGTATTTGTCCATAAGAACAGTGAGGTTGACAAAAAACCTTTGCAATATTAAAGCCTCAAAGGCTCAAATCAGCATTCGGGGGGAAATTGTATTTGTCCATAAGAACAGTGAGGTTGACAAAAAACCTTTGCAATATTAAAGCCTCAAGGGCTCAAATCAGTCTCAGATCTTCCGCAGTCATACCATACATCATGTCATCTAACTTAGTTAAATAATAACAAAACTTTTTCTTCGCTTCTTTAGAAAACGTAGTGTTAAATCTTTTTTTTTTTTTTTACGAGGGGGTAAAATCTTCATAGATCCCCAACTGCATTGGGCATGCAGTCGGGGTATGTGAGACTCACTAAAAACCCCCCCGGTGGCCCTCCCATGTGCTGTGAAGGGAGGCTCTGGGATGTCTTATCGAATGCACCAGAGCCCCCCGCACTCCTGTTTTCGCCTCTCTTCTCCCTTCCTTGACGGACAACACGTGTCAGGTCGTGCTGTCATCATCCCTGGGCTTATTATCATATGAAGCCCACAAATCCCCTTTTCGTCGGCTCCTACGACTGGCAGAGGCTACCGGAACCGTATTCTTACTACCCCGGTTCCAGGGTTAGTGTTATATCTGCCCAACCTAGTCACTGAAGTGGATCTATTCAATCGCACTCGTAGTGAAGATTCCGCCATACTACCAAGAGATTTTGCCACCGATCTTTTATTCTCGCCATCTGCGATACGTTTTTATTCTTCTTCTATTAAGAAGGAACAAATGTTCCGATTAAATGTTCTTTCTCTTCTAGATGTTGACATTCTGTAGTAGGAGTAACATAGTTTAGCTATTTATAATATTTTAAACTTATTTTAAAATTGGGTGTCTAAGATTGCGCGCGCAATATTAAACAACCCCCCACCGCGCAATCTTACACGATAGCCCGTTTTTAACGAATCGTCATTGGGACGTCATCTTTCTAAATCTTTCGGAATCAAAATGGTCAAAGCTTCTCCTCAATTGAATTTACTCGCGACGACAATATCAAAAGTTTCTAAAATAGTTCTTGATAATAAATGACACTACGATCAAATTTAAAGAAAATTACATCAGAGTAGGCAAAAAACTTCAAACATACCTAATTCCATAGATATCCTTGCAAAGTTAAATATTTTTGCGGAGTAATAACGCATGCCCCTGACACTTCAAAACACAACTGACGTTATAGTCCATTGAAAAGTTACATTTGGGGTTGCGTTTTTTAGAGGACGCAATTTTATTTTTTTGATGTGTAGGGGGGGTCAGTGTAAAGCTAAAACCAAGTTTGTGGGGTCACCACCCTTGTCCCACGGCCGCCATCTTGAAAATAGGGGTTGAAACGGTTTTTATGATATATCTCTTAAACTATTTATATGATAAAAAAAAATTGTGAACATTTTTTGTTGCAAATTAAATTCTCTACAACTTTGGTTCCGTAACTTTTTATCGTAAAACTATAAATAAAAAAGTTATAAGCGAAAATCTTCAGAAATTCGAGAAAAAAAAATATATTTTTCGATATAACTTTTTTTTTAATCATTTTACGAAAAAATAATATCAGACCTTTTTTGTAGATCGTTTTTTGGGGAACAACTTTTATGTACATTATTTTTTCATTAAGTTAATAGCTAAGGTTTTACAGCGCTCCGAAGTGAGTACTATTGTTTAGTACTCTGAACTATACCTATATTATATGTGTATACTAATAATATAACATCAGTTATTTTTATTTTATTTTTTATTTTGTTATTAAAACTTTTTTAAATACAAATTTAGCAATATTATTAATAATTAATTATTGACTCTTTCTCACTCCATAACAGGATTTAACAATTATTGATTTTTAAAATAATTTTAAATCTGATGGCCGTTACAGGGAATACTCAGGTAATTGCTAAATTTGTAATAAAAAAAGTTATAATAACAAAATAAAAAAAATAAAAACAAATAACTGATGATATATTATTAGTATACACATATAATACGAGGGTGAATCAAAAAATTCTTGGAATCAATATTAAAAAATGCAAAGATTTAAATAATAATATTTTATTTTTCTACATAATCTCCCTCCAATGCAATGCATTTAGATACGCGTTTCTTACTTCCTTATTCCTTGTGAAAAAGAAAATATTTTCTTGACTCTCGAAAAAGTCCTCTACGGCAGCTATAACCGCGTCATTATCGTGAAATTTTGTTCCACGAATTTCCTCTTTTAATTTTGGAAATAAGTGAAAATCACTTGGGGTTAAGTCCGGAGAATATGGTGGGTGGTCAAGGAGATTGAAGCCAGCACAGCGGATTGCGTTGAGCGCAACTTCCGATCGATGAGCAGGAGCGTTATCTTGAAGGAACAACACGCCCAACGACAGTTTTCCACGACGTTTTTCTTTAATCGCTTCACGCACTTTCGGCATTAAATTTGCATAATAGGGTCCAGTAATCGTCTGGCCTTTTGGCATGTAATCAATAAAAAGGATTCCTTCACTATCCCAGAACACAGAGGCCATAACTTTGCCAGCGGTAGGAGCAACTCGAAATTTCTTAATGGATGGAGAGGATGGTGTTTCCAAGACATGCTTTGTCTTTTAGTTTCAGGATCAAAATGGTGGACCCACGTTTCATCCATGGTGACAAGACGACGGCAAAAATTATCCGAATCACGCTGGAACATTTCGAGATTACGCTTGGAAATTTCCAAACGTCGCTTTTTGTTTTCGTCGGTTAACATTCGTGGCACCCATCTTGCAGACACTTTTTTGAACCCCAGTGAATCAATTAAAATGGATTGAACGCTACCAAAAGATATCTTTAGGATCTCAGCTATATGTTTTATAGTCATTCTTCTGTCTTCCAAAACCAGATTCTCAACCTTTTTGACATTTTCTTCTGTAACGGAGGTTGAAGGCTGCCCAAAACGCGGGTCATCTTTACAGCTTGATCTACCTCTTTTAAATTCAGCCACCCAGTACGCAACCGTAGAATAGGGTACAGCATCACCCCCTAATGTCTGCTGAATGTCCAAAAAAATTTCCTTCGTAAACATTTTTTTCAAACTGAGATATTTTATCACCGCACGTAACTCAATTATATCCATAATTTTAACTTTTTAGCAACTCGTTGCACAAAAAAAATATTACATGCGAACGAACTGACAAAAACAAGTGACAGTCTGCATAAATATAGTGTGATAGACACTCTTTAATTTTAATATCGAACTTGATCTAAAAAAGTTTCATATATATGCACTTCTAAGAACTTTTTGATTCACCCTCGTATAGAGGTATAGTTAAGAGTACTAAACAATAGTACTCACTTCGGAGCGCTGTAAAACCTTAGCTATTAACTTAATGAAAAAATTATGTAAATAAAAGTTGTTCCCCAAAAAACGATCTACAAAAAAGGTCTGATATTATTTTTTCGTAAAATGATTAAAAAAAAAGTTATATCGAAAAATTTTTTTTTTTTCTCGAATTTCTGAAGATTTTCGCTTATAACTTTTTTATTTATAGTTTTACGATAAAAAGTTACGGAACCAAAGTTGTAGAGAATTTAATTTGCAACAAAAAATGTTAACAATGTTTTTTTATCAAATAAATAGTTTAAGAGATATATCATAAAAACCGTTTCAACCCCTATTTTCAAGATGGCGGCCGTGGGACAAGGGTGGTGACCCCACAAACTTGGTTTTAGCTTTACACTGACCCCCCCTACACATCAAAAAAATAAAATTGCGTCCTCTAAAAAACGCAAGGTTAGGCCTAAAAAATGTAACATTTCAATGGACTATTAGCTGTGAACTTCACTCCTGTTCTGCAGAAGAACGCCCGCGCATTCTTATCGACCGCGCAATCTTAAACCACTCTACCCTATATATTTTTGTAAATTGTACTCACGTTATTTGTGACGACAAGCCCAAGTAGCAAAGCATTTGAACAGCGTTGTTCCCTTATTCTTCTTGTTCTTCGTATGAGCTTAATGGCCAAGCTTTGGTGTCAAGAGTTTTCAAGCCGCACGTTCTCTTATTGCCTATAAATCTTGGTGCCTATAAATCGTGTAACAAAATATTTATTTGCAATTTTCTTGTTTTAATACATCCTTATCATATTCCTCATTACTAAGCTGAGTGTCGTCATTTCTATTACAATTAATGTCGCAATTTTAGATAAATAAGCGTAATCATAATTTTACGTGGTTATTTATGCCAAAATACGTGTATTATAATGTAACTTTGACAAAGTAAACTGACCAATAATTTCGACTCACAACCCAAGGCAGTCGTGGCCGAGCGGTTAAGGCGTCTGACTAGAAATCAGATTCCCTCTGGGAGCGTAGGTTCGAATCCTACCGACTGCGGATTTTTTTTGCTTTATTTTTTTTCACATATTTTAATTCTTTGATTAACTCGTCACAAGACTTCATCGACTGTATTTTTATCAGTAAGTTTTCTTCAAAACGAGGGCAGTCTAGTTACCATTTAGAATACAAGTAACAAAATGTTTGAGCTCAGTTTCATTAGGTCTCATAAATTATTTATTCAATACCACTTATGAGACCTCTCTCTTAACCTGTTTGCGCGAGGGAAAGTGCACGTGCAGTGCTGGGGGCGTTTTACTGGACGTTTGCAAAAATACTACTCTTTGAGGTTCCACGTCAAGGTTGCGGTAAGAAGACTTAAATATTCCCTTTCGATGATGATACCTCTTGCAATTCATCCTATTTATATTATACGTATATGGTTACTTCTTCAACCTCAAACATCCGTACTGGTTTAGATTAAATTTGGTATAGAGATAGGTAGGCCTCTGGATTAACACATAGGCTACTCTTTATCCCGGGTTACACAGTAGTGAGCAGATAGCGTCAAATAAATTGAAAGTTTATCAATAACATCATCCCTAGCCTTACTCTTACTCAGAGGTATAATCTAGACATGAACTTAGACTGAAAAGATTGAACAAAAAAATGCTTCTATGAAATCAAAATTTCCTAAAAACAAATGTTGCCAGATAAAAAGACAATTTTGTGAGGAAATGCAACCCTAAACCACATTAGTTTCGGCCAACTGGCACCCCTGACGGGATTACGAGTCCGCACCAGGGATTTAAGGTTTCATTACTTTGCCGTGGAAACCCCACGGCTGTTTTCATCCCCTACTATGGTAAAGAGAAAATCTACATCATGGCTGGAACAATCTTATTTTTTTTAATAGTTTCCATAATTATAGTTCTTTTTATGTTTCTATGCATTATACCTTACCCATTACGATCTAATATTTATTTTGTTTTAAGAGATTGTATTGCCAAATGTAGTAGGTAAATGCAAATTTAAATCATTACTGTAACAATCTCATTATGCAAAGTAGTTTAATACATGTTTCTATGTACTATACATAGCCATTGCGATCGAATATTTCATTTGCTTTGAGAGTTTTTAGTTTTAAATGTACTATATATATACTCGTAGTTAAATATAATATTATTTTGAAAATAAAAGTCGTACGATTTCGGTTTTTTCTAAGATTATAAATAACAGTACAGACAGTTACGTACTACGTACTAGTCATAAAATAAACTGAGCATCCAATAAAGATTTCAACCTCAATTTAAAACCGATAGTAGTGGTCTTCCTCCCTCGCAACAAAAAGCCATAGAGTCAAAACGGGAGAGTAACTAGGGAGCGTATCCGAGCAAGACCTTTAATGCACAAATATTGCGGGCGAAATGAATACATTCGCCCTCCTACCACAGCTTACTTATCAGTCTCTATTAAAAGATACCATAGAATACTTCATAGCTACTACGAATAAAAGTCACAGCTTACGTAACAGTGTGTACGTGATCCGAGAGGGAGAACAAGTGCGCGTTTTGATTATGTCGTTGATATGAATTTATTGGCGTTAGAATGAAACTAGACACTAAGCACTGATGATGGATCGGACATTTTATTGGACATTTAAAAGTGCAGCAGGATTACTATGTTTGCTTAGTGTGATTTTATTGATAGATGCAGTAAGCCTAGATATCACCTGACTATCTCATAATAATCGGCTGTGAGATTTATTGAAATTAGCCTAAAAATTATTGAGCAATTGTCAATCTAACTATACCTTCTACCTTAAGCTGTAATTCCTTTAACGTATGAGCTAAGTGGCCAAGCGCTGGTGTCGAAAGTTTTCAATGCGCCCAAAGGTAGCCGGGACCTATAAATAATTAGGTACTTTTTTACATTGAATGTGTTTGCGCTTGATCACTACTAACATGATGGTAAGCGATATTGTGATCTAAGGTGGAGCGCGCTTGCCCAGAAGAGACCCACTCACTCGTGGCTTGAGGTTAGTATTTATAGTTTTGGAAAAACAGCACGTTTGGCAATTAAACACACCTTAGCACAATGAAACACATCTCTGGTATATCTCCACAGTAAATCGATGAAGCTTTGGTGTTTCCCTGCTCGTCCAAAGGTGGAAGGGGGCTTGGGGAATTAAGTTATGTAATTCCGATTAATATCATAATATAGATTTTTGGTTTGTGTTAACTAAATTAAGTATGTGAAAATAAAATTATTACCAACATAGATATAGTGCTTTTCTTCAATAAACTTTTCTCTACATTTCTTCTGTTCCATTTGCAATTATTGGACAACAATAAAGAATGTATCTTGATATACATAAAAAAGTAAACAGTAAAAGGGGTACACATGTCGCAAACACCTAAAACAATGTTTGGCCGCGAATGCTGCCAGTTGGTTCCATTCCGCATAAACTCCCAAGTGTCTCTAATACTCCATATGGCATCGCACACTGTGCAATCCTAAAACAACCGCTTTCCATAGACCCCCAAAAACACTCTACTGTGAACTAAGTTAGGGGTCAAACATACGTGGTATCATATTCATAATAGTGTGGGGCGGAAAAGCGATGCAACGACATATGAATGCATTAGGGAGGTTGATACAATTCGGACATTAGTGTAGTTCAGTTTTCTTAATTTGTCCAACTGGCCTGCTCCGTCGCAGATGTTGAAGATGCAAAATATAGAGACCAATTATTTAAGATAATGGTTTGGAACCCTTTATGCTGTATTGTCCCCAATTCGCACTTGGCCTATCAAACTTTTTAGTGTTAATCTTTAGAATTTGTTGCTATAGCGGCACATGCAATACATCACTTGTGAAAATGACAGCTTTGTAGCTATCACGTTTTCTGAGATACAGCCTGGTAACAGACAGACAGCAGAGGCTTAGTAATAGGGTCCCGTTTTACCTTTAGGTACCGAACCCTCAAAATTAGTGAATAAATATTGTAAGTGTATTTATTGGGTTTTCTTTTTGCAAAGTGTCTCTTGTGACGTCAGGCGCGAGGTCGCAAAGCAATTGAACGTGTTGTAGGTATCGCGATCGATCCGCGAACGCCTCAGCAATGAGCATGCCTCAGATTACGCCACTCGCTAAACATTGTAAAAGCCGCGAGTTACGCAATAATTATGCATTCGTAATGTGATTGTGTGTTCTCAATAGCGACAGGTCTCGTGTGACTGGCTCAGGTTCCGAGAATGCCGGCTTTCTGGCGCCAGCTAACCGACACCGCTGTCGTCCACGGATTTACCTACAGGTATGCACGCTTTCTCACACTTCTATGCCTTATTTGGAATAACGATTGTTCGATTGTCTTTTGTTTTAGAACGCAAAGCTGGTACTTCGCATCGCTATTCGTATACGCGAGTCGGTGTTGATGTATTTAGCAAAAATATTGGCGATTTTGCGAAAATTAAAACACAGGCAAATACGTCCATTCACACAAACCAACACACAAATGTTTGGTATTTTGGTAATCACATCATATTTATCAAATCGCCGAATAAATTAAAATACTTTATTAAATATACCGTCCATACACCACCTCCTCTTTTATTAGAAGTACTACAATATCTGACGCAATGACAATAGAACAGGAACGCCAGCGACCCAAGACCGTGCTCCGTTACTGGAGCTAGAATGGATTGAGTAGGTTGGTAGGGGAAAATTCGCAATACGCCTCCTGCGGGTTGTCAGTGCAGGTCTGACCACCCCCATCATAGAATAAGTATAAGAATACCGTCCACACATCGCGATTGTTCATCAAATAAACACACGAATGCAAATATGATGTAATCTAAAGACACAAGTATGCTACTAGAAAACAAGGCGTTGATGAAGTTTCCAGAATCAAGGTTCTGTTACGATTCAGGTGATTTGGCAAAAACTAAACCAAACTTCTTGTTTTCATTCGTTTTTAATTGTTACGCGCCAATATAGTACCTAATTCTGTATCCAACAAATATATGGTTCCAAGTGTTCATAAGCGATTAAACGAGCATGAATGAACATTAGTTTCATTGTAGCTTTACCATTCCCAGCCGCTTCGGAACAGCGTTGTTTGTCTTTCCCACGGCCGCCCACACTTTAGCACCTCTAAGCACTTCTGCCCAGTCACTCCATACTTCTATACATTTTACATTACATTGCTTTACACATTAGACTTAATACGAATCGTGCGTACAGTAAACCGGCAATGGATAAAGCTTAAGTATCTAATGGAGCTCGCGTTGTATCGAAATAGTTACATGTTTCACCTTTGAGAGCACGATTTGATATGAACTTAGTTGACCCGCTAATTTAGTACTGTGTGAATTGTTCTCACGTGTTGAGAGTACCGTTGTTGGAATGGGTGTACTGTACTACAAATACTGAATCTACGATTTCTATTTAAAGTGCTAACTAAGCCCGCACAGGTATTACCTGTAAATTTAAGAAATAGCCACAATTGAAAATATTGCGGGTTGTGGGACTCGGTCGCACGCTAGCGATGATATTTTCGACTTCTTTTCTTAAATTAACTAATACAAAATCATTTATATATGCCATCAAACATTCACTATGTAATATTTATTATATACGAACATCAACATATATTTAAATGTGCCTACTATTTAAATGGAAAGGAATTATCATTTTTTTCTGTAGCAGCAACATTTCGTAGTCGCTTAGTATTTAAGCTCTAGTACTATTAAGATTGTTTTTGCACGTCCACTAGTATTTAAGCCAATCTCTACCAAAATACCAAAATCCGGCGGAATATTTTCTTCACCACGCTTCATATAAATTCATCGGGCTTAGTTCACAACCTTTTCCAGGTGAAGAAAAATCATGGAACTCATCGTGTAAGTACCAACTTTAGATTCCACTTAAAATGTGTACCATTTTAAGAAACTATGTTGACATCAACTTCTTGAAACTGTCGACCTATGTCAACTCATATAATTTCACACTCCACAGAGACTAAACAGATTTGAGTGTTATTTCTTAGAAAAAAATAGCTAATTTAGATCTACATTAAACCTCTTCACATGCCTTGAGAAATGTAAATAATAGTCAGTGTGATAAATTCTTCAAAAATAAGTCACTGGAAACCTTGACGTTAAAAATATAACCATTGCAGCTACTATTATAAGTATGCTATTATGTTAAGATTTAAAAAAGATTTGTAGTGTAAATGCGTCATTTGTAGTGTAGATATACTAGTAGATCAGAAATATAATAAAATATCATAAAACCACATGTTTACGAGGAAAGAAGATACTCTAGTGTGTGTCGCGATGACGCTTTGATGGTAACAGGAACCTTGCGCCAATTTACTAGCGTGATGTCTGCGCTGAAATCTTTTATTACCACGAATAACGCAATCATAGGTAAAGGACATAAAAATAAAGGTGAAATATGTTATTAAGACATTCAAAGAAATAGAACGGCTAGCTATTGATAGGTTTATATAGCGATACGGGAAATGGGATGTCGCACATTTCACTGAATAATAAAGTAACATGTATATAAATAAGATTGTAGAAACCCTCCAACAGAATATTTTTGATGGATTTGAAATTTATCATAATACTAGTTAGGCCCTTTCAATTGATACCTAAATGTGAGAAAGTTGGTAAACACTAAATGTGCCAACTTTTGGCGGCAACCCTATTAAATAATTATTATTATTTATATTTGTCTTTTCTGAATAATAAAAATTAAATTAATATATTTTATAATTTATTATGAAAATAAATATGTTTTTATAAATTACCTGACCTTTATACGAATGCTTCAATGTTATACTTATTTTAAACTACAATAGTAAAGTACTTACGTATCAAGACGTAGTGAAATCATCACTTTCATATAAAAATACTATACTTACCAAAAATAATTGAACATCTATCAAACTTTTATTTACCAACTTTATAGATATTGATTTTGTTATTATATAGGTGCTGTGGCGCCACTCGTGGGTGTGGCGCGTACTAACAAGGTCATATGACCAGACAACAATTTAGTTGCTTTTATTTGGCTCTTTGGGTGTTAATGACCTCTTATAAGCATGTAAATAACATTACAATACCACAAGTGAGATTTAAAAAAGTTTTTTCCAAAATATTTCATCAATTTCAAGGGCAGTTCTATTGCAAATGTACGGTACAGTAAATTCGATACTCACATCGACCGGCCCTGTGGCGCAATGGATAACGCGTCTGACTACGGATCAGAAGATTCCAGGTTCGAATCCTGGCAGGGTCGCATGGAACTCTTTTTTAGTTTTTGTATTAACATTTTACTTGTTTACTTTTATTTAATCGCCGTTAAATTTTATATTGTTACATTTATTTCCCAATATGCAACATGCAGCATCTACATTTGAAAATATACTTTTTTTACATTTTGACTAAGTACGCTAGTATGCAGAATGGATTACAAACGGATTTTTACGGATTCTGTAATAGTCCCCAGATAAGTATATATCAGCTCAATAAGTTTTTTACTGTTAACTAATATTTTGTGTGACACTCAAAAAAACATTTGACAAATGCGAGCTAAAGAACCGGTTTTTTCTGATCCGTGTAAAGAACACTACAAGATAAACTAATTTATCAAAACTAACGTTAAAAACAAAGTGTTAAAATATAAAGTGGTTCGCAAAAACTAGTTAAAGCGATAAAAGCGCGATAAAAGTCACAAGTTTGTTGACGACTGTGTGGTTAAAGAAGCGTTTCTTATCGTCGAAGAAACTAAATCACAGATAGAACGCTTTAAAACTACTTCAAACGATAAGTTCAAACACTTTTTAGAACTCGTAAAAATATGCTGGAAGGTGACAATGTCATTTCTAGATATTCTGAGAATTCTCTGTCTTCTGAGTCATTATCTTTACTAATACGTATTATAAATAGGTAAAGTTTGAATGTTTGTTGACGCCAAGAGACTATACTATTGAACCTATTTGAAAAATCTTTTATCATTGGGAAGCTACAATGTCCCCAAGTAACATAAGCTAAATTTTGCCGCCCTTACTAAAATCCCATAATGTAACACAAGCCATTATACTACAACCCGTAAGAAGTCGGGGCGGGATGCTAGTATTATATATTTTTCACATGATATTCGGCCAATGAAATACAAA
The DNA here is from genome assembly GCA_035578125.1 of Mellilla xanthometata. NCBI lineage: Eukaryota > Metazoa > Arthropoda > Insecta > Lepidoptera > Geometridae > Mellilla > Mellilla xanthometata. Next base: position 5,759,643 of record JAPUBQ010000013.1, read on the forward strand.
AAAAAGGTTTATTGTTTAATATTATTAAAACTCTTTAATTATACCAATTTAACGTCAACTAACGTATTTTGAAAGAATAAGCGTAACTCTCATAGATTTACCAGGTAAGGGAATCGTTAGCTTAACATATACTAGGCTAACTAACTATGTAAGCTCTATTAATTTTAGTTTGTTTTACAATTAAAACTAGTTGTATAATTATAACTTCGTACATGTTATTTTAAAGTTGCTTATCCGTATATTTTTTCTTTAAAATGACAAAACATTGAACCCGGTCCATAGAAGCAGTCATCGTTATCTAGAACCCGCCAGCTATTTCTGTTCCAGCTTTTATCAATTCGGGGTCAAGAGCGTGACTTCCGCCAGATAAAAACTGATAACTACAACCCGAAATCAAGCACAGCATCCCGAAATATATTTGTTAGTTTTCACAAAAAAGTACCATCGGGATGGGCATAAAAATATGCGTTCTGTGTTTACAGATATGATAAGATATAAATTCTATACTAACTGTGTTTCGTTGTTTCATTCGAGTACCCAAAAATATATGTTGCTAAGCGGAATATTTATCTACTTGCATATAGTATATCAACTCACAGGCGAAACTATTGTCCCCCCCGTGGGGCCCCGCATTGTCGAGGCGGGGGGGCTCAGTAACCGTGGCCTGGTCACCCACGGTGAAGCGAAGAGGGTCCCTGAGGCGGGCCGCTCCCTAGACTTGTCCTCCCCCATGCAAGTTCTAGATGGAGTGGCACCAGTAGGTTGCGGGACCTCGCTCCGGGGGGGTTTCGCAACTGAGGAGGGCTGCGGTGTGGTTTTGGAGACACCCACCGCAGCCGAAGGTGTGGGGCCGCGGCAGGAGAGAAGTGTCGGTATTACGATGCGCCGCTCTTCCTACCTGCCGCGGCCTCGACGGGGTCGCCACCGGATGATGGCGGACGCGGTGGGGCCGCAGGGAGAAGGGAGTGGTACCACAAAATACCACTTACCCTATTCTCTGCGGCCGTAGTGGCAGGTGACGGGGCCACAGACCTGACCCGTCACGGGGGACCTGGGACGTCGGACCGGGGTTGTCCGGCGTCCATTGCACTTATGGTCCCCGAGGTGGTTGCGGTGCACCATGTGCACTGCAAGGGGACTCATCCCCAGAGAAGGAGCCTCGCAGGCTAGCCGAGGTGGGCGGGGTGGTGGGTTAATGCGAGAAGCGGAACCTCATCCCGCCCTTTCCGGTGAGGAGGTCATCGTGAGGTTTTAGTCGGTAGGGATGTCCTTTTGACATCGAGCCCGACATACCCCACCCACCTCCCCGGGTGTGGTGGGGATGCGTAAATGCATTTCCTCACGTAAAAAAAAAAAAAAAAAAAAAAAAAAAAAAAAGGCGAAACTATTGTACCTAGAAACTTGAAATTTAATACAGATATTTCTTTCATTTTTTAAGTGAGCGCTAAGAAAGGATTTTTAGAAATTCAACTCCTAAGAGGGCAAAATTGAGATATAATGTTTATAAGGAATTGGTATACGCGGACGAAGTCAAGGGCAAGTAGTACTACATAGAACCATTATGCGCGAAACCGATTCCATTCCTCTGTAACAAAATTATGGAGTGACATACAGACAGTCAATGTTACAACCTTTTACTATCAGAAGAGATTCACGCTCGTGTTCAAAAAATAAAGATAATTTTTTAGTTTGCTCGTGAAGTTTAGAATATTTTCTTTGCTTTTAGTGTTGGCCGTTGTGTTGGGCAAACATCCTGTCCGACCTCAAATATTGGTCCATCTCGTCACATCGTTGTCAGTCGCGGCGAAGCACTGTGGACATGCGCTAAATACCTATCTAGGTAAACTCAACCACAACTGGGCTTGTTTACTCGTCGTACCGACGTTTAACGACACTTTAGGTACATGTTCGTACACTTGATAAGTAGTTTAAGTATTATTGTCTCGAAGTATCTGCATTAACTGAGCAATTTAGCTTTTTTCTGCATGTGCGAGTATATTGATTTTCACGTAAAGGGCCGTAATATTAAACCAATCTTGACGTTATTGGTACACAGATTCTACTACTAAAAAGAGTTTGATTGGTGTGATGGTTCCCACAAATAAACTCAAATATGCTGAAATGCTATTGATGTTCTTGATAACTGGCATAGCGATTAAATACTGTGGTATAATACTATAATAAAAAAGATTTTGCGAATATAAATAAAATTGGTCTATTAGGTAAATGTTAAGATATGAAAAAGGTCTCAAAGTTTCGATAAAAACGAAGTTCCAAGAAATCGTATTCGCGGGAACTACTGTTCGGAGAACTACTTGTTTGTTAGTACTATTGTAAAATGTTTTTAATATGATACTTCTTTTACCCTTAATAAATTTTATTTTCTCTTTTATAAAAGGTCTGGTGACTTTGATCTAGTTTGGTGGAAAAAAAATAGCGGTATGTCTAGATTGCTACAATTTCTAGCCTCTAGTGCTGTGTTTGGGACTAAACTATCATTATTGTTTACGAGTAACATTCAAACCAACAGTTGGCATGTTATAAACAAGAAGTGCCATTCAACTCTTGCGGGCACGACAGTGCGAGTCATTCGATTATCATTTGAACTCACACTCGATTATGAGCGTGACAGACGAGTACATATCGTAATCGAATGGAATCGTACTCAGTTACTCTTGCAAAAGGCATTTCAACAGCTCGATCATTCGATTTGATTCGCTCTTCACTTCGAATGAAACGCAAGTCAGCCACTTGCGTTTCAGTGAAGAAAATCTGAATAAGAATAGACTTACACGAATATTATTATGAGTCATAAAATGCTGGAGCTTAGTGTTCATTAACACGTTCCAAGCGGCACAAAATTTTCTATTCTTTCTATTCCTGCGGTACCGGGCGTATTACACCTGGACCTAAAACTACCATTGCGGCGGTACAAGGCTTATAATACCCTGTAACGTAAAAAAAACTTAAATCCTTTTTTTGGCTTCATGAAAAGAAAAAACATATTTTTTTGCTTTGAGTATTAGTATTAATGAATTGATTTAAGAGATCCTGACGGCGTACGTGGACAGCTTCTTTGGTTTAGAATCTATAGCTTAAATAAAATACAGGGTTTTATGTACCCTGTGCCGCACTGAACAAGAGGATGTTTATGCATATTTTAGGGATGGGAAAAACAGATATCGATGGGCTTAAGTTTTATTGAAGAAATAAAAGAAAAAATAATATTCATTAATGTTTTTCATTGAAACAATCCAAACAGAAGTTTCTTTTGAATGCGTTACATTCTGTTATTTTTTTTTTAACTTTTTGTAAGCTTGACGACTTGTTAAAATTGTTCGAAGCTTTTCGTAGCATCCAACACAGTTTCTCTTCTACATTTGCTTGTAGGCCAAAAAACTTTGTACAGTACAATATAAATACAGTACAATATAAATGATTATCTAAATTTGAAAATTGACATTTAAATTGACAATTTGATTCATATCATATACTTTTGTATTGATATTATATTAGATACTAGAATTAGTAGTGAAAATTGACATTATGATTAATATCATATACTATTGTAATGATATTATAGTACTAGAATATAATTGAAAATTGACATGGATACATATCATATACTTTTGTAATGATATCATATTATTTGACTTGTAACTTTGGTGCTATCAATAAATGATTTGTATTTGTATTTGTATTTGTAATCGACTCTGTTACCTAAAAAGCTTTACATACGAGTACTATTTACAGTACAAAGACCGTAAATTATGTAATAACACAAATAATTATTATAGTACATATTATTATCTAAAGAAAGTGTACTCGTAATTATTACCTACCTATTTATTAACAAATTCAATAAATAGTAATTTATTTTTCATAATTTACGGTCTTTAAGTACTGTAAATAGTACTCGTATAGTAATCTATACTTTGATTTATTACTATCATCATTGTCTTCAATATTATCATCACTGTCTTTAATGTGGTGGAGTTTTATTCTTTTACGACACCGTTTCGCTGATGTTGAAGTCATTGTCGACGCATGCGCTCACTCAATTACGATCACAACACTAACCGTGCGAAGCCAGCGCGGGGTGCGGTACCAGGTGAGCGAGGGTACCAGGTGTATTCAACCCGCACCCGCACTGTGATGAAATTTTATTTGTTCAGTGCGGTACCAGGTATAAAATATCCGGTATTAAGATAGGCACACCACTGGATTCTATTTTAATAGCCCATCTCAGATATGTATTTATCTCTTTCCTACACCGAACCAATCTGAAGTTACGCTCTTCGCACGATAGAGAAGTCTATACTTTTCGTAGCCGCACCACAAGCGAGATATGGACCAGGAGTTTTCGACCTGGTTTCGCATGGAACGTGTTAAAGAGATTCGAGATGCATTTCGTCATTTGTTTCGGTTGTTCTATCTAGTGAGGCGATGAGAGGGGAGGAAATCAGGAGCGTAAGCTTTAGATCCTACTAATATTATAAAGGCGAAAGTTTGTATGTATGGATGTGTGGATGTATGGATGTATGGATGTATGGATGTATGTTTGTTACCCTTTCACGTAAAAACTACTGAATGGATTTGAATGAAACTTTACCACAATATAGCTTATACATCAGAATAACATATAGGCTATAGCTTATACATCAGAATAACACATAGGCTACAATTTTTGAGGTTTTTAATGTGAGGTCGTAAAAAAAACACATTTTTTGCGCTTACATTGCAAACGCTGACTGTATCCTACAAGATAGATCAAAACAATTTACTACAGTATTGTACAACTTAAAAAGGTCTACAAAAAAGTCCGTGATGGTATATGTTTACCTCTTAGGAATAACCCACAATAACCATTTTTTATCCTTTACTTTGTACGAGAAATAATGGCTTATTTACGAAGCGATTTTAAGCAATACAGTTTAAATCCTTATCCAATTAAGTATCTTAAATACATTGTGCATTTAATAAAGATCAATATGGCTTTTTGCAGCATGTAAATTAAATAAATATTTTCGAAGATATCATAGATTTAAAATGCAGCGGCGCCAGGCGAACGGGGCGTGGGGTGGGGAAGAAGCGGCTAATAGCTGAGTGCGCGACCCGAACGCGGGCAGACGCGTGAGGGCAGACGTCGTTGACGGTTGTGTCCGTTTTGCGAATTTTCAAGGCACTAGCGATTTGATAAAAACGTATGGTCGCCTACTTTAAGTAATATAGGCTTAAGGTTAGTTATTGCCAGGTTTCTTTTTGGTTAGGAGTAACACGTACAAAAAGATACTTAATTTTTACAAATTACTTCATTGATAATTCAATTACTATATAGATAGGTTACTTACAGTTAATTATAACAAATTATATTAGCAATAAATTAAAATTGCGACTATAATTTGAGATTTAAACTATCCTATCTCTCAAGTTGGATCGAACTGCACATGTTGTGCGAATTTTATTATAATCGGATAAGTGGTTTAGGAGTCCATTGAGGACAAACATTGTGACACGAGATTTATATAAATTAAGATAAGATTATTAATATTATATGTATGTTTTTATTATTCTTTATTGTACACTACGTCCTTCTTTAGTCGTTTATAAATTCCTTTCCATCCAAAGGTTGCCTGGAAGAGATCGCTTTAAGCGATAAGGCCGCCAATTGTGGTACACTAATTTTAAGTTAATTGTCTTTTACTGTGCCTTTTTTATTTATGTGTCCAATAAAGAATTATAAAATTTCCATGACACAATGTTAGTTACCGTACTCCTCCGAAACGGCTTGACCGATTTTTACCAAATTTCATATGCGTATTTAGTAGGTCTGAGAATCTTCTACTATATATTTTTAAGGCAAAACAACGTTTGCCGGGTCAGCTAGTACTTACATATATAAATGACATATTTTAAAAGAAAACGAACATGAGAAATATAATGTGGGATTTATTCATTCTTTCTTGCTTATCATAGTACTAAAAAGAAAAGTAAACACGCACACGTGTTTACTTCACTTCGCTTCAGGTCACAAAAAATTTACTCCTTTCTAGTTTTAAAATACCTGAGAGATTTGCTAAGTTTACCATACTTCCCAGTGGTTCAGTCGATAAAAGTTCTAGCTACAAAGTCGTGTAAGTATTTAAAAACAAAAGTTTTCGGTCCCTGGATTATGGACTAGGAAATGACGATAACGATTTCTTGCTTTCACCACTGCGTCTATGATTTCCCACGCAAGTTACACTATGGAACATCGCATCGATGGAAATCTATAAAAACTTTATGCGCTTTTTAACAACAGGCTTCATTTATTTAGTATGCTATTGTAACTTGACTCAGATATTAATGAGCAGTGCATGTAAACAGTACTCCCATTTAGGGCCCTTTCACACGACACGTGCGAGGACACGCTCTTGCGCTATCGGTCGCGTGTCGTGTGAAACCGCCTTAGGAAGTGCACACTCATTATATTAAACGCATTAAGCTCTAGGACACGTTGTATGTATTTATATGTTACATAAGCCTCGTGCATTTACCGAGAAGAAGTATTAAACTAGAATGTAATAGTCAGCATAGTAAGTACATACGTAAATAGTACTTAACATCAGTTGTCTACGTGATTAAACAGCCTAATGGATACACCGATCGTAAGTGAAGTAAAATTTTGTATTTTATACTTACTCGTAAAGGTAAATATATTATATTATTATATACAGTATATACATAGATAAGTATAGGTACACTGTCAGTCGGTTTACGGTGAAGTGAAACATCGTTAGGAAAACGAATCGTTTGAAGATCATAATATCCGAATATGTGTGTGATCCGCCAAAACCGCGCTTTGCCATCGTTTTGGACTATGGCGTAAATCTTTTTTTACGCTTAATAGACTTGCGCTTGACTACAACTCACCTGATGTTAAGTGTTATTGCAGCCTAAGATCAAGCGCGCTTGCCTAGAAGAAACCGGTTCACTCTCGCCTTGAAGACAGTAAGGTAATCTTTCCTTGTGAAAGAAGGCCACGAGTCCCAGCAGTGGCAACGTGTAGTGGATTGCTTATGCTTAGGTACACTGTCAAACAATTGGGTTTTGATTTGACTGTTTGTACACTATATTCTCCTACGATTCGTTCAAACTGTACTGGCAACTTATTTTTACAAAAGATACCGATATTTCATACGAGCGAGGCGGAAACGCGGGCACTTCCGGCGCGGCACGTGGATTCATATCCGGTAACGAGTACACGGAAATCCAGGGTACAGGGGCTTGTGGGAAAACTTTATCGATTTATATACACACATTTCACAAGAAGAAGATTGGTCACAAGAAAATTATTATTTTTATCTCTTTATCGGTTTAGCACAGCGCGCGCTTTTTAGGACTACAAAAATATTAGAGGATTATAAAAGAAAGTTAAGTTACGAGTAATTTACTTTATAGAATAACAGTTTTTAGAAAGTGAAATCAATTATTTCTGAAAAGCTGTCTTAGATGCCAATACTCAATTTTGTAATGCCTTTAGTTGTTTGTGATAAATAAATAATTAATCTAACCCTATCGACAACTTGTTTAAATATTGGGCTGCATGGTCTGAACATTAAATTTAGATATCAATCTTTTTTTTTCTTTTCTCTGAATAGGTCAGCGCTTGACCATAATTCACCTGAGAGTAAGTGGTATTGAGATATACCGTTGAGCGCGCTTACCTAGTAGGAACTGGCCTCATAGCTCTTTATCATCATCAAAGCTGTTGTTAAATCATAAGTGATAGGGAAGTCCAAGGTGTTTAGTGCTGAAAATAGAATGAATGAACATGAACATAGTGTACTCGATTTAATAAAGACATTAAAAAATATGCTAATGAACACGTTCTTAGAGACTTTACGTAAATAGTAGTTTATTAAAGTATTCGTATTACTATTCATTTACTTAGCTTAATGACTAGATTATAGATTCGTTGGGGATAACCTCGAGCATTGCCCTAATAAAGAAAACCATCAAAGCTCTTACACACATAAAATTGTTCAACTTATTTGCCTTACTCCAAAACATCCATCCAGCTCAGCTACATATGCCATTCCACGATCGTCCAAAGATAGCGAGTCCCTTTGTGTTCGCAGTCAATGACGCTTGCGATGGGCCGGGCGGGGCGAGCCTCCCTCGGGGACGCCTAGGAAGGGTTGCTATGCTATACATAGATTAGGTATTCTATTCTGTAGGTTTGGTTTGATATCCTATACATGTGTCTAACTTGTCTTACTGTTTACATATTTGTGGCACGTTGTAAATATTCTTATGTTGTTACTTTTTATTTGTTGTACCTTGTACAATTTGTACCATTAATTTGCCCAATAAAGAGTTAATCTATCTATCTATCTATGAGCACATTTGAATTAAAATCTTTAAATATTATATTAGAGGAAGTTTGAAAGTAACACCAGTGAGTGAGAAACTAAAGAGTGGGAGGTAAGAGTGGTACGGGCATGTGATGCGTAGAGAGGAGATGCATGTTAGTAGGAGATGTATGGAAATGGAAGTGCAAGGATGGGCAAGAGGCCGGAGTATGTGAATGAGGATATGAGAGTGGAAGGATTGAGTGTAGAGACGGTTGTTAGAGGTGAGTGGAAGAGGAAAATTTGCTGTACCGACCCCACCTAGTGGGATAAGGCAAGGAAAAAGAAGAAGAAGAGTTGAATTAAAAGTTCACATATGTAGCTGAGAATATCATTATTTATCAACACTGGCCGCTATAATATTTTAAGGCATAGCGAGAGTTATTTTTAGGTATCAAGCATAGCAGTATTAAATAAAGCATAACAGGAAAACCCAAGAAGTCATGCGTGTTTTTTTATCAGTTCATAGTATTTCAGTCGTGAGAAGGAAAGTTTTTGTGTGACCTGAATATCAGAAACATCGGTTAAATATCCTCTTTACCAATCACAAAATTATTTTTCTTATAATTTTCGTTCAAGCTATGTTAATTTGTGGCATTAAAGTTGAGAGGAATGAAACCTATCAGGTTAAAAATAAACAATCCTGACACGTATACTCGTATTGGTAAGTCTCAGAAAATGGAGAAAATTTTTAAAATCTCTTCTTAAACTTTGACATTGACACCGACTCTATTTTCTTATTATAATGGATTAGTTGTAAATAAATTGTATGCTTTGAAGCTATCAATATCACAACCTTATCAAAGTACCACTTTGCAATTTACGCTTACATGGTTTTCCACTTCAGCATCGACGGGCCAAATTACGAGCTACGTGCTTTGCGTTCGAGAAATTCTTTCTGCGCAGTTTTCGTACCCTCTTTGAAATTCCCCAAATACTTTTATAGCTGCAAATGTCACGTTCGATACTATCGAATTTATGTAAGTTTTTCACTCACTGCGTTGCATTATTTAGGTAATGTATGAATGGGTAAGATTTTGGTGGCTTATACTCACAGTCATAAACGCTTCCTAAGAATTTAGCAAGACTATATTTAAGCTGTAATTTGAAGCTCAGATATTCAGTTTTAGTCCATTTGAAAAGAATATAATTCTATGAAAAGAAATGTTCGTAAGTACATACGTGAATACGTAAGTATATCAGAAGTTAAGTACGATTTTCCCACTATTTACATAATCCGCAAATTGTTTGTAAGAACGTAAGACTTTCATAAATAAACATTAATCTTCGATTCAATTGGATTCAATCAAACAATTTCCAAGTTTCGTAAGAATCAATAAGTGGGAGCCATTAAGCAAATGAATCTAATTTGTAGTCTGCCAAACAAATCATACGGGCTCGGCCGTACTATACAAGCCGGACAGCTGTCTGCACCAATTTAATAAAAAGGTTTCCATAGTTCATTAGGAGCAATTTATTAGAAAGGTTTCCCATAGTTCGTTAGGTATGCGTAAAACCCTCTGAGCTTTGAAGCGCACGTGGCTTGTTAGAACTATTGCAATCGATAACGAAACTTTCTTTGGTTTCTCTTTGTGCATTTGTCAGATTGTTTAGCTATAGAACTTGTGTGCACTACGATCGCTATTTTATACGGCATAAATAATTTAAGACACTTCATCGTCATAGTGATATAAATTGAAAAATTGGTAAGTATAGTTCACATAATATGTTAAGGACAATTGTAGCGCCTGTATCTCGGCTAGCTAAGGTAATCTGACGCGATCTTTGAAGCTAAGCAACGGTCGATGCGGACGGTGTTTGGATGGGTGACCGCACAAGACTGTCGTTTTAAAAATGGCATTTTCATCTAGGCGCTAGCGTGGGTCGGGTGATAGTTAAATTGTAGGCACCGACTCTTAGTCTTAGTACAAGCAGACGTTAAGCCAAGTCAGAAGCCTTCGAGGGGCTTGAAATCTCTCGACACCAGATCTTAGCTACTTAGCTCATACGAAGAAGAAGAAAGACATGTCAGGAGAACTTTGGGCGGCTTGAAAACACTCGGCTTAATGTATTTGCAACGTTTTCTTTTCGAAGAACTATTACTAGTTCTCTTCTTCTTCTTAGTCGTAACTTCATTACTGAAGGTCGTGTCTAATATGGAGTGTCGATCACTCGGTTAACAATGGTCTTCCACTGTTTCCTGTCCTCGGCGGTCTTAAAAGCTTCGGCAATAGGTAGGCCAGTGAGCGTCTTTACGAGGTCTGACCAGCGGGTAGGAGAGCGACCTCGTGCTCTTTTTCCGTCAACTTGGCCAACTACCACGAGCTGCTCGAGGCAATCAGGGTTATTACTAGTTAAACCCATGTATATGTGTATCTGTGTTTTAAAGTTATGACTTTACTGCACAAACATAGAACACGGGCTACCGGCGAGGGTGCGAGGGTCGTGATTAAGTGACGTGACATGCGCCCGCCAATTTGTATCGAGCCACCCCCCGGAGCCATCAGCTAAATTACATTACACCTCGTAATTAAATAGTCTTTGCTTTTATACGAAAACATGGCGTTTGTTTGTTTGGTCGCGTGCACTTTCAAATATTACCAAGTTACTCTTTAAAAGCGAATGTGGCTCAGTGGTAATAACGTCTGCTTTTCAATCAGACGGCCCCTGGTTCGATCCTGGCCCTACACCAATGACTTGTTTTTCAAGTTATGTGTGTATTTGCACTCGCTTTACGGTGAAGGAAAACATCGTGAGGAAACCGGCTTGTTTGAGGATTACAATATCCGAAGACGTGTGTCATCCGCCAACCCGCACTTGGCCAGCTTGGTGTATTATAGCCTATATCTCTCTCCTCGTGAGAGAAGGCCCCGAGCCTCAGCAGTGGGAAAGTGGACTACTTATGCTACTCTTACTCTGTATTTCTTTCTCCCTAGCTTGGATTTTTTTACACATTAGAGGCATTTGACCAGCACACACTCTGGCCTAAGATGAAGCATGTCTAGTCTGGAATATCTGGCTCTCAAGGAAGCTGTCAGAACACACTGCTAGAGGATTGAGGACAAAATTTTAACCTGGGGTGGTGGTAATAGCCAGACGAGCACTAAAAACTCTACCACCTTGCAAAAGCATGCTAGATTTAGTAAAAGTGGTTTAGTCTGTAGACTTGTACCGCACTGGATTTGTGTAATGTGTAAACTCTATATAACGACACTAAAGGGACTATGCATTATATGGTGTTATAGAGAGTGGTCGTAAAATGGAGAGAATGATACATTCATTGTATGGAATACAAGCTAAACCAACTAAAGCCAATTGATTTCGACGCTTAGAGAGTTTGTCGTTAAATCGAGTGACGTTACATGGAGTTTACACTTACATTTCAGAATGTTAACACTTTATCAAACTGCACAGTAGGCAGCCTATTGTGAGTGTTATTTTTATCTAATTTAAAAAGGCTTTACTTAAATGCCAAACTTGTAACAAAACGTAAAGTTTCGATTGAAACATTTAATATGATATCGCTTAAAATATTTCTCATAGATAGAATCGATATCATCGTTTAACTCTCCAACATCTCGCAAGATTTTATCGATATCGATAAACCACATTAAAATTGTACTCTGAAATGTTTATAGCAGCAATCGTTACATATTCACTAACATATTGAGCTAAAAGCTTCACTCAGCGCGTGCGCCGGATTATACACTCGCGAACATAAACAATAACATTGGGAACTTTTAAACACGTCATACTGAGTAATGTGTGTACGAAACGTGGTATCGTGCCTGAGACACATCTAGGGCACTTCGAAACCATATAAAAATTGTAGGCAATGCAGTTTATACAGTGGATTTTTTGGCAAAGGTAAAAATAGGTTGGTATATAATAACATTTATCGGTAAGTATTGCTGAAAGACGGAGACAGGAGAATCGTCGTTCGACTATGGGTCGACGTCCGTAATATCACAGACAAGACTTAGATGAGAACAGGGAAAAATGCAATGACTTGCGTACACGAAGAGAAGCTTATGCTCAGCAGTGGGGAATTACAGGCTGATTATGATGATGATTATTGTGATGATGAAATACACTTCATAGCTATATTGAAGCTGAAGATCGTGAAGGTGCAGGTAATGTCAGCCTTTTGGCGGTATTATATAATACTTAAACCCAAAGCAAATCTCTCTCTTTTTCTTTTTCTTGAACTTATCACACTACATGATAAGTAAAAGCAACGTTAGAAGAAGAAACTGGAATTGATATTCTATAATTTAAACTTAATATTTTTTTAAATTTTCTTACGACAATGACAAGACGTTTATTATGGCCTTATCGACGAGAGATTAAGTAGGTACCTTCTTTTAGTGTGTGGTACTAGGTTACACCCAAGATAAAAATATTTAAACTAGCTATAACTGGAAGAAGCGTATCATCTGTACTTATCTTTTCTCTCAACATAGATGGTATCGGTTGCCGGCGAATAATTCGGCTTGTTGTGAAAATACACACGCACGTGTGCTGTCAGTGTGGTGCAAGTAAGAACACAATTCACAGGAATTTATACGATGAAAGTGAAGCTGATTAATGGAAATTGAGATTGTTTTCTTTTCTGGAAATTGTAGTTCTTAAAATGATGTAATACAAAGCTATAACGATAAAAAGTTTTTATAACTTGTAAATAGAAGTAGAAATGACAACGATATTGTAAACTTTACAACCCCATCAGTAAAACTGATATCTTTATATTAAGTTATCCGATGTATTATTATGTCGTTATTTGATAAGTAATCAGAAATACGAGTAAGTGAACCATACTTTATACATAATCTATTTTGTTACATTGAAGATAGTGAAATTATTAAAAATATCTTACAACTTACTTGTCATATAAAACCGAAATTTTCTTAGAGATTTTTGGACCAAACGTTTACACAAACAAGCCGGGCGGATTGGCGCCGCTAGATTATAATAAGTAATAACGCCTGCGCCCGCGCATCTAGCCGCGCCGAGCTTTTGCTGTGACGTCATTTGCTTACGTCACTGGTAAGCTCATAGACTATTTATGAACACAAAGCAATCAAACACGAAGATTATGAGTGTTATTTCTAACATTTTCGCGCCGTCCTTTACTTGCTATTGTAATTGTATAAATTTTAGCTTTACATAATAATAAGTACTAACCGAGAAGAAACTCAAGTACATACGCTTATTTATTTATTTAAAAAAGTAGCATTTTGTGAAATCTAGAGTAATGTTATATTTATAACAAGTTGTGACCCGCGGTGCTACTCGCGTTTTTCCGGGATAAAAAGTAGCCTATACGATAATCAAAGATCTAACCGGTTCAGCCGTTGCAGCGTGAAGGGAGATTTCGAACTTATCTGCCCTTCTCACAGGAACCAATAATGTTTTCGTCCGAGATAAAAAGTATCCTATATGTTAATCCAAGTCTAACCTATTTCCATACCAAATTTCATCAAAATTGGTTTATCTATTTGAGCGCGAATAAGTAACAAACATACACACAAACTTTCGCATTTAGTAGGAATTGGGTAGGATGAAAGTTTATAAACGCATTTGCAAAATAATGGTCATCGATGACAAATTGGTAAACCTGTGAACGACAACCTGTCTTGACATGACTCACTCGGTTAAAGAGAACTTAATTAATAAATGCCTTAGCGCGTGTTTGTTGTATGACGAGGATAATATAGGCTATGAAGATCAAGGTTGAGAAAGGTTGAACAATCATTTAATTGCAAGCTTTTCATGGTTGTATTGTTTATAAGCCATTGCAATCTACAACTTTACTTTACAATAACAATAATTATTATAACATTACTTTAATGGTTAAATATTAATAGCAAATTACAAATATTTAAGTACATCACATTTTAAAATGAGACTATATTTATTGTTACGACTTTTGACTCCCGCGTCCCTCTAACTTTCTGGTCAAAGACATTATTCGGCCTGTTTGAATCTAAGGCTGTAGCTTGTGAATAACGCATGCCAGAAACCTTACATATTTAGAGAACTCACCAAACCCAAATTAATATTTACATTATTAAAAACTGCATTACTGAGATAGTATACGTAGTATGCTTATTGTTAGCACGTATTTTTTTTACTCCTAACAGCTAGGCATTTGAAAAGCAGGGCGTATAACTACAAGAGTTAGCGTCACTCTGGCCTAAGGTAAAGCATTCTTAGTCTGGAATAATTGGCCCTCAAGGAGGCTGCGGAAACACACTGTTAAGTGTTTTCGACAGGTTTAGCAACTTGAGGGTGGTTGCAAGCCAGGCGAGCATTAGAAAATACCCTAACACCATGCAAAAACAAACGAACAACAACCAAAATATGGCAAACAAAAGCTTTCTAAATAAAAACCATCGACGATGTTAGTCAACCTAACTTTGACAATCCGTTGTTAGCTGAGTAATTGGTAGCTTATTTATATACACGGCTATTAGTTTGATGTAAGGCAAAGGCGGATAATTTCCGTGACTAATACTTAACAGCGGTTCCTTGACAGCTACTTTCGATTGACAGCTGTGCAAACCTGCGCTTTCTACTGATTTAATACTTATAACGTTCTAACAATGGATTGCAAAGCGAGTTACGAATACCTAAATAATGTGTACTACTTATTGCAGCGCCTATTTCGACTAACCAAATTATAATGACAAATTATTTAATAACCAATATTTAATGACACTCATTAAGTTCTTTGGGCATAATTATGTATTATAATTTTATGAGCCAACTGTAAGGGTATTTAAGAATGAAACCAACTATTGAATAACAATTAATAGATTGTTGCGTTATGAAAACTCTGGTGTAATCTTTTACTTACAATGTTATTTTACGTATCAGAATAAAATGGTTTATTTGACGTTTAATTTGGAAGGTGTGCAGCCTACTTTAACTTAATTTCATCATAAAATAGTTTTTATCAACTAACCTCTTTCCGTATATATCTTCACCTATTTACGCAAAATCACTGCAAGAAAAGGATACTCTTTTCCACTAGCTCTGTAACGCATGTCTGGAAGCTCGGACTAGAACATACCTACGTAGATCCAAGTGTCGCGCAGCTGCCGCGACAAGCAGACAACAGTTGTTTCTGCGTGTACGCAACACGCCGCAGATTTATCATTACAAACTATTTTCCTTCAACCCAATGTGTTTGATCTAATTGATAGCTCCCAGGCGCTAGCGCTAACATGCCTTTATTAAACCCACAGATAAATAAGTGTCACATTAAAACCACACCTGACAATCCAGCCGCTCACTCACCTTCTGACTAATATCATAAAACTGACCACTAAATATCTCCTGGATAAATAAAAGCAATAAATTGTACCGATAAATAACAGCCGTCACATTTGTTTCAAAAAGTCTAATGAAGTGAAATGTGAACATTTTCCTGGAATTTAATGAAAAATCGTATTTCATCCAGAGACGTGATAAACGCGCGAGAGCTTTATCATGTGGCCAAGTGCAAGTTACTTTATTTGTAATGTTAGGAATAAGTTGAGCAAGAGACACGGCGAGGGCGGCACGTGTCTATCCGCAAATAGTTTGGCGCCGCTTGAGCGTCGACCCTTGCCATAAGTCTCTTTCGTCAGAGCCTTGTTTCCTTGCGCCGGCGCATGTTTTGTTTTCTCCAGGGCTACCGATGTCTACGAAAATATACCGAAACGACTAATGACCTCACGCATTACCGTTAATTTCTTTTCCTTTCGACAACATTCGTAATCCGTTGATTTCACTTTGATATCGCTGGAAAGAGGCACCTTTGAAGTTAATCCCTCGCTGAAAAATCAGCTATTAATAAATCATACTGGCAATAAAAAGGATTGTGTTAAGTCATATATCACAAAGAACTATTATCTAGCATCCGTAAAATAACAGCCGCAATCTCCGGAGATTTATCGATATGCACTGAAAGAAAACTGAGTGAAAAGGACATTATTATGTTTCTGAAGTCATACATATATGTAAAGCCTAAAGAGACTGGAGAATTTTGGAGTTTTCAGATGATATAGGCGGATAAAATTTTGCTATAAGACGAGGATGAGTGGTCTCGCGCAGCCCGCAGGCGGCGGTCATTCATCGTCCAACAAAACGCTTCGTTTCCATGAAAATTGCTCGGTGATTTGCTCGCAGTCACAGTAACAAGATGCGTCAGTATGATTGCAGTAAGTGCTGGTTACGGCAATTTTTACGCTTGCACAGATTTAACGAACTGCATCTGACGACCGGCTCCAACACAGCTCTATAATCATGTTTTTAACCGATAAATTTCCCATGCCTGGTCCTTAAACATGATTTATCGGAAATAAGTAACTCGAATGATGTTTTTTCTCCTATCGATTTTCTCTGCAGTCGCGTGCACGCACTTTCCGCGCCGCTAGCACCGGATGCGTTGTCCTGAGCCGCATTAAGCCAACAAATGGTGTGATTTTTAAAGGAAAATCGTCCAGATGAGCGCCGTATCTTGTGACATGAACGAAAATAATTTGACGCAGCCGTTCGTCGGGCGACATACGGCGACACGTGGCCACGATATATTACACGCGAGCCGCGCACTAAAAATATTGTGTTGGCAAATTAATGGGCATTCCCGACGTTAGGTGGTGGGATGAAAGGAAGTGCCTTTTATATCTGAAACGTTGGTTTTGTATGAAAATGCGCGGCAGCCGCGCGCACCTGTCTGTGCGCATTGGAGCCGCCCGCGCCAGCGTCGCCGCGCGCGCAGCCACCACACGCGCGATCTCGCCTAGGGCTGCCTAGGGAGAGTGGTGGGGCTGCTTGGGCCTAAATATATTCACTTCTTTCTTATCCGTTGACTGATTTCTATAGGTATAGCTAGTTAGATCAGTATTTTATGTCCCAAGCACCAGCAGCCAATTTGGATGAACACTTTTAAGATTTAGTGCCTCTTTAATGTTGAACATTGTTTTTTTTTATTTCTTTACAACTAGGTATTTAACCAGAAGGGTGCGTAACTACATGAGTTACTACGACACTCTGTCCCAAGATGGAGCAAGCCTAGCCTGGAATATCTGGTCTTCGGGGACGCTGCCGGAACACTGCTAGATGCTTGGCGCCAGATTTTTCAACTTGAGAATTAATTGCTAGCTGAACCAGCACTATAAAATCCTAATAAGTTGTTATAATGATGTTTGTGTGTAGAATATAAAATGACATTAAATTAACAAATAATTAGTCAAATTTTCTAAACGTTACGCTTATATGCAAAATACCAGCGTAACTTTAAATATAGGTAACTTATTGACTCAGGCGTTACTTTGCGGAAATCCATTGTAAATAGAAGACAAAATTAAATATTCTACAGCATCTCCTGATGATGCCTTGTGGTTAGACGAAACACGTGTAGAGTTAAGATTTTCCGAATTGTGATAGGTAACGTTAATCTTAATTAATCTTAGTTAATTTATCTTAGTTAATTTTTCCTTTACTTGTCTTAATTTGGATTTCGGATCACAGCGGAAGTACACTAAATATTTAATTTTGTCTTCTATTTAAAATATAGGTACCTATACTTTGCTGTATTAAGGATCCGAAAGGAGCGAATATTCCTAAACTCACTCCGTTGTTAAGTCAAAAGTACATAATCTGCACTGTGTATTTGATTCAGCAGTCTATTATCCTGGCAACCCTGGCTAGAGCGGATGCGACAAAGCAAAGAAGATGCGTCTCCGTGTGTGCGTCGGTTTCACAATAATTGAGCAGATTAATAACTGCAGGGTGTTCATATTTCCCCGTCGGCCGGTCGGACGGCTGTCGCGGCGGTCACCCAGTTCATACTTCAAGCATTATTACATCTATTCCCTATTTTATATTTCCAAAAGGAATTCGAAAATTCGAAAATTGTACGTAGTTTAGTGTAAATGTACTAAACATTAAAGGTTTTTTTTTGCACAGTAATTTCAAGTACATCGTTTGCTTATCTGCAAGCAACCTTTAAAACAAATTCTTAGATATAATAATAAAAGATCATTTGAACTTCTTCATTCAAAACCTAAGTGAAGTAAAGACTTCAGCAACACTTACTCGTAGTGAAGAACTCGGTGTTCAAGACCAAGTACATAGTTTTATCTTTAAGCAAACCGTTATGAGGAAACCATAGCATTAGGCATTCTAAAGCTCGCCTGGCTAGCAACCTTCAAGTTGTTAAATATGTTCCGCACCAAGCACTGTGTTCCGGCAACCTTGTTGAGAGCCAGATATTCCAGATCAGGCGTGCTCCACATTAACCCTTAAATGGACGCTTTTTGTTTCACGTTTTAAAAAATATATTTGTGTAATAGACATGTCAACATAGTCTAGGAAAAATTAGTAAATAAATCTAGACATTAATTTAGTATACTATTTTGCAATAATGTGAGTGTTGTTCATTTACTACAATGCGCCAAATAAAAAAAAATAAATGAAGGTCAATTTTTGTGTGTGATTTTTAGTATGTTTTATAAAAACAACATTGTCCATTTAAGGGTGAAGTCAGAGTGTCGCTAACTCATGTGGTTACGCGTCCTGCTGGTCATTTGCCTGTCACTAAACTAAAGTAAAAAAAATAAGTAGTGGCGCTATCCTGACGAAGGGCGGGCGGCGGCGCAGTGTCAGTAAAAATATCGAGCCGACACGTGCGTATACGCAGCTGGTGCCCACGTGGTAGCGCGGCCAAAATAGATCATTGTCTTGCACCAGGCCACGCCCACAACACAGATAAAACACCACATCACACGGTATATCGATCATAAAATCCGCCAGTTTATTTGTTGGCCAGTAAACTGCTAGTTTGAAATGTTACTTTCATCTTGTCGAAACATTTTGTCTTGTAACTGTTGTAGTGTAATGAAAATGGTCTACCGCATTCAAATGTAGGTACAATAAAACATTCGCTGATGTATAAAAGATTTTTAAATAAAAAATATTATGATGAGACGTTCTATTTATTTACTCAACCCAAATTAATAAAACCGGTGTACGCAATGTTGAAAAAAAAACCCTCAAAAACATAACAAATCTTCTCCTAAAACTTTGTGATTAATATTAAAGATTTGTCTTAAAAGTTTCCATATACATTTACTTTCGAGAAAATTGATGTCTCTTCGCTAAAAAAGGAAACGAAAGACAATTGAGCTGACTTCCGCAGTAACATGCTTCCGATACTCAATAACACTTCAAACTAACAAAGTTGTTTGAAGTTCAAAAGAAGACTCAAAAACGACGCGTGTCTCTTCTTGATAACTTCTATGATCTCTTGATAAACTCAAGGTAAGGTCGAACATACTTTAGTGCTTATAAAATACATCTTTATACCTGAAATGAATCAAAATATCGTTTTAGTATGTTATTTCACTAAACAAATGCCATTTAATGCGTGTAACTCATCGGTTTCATCACGAATCGACAACACGAGCGCAGTCTGAAAAGGTGCATTGCCAAAAAAAATACCAACATATTACTAAGATATATCACTCTTACTCCTTTCGTATAAGGTTCACTTTAAGATTAAATATTTACTAACCACTGTCTGAACTTTATAAGTAAGACCGTAAGATGCACGTGTGAGGACAAACAGACAATTTTGTCGAGACAATGTTAAAATAAGCGCAAAGAAAGTGTCGTTGTTGTATGGAGACGAGTGTATTTGTAGACACAGTTGCTAACGTGATTTATAGGTGATAGTCAGTTTTCTATTTTTATTATAATTCAATACGGATTATGGCATATTTTCCTTTATAAAAATACTAGCTGCCCCGACAAACGTTTTTTTGCCTTATAAATGATTTCTATTAATAAAAAAAAATAAAGGGGTATGATAAATAGATAGTAGCCGATTCTTAGACCTACTGAATACGCATATACATTTTGGTAAAAATCTGTCAAGCCGTTTCGGAGGAGTACGGTAACTATTTACTAAACATTGTAACATGGAAATTTAATATGTAAGAAGATAAAATGAATGTAAATAGAAAGCGTGAATCTAATGGGATAAAGGTAAGAAACGTATGGAGAATTTAAGTAAAATATTTTTATTTATTACATATTATAACAGGAAGTTGTAGCCAAAAGCAAACCTTTAAATTTAAAAAAAACGCCGGTATGAAGAAAAATTTAATTAAGGTATAATATTATTGTATTGGAATTTTCTCCATTTAATTAGCATTTGCAATATCTATAAAAGAAAAATAATTTTAAGAAAAAATGTGATAGCAATTCTTAGTAATAGTCTAGACTTCAATAATAGTACAGACTTAACGGTAATGTTAAGTCTGTACTATTATTCAAGTTCTACAGTATTAGGTCTAGCCTCTGAAACAAAATCTTCTAAATTCTGCAGAAACTTCAATAACTGCATACTAGTCATATCGATCCTCTCCAATTAAGCCTTCATTAAGGAGTACAAAGTAAGCACATTCTAGCGCACTCCACTCCCCTGGCGTCCCTAAAGACCCTCGCCTCCCCTTTTCCACCCCCTAGCGATCGATACAGCCGCCATTTTGAATTTTCCGACCAATGCTCGTAGCCATGGAAAGCCGTTGTCATGGAAACGCATCAAGCCTCGAAGGGGAAAGTGTAGGATAGGCTCTATAAACGTCCTGCTTTAAAATAGGGATTGTCTGGTGACATTGGCTCGCAGTCTGTGATATACGCTGCGAATTTGTATGAGTTTACGTGCTTTCAATGTACGTATACATAATTTTCATTTTCTAAAATAGAGGTTATATTTATAGGAGGCTATGACAGAATAAAATACGTTGAAACTAATACGAACGAGTACATTATCGCAATTATAAAAGTAACTAGAGACGCTCAAGCCGTGTGTGAATCATCCTTTGCTCAAACATCCCACTGAACACCAAAAAGGCTTTATTCAAGTAATATGATAATAGATACAATCAACAAAACTGTTCGCACACCCGTGCTTTATTGCTGTTTACCGACTATCAAAGAATCCTTTTATACTTTTGCAAAACTCTCGAAAACAACTTCCTTTTCTTTGTTAGTGAGAAACCGCATCTCTATATCGGAACATTGTTTATGGCGGTGCTCAGGCGCAGTCGAAAGGCAGAACAGCTTGTACACAGATGAACAAATATAACAGAAACTGACTGAAGGCGCCACTGTAGAATTTTCTGAACCAGGCACTCGAAACCTTTTAGTTCGAGACATTCGCCACTTCACAGGTATCGTGGTCCAACCGTAGTTCGTATAAAGCAGAATAGAGACACCTGCGCGACCTACCTGTCTGTACGGCGAAATCTCTAAACGGAGTTTCGACTTTACAGTTTCCTGCGTTTGTTCGCGAACAATAGGCAATAAGGCGGACGCAACCCATGTTGACGACAGCCGACGCGCCATTCAAAAACGCTTGCTGTGTCTACGCTTCGACCATTATTCAAATTGTTACTGGTATTCAAACACCACACTCGTATTTAGCAAGCGCTCCTTTATTCTGCGCTTAGTATTCAAAGAGTATTTAGTTGTTGGATTCCGAGCCAAGATGCGAGCAACCGTCTCGTTTACAAAAGATCATTTCGACATTTGTTACTGTGCAGATTTCTTTTCTACAATATGTTGCTAAGAATCGTTATTAATCTGTGGATTAAAGTTAACTTTTGACTAATATAACTGCCACATATTTACAGATAACTACAAATAAACACCCAAGATATGTGAAGATTAATAGGTTTTCTCCATCATATTATTCGTTGACAATATTCTTTAACAAGGAAAGGTCATAAAATTAATTATAACAACTACCTTTCTCTGCGCAGCATCAGATTGTAACATTCAAAATCATTTGTCAAGCCTAATAAATGATCGTCAAACATTACCGTCCGTAATAATGATCATTTATTGTCTAACAAAGGCTATTAGACTCCGAGCGCTTTTTTATGCTATCAACAAAAGTACCGTATGAAACGAATATCTACCTGATTAATCTCCTTCTGCTTTTTATACGGCGTCAATTTTGTTTGTTTATACTTAGCAGGTACTTACTAGTCTTACTAAGCCGCTCTTTAGAATATTAAGTTTCTACCTGGAATTTATACAATCATATTGTTTAAGAAACAAAAAGTTTTTTATGGCCACTCGTTTTTAGAGAGCTTTTATGATTAACAGTTTTTTTCCAAACAGATAGTCTATAAGTATTCATCCATTCTTTTGTTTAAATGAAAATACAGATACACGTTCTTAGTCACAGGTCATTGAATTGCTGGTCCATAAGAGTCTAAGATTTTCTAAGAGACATAGCGATAGCTCCATGTATGTGGAGCTATTATTAAATACAGCAATTGCATTACGTCAGTGGAGGCTGCGCAGCATGAATTATGCAGATAGGACCGGAGCGGTGTAGTCAAGGGCTGGCTGCACACGTGCAAGACTCGGCGAAGAGCATTGACTCGCCGCTCGCAGGTGGCTCACATAAAACTGAGATTGCAGCCGCGAGATTTCACTTAACTCCAACTTGTGACTGACATCATCCATAAATCTAAACTCGCCGCGGTGACGTCATTAATTACTGCCTCTATACTGGCCCGCACCGTCCCGGCGCCACTCTGAACAATGCTCTGGAGCTTTTAAAAGCATCTCGGGCAAAAACACCGGCACGAATCACCCGAACAGCAATGAATTGCGCAGTTCTCTTTCTAAGTATAGAAATTCGATACACCTTCAAATGATAGGATATCGGTAAACCGGCCAATTAAATGGTAAGATGGACATCAAACCCGGCTGAATATTTTACCCACTTTATTGGACCCCGGAGCGAATATCTGGTAGGGCAATTTGTGAGTAGGTGTTATTATTGTCTATACTGCCACTGTTTATGAGACAGATGTAATTTGTACAGCGGTATCGAATGCTTAATGTGGTTTGGTGGAAAGCGCACCATTTGTAGCGAGATCACAAAAAGCTAAAAGCTCATTGCTTCCTGGTATAGACAGTCTGATTCCGAAGCTCCATGTAAGCCGGCTATAGCTCGCGATTTTGTTTTTGTTTCTAACTCTGCAAGGAAAGTTGATATCGCCTTCGTAGGAGCTCGTTATCAAAAGAAATCACTGCCTTCCATCAGCCATTCTCGATGCCTTATAGGGAATGAAAATGTACATTTTTATGTAGAGTTGTAAAAGGAATAAGAATGTCGTATGCAGGTGAACTCAAAGTAGAAATCGGTTTAAGACATCCTAAAGAGGAACTTGATAGTTAACAAAAACGCCAATTCTCTTGCATGTCGGAGATTCTTGACAAAACGAAGAATGAAATATGATGAATATAAGATTTATTTTACCGATCAACTATGTATTACGTATTTCGACTTCTAAGGCTATCCTCCTGATATTATAAATGCAAAAGTTTGTATGTAAGTGAGTGTGTATATTTCACGCTCAAACAGCTGAACAGATTGCGATGAAACTTGGTATGGATATAGTTTAGACCTTGGATTAACACATAGGCTTTTTTTTATCCTAGATTAACACGTGGGTGGGACCGCGGGGCTCAGTTAGTAATATATGTACATAAACAACTTTTGGCAAATATTACACAAAGTATATGTAAAAAAATCAATTGCAGACATTATTGTCTGAAGTTGCTTTTTTTACATGCATATATTATTGTCTACAAATGCGTCATACAAAATAATCTCCTGTTGCTCTATCTCTCCACATTCCGAGTATATTTCCCCCGGCGCTGGTACGGCGAGGGTATAGGTTATCATGCTCAGACCGGCGCCGACCTATCAACCGGTCGTGCATTGTGCATACATTACTCACGACTGGTCATTAACGCAGGTGACGTACCTACCACTTATAAATACCTTAACCAGAGTACGAGTACGTAGATAGTACTCAGATCAAATCAGAAGCTACTTTTATCCCGGATTTGTTAAGGCACAGTCCTGAAGGCACAGTTAGCATATCAGAAAAGGATTTAATACCAAAATGGATTAAATTATAAATCTAGACGTTAAGTTGTCAAAAAAAGGTGCACAAAACGTGATGAAAATTTGAACTCTACCTGTGGTTGCTACTTTTATAAGGACATAAGCAATAGTATTAGATATTTCTAACAAATACTTACATTGGTGATGTTAATGTCTGTTTATATATATATGTAGTTATAGTTGTAGGTATGATAATTATAATTAACCTACAGCAGTTATTACCTCATTAGTTAGAATGATAAATTAATGAATACAGCTACAAAAGTCCTTTGTCTAATTATTATAAAAAAAAACTAAGCAAGAGACACGACTGGCGCCATAATTATGTACAGACTAACTTATCTATAGTTATTTGTCCACCTGCATTCTGTAACTATTAGACACACAGTACGTAACTCCTCTAATCTGTGCAATTAGTCACATCACTCAAGTTACGGTCCGTAACTGCGCAAGAGTTTGTTTTAGACTTAAAACCAGTTTTTTTTTTCAAAAGTCAAAAGTCAAAAGAAATTTAACAACTATACAAACTTTTACTTCCTACAAAAAAAATAGCACGTCTCATCTTTTATCTTATAGCTTCAATTTTAAACTATAAGTGATGGGAGATGTCTATATAATATATTTATTTTTACAAGATATATTCGTACGTAGGTATTTGGCTATTCAAGTAACTAATACACGATCTATGCTTTGAACATAAATTAACGACATGCTAGTATGTACTCGTACGTATATAAGATTGGTCAATAACGAAGACATTTAAAATTAAATCTAACAAGAGCTAATTGTTAAAGAAAATATTTGAAAATCAGCTTCCGTCTGAAGCTGATTTTCAAATATTTTCTTTATTGACTTGAGTTTTTTATGTACATATATATTATTTTTTATTTAATTATTACGTTTAACACCAATTACAATAACTAATCAACTTAAAACATATATGTACCTAAAAAACTAACTAACTGTGACTTAAATCTAAAACTATGAGCTAATTTTAATGTATGACACATTCATACGACCGTTTAGCGATTTATAAAAAATCTACGGAAGGCTGTGCAAAGGCTGCCATTCGCCATCATCTCATTGGCATCCGGACCGGCGCCGACTCAACCTGCTGGCGCATTCTACGACGATTACTCAGCCTCCACAACCTATATACTGCAAAAACTTAGTAAATAAATAAACCATATCAACAATTAGTAGTGCTCTAGTGCAATTCGTTTATACTATATGCTCTTTTTGACGTGACAACGTCTTAAATTAGGTTGCGGCTGGGAGTCACTTATGAAAAAGTGTAACGCCCGGTAACGTTACGATGAGTCACCGAACGAGAGAGAGGCCCGCCGAATGCCTTGCGTCTCTCTCCCACTCAACTATGATCGGTCTGCCGCGCGCGCAGCACGTTGTCACGTAAAATCTTCGCCCGTAAAACCGACTTTACAGGCAACCATTTTTTTTTATTAAATAGATCTACGCTTACCCACCAACTCGCCTGATGGTAAGCGAAGCTGTGGCCGAAGATGAAGCACGTTGATCTAGAAGAAATCCGTTCACTCTCGCCTTAAAAAAATCCCAAGTTAGTGTAAGTATTAGGAAACACAGTAGGAGGCAATCCATTCCATTCCTTGGCAGTACGCATGATGAACTATTTATAAACAATATTTTAAAGCGAATTCATCCAAATTGAGCTTTGTTGCCAACAAAATTTGCGAGTTCAACTTAGATGCACTTAAAATCGTTAGTATTAAACCATACACATTTTGTTATACAATTAATATGCTCTCACATATTTTATATATTAGAAATTACATTTATTTTTAAATAGTAATCTTCTGTCTAATTCCAATTCTCTAAATTTAATAATCGAAGGCAGGTAAGTCAATGATGACGCGATCTTTCAAAACTATAATGTAGTCTCTAAAAACCGTGTCGTTTGAAAGAAAAAACTCACATTAATCGTCTTATCTTAACCTAATTTAAATTCCAAAATACCTCAGAAAATTATAATGACACAGAATGACTAGTCAAACTTGGTTTACGCTGTCTCAATATCTATTTCTTTTATGGGTTCTGTATATATACATTTTTCAAGTATTCATCTGGTTCTAACCCTACTATAATTTTAGTAGATAACACTGACATAACGTTTACTTATCTACAGTATTGTAGGAATCAAAAGCTAACTAAAATGTTTTTTTTTTATTCTGAAAATCTTTACCAATTTCCTAAAAATGATACTTAAATACACACGGAACCCAGAAAATTACCTTATTACCGAATCCTGGGAAACTTGACGTTTAAAGGCTTTTAAAAACAGGACAAGAAAAAACACAAACGTTTCTTCAATACAAAAATGCACCTGAGAATGAAGGCGGGTCCACTTGACTAATATTTCGATTATAACAAATCACCGTGACACGTAAAAATCCAGTTGTATGATAATCATTGACATTCTAACTTTGAAATAGAAAGATTTTTAAGAAGTAACGCGTCAATGTATGTGAGTTGAAGCGATGTAGTTGAACAGGAATAAGGGACCACGTGTGTAAATCTCAGGTAGTGGTTAATAATTCGTTTAGTCCAGAGGTTGCGCCCACGTTTTTTCGTTGTCGGCCCACACAGGTGCGCGGCCATCCTAATTTACTATTCCTGATACCGCTGCTGACTGCGGGACACTGGTTTTGATGGTCCTTTGTGGCTCTGTGTGACGGGCATTCACAATATTTAACTATCGTTCTATTGCTTTGTCACCATTTTATTCTGGTACTCTGAAACCTTAGAAAAGGCCGCGCTAATTGGCAAAGACCAGACCAAAACCTTGTTGAAGAAACCAGATCAATACTACATTCAAACACAAAGTCAAAGTAATTTATTGATAACAATACAGTTACAAGTCACACATTAAATTTAAATCAATAACACTGTGAAGAAGAAGTCCTAGCTTGTAACAACTCCAACTTGACGGATATGAGCATGCTATGGTCTATTTTTTTTTCAAATTTTGGAGGCAAATTTGAATTCAGTCCTCATTTTCAGCAATCAACCGATTTAGAAGGCAAGTCTGGCTTTTATCCACATGCAACTGTCACTTGTCCTAATGATAATAACCATTGCAATCAGCGACAATAGATACAACAATAACTAGGCTGAGCAATGCGATAGTAGTCTAAAACCTTATTCATTATATATTTGTTATACCCATTGCCACTAAAAATCAGTGGCTATTATAGTTGACAGTGGTGTCAGTTACCAGTGTCGTAAATATCAGACATGGGGGTTGATCCGGCGATAATGACGATGATTAAGAACAGCCTTTAAAACTTGTGGCACTTAAAACTGTACATTATTGACTGCTAGTGTGATTTTTCTGTGCGGCAACACACATCAGTGCCCCAAGGAAGTAGATTTAGCGTTGTGACTACAAACTAGTTTAAACCACTGGTGGTCTATCAATTTAAACTTACAAAATTGGATCTAATAAAATGTTCAATTACAGTTATACTACTGACATCAAAAGTCAGGCACTTATAGCTTCGCTGGCACCTGTTTCCTTAATAAACTCAGAGTAATCTCATGCCTTGGCTTAACTCAATCGACATAATTGAGAGATAGATAAATGGTAATAAATTTTATTAGTTGGCCCAATTAAACGTCGGTCTGTAAAGTAAGATAGATAGATAATTGATTAAGTTGTAAATAACACATCACAAAGTCCATAGATTGACGCGGCATCGGCTCACGTATTTGATTTGCCTTAATTAGACGGCTTAATTAGATTAGTTATTTTGTGGGAAAGGAATTCATCTTTTGACGTATGGATAGTATGTGAGATTTACATACCTACTTTTTACTCTAACTTAAAACCAAAGAGAATGTAACGGCATAGGTAAAGATCCTCTTACAATACGTTTACGAATTGTACGATAGTATATTTTTTTTAAATGCTGGTTTTAGACAACTAACAAATTTCTAGAACATTCATCAAAAACGTCATCAAACGACGTTCAGTGAGAAATGATAAGAGAGAGATACACATAGACGTATTGCTAATATAAATAATAATTATGTTGTTCTCGCCAACCTTTGACGCATTATTAGTTCAGATAGCATACCTCGTTGGGAATGTAACGATCGTGCAGAACCTTTGCAAAACTACACAAACACACCGTGTCACGACTATCGGCGACAGATCACGATGCAAGTTTTCTCTCACGGAATTCATATTTTACGCTAATTTTGACTAACGAGGTTCATGCCAGACCAGACACGCTTGATATAAGTAATAATCTATAGGCCACAGCTGCTACAAAATCTTCGAATTTTCTTAATCCACAGCAATATGAGTTCATTTAACTAAATATATGTATTGTCTATTTTTGTCTTTTTTCTAATTTGTACATATTTGTGAGATAGTATATGAAACCTATCTCTCCATCGCCTTAAAACTTTACGGTTCAAACATAAACCAAAGCAAAAGTTTAATATCTAATTCAAAATGTAACTAATCGTCCCACGTATTCAGCGGAAGTGTTTATTGTCCAGCGGAGTGCCGGTGCGATAAACCATGGAGGCGCCATTTTGAATGCATTGTCGCTGATTCGGAGCCGATGGGAGGTCGTATCCGGCGCCGGCCATTTGCATCGGACGAGACTCGAATTCCATTTTTGAAATATAAAACAAATATTTATGCTGATGGCCATTCTTTGATTTTAACAATCGTAGATATGGAAGCACGGGGCGCATAACGGATGAGGCAAGTTCATGCGATAGGATTCTACGGAAGATAAGTTTAAATACTATCTATGTACTTTAGAAACACAATAAATTTGATTGACAATTTCAGCATAATCACTACAAATCCTACAATAGGCTGGCACCGTGGTTGGAACCTACCTATACGCTTATTTACAATGTTATACAACCGTAATAGATATTTTTAGCTCTTTTGTTAACCGGGAACCTCAAAGATCAAACGATATAAGAAGCCCGTCTCAAGATCGTAATCAACTCGGCGTTCTTAATTAAGTATGCAATTTATTCATTAAATGACGCGTACATGAATCGAACAAGTGCAGATTCAGCGACAGGTGGCCTCGCACGTGCCGTCTCGAATAAAACGCAATGAATGTCAAATGTCGTCTCAGCCACCCAGAAAAAAAACACTCAAAATCATGCAAGACTCAAAGAGAAAAGTTACTTTCGATAAAACGTTGAAAATTCATTTTTCATCACCCCCGATGGCAGTTAAGCTCTTACGTAACCATAAAAAGTGGAGATGCTTTCTGATTCCATATCATTAAGATATTTATTGCGCACGGTACAGGCATTACGTGTCGCTTAATATTAAGGCCAAAGACTAGGGTCATAAGACTGAGGTTCGCGTAGTAGGATTGGCATCGGATGGAGGGTTAATTCGCCACCCTCTATGACTGCCTGACTTTTCATTATCGAGATGTTTTATAGAAGGGGGCTGGTGTTTGCGGGGATTTAGGGCTATCTCTGTGCCTCATTTTTCCTTAAAAGTCTTTGCTACGCTGTGTAAGATGTAATTAATGTCGTAGGAAGAAGCACGCATCGTATAATCTTCTAGCACATGGGATATTTCTAGTAGTCAATGGCTTAGCCTAGATTAAGGTCATGCCTGTCCGCATTGGCATGTTTAGGAAACTACGTCTAAAATTATTCAGCCAAAGATTTTCTGCGGTATTTTTTATCAGAAGCAAGCTGTTATGTACCAAAACTGTAATATAAGATTTTACATAACTTCTAAGTAACAGTTGTAAATTTCAACTTTTCCAACCCTACACAGGATCAGGGTTGCCGAATATTGAGTTACCAACAGCGGGGGTGGAATGTTTACACTCGGATTTAGGGTCTCGTGCCGTTATTGCATTCCTTTATAGAGGAACTATCAGTCTTTGATCAAGATTGATTAGTTAGCGTCATTAAGCTCTACGGGACTGTGAAGATTAATGCATGATCTTCAAGAAACTTATCTTGCGCATGTTATCTACAATCTAGATGCAAAAAAAGCACTGACAATAATCACAAGTTACATTTTATCCATGCTATATCAAGTAAAATTATATTTTAAACTAGTTCGCTGATTTTAAATAACGCTGACAAAGGCATTGAAAATAAGGTTGATTAAGGCCAGATCTTGTATGGGTGATCAAAATTGTTGGTACAAGTAAAACATGCTAACTAATCCCAATTATGTTGCCTTAGTAGAATAGCCTAGGAATCTAATGAAATTCCGGTATATACCTACCTATTTATATCGTGAGAATTAATTTTATATCCGTAATTTTTATATTATCGTAATTACACTGTTATACGAATACGGCCACAATTATAAATTGCACTACTATAGTTATGTTGGTTTTGTAGTTTAGTATAAATTGCACCTGCGAATGCGTGTGAGCTGTGTTATGTCTACAAGGATGTTTTGCACTTGGACTCGCTTGTTGACAGACTTCGGGTAAGTCGCTTCTAGATTACCTACTGTTACTTTGCTCTGTTTTCAGGCTACCATATTTTGCTTTTTCTTTTTTTACACATAATGTATTACACATTATAATTATATTTTTTCTCAAAAGTAAAATTAAAACTAAAAATAAATTATGGAACTTTCAAAGTTTTTTATCTATTTGCGGTATTTTTTCGGTTTGGTCAGAGTAAAGCAGTGTAAGGTGACATCATAATTTTATCCTAAAATCATACACTCATTTATTTGATGAACACAACAGTCCACATTAATGACACACCATTTCTATCAGCACACAAAAGACATTTCAACAAACACCGATGTTATTGGCTAGAATTTCATCGAATCTGTTTGACATAACATTATGCACAAAGACAATGCCACGCGCCGCGGTGAAACCAAGCCTAAACATAGAGTGAGTCAGTCTGTCAGTCATAGTCCGAATTGTTAGGAAATATTACTCCATTCATTGTCCATTTGACTGCTAAGCGTAGGTTTTGATTCATAAACATTTTATCAGTTCTAGTTTCGTCTAAGAAATCTGCGAAATAGTTTCTTGTAGTTAGAGTAAGCTGGTTTTATTCCTATACATTAAATTAAATATATGAATTCCTCATAAGAAATATAAGAAAAGTTAGTAGCGAAGAGAGGAAGAGAAAAGTCCATAACGAGGGTCACGTCACGTTTGGAGATCATATGAAGACAAAAGAAGATGAAGGCAGAAGATAAAGACATCAGCAAAAACTCCACGGACCAGAGCTTAGTCTTAAATAAAAAGAAGAATTGGATACGACCAGTAAAAAATAAAACACGGTAGTCGTATTACTATTAACAACAGTATTTTTTGCGGCATCTCATATTGATTACTATCACATTCTTACACCGTCAAAATTGTAATCCTTCTTTGAAATAATTTAGTTTGCTAGTCTCGCTTGGAGCGCGTTCCAACCTTCGCTTAGGTCTTGACTGCCACAGTCTAGCTATCACGTATTCTGTGACCGCTGACCGGCGAAGCCCTAAGATTAATGCTCCCCACGTGCTATTAAACCGGGACCTGATCCACCTACACAGAGCCTTATCCGAAACCCGAGCGATGGCCACAGCTCTAAGCTATCATAGAGTTATCTCCAAACCCGTTGCATTTATATACTATATATTTTTATATTTTATATACTATAGGACGAACAAACAGTTATGATAAATTAATATAAGAAGGTGAGAATAATAATACTTAACCTAACAGTCCATCACATAATAGTTTCACATACTTTGTTTAAACAACACATAAATACTTGTCAAGTTTTCAGAATAAATGCTATTGTGATTAAACTCGAAAGCAAATATTGTGCAAAGATGTAGGAACAAGTAGGTTCGTTATTTCTTGGGCGGGGATAGCAGCGGCAATGCGCGAAGCGGTCCTGCTTCCCTGCCCCCGTCGTGAGAAGGGACACCATGAGGTTTTAGTCGGTAGTGACGGCCCTTCTGGCCGTCGAGTCCGACATACCCCGCTCGCCTCCCCCAGTCTTGTAGCGGGAGATGCGTAAATGCATTTCCTCACGAAAAAGGTTCGTTATTTCTAAGTTACATCTTTGCATAATACAAGACTTGGACCGATAAATCATGTAGGTATTTCTTTTCTTTCTTTTAACGATTGAGAACTTTCAAGATTTTTTACATTAAGGTTATAATATAAGCTTCTCGTACAAAATGTTACAGCTTAATACATAACTCATTTTTACACGTATTAGGAGTAGGTAGGTAGGTACAAGACATAAGCACGCTGGGACAAAATAGTATAGTGCAACACAATTTAGTCAGCAACTTATATCTCGATGCTTACTACCTTAGATAAATACAATAAGCTACCTAGTAATATAAGAAATGCAGCTTCTGACTCTATATTTAAACCTAAATTAAAACGATTATTAGTAGGCAAATTCTTATTATTCCATTAGAGAATTCCATAACGATAAGAGTACCGCATGTGGTAAATATTTTTTTTTTTACACATTTCACACACGGCTGGTTAGCCCCATACTGAACCATTTCTAGTTCGTATTATGGTTGCTAACACAACTGATATACTACATATACATACATACATATTATATAAAAATACACATTCAACACCCAGACCCACAGACACAAGTACAAAGATGTTGACCGGGCCGGGAATCGAACCCGGAACCTTCTGATTAGCAGGCCGGCATGGTAACCTTTACGCCAACGAGGTCGTCAATTATATTTTTATATTATCTTGACTTGTAAATATGAATTTATTAATAAAAGTCTGTATTCTGTATACTAAAGGCTGTGTCGTAAATAAATCAGGTAAAACCGTCCTCACGAGTGTCTGCGTGTAAAAAAGCGATTCGCAGAGGCTGCGCAGGCGCACACGTGCAGACTAAGATCGTGACCCGCCGCCCGCGCACCTCTAGCCAGCCGTAATTGTCTCCGTATTGTACTTGGTATTGGTACTTGAAAATTGTATTTCGATCGTTATGTTTTATTCTACTGGTTATCAAGGCAAGAGCGAACCGGTTCAACCGGTAACCGTTTAGATAAGATAGCCTACTAAATTATTTTAGTCAAGTGAACATGACGGTTGAAAACCCGACTTTAACGTAAAAAATACTGAAACAATTTCTATATAAATAAGCTGTGGTGGGGAACCATATTAATTCCAATACTTAATAAAGAATTTTCAAAATCGGTTCAGACATGATTGTGTTATAAAACCGTCTTCTAAGCCTCAAAATCTGTCGCGTTTCAATCAGTATTATAACTGGTACTTTGTACATATCTCAGCACTTTGCAATATGAATCTACTATATATCTAACTTCTGATTACTTCGACATTAATCTAACCTGTGGATTTATCAAAGAAATTATCAGTCTGTAAATTAATTTACTAAAGCCACTTTCGCCTATGCTGAGACAGGCTACGTATTTAAACCTCAACATAGCTAAACAACTACATACTTATTACCAACAAATCCCGAAGCTGAAGTAGCCAAACGGCTTGTCAGAGCAAAGCGGGACTCTGCATACTCAGGTGCGTCGCATCGATACAACGAACCTGCGCCCGCGCAGCCCAAATAAAAATAAGAAGCGCCACAATGGGTAAGGAAACGCAACTTTAAAAGAAAACACATTGATGTTTTTTTTGTCTCCCTATAAGTATATAGGTATAGGTCGCTAACTTTGATGCAGAGCAGATTAAATCTCGTCATATTATTGAAAAAATATTTCGTTAGTCTCCGGTTATACACAAGGACGAACAGAGCGAATTGACTCTAGAATTAAGAATGTCTACTATGTTACTTAGGTACATGACATATCTGTTCTGATAATGATAGGTATATAGGTAGGTATAAACCAGCTAATTTAAACAAGTCGACATACTAAAATTAACTGGCTGGTAAGATATTAAACTTTATGCAGTACACAGTATTACGGCTGTATACTGCATTGCATCGTCTACAATATTTACAGATCCGTAAAAGTAATAAAATTCGAACTATAAAATATTAAAACATCTTGTCTGGTAAAGGAGTTTTTGCACTAGTTAGATCGCTGTTACGCCATCTGTGTCACACACGCACAAATACTGAAGACGTTTTTAGCGATGTCTGCTGGTGTCCTTTGATCCAACTAGACAAGGCTGTAAAGAAAATAGTACTGCTACTCGACACTGGATGGCAGTAAAATACATTTATATATTTTTGTACTATGGCAATACTTTTGATATAAAACACCGCCATTATAGAAAATGCTTTCATTTCATTGGTCAATCGCTGACGAGTACAATGGCGCGCTTGCGCTCCGCCATTTTGACATCAATACGCTGTGAATGTGTCGTCGAAAGTGAAAAAATATTAATCAAGCCGCACTGCGGTAATCGGCCTTCTATTTTAAAAGGTAATTGAATTATTTGTTATTCAGTGTCTTCTATCAGGTATTTGTAACTATATTTGCACTTAGGTATCTCCACGATAGATTGATATCAATCGTGGTCGTATAGCGGTGCAAAGATAATCAAGCTCACCCATTCGAAAGTACTGATTCCTCTCTGCTTTCGTCAGTTACGAGCTTAACATGTTAACCTGAAACGTGAAATATATTAGTAAAAGTGAACTTTATTTTAAGAATGTCATTTTGTTACAGGCATAGGTTAAGACCGGCACCATGTATCTCTATAACTTGACTCTACAAGGCTCTACGGCCATAACGCACGCCGTGCATGGTAATTTCGCCGGCACTAAACAGCAGGAGATTGTGATATCACGTGGGAAAACGCTGGAACTCCTACGACCAGACCCTAACACCGGCAAAGTGCATACACTGATGAAAGTGGAAGTATTTGGCGTTGTTCGCTCAATAATGTCATTTCGTCTCACCGGCGGCACCAAAGGTAATTAAATTAACCTATTTATGGACCACGTGGGGTCAATGACCTAGTTAACCTATAAACTCGAAAGGCCCATGAGGTTAACCACCCCTCATAATGTAACCTAACCTAATATTCGTGCTTCATTGCATCGTCTTGCTCCATGTTCCTTCATCAAAACGAGCATGGGATAACTAGATGCAAAGATCGAAATCCATAACGTCGCTCTATTTAGTCCCAATGACTTCACAGATGTTCCGTTCATGGTACAATTTTTTTTTGGCAATAGAGGCTTACTTATCTAGTTTTAGCATTAAAGTTACAGTGGATCCTTTTATTTGCAGATTACATTGTCGTGGGATCTGATTCAGGCCGCATAGTCATTCTTGAGTACATTCCTGCCAAGAATATTCTAGAGAAGGTCCACCAAGAGACCTTTGGCAAATCAGGATGCCGTAGAATAGTCCCGGGACAGTATTTGGCTATAGATCCCAAGGGACGAGCTGTGATGATCGGTGCTATTGAGAAACAAAAGCTTGTATACATTTTGAACAGAGATGCTGAAGCGAGATTGACAATATCTTCGCCACTTGAAGCTCACAAGTCAAACACCTTGGTATATCACATGGTTGGAGTGGATGTGGGCTTTGAGAACCCTATGTTTGCCTGTCTGG
Source organism: Mellilla xanthometata (assembly GCA_035578125.1). Lineage (NCBI taxonomy): Eukaryota > Metazoa > Arthropoda > Insecta > Lepidoptera > Geometridae > Mellilla > Mellilla xanthometata. The sequence continues at coordinate 5,795,575 of JAPUBQ010000013.1, forward strand.
AAATAGACTATGAAGAGGCTGACGCTGATCCTACAGGTAAATGTTTAACTTATTATTTCTCTTGTTAAAGCCAAGCCTGAGGGCTTTAGGTGGATTAAACCTGACACCAAAGCTTTGCTATTTAGCTCATATAAAGATCAATAGGATGGGAAACTAATTCTTCCACTTTTCCGAATGATTATTTTGAGGTCCGTGTTTCCGATTGACAGTGACGTCAAATCCTCTATGTATGACTTGTTATTTCAATTTTACATTTATGCTGTAGTCGCAGTAGCAAAATTCATAATAAATTGTTTATTTTAGGGGAAGCTGCTCAAAAAACACAACAAACTTTAACTTTCTACGAGTTGGATTTGGGTTTGAACCATGTCGTCAGAAAGTACTCTGAACCTCTAGAGGAACACGCCAACTTTCTCATCACAGTACCGGGTGGCAACGATGGCCCCTCCGGAGTGCTCATTTGCTCAGAAAATTACCTCACTTACAAGAACTTGGGAGACCAACACGATATCAGATGTCCTATCCCTCGTAGAAGAAATGATTTAGATGACCCAGAGAGAGGCATGATTTTTGTCTGCTCGGCCACTCACAAAACCAAATCCATGTACTTTTTCCTCGCTCAAACTGAACAGGGTGACATTTTCAAAATCACCATTGAAACAGATGAAGACATGGTCACAGAGATCAAACTGAAATACTTCGACACTGTTCCTGTGGCTTCTTCCATGTGTGTACTGAAGACTGGGTTCCTGTTTGTGGCCAGCGAATTTGGCAACCAGTGAGTTTTTTGTACATAATTTTCATAGGCATGATGAGAAAGTGGGAGTTATACATTGCCTCTTAACTTTTATTTATCATGCCAGAGAAGTAATCTCCAAACCAAGGTCCTCCTGTATTATTATGGGAGTGCACACTGATGAGAGATGCACAAGTGCATTTTGATAGTATTGTATTTGCCAGCAATTAATCGATTTGTTTAATTTGGTAATTACATAAAGATCAGATAATCTGGTGGCAGTTTTGAAATGCAATTTATTTAGATTAATTATGAATTATTAAAAATAATGTGTAAAGCTATTACTTCTATAACTAGTATAAGCAAAGAGGCTAAATATTGTAGGCCCTGTGTGACTCCATACTAGAAGGATATAAATTAAAATATTCTAATAGAAGATATATTTCAGCTACCTGTACCAAATTGCTCACCTTGGTGATGAAGATGATGAGCCAGAGTTCAGTTCTGCTATGCCTCTAGAGGAAGGAGACACATTCTTCTTTGCACCAAGACCCCTCAGAAACCTGGTACTTGTTGATGAACTGGATTCTTTGTCGCCTATACTTGGTAAGATTACTTGTTTCTATTGCATCTCACATTGCTAACATCTTATCATTGTATGTAATAGAAAAAATTAATTACCTTGGTTTGAAAATATTTGTGCCAAGTCCCATGTAAGGTTTTGGTCCAATAAATTTTGAGATATAATAGAATATAAATTATACAGTTCATTAGCTTTCTTCAATTGCTTTAGTCAGAATATCTGTTGGTTCAGCTAGTAATACTAATGAATTGTCTGTATTTTAGCATGCCATGTGGCTGATCTAGCTGGCGAGGACACGCCTCAAGTGTACCTGGCGTGTGGTAGAGGCTCCAGATCATCTATTAGAGCACTGAGACATGGACTTGAAGTAGCAGAGATGGCTGTGTCAGAACTACCCGGCTCACCCAATGCTGTATGGACTGTCAAAAGGCACAAAGATGGTGAGTATTCAAATTGCATTTGAATGGAAGTGTGAATATTGTTTAGAAATGTTATGAATGTGACATACTGACTTCGCTGCTTGGAAAACAAACAGAAGAACCCAGGAGCAATAATGATTATAAACTTTTGGTCCGTGTTACTGATATACTGTGACGCTGCAACAACCACTTATGAATGCTCCTCTTTATCAACAAGTTACTAATAAAACCCTGGTTGTTTCATACATAAACACCAGTGGTTTTTCTTTTCAGAATCTACTATCGGCGACGAACAAGTAGAGATGGTCTCTGCAATCAGACAAAGGTAGGCATCAGATCTTCAATTACCGATCGACGGATGCGGCAATGAGTGGAAGATGCGATTATAATTCACAAGTTGATTGTTGATGTGATTTTATCTATGGCGTTTTCTTTTGTTTGCAGAGGAGTTTGATTCGTACATCATAGTGTCATTCGTGAATGCCACTCTTGTGCTCTCTATCGGCGAGACTGTGGAGGAAGTGACGGACTCTGGCTTCTTGGGAACTACGCCGACGCTCAGTTGTCACGCGCTCGGGAATGATGCTCTCGTTCAAGTGTACCCTGACGGCATCCGGCACATCCGCGCCGACAAGCGTGTCAACGAATGGAAGGCGCCCGGCAAGAAGTCTATAGTCAAATGCGCCGTCAACCAGAGACAAGTCGTGATCGCACTTACAGGCGGTGAACTTGTCTATTTCGAGATGGATCCAGTAAGTTGCCTTTATGCTTGTGGACATATTTCCGACGTGTTTGCGCGGCCGCGCCCCCGGGCGTGACCGCGTGAGAGTGAGCGTAGCTGCCCCATGCAGTGACAGGCCCACAACGTCGCATAGCATGGTGCACTCCCGCTTGCGGTAGAGTGCGCCACTCGGCATATTCCATAGCCAAGCTGGAGCCGCTCAGGCTGTGAAGGCGGCAAAACCATGTCGTGGACAACCCTAATAAAATAATACTGCAAATAGTTACGTTCGAAATCATATCTTAATCTCAGACTCTGTTTTAGACTGGACAACTCAACGAATACACGGAAAGAAAGAAGCTATCCTCTGATGTGTCGTGTATGGCGCTAGGCTCTGTAGCCAGCGGTGAACAAAGGGCTTGGTTCTTAGCCGTGGGGCTCAATGATAACACTGTCAGGATCATTTCATTAGACCCAACTGTAAGTATTTTTCATAGAAATTTTTTGCTTCTTGTTATAATCCAAAATGATGATACAAGGACACCACTGAATCTGAATGATTACAACAACCCAAAAATGCGTTATTCACAAGTTAACTGATTATTAACTTTTTTAAATAAACCATTTCATGCTTAAATAAAAATAGTCTAATGAGAGATTTCCTTCCAGGATTGTCTTTCGCCAAGATCAATGCAAGCCTTACCTGCTGGAGCAGAATCCCTATGTATTGTGGAACAGCCATTTGAATCTGGAGCCAAATCTGCATTGCACCTAAATATTGGCCTCAGCAATGGAGTACTGCTTAGAACGACTTTGGATTCAGTCAGTGGAGACTTGGCAGACACTAGGACAAGGTACGTGAAATATTCTCGAGTTTTGAATGTACAATTCAAATTACCTATAAATTATTTACAATGATGTAAACCTTATATCGCTCCGTGTTTCATCTGAAAATTACTGACGATACCTAACCAGATCTGAGTTTCCCGTTACAACATTTATTTTGGATTATTTTTGTTACGAAAATTATAGAAATATTTCTATTACAGGTATTTAGGCTCAAAGCCTGTGAAGTTGTTCAAAGTCCGCGTGCAGGCGTCGGAGGCGGTGTTAGCTGTTTCCTCGAGAACTTGGCTCGGGTACCACTATCAGAACCGATTCCACCTCACGCCACTATCTTACGAGTGCCTGGAGTATGCTGCGGGATTCAGTTCTGGTAAGCCTAAAGTTTGTTACTAAGTATGACACCCGACGTGTTTGCGCGGCCGTGCCCCCGGGCGTGACCGCGTGAGAGTGAGCGTAGCTGCCCCATGCAGTGTCAGGCCCACAACGTCGCATAGCATGGTGCACTCCCGCTTGCGGTAGAGTGCGCCACTCGGCATATTCCATAGCCAAGCTGGAGCCGCTCAGGCTGTGAAGGCGGCAAAACCATGTCGTGGACAAACTACCAAACAAACTGTTACTCATATCTTTCATAAACATGAAACTGTTGTTAAATTCAAACTTCTTTCATTACAGAACAGTGCGCGGAAGGTATCGTCGCGATCTCATCGAACACGCTTAGAATTCTAGCACTGGAGAAACTCGGCGCTGTATTCAATCAAACATACCTGCCACTGGACTTCACACCAAGGAAATTCATTATAAACTCTGACAATAACCACATAATCATTCTAGAGACTGATCACAACTCATACACGGAAGACACGAAGAATCAAAGGAGGTAAATATTGCAGTTTTTATTTTTTTTCTTTTTATTGGTGTATTATTATTTTATTTATAATATAATATGATGACAAAAATACACACTAAACCGAATTTAATGTAGATACCCCTGCAGTACTGACCATAAAAAACCATATAACAGATTGTGCAGTCAATTTGGATTTAGATTCTTATTAAAACTTTATTTTCAGAGTTCAAATGGCGCAAGAAATGCGAGAAGCGGCGGCAGGCGGTGGTCCCGACGAACAGCAACTTGCGAATGAAATGGCTGATGCTTTCCTCTCTGACATATTGCCTGAAAATATCTTCTCGTCACCCAAAGCTGGACCAGGTAATTATATCTTTAACACTGTGTATAGTCAGTAAGCCACATTCTCTGGGCAAGAGCAGAAAGTGTAACAAGCACACTGTCTCTAATCGAGTGTGGCGATATCAAATCTCAACGTTAATCCCAGATGACCTCCCCATAGGGCATTTGATTCAAGTTCGGGAAACATTTCCATAATTGATCATTTATTATGCTAAATTAATTTATTCACATGAGAAATCTAACAGATTTTCTTTTTTCATTCTGCAGGCATGTGGGCGTCACAAATCCGAGTGGTAGATATGGGTATAGGTGGCGGTCAGCCCAACACCTTGTTCAAGTTGCCATTAGAACAGAATGAAGCCGCAGTATCGATGTGTATAGTACGTTGGGCGCAACACGCAGAGCACGGCTCTCCTCACCTGGTGGTCGGCGTCGCTAAGGATATGTTGCTGTCACCGCGGTCCTGCACCGAAGGCAGTTTACATGTTTATAAGGTAAATATTTTATTCTCGCCAAATATGTGATAATTTGTGTGTATTTCCAATGATGTAAAAACTTATTCGCTCCGTGTTTCATCTGAAAAATATTGACGATACTTAACCAGATCTGAGGATTCGAAAAGTGTTCCCATTTTGCAAAAGCGCCGCTATCAAAATCGTAACAGTTTTTGGTCTTTGTTACAGATCTACAATACTGGGAAATTAGAATTAGTTCACAAAACTCCAATAGATGAGTTTCCGGGAGCGCTGGCTGCATTCAACGGGCGGCTAGTGGCGGGCGTCGGCCGGATGCTTCGACTCTATGACCTCGGCCGACGAAAACTCTTACGCAAATGCGAGAACAGACACATTCCTAACCTCATAGCAGATATCAAAACTGTACGGCAACGAATCTTCGTGTCGGACGTACAAGAATCAGTATTATGTGTAAAGTACAAAAAGAGAGAGAACCAGCTGATCATTTTTGCAGATGACACAAATCCCAGATGGATCACAAACAGTTGTATCCTTGATTATGATACGGTAGCTATGTCTGATAAGTTTGGCAATGTGTCTGTGATGAGATTACCCCAATCTGTTAGCGATGATGTTGATGAGGACCCCACAGGAAACAAAGCTTTATGGGACAGAGGTAAGAAAGTTCATAATTATTATTATTTTTACTATTATTATAACATTTACATGATGATACCAATCTAATTCACACATGCTAGACTAATGAAAATAAATGATTACTGTTTATTACTCTGATGTTATTATTTGCAATATTACATCAAATCTTCCCAATATCATGAGATTAATCCTTTGAATTTCTTCTCCAGGTCTTTTGAACGGTGCATCCCAAAAGGGCGACATCACAATGAACTTCCACATCGGCGAGACTGTGACGTCACTTCAACGAGCTACACTAATACCGGGAGGCTCGGAAGCGCTCCTTTATGCCACAGTGAGCGGCTCGCTCGGCGTTCTTCTTCCGTTCACCTCCAGGGAAGACCACGATTTCTTCCAGCACTTGGAGATGCACATGCGGAGCGAAAACCCGCCGCTGTGTGGACGGGATCATCTCTCGTTTAGAAGCTATTATTACCCAGTTAAGGTGAGCTATTTTAAGTCGATTGAGACGTAACTGTAATTATTCGCCATATGGATTATGCATTAATATGGCCAAACATGCTAAAACAGCAAAGTAGCTACAATAAGTCATTGTAAACTAATTTGCTCGATAAACTATAACATATTAATGCTAGAATTTCATATTGCTATTTGGCAAAAACACAATATGATTAAAATATATGCTTGAATACGGGAATACGAATAGTGATGGGAACTGCTACCAAATCAATTACTACTGCAGTATAAACATGTTGCCTAGAGATTAGCCCTGGTGTTACGACCCGACAGTATGTCAGCAGGCGCCATGTTCCACACGGGCGCATGTGTTACACTGTCGGCAGAGCATGGTCTCGCCGCGACGGCGTGTGTGCTCGCCGTTATGGCGGCGCCTAGTTGTTGCCAGAGACCGCGTTCCTGAGAGTCGAGAACACCGCCTTCGGTGTTTTCGTAGAGTTGGAACTTACATTCTTTCTTTTATACAAACTAAGCTTAACACCTCTTATAAAGTTAGCTAAAACTCTCTTAAGAGAGTATATTATAACTTGCCTCTATCATATCAGGTACATATATCTTTAATAGTTTAATATCAGCCAATGCATTTTATATAGATGCCCCTATTTTTTTTTTGTAAACATAGCTTTTTCTAAATACCATTTCTTACTTGAAACTGAATAGAAATTAACAAAGTTATCTAAGAGGATTTAGTTATCAAGTAAATGACAATAAATTATCGATAATAGTTTTGATAACCTTTTCATCACTCACTCAACACTAATAAAAATAAATAAAACAATATACTAATTTGCAAGAGAAATGATGGCAAATATTATCACAGAAAAAAATTATGCAAGAACTGTTTGAACAGAAAAGCTTTATAGGTGACCCACAATAACTCAGTTTCAGATAATTTTAAACTTAATACCTACTAATTTTGAGTCATGGAGAGTTGAGTGCAACAATGCATTAAATGTCATTTCCCTGCAATAATGGCAATGTATGTAACCTGCATTCTCCTTTGTTACAGAATGTGATAGATGGAGACCTGTGTGAACAGTACAACTTGCTAGAGCCAGGAAAACAAAAAGCTATCGCTGGGGACATGGAACGTACACCAGCTGAGGTCTCAAAGAAACTCGAGGATATTAGAACTAGATATGCGTTCTAAGACCAATGTAATGATAATGAATTTGGGTCAATCCTAGAAAATAAATGTCTGTGTAAACTCTACTTTTTCTTTTATTTTATTGCTTACTATTAGTTAGCCATCCTTTCCTTAGATAGAAATTAAATAGATTGTTGTATATGATAATATAGGGACTGCCCTGTATAGTAACGAAACATTTACCTGAAATCTACTATCGTTATAAGAGTGTACTTATTGTACTAATGCATACTAAACCAAATGCAGAATGTGCATTTGTGACTGAATTTTACTGATGTTATGTGCTTTATTTTCGACTTGCGCTAGTTAGTGTCGAGAAGTACCATTGATTGTACAAGTGACACGTCTTTGTATCCTTAGTACCAGTACGAAGTACAAATTATCATTCTGTGGTACCAGTAAAATAACTATGGAACTAGTGATACAACTTTGTATCTCAAGTACCATTCAAGATATTCCACGTAATTTAATTTTTGACATGCATTTATTTTGTATTGTCACAAAGATATAAAATTAAAAATATAACCGAAACTTTTTAACGCAAATAAAATAATGTTACACAACTACCAGCGTAATTTTTCTAAAAATTGTATACACACGCCCTCAAAATTTTAAGAATTTGCTAAGGGATAATCTACCTTATACGACATACCTACATTCCAATAGACAGTATAAGCAGCCCATATACGTTCCTACTGCTGGGACTCGGGGCCTTCTCCCACAAGGAGAGAGAGAGAGATATATAGGCCATAATCCACCACGCTGGCCAAATGCGGGTTGGTCCAATTGATGGCATGATCGATTTTTCTCTTTCGATAGCCTTGCTGTATACAAAACTTACCTAAGTAAAAAGTCATCACATTAAACAGGATGTTAAATTGTCAGCAATATGTGCTTATAACAATGGATTAAATATCCGGAAGGAGCTGTTTCGCAATCTTAAGTCTGATGTCATCTTTGCAGCAATAAAAACTCTTCCTCGCTTTTACATTACGTCCTTTGAATACTAAATCGAGGCAAGTATTCATATGTGTATACGTGTCTGTTGGTAGTAACTATTAAAATTACCTATGTATGTACTTTTAGCACGGAAACGTTGTATACTACCAAATTAATTGTAGTAACAAGAACAACGACGCCTATGTAATAAATAGTGCTACGTAACAATTTTCGCGTCACCTCGTGCCCTAAAATGCAAATACAAAGAGAAAAACGCTGAACTTCCTTACTGGCACGTGAAACAAACGTCGCTATGGCTACGATATCGATCGGCGGCTTTTCCGAGGCTTTCCTCTGAAACTCATTCGCGTGACGTCCGCTGAACAATAGGGGTGCTGAAAACTGAAAAAGTCTAGACGGCGCGCAGTGGCCGGCGGGCGTTTACCGTCTGGTACGAGCACAGACCTAGCATACGTGTTTGGTCTAGCGTGAATAAGCGACGTGCGGGACTACCGTATGTACCGTACTATTTTGAAAAAAAAATAAAAGCTACTTATATCGAACAGTGGCTGTGCAGGTCCAGCGAGTCAGTAAAGAATGAGTGCACGCGTGAAGCGAAGCGCGACGCGCGCCGGCCCGCCTCAGCCGCAGCGATGCGCAAGCGTCCGTCGCTAAAGAGCACTCCGGAGCGCTCATTAGCCGGTGCACCGTAACTGCGCTGCGGTCGGAAGATACAAACGCAACGTGTGTGCAATACGGGCCATTAGAAAGTGTAATGTATAGTGTGTGCGATGCTGTCGGTGAGCAAGCCGGCGTCGTTAGTCCAACAGAAGAAGCAGCAGTGGGCGCGGGAGCGAGGTGCGTACGCGCAACTCATTAGCAAATTAGCCACTCACTGCGGCGCTACGTTTGTGCGTGTCTTACGGTCCACTGTAATGTTGCTAGTGTAAATACGAGTAGATGCTGCCACATGTCACTGAAATAGCTTTGGGGTGAGTGCAACTAATTTCTTCTTAGCTTTTTTGAAATAAGTACCTACTTAGTCTCAATACCAGTAGGTACCTATTTATATACTTTCCTTAAATATATTGATTTCAGTAAGTACCTACACTGAACAGCACCATACAGAGATAGATGTTTTTGCACTTAACATTGTGCACTGCACATCTACCAACTTTTGTTAAGCTTGGTATCGAGAGCTTTTTTAGATTAGATCAAAATCCTTTATTAAATATTAATATATCGGAAGACTTTGGTTTATGGTATATGATACAAACTTTCGCCTATTTAAGTTCTAAATAAAATCAAGGAAGATATCATTCATAAAATCCTACTAGAATGTATGAAATTTGTGCAATACCTAATCCAGTTACTCAATACAAATCCCTATCGTAAACGCATCATGTACATGTGTTCCCAATTCTAAATTGAAAGCACGTGTAACGCTTGGTAACTTTTAAATTGAATTAACCATCAAAAGGGAACTCTAACCATTGATGTCGGGATCGAAACCTTCATTAAACAACAAATAAAATGGGTCTAGATACCAACATTCAGGTTAAAAAACCGAATAAATTATTCTAATGACGTCCAAACGGTACGTTCACTCGATTTGTCTTTGCCACCCTCCTGAAATCGTGAGGAAAATAAAAAATCCATGTTCATTTTCCTTTGTACCGCAACTAGGCCGCTAAGCGGGACTATTAAACTGGGGCGCACATGCTACTCCCCCTGTGATTCCCATAAAAATATTACCAAAGAAAGTCAATAAAATGCACTGCTTTTTCAAGCCTGCGTGTAGTAGACATGTCATTGATTCCATTTTTAATTCAGCGCATTAGAAAATAAATAAAGAATTTGATGAAGTCAATAAAGGTTTGGATTAATGAAACGCATGACATTGGCAGTAAAATCCCAATTTAATTTCATTTAATGGGCTTGTGCTTGTTCCCCATTCACCTGATGGTAAGCGTTATTGTGATGCTAAGGAGGAGCGCGCTTATCCTGAAGAAAGAAACCGGTTCACTCTTGCTTTAAAAACCACTAGATTAAAGTTTTCAGTGGCTTTGGAAAAAATTCCACACTTTAACGGTTCGCTCAAAGAAGATTGAGCCAAAGCGCTCTTAGTACGCGCCTTTGTCACCACCACATTACAAAAATACAAACATACGAGTTAAATAATCACTTAGGTTAACTAAGGCCCTATCAATATAACGAATTTCAAACAACTACCTATTTATTTTATTGTTCCAGCCAACCATTTACAACAAAAGCCTAAATCCCCGATCATTTCCTGAGTTTTTGTTCAAGCTAGAGAACTTCCGAATCGAACAATGGCGGTCGCGAAAGGTTAATCGTTTGTCAATACTAGCCAGAGTACCAGCGAGTGGTTAGTAGTCGATAAATAAACAATCAACCATTATCAAGGTTGGGCCGATAGGAAACAACGACCTCTGTAGGTACTTTAGGCTTGACCTCGAACCACCTGCCCTAGCCCAATGCCCAGCCCTTACGAGCCGACGGCTGCTGAATTCCATAACTCACATTTTGGACAGACTAGCTCATGCCATTAATACAGGGTTATAGTTAATTTTAATTCCATAAAGTTCTTTCATAATTAAGGTAGATTCGTTACAGCCTGCGCTGCGTAGTGCATGAAAACTTACCTAGACTAGCAAAGTTAATATCATCCCTCCAAGTCAGGTATTTAAAATACTGTCAACTGTCGCCACTGCCAAAGATATATTATAGAGACTACGCTAAGCGATTACTATGCTAAGCGACACGACAGTATAGTCTAAAATATTAATTATTTTTATTTTGACTTATAGACAGAATGAATATGATTACAATAGATTAGGTACTTACTATAGTTGTATCTATTGCCATTAGTAGCAGTGGCTATTGTCATTAGCAATAGCGGTAGAAGATACCAGGCTCAGGGGACTGTTAGACGCTATCCTTCGATTCTCTCGACAATATCGCACAATTTGGAATATATCTGTTTGTACTGAATAGCTATTTTCTTTTCTACCTAATATTTTAGATTCAACTGACCCTGAAATACTAGCCTGTTGTTTATACTAACAAAACGTTATATCTCAAGCTATTCTTATGCCGATCACCAGTAACCCAGTAAACAAAAACTTACAGAAGCTCATTACAAACTAGTTTTTTTTTCATTAACGAGCCATCAATGCCTTATTTATTGAATGTTATTCGCGTGCGCGGTTCCATCTGCTCATACCTAATTGACATAATCGCACTTGCAATATCGATCACAAAAAAAAGGTAACAATATTTATGTACCTGTTTATGTTGTATATAGTCATTATTACACTATTGCGTCCCGCGGTGTTAATCCGGTAGAAAAATAAGCCTAAGTTTTACCCCTTGATAAATGTTTTTGTATTGTTATACAATAAACTGTTAAAATATTGCATATAGGCCGTCAAAAGAACAACTCATAGAATATTTATACAAATTTAGGCACCAATCAAATTCATCAAAATTAAGAAAAAATAACAAAAATTGTAACTAAAATTGGATTATTGTACAAGTTTATTATCTAAGTCATTAGTCGGATTGGTACCAAAATTGGCATAAATATTCTTAGACATAAGTTTAGTATATTACTTTCAGGGAAAGTAATACAATACCGAATGTTACTTAATTTTTGGCGCCATTATGTAGTACGTCAACAGGCACATGGCGCACAACTACCCTTATATGTATATAATAGTTAGTAACTTAGGATGCGGCTATAACCTGTGACTAACTGCAATGTACACATATTTTTGCCTATCTTTACGATAATAGTCTTCTCGAAGTGCTGAAAAAATGAAACTAAGCTACTGAAAATGTATGGCTCCACCTAAATTAAGGTTCCTGAACTATTGCACCTACTGCCAATTTTATAGCACAGTACAATAAGGTACTCATGACCATTAAGAACAGGGCAGGTCAAGTTAATTATTTTAGTAGGGTGCACGCAAAGCAAACATAATCTCAGTTCTACTTTTTATTAAGTAGTTTTTTTGTAAACCATCATGATAATCTTTCCCTTTGACACGAATACGGCCTACTTCAATTTTGTTCTATTAAAAATATCTTCACACTATAGAAAGTTTAGCACTGCCGTAAGTACCTACCTAATTAATTCTTACGTACTTTTTCTGTCTATCTCTTTATCACAGCTAACTGTATCCACGAAAACGAGCAATTACCGTATTTTTTGTTAGTTTTAATTAGAAGAAAAAATAAATGACCAAGTGCTTGTTAGAACATACGTTAATCTAAGGGTTCTGCACTACATAATTAATTTCGTAGTTTTTTTGTCAATCAATTGAAAATTATTAATCAATTAATGAATATTAAACTTAATGTCTGATTTAGTTCATAATAAATTTACTCAAGTGTTTTTAGCAAGACCTATCAACATGGAAAAACGACTACGGTACCTTAAAAATCTTACCTACTTACTTTCAGTCTACTTTCTATCCCTTACATCTAAATCACTAACGAAAACGTAACGTTACCTAATCATAAATCAAATCTAATTAATTTTATGGTCATGATCCGCGTTAGAGTAAGTTACCGTGGCCATTATAACAAAAACATTCACTGCAGGCGAAGCATGAGAGCGTAACGAGACAAACAATATTCCATCAACATTACACTTTAATTGTATCTATTCTGCATTTACCGTTCATTATTGGATCATTAAGCTCTAGGAAAATATCGTATATTGATAAGTCGTTCCATTGGTGGCGCTAATAGGGTTCTTTACCATATTATATTTACATTTGGTTACTCATTTCTCATATTGGCTTATTGTTTATATCTATACCAATATATAAAGAGGAAAAGTTTGTTTTTGACGTGACAACGTCTTAAATTAGGTTGCGTCTGGGAGTCACTTATGAAAAAGTGTAACGCCCGGTAACGTTACGATGAGTCACCGAACGAGAGAGAGGCCCGCCGAATGCCTTGTGTCTCTCTCCCACTCAACTATGATCGGTCTGCCGCGCGCGCAGCACGCGGCAGACGTTGTCACGTAAAATCTTCGCCCGTAAAACCGACTTTACAGGCAACCATTTTTTGTTTGTTTGACACAAATAGGCTCCGAAACTACTGGACTGGAAAATGTTCACCGTTGGGAAGCTACATTATCCCTGAGTTACATAGGCCTTAATTTTGTTTCTCTTGGCAACTTAGATTTTATAGCCCGTGCGAAACCGGGATGGGATGCTAGTATTGAATAAGATACGTAACTTGGCAGGTATTGAACTTCATTATTTTTAGTTTGGTGTTTGACCACAGTTTACCAGCCCCGTAGACAACCGGCATTCGCTTCGTTTCGCTATCGTCAAATGACATGAAGTGTATAGCAGTGACGTAGACTGTCGACAGGCCTTTCGATAGTTTACGCCTCTTTCATACATTTTAGGTCATTTTACAATAGCGATACCTAAGCGGACGCCGCCTATCTCTGGTTTTTGGTTTTAAAGTTTTAAGCTACGCTAACCTAGAAGTTACCTATGTATGACGACCAAATTGATTGGTTTTCTTAAAAAGACGGTACTTCTTAAGAAAAACTTGAGTGAAAATCCATTTGGTTATAATCAATAGCTGAACACTGATAATGGGTTCAAAACTCAAGATAAGATAAATATATATTAAAATCTACATTACAAGGAGGACAGAAAAGGCTTAGTTATTTGAATACGGAACCCTAGAGTCACGCATTGTTATACATAACGCAAATCGATATGTCTCTATGTAATTGATAGGCACGCTAGTCACTGAAATAATGAGAGATTCCTTCTGTTATTACCCAAGTAAGTAGCTGTCTAGTTGCAATTGAGCCTCTAATTTCAAGCAATCAAAATGTTACGACACGATTTTCAGCTCTAACTACACACTTGAAGACACTCATACTGAACCAAGATAACCATTTAACCCGGCTTTAAATTGTAACTGTATCTTGACTAGTAGCTTTAGAATTTGCTTGTGTAACACACAACTTAAAGTTGCTTTATAGGCACGAGTACAGATAAATAGTAGGTACATTATATAAGGATACCTTAGAAAAAGGAAAGAAATATATTATTCCCTTATCAATGAGGGAGGCAATCAAAAACAATTCATATCAGAGTATGGAGCAAAAATAATATTTTCTTATCCAAAACTAGTAATTTAAAGCTTGAAATCACTTTTTATTGGGCAATGTTTCAAATTGAAACCGGATATCTCTACGCAAGATGTGCAAGGTTGCATTCAGTTGAGCTCCAGAGCAGCGGAAATTGCAATCGTTCTGCCCTGTGACTTCACTTGCTCACAGAGGGTGACAATGAACAATAAACATATTATTAGCACGAATTGGCCTCACCACGCAGCGGTCTGTGACACCAAAGAACAATTTTATTGTAACTAAAAATTACCTTTCAACCACGAGTATTATCCAAGTATACATCAAGGAAAACGAAAGTGATAAGTATCACAGTTTCGTGTTTACGTAATTGAAACGTAATAAATTAGCCAGGCCGTTTTATTCTATTTAGCATTTTAATGTTAAGTCATTTTCTTTAAACAACCTAGTCACATTCTATTCTCGGCACCGATGTTTTTCAACACCTCTTTCATTTGCATTATTTACTTATGCTCGATTCGAGTAAGTAATAAATTGTAGAATGTTATGTTTCCTTTACGGCCTTATCGGCGGAGCGAGGGTTATAAACAACACACATTATCCGAGAGCCTACCTGTTTTCTACCACTGCATGAAAAATAATGACTAACGACTTTTCATGCATGTTTATCGACTAAACTCAAAACCCTTTGCGTACCCAATAAAGGGGAACTTTTTCATTTTCATTCTTCTTTTTGAGGATTGAAGTTTAATTCATCGACGACTTCAGTCATGGAAGGTTCTGAGCCAATTTTAGTTCACGTTTACTTTATCGCAATGTATAAAATTTAAATAGTACCTATTGACTTGTGTAGTGTTGAGTGAAGTGAAGTTACTATAGGCTATTGTTTTTGTTTACAGAAGAAATGTCGCATCTTTACTTGCCGTGGGGTTCGGGAGAGCGGTATTCCAACAGGCCCCAAATCCGTAACCAGTTCGCGAGCTCACTCGATCTGCACAAGCAGTCATCATACGAATACCAGGAGCCCATACAACGGCAGAGGAGTCCCAGCCTTCCGCCTATTCACAACGGAGAAACCATCGTCAAAGATGAGCGGAGAACAAATGTCTTAAACCGCAACATACCCAGTGCGAAGCGGTTCGCTTTCTATGACGAGGATGGAGAAGGAGATACTTCAGGATACGGCAGCGAAACGCTTAACCACATGAATAATAGAAGTCAAGGCGTACCCTTGCATGACAGCAATCGGAACCCTGTGGTCGCGTGGCAGCAAGAAGGCAAAGAGAATAGGTAATTACCTTTGTAATTAGCACACATTTAAATGACATGCGAACATATATAAAGTAAGGCAAGGTTTCAGGCCTAGTGAGTTTAAAAATAGACGTAACATTGGCTATAGTCATGCTATTCTAGTTATAAAACTTTCACAGTCTTAGCCGACAGACAGAACTCAAGCGAAACGGTGGAATCTTGCTACTATTTAGCGAAAGATAAGTTGGCTGTTACTTTTTATTAGACAGTCACTTAAAAAAATATCTTTGAAAAGCGTTGTTGCAATATTATGTCATGTCAAATTTTGTGAAGGAATAGCATCGCATTCGACGTAATAACGATAAGTAAAAGTATTTCTTGGTACTTACCTTGAATAGTGTAGCTTAGAAACAAGCTAACATTACCTTGCCTATGAAAATAAATTACAAAAAGTAAGCAAAGTATTCCACCCGACTTTAGACTTACTTTTAAACATGGATTCAGGACCATGGTTTCGAGTCCGCGGTCGGGCACAGGCGATGGTTCTTGGTCAGCGCGAACTCCTCGTACTGCAGAAGAAGGCCGCCCTAGATGGGGAGATCGCGGGGTGGCCACAGGAAGACTATGGGAACCTACTGCTCCGACTGCCAGACTTCCACAGGTAGAATACATCTTCTTGACTAGATATAGCACTGATCTCGCAAATTCTATAGATAAAAACCCAATTCTTTCACTTCCAGATGCCAAATCAAAAGAAAGGGACCCCTTCCTGGGTTGAGCGGGGCTTGAACATGATAGAAAACTCGGCTGAAGTTTTAGTAATTGATCAAAGAAGTTCAAGCAATAACAGTACAGGGTTGGAATGTGACAGATCTTCGTGTAACGGAAGTGACGAAGGAAGGTACGTACCACGATACATTATATTTATAAGAATGTTTTTCTCGGACTCCATCTGTATGTTCAATGAGTTGGTTTCTTTTCAGGACATTTCTAAGAGGGCAAAATGTCCCAATAGAACCAGAAATTAAAGCTCAAAGGGAAAACAAACGAATGAAAGCTTTAGAATTGCAGTCAGCTATTTTGAACCAGCTAGAGGATCGCGAAAAAAGGCGAATTGAGGAACGAGAAAGAAAACTACAAGAAGAAAGACTCGAAGAGTTAAGAATACAGAGACAACAAGAAGAAGACCGCCTTAGAATTGAAGAAGAAAAAAGAAGAAATGAAGAAAAACAGTTGCAAGAGCAAAGAAAACTCAATGCTTTAAAAAAAGCTTTAGAAGATGCCGAGAGGACAGCAAGACAAGAAAAAGAAAAACGGTTCAGTGGCTTAAAGAAACAATACTGTGGAACAACAGGGGTCATGTGTGAAGCAAAAATCAAACCGGATGAAATTGTTCCTGAACCCATACCAGCAAATTGTGAACCAACTAGTCCTACCAAAACCAATAGAACCTACAACTTAAACTCCGCTAAAAGCCAGAAAAAGGATTGCAATTCTCATCAAACGACTGAATTTAACTCGCCCAGGTCTGTTGGCCATGGAAATTTAAATCTGTTTATTCACAGTGTGCCACCCCTAGCACTAGCAGAAAATCAATTCAATATTGTACCCATAGGTATAAACAGCAATTGTGACGTTGCGAATGCTCAACAAAATAACATTCAATTAGCAGTGCTAGTGCCTCAAAATTTGACAAACAATTTGTACAGTGTATCCCTCAACTCTCTGAATAACATAACTGACTTGCCTGAGGCACCGTGTGGAAAATTATTGACACCAAAGAAATATCGAACTATTATAATGAGAGACGCAACTACGCAAACCGATTCAACGACGTGTAACAAAACTACAACAGACAAGATAATAGAAACCGACGAAGTCGAAAGGAATATAGACAAAGACTATCCAAATATTGACGAAAATGCTCCACAAGACAGTCATCATAATATGTTAAAAAAAGATAGACGTTATCGATCCGAAGAACGTTTCAAAAAAGATTTGGAAAACCGACCAAAATGGGGCGTGAACAGACCAGCGGCACAATACAAAAAACAAAGTGAAAAGGACCCATTCTACAGTCAAAAGCGTAAAGTACGACAAAAATACAGACCTCAGCCGAGGCAATACATTTCACAATCTAGTGAAGATAGTCGGTCGCCGAGCCCGCCTACTAGATCTGACAAAACGTTAGAAAATGGAGTCAAGCTTCGCAATTCTCTGAGTCAGTCTTATTGGAGAAGTAAAAGATCAAGTCATGATTTACAAAAAAATAACCACTTGTCCGAAACATCTAATAATCATTTACTACCAGAATTTAATCACATTGGTCAAATTACAGCCAATGAATTAGACAATAAAAAATCGCCAAAGACTTCACCTAATAAAAGAATGACCCTATCACAAAAGTTCATAAATGATAAGTATGGGAACCGAAAGCTTTGGATTGATGATGTTAACGAAAGAAACGTTAAACCAAATGCTTTCGATCAAGATAACAGAAAGAAAATAATAGACCAAATGAATACGGCCAAAAGAGATTTTTTTGAAAAAAATATTAACCATGATAACTTTACAATTACAAATAAGTTTTAGGAAGTATTTTTTACTAAATATACTCATACCAAAAATATATAAGGCAGAATGACACTTACAAACTAGTCTACGTGCAATAAGTAGAGAATTAGGTTACTGTGCAGATGGATATCGGCTTAAACGTTTCTACGGAGACGCGACAACGTTGGGTCGATAGCATTGAGCAGGAACAAGTAGTGCTACACGTGTGTATTTGTATTTTTTATTGCAATGGCAGATGATCTTTTTGATAAAAAGAAAGATGAAGCCCCTATGCTTGATTTATCCAAAACCGTGATAAACACCGCTGAGGAATACCGTGCTGTTTTAGACAAAGTACCAGACTTCAAGACACGACCGGAAAAGGTAACGTTTCTAAAAAAATTAAGAAGTTTAAGCTGACTTTCGTTTATTTATTTTTCAAAATGTCTGAGAATAGGTACGAGCTGAAGATATCAAGTTGAAAGATAAGCCAGAAGATCAGAAAACCAAAACACCAAAGAAAGAGATTCGGGCGTACGAAAAGTTAGGAACGAGGGGATACGAAGAAAAGCATTTTGGTTTTATGGACCCAATTCCAGTAGAGATGCGAGGATTAAAATTTGAAGAGCTATGCATTGTGCCTATCGAGTGGAAGATGCTAACTTCTATCAGACCAAAGTCCAAATTAGACGAGGAATATTATAACAGGTAAGTACGAACTTTCCCTATAAGCCACTGTCCAAGTCTCAACTAAGGCCACAGCCTATGTATTGTAATTTATTACTGTTTTAATTTACAGATTAGTAGAATTGGGCAAATCGGAGTTGAGAACCAAAGCCCGCGATAAGAGAGAATACGCCAAAAATACTATGTTGAAGAAAACTAAAAATCGCTCAGGTGTTACCGAAACTAGGATCTTGACTTGCGGTGAATGTGGAGAAGAATACTGTAATGGTAAGTTAGTATAAGAGTAGCCTGTCATCGTTTTACCAGCGCCGACCTAAGAAAAAAATGCTACTGCTGAATACGATTACATTTGGTGTCAAATTACATCAAACATTTGGTATCTGACACGAGCTAATACCGTACCATGGCTAAGTACATCGTTTCTTTAGTTTGCGACAAATATTGAAATACGCAAGTACAACGAATGACCGATTAGTGATGCACCCGATATCGCCGTTAGGTATTCAAATAAAACAAAAGAATAAGTCCACTGAAACAGATCTTTATGAACGCAAATGCACTAAAAATGAGATTTAAGTAGAATATTATTATTCTACTGCAGTACCTACCTAATATAGCTTGGCTTTACTTAGGAAATCTGATGCGATCACCGAAATTAAGCAACGGTAGATGCGGAGCCTTTCGTTGGAAGGCCATGCAAAAAACTGTCTTTAAAAAATGGGTATTTTGATCTCAGTACTGCAGTGAATCGAATGACACGTTAGACTCTAGATCCCAGCTTGTATTAGCCCGGTTGGTATTAGTACAAGCAGTCGTCAAACTATGTCACAGACCCTTTGGCGGCTTCAAAACTCACGACATTAGAGCCCGGCCAGTCAGCAACTGTTCGTCTTCAGTACGAAGAAGAATAGTTACTTATTATATTTATTCATGTTTACCACCTTACCTATATTTTGCCATATCAATGTAAATAATATGTAAAGGTCATGTACTTTGAACATTGTCGTTCCAGGCAAGCCGTGCGCTATTACCAACTACGACATGTTCGCCCGTCTCAAGGTGGAGGTGGAACGGAAAGCTCGCGCGCAGGCTGCGCCGGCGCAGAGCGGCAAGCTGCGTCGCGTGCGCAAGCGAGGCAAGCGCAAACCGCGGAGCAAGAGCGCTGCGCCGCCGCCGCGGAAACCGCGAGCCAAGTCTGGTGCTAAGAGCGACTCCGAACTGTAAACGGTTTAAGCTTAGACAAATTACTTCAAAAAGAGTCTCTAGACTTTGTATAATGGGTTACCTACTTGTAACGAACGCGACTCCTAAGGGTGACTTACTTCTAAACAAAGAGCTAGTTGTTAGTCTAGATCCGTAGTATCCAAAGTAGCCCAGTCCTTGTTGTAATGGTCATAAGGTAGATTTCTATTGAGAGGTGGAAATAATGGTGGAAAGACTAAGTCCTCGCGTTCTCGATCGCTGGTAGACTCCTAGAGGGATGACATTATGGGGACTCTACCGGGATTTACGTTGGCGTAAAAACAAATAAGGGCACAATTTGGATTAGAGGGTCCACTGCAACATACCTGGTTAAGATGGTCAGATACTGTTAAGTAAGTGTTGGGTCCAAAGAATCCAGAAAAACTTTGAAAGTAGTCTATCAGAAAATAAAGTTCAGGAACTTCTAGTCTAGATGTACCTATTAAAACCACCCTTAGAAATAGTGTGCGTTAGATACCAGTAACCCAGTTTAAGTGAAATTTGCCTATATATCAGCGACGAGAATCTTTGCTTACGCAAAAATGTCGTACGTGAGGCATATATCGAAAGCTTGTAATGTAAATTCCATACAATTTGCCGTCAGCGAAGATCGATATAGCTTTTAGAAGCATGATAATATCGCAGGCCCTAGAGTTTTTCTTTGTGACCAAAGCCGAAACAAAATAGATATTAAAAGGCCATTTTATAAACGAGTATCTCTCTAACTTCATGTCATGTTTTTCACTCTGAAGCCCCAATTTACTTGGAGATAATTATTCGCAAAAATGAAAACGAGGGCGAAACAAATCATTTTTAGGTGTGATATGACCAAAATATTTTTAGACCCTCATTTTTGTACAATTCGTAATATTATATTAATCACACCATCCAACATTAACCGCATAGAAGATATAATAATGGTTATTACTGGTTTGTCTATACCTACATACATTATATCGTACTTCTAACCTCCACAAAAAGATATATACTAAATACAGTGTAAACCCTACATAACGACACTGAAGAGACTGTGCATTTTATGGCGTTATAGAAGTGGTCGTTAAATGGAGAGAATGTATCATTGCATGGAATACAAGCTAAACCAACTAAAGCCAATTAATTTCGACGCTTGAGAGAGTTTGTCGTTACATGGAGTTTACACTGTATATAAATTAAAGTCGTATTTATCGAGTTTATCGCTTCATCTGTTTTTTAGTCCTTGAATAATACATAATCTAATGCAACACATTGCTTAATTTGTAACAGCTTAGATATAGAATTGTGACTGATAAGGTAGTTCTGTAAATAATGCGTAACAAATCTACTAGATAATTTCTGCACCACTTGTACTTATAATCAAACGTACATAATACATATACGTACCTACTTATGTGTTAACACGAGCGTATACAAGTTTTTGAATCTCAAGTCTTTTATATTGCCACTTTACCTTCTATGTACTAATAAAATAATTTATTATTTATATACATTGTATTATTTTCCTAGTTTAATTACCTATTTATTAAGTACGCGGATAAATGTGTTCTCGGTTCTTCCACTTCTTTGTAGTCTAACTATTGTTTGAAAATCTTTATCTGCTTGTGCAACAAGGTTTTTTCTCTCGGTGGACAAACAAACCTCAAGGTTAGTTTAGCCCGGTTTTTTTTTATCCAGATTATAAAAAACTCCTTTTTATTGACTATTTCCCACAACAAGATCGTGCTACACATAACAACATGGCAACGCCATGAACCTACAATATTTCAGACCTCATGTAATAGTTAAATGAAATGAAACAAAATAAATTAATATCACTCTTTATTGGTTTAAAAAAATATTTATATTACACATTCATTATTATTTTATTTTAGAGCCTATAAACAACAACTTTTATCAAGACAGTGGTCTATAATGTTGGCAGCGGCCCGACGGCAGTGCGGCAGTGGGACCACACTTACAAATTAGAAATATCAAATTAACTATTTAAGCTTCAAATCATTTCAAGATAAAGAAATGACTTCGATATCTATGAAACCTATCGATATTCAATTTATATTTATCCCCGATGAAACATAAGACGATAAATTCACAATCTTTAGGCCCTAAGTACACAGAATAATAATAATTACCATACGGGAAGATAAAATTGAAACAAGCATATGTATAATAAAAATGAAAACGAAATATCATATATTTACTATAGAAATAATAACAAATGGTAAGGTGAGCTATCGAGGGGACTACCACAAATTATGTACAATTACTACTGCACAACGTTACTATTTTATTGACATTAACTGCAAATTTAAATTATGAAAGTCCCCCGGATACAATCTTAAATCAAAATACATGCAACTATTTGACCCTGACGCTATCACACATGGTAGTTAAGAAATTGATAACTGACAAATAAACACATTTACAGATAATGAAGACAGTTTTGCGTTTGCGAGAAAGGTGATAGAATACATCAGTAAGTATTCATAGAGGAAAGTTGGCTCACAATTCTACATAATTATATATGTATTATGCGTGCAACGGGCGTATTTAAATGTTATACATAAAACAGATAAATACGTCACAAAGTTGCTAAGACAAATTATACAAGTCTTTTCCCATTGCAAATTTATTTCAAGTCACCACAGCCGAATATCAAAATAAGAGCCAAGAATATTTATAATAAATTATTACCTCTGTCACTACTTCAATAAATATTATTATGATTCCACCTTAGCCTATATTAATATCTCCAGTCAATGAATATAATATTTGTTTGTATCATTTCGCTCGTACCGAGTGAGAGAACATGAACTTACAAATATTTTATTTACTGACCTGAGTTATAATAAATTATTCATTATTAATACTTAGTCAGGTCATAAGTTCTGTCACATTTGTAATATGAGATAATTTAGACATGTTTAATATTTATGTAACCATTTATATATCAAAATGAACTTAATAAAACATAGATTCTTATGGTAATAAAGTTTATTCAAAATGACCCCGCGATTATGAATACAGGCCTTCAATCTGCGCGGCCAGTCATCTATTGCGGCACGAACGAGGTCCATGTCAATATCGGCGGCTGCCTTAATCAAGGATGCCTTGAGTGACTCCAAATCAGTATGAAGCTTTGAGCAGGCATTTTCCTCCAAGTGTTGCCATATCTTGTAATCTAACGGACTCAAATCTGGACTGGAGGAGGGCCAGTCTTCGTGTCGGATGAAGGCGATTTCACGCGCCGCCAGCCAGTCTTGTGTGCTTTTCGCTCTATGGGCTGGCGCAGAATCTTGTTGGAATACCCAGGGCCTGTTATTAAACATGGTATGAGAAACAGGTTCCACAAGGTTCTTGAGGACTGTATTTTGATACACAACTGCATTCGTTTTTACGCCTTTCTCACAAAAATGTACCTCAATTAAGTCCCAATAAGAGACTCCCAGCCAAACCATGATCGAGAATGGAAAATTATCTCGTTGGACACGCGGAATACGGTTGCTCGCTTCTTCACTGCTGTGTGCGTACACCTTATCATTTTGTTTGTTGTAGCTCTCTTCAATGGTGAAAATTTTTTCATCCGAAAAAAGAATTTCCCGACGCTTTTTTCCTGCGTACCGCTTCAACAAAGCGCGGCATCTCTTCAGTCTCAGGTCCATTAAACGAGCGTCCAAACGATGTTTTGTTTTTTTCGATATGCCTTTAGCCCTAAGTCTTCATTTAACACCCTTTTCACCGTGGTTCTGCTTAACCCCATCTGAAGGGCCAACAGTTTCTGCTTACGTATGGGATTTCTTTGAATTCGCGCCTTCACAGCTTTTATCACTGCTGGAGTCCTTACAGAGCGAGGTAGACCACTTCTTGATCTGTCATCTACACTAGAGTCTTCATTGTATCGTTTTATGGTACGATAAATGAATCTTTTGGTTATATTAAAATTTTTCAGTAAGTCGAAAATTTGAGTTGGCGCGTAAACGCAACGATGCAATGCAATGACCCCGACACGGTCTTCTTTAAGTGTCCATTCCATATTTAAAAATGAGGAAAATTCTAAAAAGTACATATTTTTATTTTCATGAGAAATTGGGAATTCAAATTCAATAAACTTTTTTGTGGCCAGCAATGAAAATTCAAAAGTTTTTATTGTGTGACAGAACTTATGACCTGACTAAGTAATATGTAGGCTTTTTTAGAATTTCAAAATAGCGTTTACATTGTCTTATTCATTAAACTCTACGACACTTGGGATTATTCTTATAAACTAGATTACAAAATAGGAATCTGCAATATATAGCTCCACTCTACAGAATGTAACTGGCAATTTGCAACTGCAATGTACTTCGTATGAGAATAAATTTATACTTTTGTATCACGTAGACGGATATGTATATCAACGGAACTCAATTACGACAAGTAATTCAACTACCTTTCTACACTTTTGAAGGTACACAAATAAGCATAGAGCTCGGACGGAAAATATACAGTGAAATGTCTAACTTATTATATTAGAATTTCGGCTTACATTATTATAAATAAGAGTATTATCTGCACTCAAAAGTTAAATTTCATTAAAATTAATATTTAAAAACTGGAGTGAAGCAGAAAGTTTCGCTATTCGAAGTATAACTTGTTTTGGTCCAAATTCAGGTCTCATCACTTGTCATGGTAAATCACAACATCAATTTAACATTTAGACGTCATCTTGCAACAACCGTTTACCTAAGTCGAGTGTTAGTATGTAAGTAAATTCGTAATATCCGAGGGAAACGTGGATTATTATAGAAAGCGAAGGAAAAGGTGAACTAGAAATGCACATAATGGAATGGAAGGAACTTACTACTACAAGCACCAGAAGATTTTCAAATGACTTAAATAGAATAAAATGTTGAGGTTATACTTCTAGTCGGTTACACGTTTTAATCACTACTACATTTATAACTCGTAATCTGATATACATACAATTCTAAACTAAGTATTTCTAGGAGAAACAACTTCTCAAAATAGGGCTCTCTAGGTCGTATTTAAAAATAATTTCAACATCCGACGTATTGCAGATTCCCAAACATTTAACATACTCCAAACAATTAAGAATTATGACTCATACAAAACTTATTATGCTTCGAAAACAATAATTAAATTATACTATGAAAAACAAGTCAACGAGTTTTTTTTAATGTACAATAATAATAAAATATGAAACTAAAAAACATGGACGTCAAATGAATGTGTAAGAAAAGTTATGGTAATAAAACTTAATAAACAACTTTCGCCACCCTATAAAATTACAACCTCTTCAATAATTTGGCCCCGATGCAGATGCTACCGTCCGACCAAGTAATAATTCTCAATCAATCTGCCTTTTTCTTGATAACAGATATTTTTTAGACTTATTAATTAGATTGACAATCGTATATCTGAATCGGGCCCTCGCTCATAGTATGCTGCAGATATTAATGACTATTATAGATACAGTAAGTCAGCTTAATTTCTTCGTATCTTGTCGGTCCGACGTGAGACAATCATGGTACTTGTAAATGTAGATACTGCGAAGAGGTATAGTATTGGAAAGTAATTTTATGAGGCGTGCGATTGGCATTGAGCTAGCGACTGGGCGGAGCGCCCGGCTGTACCCTGTCTCTACTACTCACCATTCACTGGTCTTTGCGAGCTTTCTTTTTGCTCTTCTTTGAAACCTTGGTTTCGGTCCAAGTATCTGGAAAAAAAAGATTTTAATAAAATTAGTATTTTTATTGTGCAGTAAATTGCTTAACATTTACAGCTACATAGCTTAAATGAAATACTAACATAAACTTACTGTCAGTATATTTAAAGCCATGTAGCTGGTTGTGCCCTACACAAGGTCAGTTAGCTTGAATTGTAAGGCGCGGATGCTCCCTCGCGAAATGTTATTAGGGTTTTGTACCCAAAAGGTACTATTACTATTGCCTCTCTGTCTGTCACCAGATGGTATTTCATGAACCATGAGAACAAAGAACAAGAAGTCACTCAAGGAGACCCAAGGAGCAGTTGCTGCATGAACGAGTATAATAATTATAACTATTAAGAACAGTCGGGACCTACAATTTAACATACCTGGGTAGTCAATTTATTATACATTATGTAAGAAGAACAGTGTACATAATGTGGTACAGTAGCAAACATAACCTTGTAACTTACAATTAATAAATTTATCAGTAAGTATAATTCAATACTTTACCAATATCGATATTGTTCTACTAACAAGAAATAATGTTGGTAAAAGTACTGTTGTAATTATTTGCACAGGTGTCTCGTATTAAATTCTACGCTTATGAAAGAAACTGAAAACACGTTGATATTATGTGAGATTTCGTAAAACTGTCGTTGAATTGAAACTTTTTGAAGTCGATAAAGTTGAAATTAAAATTAACAGTGCAGAAACTTACGAAGACAGCATAATCAAAACTACAAGCAGATATATTGTGATTAAATCGAATATGGGATGATTTTTGCATAAGTATTCTAGATGCACCCCCAGCTTTACCTGCATTAATCCAAATGAAGCATTTATTTTAATCCAGGTTCTAAACTACTTTTATACCAAATTTCAGCGAGGTTAGTTCAGCCGTTCGAGAGAGTGTAGAAGTAAAAACACAAACAAACTTTCTCGATTATATTATTAGTAGGAAGTAGAATTAGTAGTAGGATCACAAACTATATCGTACCTATGCCTACATGGTATGGGATTAAAAAAATAAGTCTTAAAGAAAATACTGAACGGGTTAAGCAATCAAAGTTGGACAAAAACGAAAGAAACCTACTAAGATCATTTAATTTGACCTTGAACCTGGCCTGTTTTACGATAACGAACATGATAATGAGTAATTGGTAACGAGTTTATAAAGTCTAATTAAAAATCCGACTAGAGAGATTGTATGACCTCAACTCGTCGGAAATGCTACGTTCAACACTAGTAATAATATGGGATTTATGCAACAATGCACAAATTGACTTCTGAGAAAAGGGATTTCGAAACAAGCAATTCGTTTTACTAACGTATTAATTTTTGCCTACTTAATCTAAAATGCAATAAATGTATGCCAGGGTTCAGACTAAGGATATCTTTTGTTAACGTAGGTCATTTGATGGGTCAAATTTCGTATCATTAAATGATTACGTCCATTTTCATAAGCCTCGATACCGTCCCAATTTATAATAGTAGAACTAAAGTTGCCTAAGAGATATAGCCACGGGCGATAAGGCTGTCAATTATGAAACTATTTTTCTATTGTATTAAAAGAATATTATTTTCTTTGTGGCATAGTTAGGTATATTCAAGAATTTTTGTATTGTATTATGACTAGGTAAACTTTTAAGTCCTGACAGCTTAGCTCGGAATAATAATTTCGTATGAGCTAAGTGACTAAGCTCTGGCTTCTTACTAGAGCAATTACTTCTACAAACATGCAAATGGGACATAAAATATAATGTGTCACATGACCCACAGTAGCCTAATTTAAAAAGATAAAGGTCCCACTTTTTAAATGGGCACCCATTCGAAGATAGTCTGCATCAAGTGTTTCTTAACTTCATTATCTGAGCTACACATTTACCCATGTCAAGTGCTTTATTGCAGATCGCATACTCTCGACCCCCAGAACTTACCTCATAAAATAAAGAGAAAGTAACTTTACTTACCACCAAGCTCATCAAAGACGGCGCCAGAAGGTTGGTTGTCTTCTTGTTTGTCGGAATCGGAGGAGTCCTTCTCAACAGATTCTGCCTTCTTGGCTACAGCTGACTAGAAATGATAAACAAATAACAGTTAGAACCGATTCAATGTAAAAACTAGTATTTGTAATATTTAACACAGATCTCTGTCAACCTTCAAGTATTAGTATTTTATTTTAAAACTGAGCTTTATAAAACTATTTTGCCTATGTTGGATGTACCAGTATGGACTGGCTTCAAAACTCAATAAAGATTAACACAATTTGAACATACTAGATATATAACAGAATAATTTGAAATAAGTGGCAGAGAACCAAGAAGATATTAAAGTATTAAGAAGTAAGCATTTCTCAGAATATCATTTAATACAAACCTCTTTCTTCTTGATTTGCTTTTCCTTGTTCTCCTTCTTCTTGTTGCTCCTTAGATCCTTGACCTCAGTCAGTTCCTCAACCTCGGTAGCTTCCTCTACCTCATCACCTCCTCCAAGGGCAGCCTGCTCACGGAGCTCAGCCTGAGATTAAATATATATATTTTTGCATATTTTTTTTATATTAGATGAGCAGAATGAAGTTATTGGGATTTATGTTGAGAATGTACTAAATTGCTAGTTGAATGTATTTAGTATGTTTAGAAAAGCCCACATGGAATATAAATTGCGTACTGACCAGAATATTGTAAATTAACATTACTGGAATTTTTAAGTAAGTCTTTCATTAGAAGCTCTTTCAAAAGCATATCTGCAATTTTTTTCTTGATTCTTTCTAAAACTAGGCTTTTAATTTTTTACATATTATGTTATTTTACTTTGTATTTGCTTTGTAATATTTACCACTACCCCTGTATAAAAATTTAAGAGGACTTCTTCAGCCCCAATGTTTTCCTGGTTATGAAACACTTGGCAGATATAATATAACTTAGTTTTCTTATCTTGCATTGTAATTACAGGGATAGAGACAGTTACCATGCATTTTTTTAAAATAATGAATGATAGATAATTTATGTTTTTACCTCTTTGAGCACACGTTGGAACTCTTCAACCTGTGCTTGCAGAGCCCGGGCCACATCCTCATCTACATCAGGCCCTGTGGCGCTCACAATCCTAATAGTTTCATCTTCCGGTTCCACATCAGCTGATTCCTCCACCTGACGAGCTGCCTCAACATCTTTCTCCACTTCCTTAGCTTTCTTTCCCTTCTTGGGACTTTCCTTCTTTTTCTCTTTTTCTTCTGGGGCCTTTACCTTCTTCTTCTCACTCTTCTTTGGCACCTCCTCCCAGTTTCCATCGTCAAAGTCTGCTGGCTTCTCTGCCTCAACAGCCTTTCCTTTCTTTGCTTTCTTATCAATGGCAGCATCTTTCTTTGCTACCTTAGGTTCAACCGGTCTCTCCTTGGGCTTGGGCTTCTCAGCTTCTTTCACTTTCTCCTCCTTTTTCTCCTTAGAAGGAGATTTCTTGGAGGCTTCGGATTTCGTCTTCACATCGTCAACAGTACGATTGGGTGAAGACTTCTGCAATAGTGGGAATTTTATAATAAATATTCATTTATTGGATTTATGCTTGTTAGACAATAATTGGATAATTTTAAGGCATGTGACTAATTTTTTAAGTGAATAATAAGATAAGTTTAACTGAGAAATCTACCAACATATGCTGACAGGTTAAAAATAAAATGAGCACAGACTGGTAACAAAGGCGGGAGAAGGTAACGGTGTGTTGTACTCACCTTATCCTTCTTTTTATTTTTCTTGGACGAGGATTTCTTATCGTCCAACACCAATGGCAACCTGTCGAACTGCGGCTGCTCCGCGGAGTGGAACCCAAATACGAAAACTAGAGCTGCGCATACTAAAACAACTGCAACAGCCGCCGCGGTGAACACAAACTGAGTGTTAGACACCTGGTTCAGAATTTCCATCATGAGGAGCAAATCGAAATCGTCAAAAATTTATAGTTCACATATAAAATTATCGATAACGTGTGATAATGTTGAACAAAATTAATTCCCAAGTGATAAAAGCAGACACGGCGACATGATGACGCGGCTGTGACGTGCCAAAAAATTGCGATTACTTGCCAACTGTGTTACCAACAAAATAATCACAATCAATTATTATTGACATAATATTTATATTACATACATAATTAATTTATTCATTATTGTAATTTAATACAGTTTTTTCGTCTTTGAATCTACCTCTGAAAATCAAAATAAAAAATAATATTTTTTATATTATTAACCTGTTCCAAATATATTGTAAGATATCAAGCATGGATTAGAATTAACGATTTGGAAATTACCGGTTATTTGGCTTGATGTAGGCAGTATAGAAAAACTTTGGCTTGATTGTAACATGTTCCCGGATGACATACGGTACTATGCGTGCCAACTAAGAATAGGACTGTCAAAACCGCCATCTTGCTCAATCATACGCGCAAACTTCATAACCAAAGTGTATGGTATGCAAAAAAAAAATATGAACAAATTATATTCAGTTCATATGTTTAATGTACGCTGTTTTGCTATTTCTTATACATTTTACGGCAAATTAATTATAAATGAGTAGGATTTGAAAGTAAAAGCATATTTATAAAAATATAATTTCTTTTTCATTTTTGTCACTTCTTTTTGTAACAAATAAAAATATTTTATTATACTGCTTACAGCACTTAAGTCGAAACTATCCAAAACCAATGTCTCGTCACGTGTTTTTTTTTTAGGTGTTGTTAATTTGCCTTGGGTACTTCTTACCTGTAGAATTAATTAATCCAAAATTATCCAGTAATAAAATCAAGGATAATTAAACAATAATTAAAGTTTTATCCATGAACCAAAAAAATAATTATTAAATTTCTTTATTACGCTTTCTTTGCTAGTAGTACTTTTTTGACAGTTATCGTGTGAAGTTGAAGCAAGCGCGATCCTATTCTTAGTTGGCACGCATAATAATACATGCTTGTAGCTTGTACTTTAAATTTTGAGGTTATTTGGAATTCCATCACAACAACAAACAATAAAGCTACTTTTGTGTGAAAATGGTCAACAGTAGTAAGAATAAGCGTAAAAACAAGAAGAACAAAAAGAAACACAGTAATAAGATCGTTCAGAATGCAGGGAGTCCAGATAATCAGGAAGAAACTAAAACAGAACCAAATGAAGATGAGGAAGAAGTCCAGCAACACTTAAAAAGGAGTCATACAGAAGATGATTCTGACACTGAGGATGTGCCTAAGAGGAAGAAAAAGAAAAAGCAACCTGTACCTACAGACTCTTCAGATAAAAAAGGGCAGAAGTCAATCAGACAAATGAAACGGGAGAAACATGCTCAACGGCTCGCAGAAGAAGCAGCAGCTTCGAAGGATCAGCTTAAAGCGCAATGTATTAGTTATTTATCCCAGTGGAAACACGATAAGCAAAACTGGAAGTTCATGAAAGCTAAACAAGTATGGCTTTACAAGAACAAGTTTTCGTCATATCTCCTTCCGGATTCATCATGGCCTGTGTTTCTAGAATACTTTGAATCAGCTAAGGGTAATATTCGAAATCTGCTATTGGAGGATGCCAATAAGGTTATAAAACAAATGGACGAGTGGACCGAATCAGAAAACAACCCAGATAACTCTAATGAGAAGGATGAAAATGAAGCGGCAGAAGGTGAAAAATCAGAAGGACCTAAGAAGCCTGATGAAACTGCATATAAAAGAGCTAGGGACTTATTACAATGTCTTCAAGAATAAAACACTTGTTTCATTTTAATTTTAATAACTACATGTTGGTAACAAATAATAAATAAATTTGCATTATTTCAAATAGTTAGGCCTTTGCCTCAACTTTGGACTCATCAGATGTGAAACTTTCAATCCATTTGCGCAGTTTATCAGCATCTTGTAATCCCACAAGACGTTGCTGAACTTTTCCATTCTTCATTGCAATCAAAACAGGCACTGAGCTCACTTCGTAATCGAGAGCTAGATCTGTCTGCTCGTCAATATCAACCTTCGCGAGGACTACTTTGCCTTTGTTTTCAGATATAATAGCTTCA
Organism: Mellilla xanthometata; assembly: GCA_035578125.1. Classification (NCBI taxonomy): domain Eukaryota; kingdom Metazoa; phylum Arthropoda; class Insecta; order Lepidoptera; family Geometridae; genus Mellilla; species Mellilla xanthometata. The sequence goes on from JAPUBQ010000013.1 coordinate 5,827,418, forward strand.
AGTCGAGGAGTCAGAAGTCGGCATGGGTTGCACCAGCTGTGAACAAACAACTGTTATCTTATCTTGTTCATTGTGTAAACCCAATAATTAAAGCTAAAGGTACTTACGTCGCAAAAAAATCGACTATCACAGGAACTTTGCTGTTTATGACTTTATCTTTGAAATCAGCAGTGCTCTGAATTTTCACAATATCGCTTTTTTCAGTCATCACCGATAAGCTTCTAAGTGTTGGAGCATTTCTTGTTACTGCCGCAGACCGCAAAAACAAGTTGGAAATGTTTTTCACAAGCATTTTGAAAGCAATATCGAAATTATTACATAAAATATGAAAGATCAGCGAATGCTAATTGGTTTTTTGCAAGCCAATATTAAATATTAACTCTTTGACTTTTAAGTGATGGGATATTCGTTCATGTTCATAAGATATCGATTAAATATCGGGAATATGACATTTTAATCATCCTTGAAGTCTAATTTTATCGGGTTTAAGTTTTTTATTATATTAGATAACCAAAAGTTTGTTAAAATGCCAAATTAGTTTTGGGTGGAAGTGAATTATAAATCCCACTAAAATTATACAGAAGATACAGATCATAAAATCGAAAATTAATGCACGTAATTTATTACACTGGTCTACAGTGGTTTTGTTGCCTTTGATATGATGATGATTTTGGGTCTATTTATACACGCAATTCGTGAAAATATCAATGATTTTGTAAGATCTGCTCGTGTTTTTTTCAACAAATGACTGAAAATTAAAATTTTGGACAATAAATACTTCAAAATTCAATTTGTAGAAACGAGCAAATTTAGTACTTTTACGAATATATTCGTAATCTGGGCACTTCAAAACGTAAGAATTTGCGATAATATCCAGGGCAACAAAAAAAATAGATTTTTTGTAGAGCTGTGTTATCGATTAAAAAATGGAGTACATCACTAATAAAGAGGAGATGGGACTCTTTGCTAGTGACACTGTCATTTCAAGTATATTTAACTCCATGAAGTTGGAGGTAGGTTCTTTACCTACAACTTCATGTTTAACTTCAACCCAATCGGAGTGATGCGGAAATTATCGTATATAAGATTGAAATCATGATTGGTTGTTTTTGAATTGATAGGCAATCTGGTTGACCAATAACAAAATATATGATTTTGCAAGAAGAACAAACTTTCTTTTAGGTGGAAGTTGCGTGGATGTTGAATTTAGTTTTAGTGAAATAAATAATAATTATATGGTATAAATACAAATCAAAATGTATTCCAGTGACGATTACAATGAGGTAAATTGCACTACACTTTCGAAACTTATAAACATAATTCTATATCTGAATAAATGTATTCTAACCTAAGATGCATACTAGTGTAGATTGTTTTAATCAAGTAATTTCTGTATTTACTTCGCAGGGAGGGTACGAGTCGTACGGCGACTATGAACCTCACACAGGGGACCCACAATATGATTTGGAGTATGACAGATCTTACTACAAAATGCCAGAAATGGTGGGTTGTTATACTAATTTGGAACTGCAGATTGTTACCGTAAGGAGACTAATTACTCATGTTTAAATGCTATTTCAGGTCAAAAAATTCCTAGTGTACTTCCGCAACATGATTACGGAAGGCATGACTTATGAAATCTCTAACTTGTATGAGAATACTTTTCCCAAGCTTACTGAGCAGTATTTTGAGAACTCCCCGTGGCCTGATGAAAGTGAAGTGGCCCCAATTGTGGACAATGATCCTGTAAGTATTCGAATATATATCGACCGTAATTGTGGTTAGCACAAGTAGTTATACTCATTTTGTACCTATTTGTCATTCAGTTGTTTTGTCACACTCTTGAAACATTTAACTGGAGAAGTGTAAATTATTTACATAAAGAACTTAATGTACATTAAGATATGAGATACTGTATGTATCACCTAAAATATTATACACTATGAAGAGAGATCATTGATCAAACATCTTTTCCATTGACATTTATTTTCTGTACACTCTAAGTCTAGTATTAAGCTCAAGATATAAAACACTGATGTAAGAGAGATGATGTCTATACTGACTTCTTAAATAAGCTGTTGATGACAAAGAGCACAGTAAGCTAGAAGGATTCAAGTAAATAGTTTAAACAAGAATGTGTGTGAATGTCTCTATTTAAATATGAAACAGGATTGTGCTCGTTCACAATTTATCTGATGGCAAGCAATGTATGATCTAAGGTGTCTTACCTAGAAGAAACCGGTTCATTTATGCTTTGAAATCTGACAGATTATAGTTTTTGGGGAGCAAGATGTTAGGCAAAGAATTACACACCTTCGCAGACTTATTAAAAAGTTTGATCATATTAGTTTTGAAGCTTGTTATTATTATAAATATATATAGCCTCTTTTCAGACATGCCAATATTATTTTTCGTATATTTTTTTTTTTATACATCGTCAACTCTATATAATGACAATGAAAGGACTGTGCATTTTATGGCGTTATAGAGAGTGGTCGTTAAATGGAGAAAATGTATCATTGTATAGAATCCAAGCTATACCAACTAAATGCAATTGATTTCAACACTATACAGAATTTGTCATTAAATCAAGTGACATTACATTAATAATATATACTATAAAAATAAACTCATTTCAGGTATTCATGATACTGTACAAAGAGTTGTACTATCGCGACATTTACGCGCGTGTGCCTGGAGGCCCCAAGCCAGAGCAGCGGTTCCATTCATTCTATAATTATTGTGACCTTTTCAACTACATTCTGTCTGCGGAGACTCCTGTTCCACTCGAGTTGCCTGACCAGTGGCTTTGGGAGCTCATTGATGAGTTTGTTTACCAGTTCCAGTCATTTGCTCAGTACAGGTAAGATGTTACTGAATTTTTTTATATACTATAGAAGCTGTCGACTGGGATTTGTGGAGGAAATTGGTGGAGACCTTTGGCCAGCAGTGGGACAGTAAAGGTTAGAATAAAATACTATACTTCATATGAAACCGTTTTATAATAGTTTCTTCTTCATGAATGTGTTATATTCTATTCCATAAATGTTACCAGTTGATTAAGAGTTCTTCTGCGTAAAAGTGTGATAGTGCTAATTAGTATCTAATTTGTTTTTGTTGAGGGAAGATATCTATATAATCCATGGCTAATTCTAAGAAACAGGATAGTATATTTAACTGAGACTGATATATCTCATTTGTAATTAACTTCTAATATAGTAGCTAGTATTTTCATAACTATAGGCTGTTTTTAGAATAAATACCATGTCACCTGACCCTCATTATATACATTAAGACTTGTTAACCATTAATCTGGGACAAAAAGTAAGTCTGGCATAAAATACTGCATAATACAATTTATTATTTCAGATCCCGTACCTCCAAGCTGAGCCAGGCTGAAATAGATGCCCTGAATACTGAGAACAAGGCGTGGAATGTGCTCTGCATCCTTAATGTATTGCACTCTTTGGTGGACAAGTCTAACATCAAACGACAGCTTGAGGTATACACTTAACTATTATCAATCATGGTTTTGTTAACTATTTAACCAACTGTAAGTAATACCAACAAAGGTCAGGTTAGAGTTTCGAGCTATTTCAATATAAATAGTTTTTACTATGGGCTCAATTCTGAAATGAAAAATAAATATCAATAATTCCACAGAAAAAAAAAACACCTAAGCATGTAAAAGAACAACAAAACAGCAACCAAAAGAATATGCAATAGTTTTTGTTTTTATATGGAAAAACATTTTATAGTTTACCCTGTACATATTAAATATAGTTTGTAGAATAGTTTTATAATTCAATAAATATAATTTAATTTTACTTTATAAGTTTCTTAATTGTGTAGCCAAACTCTAACTTCGCTTAGTTACAGAAACATTAATTATTAAAAAAGTAATATTTTTTCTGTCCTAACCTTGTTTTACCCTTATATAAACAGGTATACGCGACCGGCGGTGACCCAGACTCTGTTGCGGGCGAGTTTGGTCGCCACTCCCTCTACAAGATGCTGGGGTACTTCTCCCTTGTGGGCCTGCTCCGTCTGCATTCACTGCTCGGAGACTACTACCAGGCTATTAAGGTAAGAAAATTTTCTATCATCACCAACAAAAAAATTACACAGAACACTTAACATATTGCCTCCTCTTTTGTTTATGCGTGACACAAAATTTACAACAACACACTATGATGACTTATATTGTTTTACTAGCTTTTTCCCCCGGGTTCGCTCGCATAATTAAATAAGTTTATTATTTAAGGTTGCGTCCAACAAATACTGCCCTTAAAATGCCTGACTCACGATTTGATGGCTTTGTAAATGGCTGTCCATGCTATTATCGCCAAAAACTTCAACAAAAATTCTCATACACACACCACACAGGAAGTTTCTTTCCAATAAAAAAAGTAATTTTCAAAATAGATTCTCAAATGACGGAGCCATACCGTACCAAAATACTATTGAGTACACTCATGTGTGCGTGTGCACCTGAAGGTAAACACGGCCGTTAGTGCGTTCCCACAGAAATATATAAAAAAGTGCTCAAAATCCAGCAAATACCTGCAAAAAGTGTGTTAATCCGAGAGTCCTGGATCAAAGGAGAGAAAAGCGAGATTCGTCATCCCGGCAAGTAGCAATCTGACTCAAATAATTGCCAAAACCTTTTCGATCGGTCACTAGTATATCACTCACACATACACAGCAGTGATAGCACTTTCTGAAAATCACCAATAAGAGATCCCCCAAATCAGACGCAACCCTCTTTTACAGAATAAAGTTTAAAAATTAAATGACAACTTGTACAATAATTTGAATAGAGGTTACCGGCAAGCGGCAACTATGTCTTTGTGAATTGATTGACATTGACAACCAAAAATCTCCCAGAGTTGCTATTACCAAAAAACTCCAATCACAGTCGGGAAATAACAATCTACGCAAATATGTTACATACTCCACCAAGACCTCTTAGTGATGCATTTTCGAATCCTGATATTTACCAAACACCAGATATGGAAGTACATGAGAGAAAAAGGAAAATATCTTGTTTGGATCAAACTACGAGTTCTACCAAAAACACAGATAATAAAATGTATGAAAATTTATTACACCTATTTAACGATCTGAAAGCAAGTCAAAACACCCAGCTCTCAGCAATAAATTCAAATATGAAAACAGTGATGGCCCAAAATGAAAAACTACTATCATCTAATAATGAATTGAAAAACACGATGGACATGATAGTTCAAGAACAAAATTCAATAAAAGAGCGTATTCAAGTGCTAGAAAAAAAAGACATGGGCGTCGAAGAGCTTAAACAACAGTGTGAAATGCTAGAAAGAAAGAGTAAGGAAAATGCTATAGAAATTCGTAATTTGCCGGTAGAAAATAATGCGCAGATACCAGATATTATCAAGAAAATATATAATGCGATGAGTCTGGATGTCAACATTCGAGACTTCCGCACTTATTATCGTCTGCCGGCAAAGGTTGGGCAGGTTAAGCCAATAGTGGTGGACTTCTCTACAACTGACAAAAAATATGAACTTCTAGCTGGGCTCAAAGCATATAATCTGAAAAACAACGAAAAATTTAGTACTACTACAATTGGACTGCCTAGTGAGAAGAAGACCATTTATATAAATGAGTCCTTAACAAAAAAAGCCAAGAAGCTCCATTATCTAGCCCGCGTAGCTATAAAAAAGGCAGATTGGAGATATTGCTGGTCAGCTAGGGGTAAGATATTCATCAGAAAGGATGAAGGTTTTCCTATCATTGAGGTCAAAGATGAAGAACAACTAAAAGCTCTTGACCAGAACTCGCTGCCGCAATGACTACTACGAAGAGTGTTGCGAAAAATAGAAATAGATTGTAAAGCTACATTTTCATTATATTCTTTTTTGAAATCTTACTTAAGCTCGTATCTTAATTTTATTATGTTACATAGAATTGTTATTCATATACTTTTTAGCGGGACTCAGGATCAAACACACTTAACATACTTAACATCACACAAATATACATCTACAACATACACACAACATACACTATTAACACACCAAGGTAGTAAAAAAAATAATTTGAGTAGTAGGAGAAAACCATCATTGCGAAAATCAGACATTCATTCATGTGCCCTGGCTCATAGTCAACTATATTATAAAGGGGCTATATATACTAGCCCATCCACACTGCATATAATAATATGGCTCAGCTAAACGATCTCATTGAGGACATTGATGAAGTCAATGTCTCGAAGTCATACTTCGTGAGCCAGCCGGAAGATTGTCTGCATTATCTTACTACTCACCAGATTAAAACGGTAACTATAGCTTCAGTTAATATTCGTAGTATCAATCATAATCTCAACCAATTTCTAATACTGTTAAAACGCACAAAAATTGAATTCGACATGTTAACATTCTCCGAATGTTGGTTAAACGACAATTTCACACCTCAACAATTACATGGATATAATGTATATTACACAAAAACCTATTTAAACCAGAACGATGGAGTAGTAGTTTACATTAAAAAAACATTACAGAAAGTAAAAGTACAGGAAGAGAAATTTAAAGCTGGAAACTGCCTCACTATTAGGATAGGAAGTGAAATCTGTGTATTAGCGCTCTACAGACCATGGGTAGAGCCAAACCCAAAAAAATTCCTAGATTCCCTCGACCAAAGTTTGAGAAAACTGAAAGCATATCCTAATATAATTGTAGTGGGAGATATCAACATAAATATCCAAAAAGACAACATAGATAACCACGGTAATTAATATCTCCTCCTGTTAGCAAGTCACGGGATACTCCCCGCACATACATTTCCGACCAGAGAAAAAAACTGCCTAGACCATGTTATGTTAAAAACAAAAAAAATGGCCACGACGGTAGTTCTCCCAGCGTCTGATACTGATCATTCTCCTGTCATGGTGCAAATTAATACCACCCACACCCATAAAAGAATGCCAGTGAAATATTCAAGATTTATCCAATACGATGAACTAGACAAAGAATTATCAAAAATTTCCTGGGATGATCTTCTAGATTTCACAAATCTTGAAGAGGCCACTACTACTTTCATGAACGTAATAGCCACAGCAATAGAAAAGCATACCAACACAAAAATCATCTCGAGATCAAAAATTATTTTAAAACCGTGGATTACAGCTGGCTTAATAAAGTGTATAAGACGCAGGGACAAAATGCATAAAAAGTCAAATAAAAACCCTGAAAATGAAAACCTTAGGATAGAGTATATTAATTACAGGAACGTATGCAATAAAATACTGAAAAAAGTCAAAAGATCATATGAAAGAACTGAGATACTGAAACATGTGAAAAATAGCAAAAAAACATGGGAGACGATAAAGAAAATTTGCGATTTTCCCCTAAAAAATAACCCTGTAGAAAATCTCCTTAACATAAAACCTACAATACGAGAGTCTCTAAACGAAGTCAACGAGTATTTTGTAGATGTGGGTCGAAAACTTGCAAATGAAACACTATCGTCGATGAGAGAAACCGAAAAAGAACTAGCACTTAAAGAAGCCACACTAAACTGTGAAGTGTCATCTTTTGGTCTCCTACCTACAGATAGAGGGGAAATTTTCGACATAGTTAGAAACCTAAAAAATGGCTCCAGCCCAGGCTGGGACAAGGTCAGCTCGAATCTTCTAAAAACTATTTTACCTCATATTCTACAACCCTTAACGACAATCTGCCAAACAAGCTTCGACAAAGGGATATTTCCGCATTCTCTAAAAAAATCCATAATCTGCCCTATATACAAGAATGGAGATGAAGACGAAGTTACTAACTATAGACCGATATCTTTGTTACCTGCCGTTTCTAAAGTACTGGAAAAGTTAATGAACAATAGACTAAAAAAATACCTAGAGATCAAAAATTTATTATCAAAAAACCAATTTGGCTTTAGATTAAACCGCTGCACTGAAGACGCTGTGTTGAACGTTGTTAACAGCATCAAAACAAAATTAGATAACCGCAAAAAAATGGTTGGTATTTTCTTAGATTTTGCGAAGGCATTCGATACAGTCTCCATCCCTATTCTTTTGGCAAAAATGGAAGCAATCGGTATACGTGGAACCCCCCTTAAATGGTTCGAAAGCTATCTTGTAGGAAGAACCCAACAAGTTCGAATAAGTGACACTCTTAGTGACGAAAATAGCACTTGTTATGGCGTACCACAGGGTAGCATTTTAGGACCAACATTATTCTTAATTTATATAAATCAACTGTGTAATATGAATCTCAGCCAATGCGAAATTATTACTTACGCAGATGACACAGTTCTGCTATTCCACGGGAAAAGCTGGGCGGAAGCACAACAAGTTGCGAACATAGGACTAGACACAATATCAAGATGGCTTAAAACAAACTTACTTACGGTGAATATTAGCAAAACTAAATATGTTCTTTTCACTATTAATGACGCCACACAGCCAAAAACTCCCATGCAGCTGAAAATCCATACACCCGTTTGCAATGGTCTTTCGACATGTAACTGTGAAAACCTCAGTCAAACAACAGAAATTAAATACCTAGGCATTATATTGGACAAAAACTTAAACTGGAAGGCACATATAAAACAGATGTCTGCCAGAGTGAGAAAGCTTATATACACCTTCAAGCAGCTACGTTATGCAATGAGTTTTGACTCTATAATTAAAATTTACCTTGCACTAGCACAGTCAGTTATAGCCTACTGCATAACAGCTTGGGGCTCAGCTGCAAAAACCCACTTAAAAAAACTAGAAATATCACAGCGAGCACTCCTAAAAGTAATTACGTTCAAGCGCAGGCGATTCCCAACTAAAGACCTGTACAAAGAATGTAAAGTACTCACAGTACGACAATTATTTGTAAAGGCCATTATTAGTAGACAACATATGACAATCTCTAAAAACACCCGTGACGCATCAGTTAAAAAACGAAGAAAAGACCAGATCTTAACGATTACTAAGTCACGCACAGAATTTGGCAGAATGAGCCAAAAAAACCTAGGGCCCTTACTTTACAATCGTATAAGTAAACATACAAAAATAGCTAACTTATCAAAATTTGAATGTGAACAGCGACTAGTTAAACATCTACTTACCTTAGACTATGATACTACAGAGCAAATGATAGAAGCATTTAAATAAGCCGTTACTAAGCTACCAGAAAAAAAAAAAAAAAAAAAAAAACCACACACACACACACACACACACATATACAAGCACACGATTCACATACACATTTTCCAAAATTCCGCCACTTGATTAGATACACGCACAAACATATCCACACGCACGCGCATACATACATAAACACGCCACCACACTCAAACCTGTTATCCCACGTTAGCAAAATATTTAGGAATTAGTTGATAGAGTGACATTTTAGAATGATTTTGTGCAATTTAGTCAATTACGTAATAAAATTGTATAATCATCAATTCTCGAAACAAAATTTATAGGTAATTATAATCACAACCTGGCAACACTTTATTGGTTTAAAATGTCAAAATATAGACTGTCTGTCACTCTATTACATTATTTTCATCTGTTTTCTCTGTTGTAATTTAGTTTGCTTTTATTTTCATTATTATTGTGTATTTCTTTCTTCTTTCTTGTACATAATGTAAGTGTTAGTAAGTGTGTAGTGGCAAATGGTTTGGCGCCAGCGAACTAGAGTATTCTAGTTCTCTTTTCGGCGCGGATAAAACTGTAGCCCCGCAGCACAGGATCGCAAGATACTTAGCGCGGGGCACAGCGTCCCAAGAACGTACCACAAAATTAACTTACCCCACTCTTAGCACATATTTATTGTACGTACACAACCTTATCGTAAATAAAAAATATTTGTATTTGTATTTGTAGTATACAGTAACAAATAATATACCTAGCCTATGTTCTTCCTCAAGTTTCAAAGTATGCTGTTGTATAATTTTTGTCTGATCTAATTTTTCGTTTAGCCGTAATGAGGTAAGAAACAGACACCCTGAGTTTTATAATATTAGTAAGAATATAACTCTCGACACTAAGGCAATACACCTGCCATAAATGTGACCGCAACTGCGGCTCTCGCATCGGCTTGTTCAGCCACGAGCGCAGATGCAATAAATAACCATTCGGACGCTACATGAAATCATCTTTCGTAGATGAAATGGGCCAATGATGATGATGAAGAATATAAAGACTAACATTCACCTTTTTAACTTATTGACTCGACAAGTCGACTCTCGACTTGTCGTTCGAAGAGTCAGCATCTCCTGATGATGCCTTGTGGTTAGGCGAAACACGTGTAGAGTTAAGAATTTCCGAATTGTGATAGGTAACGTTAATCTTAATTAATCTTAGTTAATTAAGCTTGGTTAATTGATCTTAGTTGATTTTTCCTTTACTTGTCTTAATTTGGATTTCGGATCACAGCGGAAGTACACTAAATATTTAATTTTGTCATCTATTCACCTTTTTCTAGGTTCTGGAAAACATTGAGCTGCACAAGAAGTCCCAATACTCGCACGTGCCGGCGTGCCAGATCTCCACCTCGTACTATGTGGGCTTCGCTTACATGATGATGCGTCGCTACGCTGACGCTATCCGCACGCTGTCGTCAGCGTTACTGTACATGCAGCGCACTAAGCAGCTGTTCTCCACCCGCTCGTATCAGAACGACCAGATCAACAAGCAGACGGACCAGATGTACCATCTGCTTGCAATCTGTCTCGTGCTGCATCCGCAGTGCGTTGATGAGAGCATTCAGCAGGTAAAGCTTAAGGGTTTTTTCTAATTTGTGTTAGCTAACACTGATATACTACATATGTATACAGCGCCAGCGACCCAGGGCTGTGCTCCGTTACTTCAAGGAGCTCGAATGGCTTGGGTAGGCTGGCAAGGGTGGAATGCACAATACGCCCCTAGCGGGATGTAAGTGCAGGTCTTATCACCCCCACTTCAAATTAGAATTAGAATATGTATACATACATAATTTTTATATACATACATATTTAACACCCAGACCCACATCCAACAAATTTAGTTAAGCACAAAGATGTTGGCCGTGCCAGGAATCGAACCCGGAACCTTCTGATTTGCAGTCCGGCATGGTAACCATTACACCAACAAGGTCGTAATTTTTTTTAATTAGTTTCTCTTTTGCATCTGCAGAGTGTGTATTTGAGCTGGTGAGAAGTAAAGAGTGCTTTGTCTTCTTTTAAGCAAAATTTCACTAACAGTGAGAAAAGTAGCACTTGAATCTTGATAGTGTCTCTACCTCGCTATCACAAATGTTCCATATGTCCTTTAATAAATTTGTCATCACATAGCAAACTCGGTTGTTCCAGGTGCTCCGCGACAAGAACTACCACGAGAAGATGTTCAAGATGCAATACGGCGATCTCGGCGAGTTCGAGAGCTGCTTCACGTTCGCGTGCCCCAAGTTCCTGTCGCCGTGCCCGCCGCCCATCGAGCCCGGCTCCAACTACGGCCGCGACGCCGTCAAACATCAGACTCAAGTGTTCATGGATGAGGTCAGTATGACCATGGATCAGCAAACTAGAGAGGATTGCTGATTCTCATACAAAAAAAACGTGGCGCCAAGCCATAATATCGATGCAACCTAGATGGCGCTGCTAATCGAGCGTGCAGCCTAGCTGGCGCCAAATTCTTCAATGCATATTGATATATTATAACGATAGTAGATTGCGTAACCCGGGTGAATTCGTTTCAAAAAAATATGAACAGATGGCGCTACGTGTATCATTCGATACATATAACAAGTGGTTGAGCGTTTAGTTTATTTTATAAGTCTATGGTTTAAACATAGACTGATAAATGTAATAGCGTGAATTATAAAGTATAATATAAATATTAGACCCAAAATGTCGGTTAAAATTCGTACTATTTTTAAAAAGTGCCTTCTGTTGCGTGCGATGTCGCTACCTACGTGTATCGGCTTATCAAATTCAAATAAATTGGGTGCAATATTACGAACATCGAACCTCGAATCTTAGTAGTAATCCATTTCTCAACTATTTTACACATTGATTGCCATGTAGGGCACCGGTGACCGGAGGCGGTCTTGTATTAAGGCGCCATGTAGCACACCGGTGACCTCACGGTAAACCAAATACAAATACAAATACCAGAACATAACATTTTTTTAAAATCCAAACGTTACATTTAAGTTTTGTTGTCACTTTTCACACTTACACTTTTCAGATTGGAGCTAAACTTCATCTATGTATCCGTTCGTTTTTCTGCTTGTTCTGAACGGAGTTGGGGGAATTACATTGTGTAACTCCGTCGCGCTCTCCTCGAAATGTATCTTATAAACAACTTCTTTTTTTTTAATTTCCGCAGGTCCGTCAACAGAAGATGTTGCCAACCATCCGTTCGTATTTGAAGCTGTACACCACCCTGCCGCTGGTGAAGCTGGCCGCGTTCATGTCGGCGGCGCGCGGCGGCGAGCGAGACGCGGCGCGCGAGCACGCGGCTCTCGCCATACACCTGCTCTGCTTTAAGCACAAGATGAAGAATGTGGTGTGGAACAAGGGCCCCAGCGGACTGGACGGCAAATTCCAGAGTGGCTCTGAGGTACGTTGCTTTTTAGGAAACGAAAAACATAGAAGTGAAGGTAACTATTATTACGTGCTAGATGGGGAACTCGGGATAAAGGTTTGGATATAGTGGATAACTTAGATTTATTCACTATGGAATTCTCAGCATGGTACGTGTCTGTCTTCCAACTCGTTGAAACATCCAAATCGTAAGCAGTCGCAATCCTTATTCCTCGCCGAAGTTGTACACTTGTAGACACTATTCGCACTTTTCGCTCGGGATATTATTGGAGTTAACTCTACAACAAATGTGTGCGCTAGAAAAATCTACTCTGGAAGCTTCGCGACAGTATTATCCATTAGCTTTTTCTTCGATTGTATGAGATAGCTTACTTTAAACGGTTTTATTCATCCAGAACATTTTCCAGGATATGGTGATTTGTCTATGAATTTCTATTGAAGTAGCAAGTTGGAATCATATTGTTTGTCCTAGGTATATATATTTATTGATTTACAGGATGTCCCCTGTTTGATTGAATTGAGATTGGTATCCGATTAGTGAAGTTTTAATACAAAAACAAATGAAGAAATTTTATTCACGAGGGATTTTAAAATTTAGTGTAATAGTGTTCAAAGGTTGAAACTCTTATTATATTTTTATATGCCAAATGTTGAATAGGGTGTTCTGCTTGTTATTGAAATAGAATAGCATATGTTTAGTAAAAAATAAGGCGAAATCCCGGGCGAATTTTCTTTTCTATCTAATATGCTAATGTTACAATTATTTGTTCCAGTTGGACTTCTACATCGACAACGATATGATCCACATCGCTGACACGAAGGTGGCTCATCGCTATGGAGACTTCTTCATCCGCAAACTCCTCAAGTTTGAGGAGCTCAACCGTAAACTGCATCATATTAAAATCTAAACATTGTTACCAGAAACCCCCATACTGTTTCTAACTATTGTCTTACAGACATTTTAGTTGAGACAAATTATCATCGGAAGAAACAAAAGAGCATCATTAGTTGATTGTTTAAATTTAATCTTTTTATATATCTAATTCATGATAAATGCAACAAGCCATTACAACTAAATGACATGATGAGATATACATTTTTAAACACCTTATTTTTTACGTTATGTACTAAAAATACCCTATAATGGCATTAGAATCTTAAACTATAATTTTAGAATTATGCCTATACTTGTTAAGAAATGGTAAGGGTTTCTGATATAAGTATGCTTTTATATACTACAGTCTCAAATAAACACAAAAAATTGCAACTACTCTTTTTATTTATATTACACTGTAGGCTTATACTTGATATACTTCCTAGTTCGTTTATAGAATTTCTTGGGTTCCTTGATTTTGATGTTTTGTCGTTGCAAAGTTTCTGGATAACTTTCATTAAATTGAGCCCAAGGATGTTCAGGAGCCATTATTTCGTCAATGTTAAAGTTTTTCAGCCAATTTCTGTATCCCATTGAGAATATCCGGAATGCTTGATTGAATACTTCTTTTGAATTTTTTGTTGCTGCCTGTAATTGTAAGATAAAAATATAAGTTATTGATTGCCATGTAAAGTTAGTTTAACTAAAAATGTCTTATAGCGCCTGTAGCTCGGCTAGCTAAGGTGATCGGACACGATCAACGAAGCTAAGCACCGATCGATGCGGACAGTGTTTTAATGGGCAACCATGCACAAGACTGATGTTTTTAAAGTGGCATTTTCATCTTGGCGCTACTGTGGGTCGGATGACACGTTATATAGTAGGTCATGGCTGTTAGTATTAGCACAAGCAGTCAGAAGCCTTGGATCGGCTTGAAAAACTCGACACCTGAGCTTGGCCACTTAGCTCATACGAAAACCTGAAGAATTAAAATATAAAAAGACTTGAATGAAACCAGTTTGATCTAGGTGTGAAAAAAGTTATTCAGATTATATAAGCATTATATATATCGAAACCGCAATAACCAAGATATTTGGAGGTATATCAACGAGGTGCGAGCGGAATGGGACATGAAATGTTGTATATATCCGATAGTGATATGTATAAGTGCCAAATAGTTAACAACAAAGTATACTTACTAGTTTGGTGCATTTGTCATGAAATGCTTCTAAATGTTTCATAAATACAGGATTGGGTTTCAAGTTTAAATCTTTCACCATATTCATTATATAGAGAACATAGCCAAAATTAGCTTGTGCAGTTCCATGCCTCAGTAGCGTTCCTAATATTTCAATATTTACTCTGAAAATAAAAAAATACAAAAAGATAAGAATCATTATAACTAATGGCAGGATTAATGGACTCTTTTACCCAGAATAGTATTTTTTTTTATTCTAAGCATGAAAAAACAGTTTACTATGAAAAATAGATTAGATGTTACTGTGTGAAAAATATAGTACAAGTAATTATTTATAATAATAACTGGTGTTCATCCAGGGTTTGCATCCATATTTATACAAATTAGTACCTTCTGATTTTCTATGAGCAACAAATAAAATCCTTAAACTTTCACATTCTAAATGTATGTCAGCTATATTGTGTTCTAAGGGAGAGCCAGAAATAACTGATAAACAAGATAAACTCAGTTCACTATTGCTTTGAAAACCTGTACATTATAAATTGTAATTTTCGAGGAACAGAGTTTTTGGCAAAGAATTTGTAAATATGTTTTCTTTTGCTCACACTCATTCAATTGTACAAGTGAGAGGACATGAACTTAAACTTATCTTTCTTCTGGTAGTTTAAACTTAAAGTACATTAAGGCTGGTTTGCATCATCTTACTTTAACAATAAAGTATTTATTAGTTAGGCAATAAATTAATTTGCAGCATTAAAAAAATTGTTAGATGTTACGACATACATCCAACCTTCGCTGGTTAAAGCTATAGTTTCTGTTATCTAGTTGACAGATACGTTATTGACTGGTAGCCCGGATAACTTTAACTCTACTAAGAAATAAATATGATGGTGCAATAGATTCCACGGTCAATGTTAAAGTTAGCGTTAAATTTGACATTAACTATAACTTTAAACAATTAATATGGTGCAACCAAGGCTAACTGTACATAAGTTACATTTTTGTAATCAATGTCCAAAGTTCAAAGCAGTTTTGAATGTACCAACTTGAGTTTAGCTTCCTCCATATCAGTGAGAAGTTTTTCAGCACTCTCCTTGGTATTGCAAGCCATTGCTAAAACTCCATAAGTCATAATGTTAGGTTTAAGATGTAGCTTTTTCCTATCTGGGAAACGGTTCTTTCTTATTTTGCCTTCCTTTTTAATTATTTTCATAACATCCTGAAAATACAAATATTTGCATGAAATTCCTAATTTTACATAGAGTAAAAATATGAATTTATTTGAGCAATTACATACAATTTATAATTATTCAGATATTTATTTACAATGCTATTTATATAACTATTATGAGTATTTACAAATCAAGATTAAGACACCTAGATAAAAATAAAAAGATAAAAAACAAGGAAAATAAAAACCATGTAAAATTTAAATAGGTTGGTATCAAATTACTTATTTAGGAAAATTAGTAGTAGGTACATATATAATTTGTATAAGATACCTCAGTGTTGATAAGTTACAAAAAAAAGTAGACAAACTATACTCACAATTGCAGAATCATAATCTGATCTCAAGCACCTTTTCTTTATGAGCATGTTGTAAAAGTCTATATCAGATCTTATATCTAATTCTTTCATTAAACTCAGCAACTGATTTTCAGCTTCAACTGTGTCATGCAGTAGCGGCAACATTTGTGTAAAAGTTTTCACATCCGGTTTAACAGAGTACTCTTGCATCTCTTTCAGGAAGTCTTCTTGACCACCGACAACTGCAAACTTTTCTTGTAAAGTTTTCACTTCCCGTAATGATAGGACATGCTGCATTCTCAAAACTTTAGACAGTAGGTTTGGTACTGTTCTTTCCTCTTTGGTTTTTGCTGGTAGATTAACAACTTGCATGGTTATGTTCGAGTTATTTTCAATGGAAAGTTCATTCTTTTCATTTGATTTTTGCGAGGTATCTATATTGTTACAGCTAGAATTTGTTGATGTGGTTGCATTTTTTGAAATTGTGTTCTCAGTATAAACTGGCCATTCATTTAGAGTCTTTGCATTTCGGTTTTCATCACTTCCTTCAAGTAAAAGAGGTGAACTCTCTATCTGTAAAGTTTTCTTTCCATCTAAAAGAAGTTGGTCTTCTAAAGACCCGATCAGGTCTTCTATATCAGTTTGTGAGCCTAAATTACAATCTTTAACACATTTTAGCATTAAATTAAAAGAATATATGTTTGGCTTTTCTCTCATTTTCAACATTTTTCTCCAAACTATAAGGGCATGCCTCAATCCATGGTCCTTATCAGAAATACATGCTTGCAATAAATGGTTGAATGTGTGGACCCTTATTTTTATTTTCTTTGATACCATTTCATCTACGATTTGAAAGGCTGTAGTAAGGTCTCCACATCTTCCAAATGCTTTGATCATAGAGTTGTAGTTAGTTAAATTTGGTTCAATACCTTTTTCGTTCATTAGTTCTCGTAAATGAGTAGCAAGTTTTAAACTGTTTGCAGGCCATGGACTATTACTGCAAGCATGAAAGAGACATGTGTAAGTGTCTCCAGTAGGCTTCAAAGCCCGTCTCTTCATATCATTGAATAATTTGAATGCCTTCTTTGTATATCCTACATCAGCACAAGCACCAATAAGAATGTTATAAATGTAATTCTCTGGTTTTACTCTGTCTTCTTGAAGCATTCTTACTTCTAACACATCTATAGCTTCTTTCAGCCGCTTATGACTCAAATATTGCTTAATCAGATCAGCATATTGTCTTGTGGTTAACTTTTGAGAAGGTAAAGGCACTTCAGCTAAGAATTTCTCTTCCTTAATATCTCCTTCGTCGTCGAGGATGACTTTATCAGGATTTGCTTTGGGGGAAAGGTTTCCAAACTTATCTGGGTCCTCGTAGTAGATCAAATTAGCTTCAGTTTTAAATTCTTTTGGGTTGTTTAGTTTTATTTCAGATGTTGCTGCAGTGCTGGAGTAAACGTTATAACGATTTATGTTAATAGCTCTGAGAGCTTTCAGCACTCTTATACAACGAAAAGCCATAATTTTTCAGTTTTGTTAATTCACAATCTCTCTTCACTGTTCAAAGTAACTAAATTAAAAATTAATGAATCTCAAAACCAAAACATAACCTCAATAGTAAATTTCAGAGAGTAAGTAAAGTATAAATAATAGCCAAATAGCCAAGTGCTTGCCAAGGATTGTTCATAAAAGGGTTCATTTTCACAATATGAGATTGAAAGAAAAATATGTTTCTCGTTATTGTAAAAATAGGCCCTAAATTGATAAAAATTACTATAATAACTTTTTTAGCAAAGTGCATAATAACACGAGTTAGTTACACTCTGGTCTGAGATGGACCTGCCGAAACACGTCATTAGATACTTGTTGACTGATTAATATTAGTAAATAATGATTAATAATAGTTGACATTATTATGGGTTAATTGCCCGGCGAGCACTTGAAAATCTCTATCATCATGCTATGGTTTCCTCATGACTTTTTTTCGTCGAAAGCTCGAGCTTGGCAAGAATCGAACCTATGACCTGCGGAATGTATGGCAGCCACACGCTCGACTGAACTGTGACTTTTTGTTCATTATTTGTTGTATCTGTGGTGTTACCCTCGTTAATGCAAGATAGAAGTAAACTATGTAGCACTCACAGCACGATAGACAACTCTCAGTGTGAGTACTGTGCGTCAAATATAATGCACAAACATTTACAAAGTATTCATAGAATTAATTATATCATGTACTTCGTTTTGATTAAGCTTTGTAAATATTTAAGTTAGTAAAAAAATGATTGTTTTATTGATTGATATGTGTTAATCCAGGGTCTAAACTATCCCCATACCTAATTTAATCGCATTTGGTTTAGCCATGTGAGCATGAAGAAGTTACAAACTTACTCAAAAACAAATATTTACATACCTTTTATTAGTAGGACATTAATTTTAGGATAGGAAATAGGACAGTTATATCTATTTGGTGAACGGACGGACAGAGTGTAACTTATTTTATTCTATGTTGTAATAAGGGACCCTAAAATACGCGTCAGCGACAATGGTAATTGTCATTTATGAGAACCTAAACAAATAGTGTCACTGTCATATTCATCCTAACCTCCAAAACACGCCGCGATCGACGTGTTTTTATGTTTTTGTCCTTTTATTTCTGTAAAGTCATAAACTCATTGAAAATGTCTAACGAAAACGAGGAACCGATGGAAGGCAGCTCCTCTGAAAGCGATGACGATGAAATGGAAGAAGGAGACGAAGGCAGTAACGCCGACGATGAAGCACCAAAGACGTATCTTCCTGGCCAACCATTAAAAGAAGATGAGCGTTTGGTTTGTGACCAGTCAGCCTACGTCATGCTGCATCAAGCTCAGACTGGTGCTCCTTGCCTGAGCTTCGACATTGTTCCAGATAACCTCGGCAATGATAGACAAGACTTTCCTATGAGTGCCTACTTAGTAGCTGGAACTCAAGCATCTAGCGCACATTTAAACAAGTATGCATGATATATACTTAACTCCTTTTCATTTACTTAATAACTGATCTATTTGGTAGTTATATGTGGACCTTGGAAACAACATAATTTTTTTTTATGATGAATTGGCTTACGTTTGACCGTAGCTTGCCTGATGTTTAGCTTGACTGTGCTTGTCTAGAAGGAACTTATTTACTCTAGATTTAAAGACCCCCAAATTGTTGTTGGGAAAAAGAGACTCAGGTAAGTTCTCACAATGAAGGTCGAAGCAAAACGCTTTGTGCGAATCCTCGGAACTTCGACAGTGAATCGATGTCTCTTCACTGTGCCCCTGCTCGTCCTGTAGTGGAAAGGAGAAGCGGGAATTAAATTGTGCAGCTCCATTGCACATATTGTACCTCCAAGCTAATTATGTACATTGTATATGCATATTCAATATTCATATGCATATTGTATATCCCAGCTGTTAGTATTGTGGTTGCTAAGCCATGATAATAATGTTTGCTTTATAAAAAATTTGAACTTAGACACCTAGCTTACACCATAGCTTTTACATGGAGAATGTATAAAGATATTAATGTTCCTATTACAGCTTACTTGTAATAAAAATGTCTAATCTTCATCCAACAACAAAGTCTGAGGATGATGAATCAGATGAAGACGATGATGAAGATGAAGAAGAGGATGAAGAGAAAAAACCTCAGATGAGCTTTGCCTTCATCAAGCATCAAGGCTGTGTTAATAGAATTAGAGTAAGTACACATCTTGCTGCTAATGATTATTTATCAGATGATTCACTCAAAATTCTGATGTTGATAAATATACATAATAATTGACAACCTCATTGGTGTAAAGGTTACCATGCCTGACTGCCAATCAGAAGGTTCCGAGTTTGATTCCTGGCCCGGCCAATATCTTTGTGCCCAACTAAATTTGTTGGTTGTGGGTCAGTAGTAGGTGTGGGTAGTATCAGTTGTGTTAGCTACCATAATACAAACTAGATATGGTTCAGTATGGGGTTAACCAGCCGTGTGTGAAATGTCTCCTAATACATAAAAAAAAAAATTGATGTTAAGCAAACCTTTGGTTATTTTTGGTATTTATTGGGCCATAAAAAGCATCATGCATGAAAAAAACATTTACTTAAAATCTGAAGGCCCTTGTTTCTATCCAGAATATAAACCAATGACTTGTTTTTCAAGTTATATCTTGATTTGCTTTTGCTTTATGGTGTAGCATAACATTACGACATTACAGCTATCGCAGGTCAAACCTGGACTAGATTGGCACAGGACCGAGACAGATGGCATGACAGGAAAAAGGCCTATACCCAGCAGTGGGATAGAACAGGCTGTGGATGATGATGATGATGATAACATCATGAAGAAACCAACATGTTTGAGGACTACAATATCCAAAGACTGGTGTCATGTTAACCACACTAAGTGTGGTTACCCACCATGCTGGCCAAGTCTTGGCCAGCATGTTGGGTTATTGCCTATATCTCTCTCCTCATGAGAGAAGGCCATTGGACAATATGCTATTGGACAGACCCAAAAAGTAATATAAAAAGTAAATGCTGTTAATACACATTGTTTCACAATATGACATCATTCAAAGTGTGTTTTTCACAATGGACAAACTTATCATTCAATGTGTGTTTTTTTACTAAACTTTCCAGGCCACGGCATTCAAAAACTCCATACTAGCAGCAAGTTGGTCTGAACTTGGACGAGTTGACATTTGGAACATCACACAGCAGCTGCAAGCAGTGGATGATCCCGCATTACTTGAAAGATACAATTTGGATGTTGTAAATAATCCGGTGAAGCCGCTGTACTCGTTCAATGGACATCAACAAGAGGGATTTGGCATGGATTGGTGTCCTACAGAACCGGGAGTAAGTGATATAATCGATTTTATCTATTACTACTTGATTTTATTATAAACTACTTTAATCTGGTAATCTAGGGTACAAGTCATTCTCCATACCAAATGTTATCCAAATTAATTCAACTGTTTCAACATGGAAGAGTATCAAACATTCATAGATTAATAGATTAATCTTCTTAATTAGATTAGTAGTAATAAAACAGTACATTACATTATTGTGTTGTCAAATCAATTCATTTAATAGTTTGAATACTAGGCAGACATTTTATCTGAACTCATTTGAGTTTCAGTGAAATACCAAACTTTAGAGGCAGCCATCGTTCTAGACTAGCCAGAGTCACTAACTTGTGTAGTTACTTGCCATGCTGGTCAAATGTGCCATGCGCTTTAACACTAAAGTGTTAAAACAAACCCTTGTGTAAAATGCAGTATGCTTATTGGTGTAAAACTATACTATCTATACCAATGTTATATAAAGAGGAAAAGTTTGTTTTTTTGATGCAAATACACTCCGAAACTAACTGGACCGATTTGAAAAATTCGTTCACCGTTGGGAAGCTACATTATCCCTGAGTAACATAGGCTATATTTTGTTGTTTTTGCAACATAGATTATTTTATAGTCCATGCGATCTGCTATATATGTATAACAATACAAATATAAATGTTATTTGTATTGATAACAAATTTAGGATGTTCTTTATTTTTGGTCCAAATACCACCAACATCCTGCAAAACATTTATCAAAAAATATTCTAAAGTAGTTTTTTTGCATCTAATTTCAGGTATTAGCAACAGGAGACTGCAGAAGAGACATTCACATATGGAAACCAAACCAAGCTGGCACATGGGATGTGGACCAAAGACCTTTGGTGGGGCACACAGGTTCTGTTGAGGATATACAATGGTCACCTAATGAAAGGTACCTTAATATTATTTTATATGAAAATATCCTACTAATATTATAAAGGCGAAAGTTTGTATGTATGGATGTATGGATGTTTGTTACTCTTTCACGTAAAAACGACTGAATGGATTTGAATGAAACTTTACCACAATATAGCTTATACATCAGAATAACACATAGGCTATAGCTTATACATCAGAATAACACATAGGCTACAATTTTTGAGGTTTTTAATGTGAGGTCGTAAAAAAAAACACATTTTTTGCGCTTACATTGCAAACGCTGACTGAATCCTACAAGATAGATCAAAACAATTTACTACAGTATTGTACAACTTAAAAAGGTCTACAAAAAAGTCTGTGATGGTATATGTTTATCTCTTAGGAATAACCCACAATAACCATTTTTTATCCTTTACTTTGTACGAGAAATAATGGCTTATTTACGAAGCGATTTTAAGCAATACAGTATAAATCCTTATCCAATTAAGTATCTTAAATACATTGTGCATTTAATAAAGATCAATATGGCTTTTTGCAGCATGTAAATTAAATAAATATTTTCGAAGATATCACAGATTTAAAATGCAGCGGCTCCAGGCGAACGGGGCGTGGGGGGAGCGGGGGTAGGTGCGGTGGGGAAGAAGTGGCTAATAGCTGAGTGCGTGACCCGAACGCGGGCAGACGCATGAGGGCAGACGTCGTTGACGGTTGTGTCCGTTTTGCGAATTTTCAAGGCACTAGCGATTTGATAAAAACGTATGGTCGCCTACTTTAAGTAATATAGGCCTAAGGTTAGTTATTGCCAGGTTTCTTTTTGGTTAGGAGTAACATGTACAAAAAGATACTTCATTTTTACGAATAACTTCATTGATAATTCAATTACTATATAGATAGGTTACTTACAGTTAATTATAACAAATTATATTAGCAATAAATTAAAATTGCGACTATAATTTGAGATTTAAACTATCCTGTCTCTCAAGTTGGATCGAACTGCACATGGTGAATTTTATTATAATCGGTTAAGTGGTTTAGGAGTCCATTGAGGACAAACATTGTGACACGAGATTATATAAATTAAGATAAGATTATTAATATTATATGTATGTTTTTTATTATTCTTTATTGTACACTACGTCCTTCTTTAGTCGTTTATAAATTCCTTTCCATCCAAAGGTTGCCTGGAAGAGATCGCTATAAGCGATAAGGCCGCCAATTGTGGTACACTAATTTTAATTTAATTGTCTTTTACTGTGCCTTTTTTATTTATGTGTCCAATAAAGAATTATAAAATTTCCATGACACAATGTTAGTTACCGTACTCCTCCGAAACGGCTTGACCGATTTTTACCAAATTTCATATGCGTATTCAGTAGGTCTGAGAATCTTCTACTATATATTTTTAAGGCAAAACAACGTTTGCCGGGTCAGCTAGTACAACGATAATAATATCTATACAAAGTGAATCTAGTCTTTGTTGGATGAATTACTCTGTTTTTTTTTTAAAACACTTAAGGTACCCACGAGCCTATCTAAAAAACTGCAATCGCTTTGTATGTGACTGTGTCGTTTTTATTTGGTACCACCTTTTATATTTGTATGTTGATGATTTCACTTCAATCAAAAAGAGTAAAAACAATATGTATTAGTCGACAGATGATACAATGATTGTGGCACCTGAAATTAAGTCACATACAAAAGAAATTGTAATGGTTTTTCGTAACACAGTCGGCCCAATGCTGTGTTTATCAAATTAGTTTTAACAAAATAAAAACTTAATTTATAAACTTCTAATATTACTTATGTTTGGTAGCTGAATTCGCAATGTACTGTTGTACTTTTCCACTGAGAATGAGAATATCATACATCATATTAACTAGTACTATTTTTAAAAGGGTTTTTCTTGTTTCAGAAATGTATTAGCAACATGTTCCATAGACAAAACAATAAGAATATGGGACACGAGAGCAGCTCCTCAAAAAGCCTGCATGTTAACTGCTGAGAATGCACATCAAAGTGATATCAATGTTATATCATGGAATGGGAAAGAGCCTTTTATTGCCAGTGGTATGTATTTCCTTCCTCTTTTAATAAACTTGGAAACTTCAGTAATTACAGAGCATCAGCGCCTACCACTTCTTGTTTAATTATCTTGAACTGGCTCGCGCTGCCTAATATTTAGCTTTACTGATGCTTGTTAAACTGTTGTTTACGATCTGGCACAATTAGCTAGTAGGATCTTGATTTAATAAACAACAGAAACGATTTTGAGGATAGCGATTTTCAAGGCGATAGTGAACCGGTTCCTACTAGGTAAGCGTGTACCACTATATAGACCTCAATATAACTTACATCATCAGGTACATTGTGGTTAAGCACTGACATATTCAGAATAAGAAAATCTTAGGAAAAGAAAGTTGGCTTCATGATGAAGGTTGAGTTGAAAAGCTCACAGATATTTATTTTTTCTACATTTCACACATGGCTGGCTAGCCTCATACCGAACCATTTCTAGTTTGTATTACGGTTGCTAACACAACTGATATACTACATATACATACATACATACTTTATATCACCCAGCAAACAAATTTAGTTCAGCACAAAGATTTTGGTTGTGGCGGGAATCGAATCCTGAACCTTCTGATTGGCAGTCCGGCATGGTAACCATTACGCCAACGAGGTCTATAAAGAACGTCATATGAACAATACCAAATATATTTTTTTATTTATTTCAGGTGGAGACGACGGGTTTCTCCACATTTGGGACCTCCGTCAGTTCACAACGAGCACTCCAGTGGGTACGTTCAAGCACCACACCGCGCCGGTCACGTCTGTCGAGTGGCACTGGACGGAGCCCAGCGTGCTAGCTACAGCGGGCGAGGATAACCAGGTCGCGCTCTGGGACTTGGCGGTGGAACGTGATGATGATGAGGAAGTTGATGAGGAACTGAAGGTATATTAAAGCTATCTTTTTTTAACAATAAAAAGAGGAGCGTTTCAATTCAAATATAATAATTAAATAAAAGCACTTAATTAAATATAAACACTATATTTTAAGCCTTTGTTACATCATAACTCGTCGTAATAAAACCGACTTGGAAAAAATATTTTATTGAAAAGGATCAAACTTGTTCCTTGTATAGTTTATGGAAAAAATATTTTATTGGAAAGGATCAAACTTGTTCCTTGTATAGTTTATGGCAAAAATATTCTATTGGAAAGGATCAAACTTGTTCCTTGTATAGTTTATGGAAAAAATATTCTATTGGAAAGGATCAAACTTGTTGTATAGTTTATGGAAAAAACATTTTATTGGAAAGCATCAAACTTATTCCTTGTATAGTTTATGGAAAAAATATTTTATTGGAAAGGATCAAACTTGTTCCTTGTATAGTTTATCGAAATTGGTTTAGAAATTTTGAATTTAGTAAGATTCGCTGTTTTTTTGTTCACTTGTTTTTCGACAATCTCGCTGCTGCTGCTTGTCATAGCTAAACTAGCTGCGCCTCGCGTTGATCCGGGATTAAAAGTAGCCTATATGTTAATCCAAGGTACTTTCATACCATGTTATTTCAGCTGTTTGTGTGAAAAAGTAACAAAAATGATTCCTCACAAACTTCCTCGTCTTAAATAAGTAAAATACTTTTTGAATTAATGTACATGATAACTCACAGGCCACAAATTCTAGTACTCATTCACAAATCGTAGACTAGCGTGTTTGGATTATCTTTAGTTTATCTATTATATCGTTTATATACATATCGCCTGTAGCTTAGCTAGCCAAGGTAATCTGACGCGATCATCAAGGCTAAGCAACGGTCGATACGGACGGTGTTTGAATGCATGACCATGCATGATACTGTCATTGTAAAAGTGGAACTTTCATCTAGGCGTTACCGTGGATCTGACGACACGTTAAATTGTAGGTCCTAGCTGTTGGCCTTAGTAGATGCAGTCGTCAAGCCAAGAGGCCTTCGGGCGGCTTGAAAACTTTCGACATCAGAGCTTGGGCACTAAACTCATATGAAAAAGATTGTTTATATATTCGTTTTCATTGCATTTTTACTGAAGTTAATAGTGTCGATAAAGATGGAATAATATTCCATATTTATAGTTTTTTTTTGTATATCATACAAAAAAACCTATAAATAACCTTTATCATTTTTAAAAAACTCAAGTTATGCAGATTATAACTGTATATCGTTTCTTGTTTCAGAACCTGCCGCCACAGCTCCTATTCATCCATCAAGGTCAGACTGACATCAAAGAGCTTCACTGGCACAAACAAATGCCTGGAGTCATTGTTACAACGGCACATACCGGCTTCAACATATTCAAATCAATTAGCGTATAAAATAAAATTAAAAACTGTATTCAAGTTGTTTTATTTCGCTTACTTAATTAATTATCACATGATTATATCGATTTATTTAGTGAAAAAAATATAAGAAAACCTATTCAGCACTTAGTACAAGAAATTTGGTAGAAATCAATCACATTTATCAATTGTGTGGACCATAGCTAAGTTGACAAGATGGCGAATTGTTGGTCGACCGTGAGGACAGTTCTGTAAAAGGAAAAAAAAAACAAATTTAATAACCAACTTATAAAAAAAAAAATCGCCGAATATAATCGAAAAGTACTGAGTTACTTAACTATTTATTAATAATAATATCCCGTCCCGGCTACGCGCGGGCTCTAAAATATTAAAAGTTGCAATGAGAAACAAAATAGCCTATGTTACTCAGGGACTTCGTTAGCTTCCCAACAGTGAAATAATTTTTCAAATCGGTCCAGTACTTTCGGAGCCTATTAGCGTCAAAGAAACAATCAATCAAACTTTTCTTTATAATATTGGTATAGATAAAATGCTCAATAATTTACTAAAACTATGTTCTATTGCTCAAATTATGTATTATTCATGTTGGTAGGTGAAATCTTATCATCGGGTGTTTATGCATAATTGCGGTGAAATTAGAGTTGATTTATGATAGTGTTGAAGTTATAGAAGATTGTATAATAAGGGAGCAAAGTAATTTTAATATATTTTTATAATTTTAATATTTTCCTCTTTATAATATGGGTATAGATATAATACGAACCCAAGGTTTATCAATCTCCGCCATATGAGTGACGAGGGTCTTCATATCGGCTTTGCCGAGGGCAGTCCCGATCATCACGGACTTGCGACATGCTCTTGATGCGAACATGGCTCTCACTCGGCTGGGCCTGCAGTATTCTGACGGAGATTCCTGTAATGTAAGATTACTCACATCACATTAACGCATAAGTTTATTAGTAGGTCTCTTTCTTCTTCTTTGAGCTTCTTATTCTTGAAGGCCAAGCTCTGGTGTCGAATTTTCAAGCCGCCCGAAGGTTTCTTCTCTCTGTCTTGGTTTAACGACTTTTTGTACTAAGACTAACCGTCGGCACCTATAATTTAAAGCGTCATCCAACCCACGGAAGCGCCTAGATGAAAATGTCACTTTTAGGTGAAAAGGCAGTCTTGTACATATCTCCCATCTAAAGACTGTCCGCATTCACCGTTCCCTAGCCTCGATAATCGCGTCACATCATCTTAGCTATCCGAGCTACAGGCGCTACATTAGTAGGTACTTAGAAACGAAATCTTATTTCTTTATCATATTCATAAAATATCTGAATGCAACCAAAAATTTTTATAAATATTGTAAAAGTACTTTAGACATTCTACAAATTGCTGTTTATGATTTATAATGATATAACTGTATTTTTTTCCATATTATCGCCTTAAGCTGAGCTGAATATGATAATTCGTTGGGTTATGCTTACCCTCAACATAAACAGAAGTTCTTCTATATCAGCTTTCCCAAATATCCAGTTTTTAGACATGGGAAGTGTGAGCAGCTTGACTCTTTTTGTCGGTGGCGCTTCTTCGTTTATTTCGAATGTGAATCCATTCTTCTTGAAGACGTTTAGATTATCCATTAGTATTTGTTCATTAACTCCTGTCAGTTCTAGCTGCTGTGGACTGCAAGCATAACATACATAATTAGTATTAAGATTAAGTAGAAATAAAAAAAGTAATGTAAGGCAAAATTAACGCTGCACCGCAATTTAGTACATCCTTTATGTGAAGAACATGAAAATGAAACTCACATAACCAATTTCTGGCTTGTTAGCTCAGTCGTTTTTTGCAGCATTTCAAAATTATAAATCTCATCTGTAGCATGTTGATCTATTATGAAAAGATCATCGTTTAACTTCGTTATAATAAAACCTAAATTAAATTGCCCAATGATTTTCATTTCCTTGAATGATTCCTTTGATATTTCTCGACTTAATTCCTCTTCACATTTCTTGTTGAATACAGGGTTAATTTCACTTCTGAATTTTACTTGTGTTGGTGCTGTGTTAGTCTTATTCTTATTGTTTATTTCTGTTAGAGCTTTTACATGTTCAAGAGATGTTTTCATAGTTACACATCTCCTTTTATTCTTGCCCACATCTTCTTGATCTGTTTCAACCTTTTCTTCTTTTGATGATTTTCTAATTAACTGGGCAGTTTTGCTAAGTTTGATGTCATTAGTTTTGCATTTAATTGTATGCGATTTCTCAATTATAATTTCGGAAAGATTTCTTATTTGTGTATCTGGCATGTTGTCTGTAGAGTCTAAGTACACAATTTTTTTTTTATCATTGATTTCAAATTCTTTCTCATCAGTGTCCAATTTTGTTACTAAAGAGTAGCAATTACTTATTCTCACAAAAGGTTTTTCTTCATCATTAGTATCATCAGTTATATTATGTTTATCGTCTTTGAAGTTTGTTTCTTTTTCATCTATTTTTGACAGTTTAATATCATCAGTTTCATCTTCATAGACAGTTGAATTCCTTTCATCTGAATGAGTTTTCACAGCTTTAGCTGATATAAAATCTAGCATACTTGTTGATTTTCTTTTTAGTTCTGGCTTCGAGTCATCTTTTATAGGTTTAGATTCAGATCTACTTTTGTTTTTACCAAACTGTTGTAAGAAGGAATTAAATATCCTTGGCTGATCTAGTTCCGGTTTTATTTGATTTGATTCTTGAGTTCCAAAGGGTGTTTCTACTTTTAATGTCCTAGGAATACTTTCAAACAGTTTTAATAATGAATTTTTCAGGACATCTAATATTATTTTCTCCTTTGTTAGAAACACTTTTCTTTTATCTGGAGTTACATTCACATCAACACATGTTCTCTCTAGATTCACATTAAGGAAGACAAATGGATATTGGCCAGGATTGTATTGTCTATAGATTTCATTGATCACTTTTATTACTTTTGTTGGTTCACAAGGCCTCTTATTAATATAGAAAAATTGTCTGTCAGTGCTTGAGCGGCCACTACCGTGTGCGCAAGATGATATGAAACCTGTAAACTCTACTGGAGTTGCAATATTTTTATACCCCTGGGGTTTTGGTGTTGATGAAATACTATCATCTATTTTGTCAGGATTCTCTGCATCATTGGAGTCTTCTGATAAATCTATTTCAACATCCTCTATTTGTACACTTTCTGCTACTTCTTCAACATTGCCAGATAAGCCTTTGAATATATTGTCTTTAATGTTTGAAACATATTCAGGCTCAATTTCTAAGATAGACTGTAATTGTTTTATACCAAAGACATGTGAAATGTTATCTTTGTAGCAAGTGGAACCTTGTGTTGCAACTACCAACGACTTTGTATTTGATCCTGTCTGATTGGTGCATGTTATCCTGTAAAGAAAAATAATGAACCCTGATTCCTATTAAAAGTATTTCATTGAGTGTCAAACAAAATAGGAATACATACTTGACTCCTAAGGAAATGAGGCAATATGCATAGAGTAACTGGGTCATTTTACTGAATTCTCTCTTTGCATTTTTATGAAACTCTTTTTGTCTCACCGGCAATGAATAAAACAGATTTGATAAGCTAACTGTGGTACCCACTTGACGGGAACATGGTGTTTTCTTTGTGATGTTTCCTTTTTTGTCATAGTCAATTTTAGTCGCTGAAAACAAAAACATTTTATTTTTGAAGTCACTGCAAAAATATTAATACTTTTGCAAAAAATAGACCTTCTAAACACAATTTGGAACTTCGAACATTGTTTAAAATTATATATTATTTCTTTATATCTCAGTAATGAATTAATGAAACTGGATCTTATAAGAAAGAAACTCAAATAAATTCACCATCATACCATATTCAGCATTTCTATGCCTTGTAGTTATAGTTAGGCAGGCTAAAGCACATAAAGAACTTAAAGCCTCTCCTCTAAATCCAAAACTTGTAACACCGAGCAAATCTGAATAATCATTTAGCTTGGATGTGCAGTATTTCTGTGCTGAAACACAATAAGATAAAATTTATAACATTGAATAATATTACAGACATTATTTTAAACAAAAATATGTATAGTGTAGAAGAATTTTATACTTTCTTTTTTTACTTATGAGAATGGATGACCATTTTGATCTAGTAGAAATCTGTTCACTCGAGCCTAGAACCTAAGTAAGTTAGGTACTTTTATATGAGAACTTGATACTTTGTGCTTGCATCATTTTCACAGCTTATACTTACTTAAAGCTTCAAAATTGTCTTCTGTAACTCCAGTGCCATTATCAGACACTTCTATTAAGTCAATTCCATGGTTTTTGAACCTGATTTCTATGTTGGTTGCAGCAGCATCTAGTGAATTTTCAACTAGTTCTTTAACAGCAATAGCTAAACTAAGGACTACCTGTATTAACAGAACATGTACATTTTTTTCACAGTTTCGAACTGAATAAAGTCTTAAAATTCTATTAGGATGAATTAAGTTCAATTAATTCCAAATAGAATTTTTAAATAATTAAGTTTAATTCATTCTGATGGAATGTTAAGAGCTTTTTGCTCCTGTACGCTATCGAGAAAATATATTATGTTAAAAAGTCACATTTAAAATTTCAGGCTATTTAAATATGTATAACTGTGTAGTAAGGTTAGTTTTAGTTGGCAGTAACTTAATGTAAATTTATGTTTTGACGTGACAACGTCTTAAATTAGGTTGCGGCTGGGAGTCACTTATGAAAAAGTGTAACGCCCGGTAACGTTACGATGAGTCACCGAACGAGAGAGAGGCCCGCCGAATGCCTTGCGTCTCTCTCCCACTCAACTATGATCGGTCTGCCGCGCGCGCAGCACGCGGCAGACGTTGTCACGTAAAATCTTCGCCCGTAAAACCGACTTTACAGGCAACCATTTTTAAATACACGATACTCATTTAATTCAATTACTGTCCATATAATTCTGTTAACTCAGTTTCAGTTTTTTTGAACTGAAACTGTTTACTGTTTCTGTTAATAATCTTTTAGAAAATAATATGTGCATCTAGTTACCTGTCCTGAACATATCTTATGTACAGTTTCATTATTAATAGGTTTTATGGAGTGGGATGCCTCTGAAATATTTGCACTCTCCATTGGATAATAATATGTAAATAATTAATCAAAATATAAAGTTTTTACGAATACATTTAACATAACAATGTTGAAACGGAATTTTTAAAACAAAATGACATTGTCACATAATAAGTTTTTGGCAGTCATGCAGTAATGCCAACTGCAATATAAAGTAACTGCTGTAGGACGGCCAAAATTGACGCAGATTATCCTTGAATGTACAACGCTCTTAATAGCCTAAGATCCCGCTGCAGATTGGTGTGCTCATCGACTATTTGTTTAAAACCAAATTTTTATGTTTATTTATAGTTAAGAGAATATATATTTACTAGGGTGCCTATCAAAATTTGGCCGCTATTATTTTTTTTTTAATTATTTTTAATTTATTTTTGGTAAAAAATTTCGTTCATCTATTTTTTAAATAAAATAACGTCTACATCACGGCAATTAATATGAAGATTCTAAAAAATCACGGTTGCCGTTGCTCACCTGGCCGCACTTCTTTGCAGCCTGGTGTAAACAGGTATGATTTCGATAAATTTATACGTTCATAACCTATTTTTATGAATTATATGTCAAATTAAAGCTAATTTTTTTCTATTAACTATCATATAAAGTTGCTTAATTAAATCTGGCCGCAAATAAGGGTTGCTGGTTGTTAAAGATAATAAATATTTAAGGTAGAGTGAAAGAGAGTTAGCGCGTAACATCATTTGTCAGACGAGGACAGCGATTGCCGACTGTGCGACGCTTTTAAGCCATTGCGCATTCGTCGAATGCTCAGAATACAGAAAGAACCAGAAACCGTGAACGCGCCTAATATTGAAGCTACTAAAACTACTCTTAAATAGAGTAGTTTGACGCGCGACCGATCCGATCCGATCACATTTGACGTGTAGGTAAGTATCGTATTTAGGTATCAACTTTTTTAATTAATGAATAAATTTCTCAGTTTTCAATGTTGCCAGTATAAGAGTTTTGATTTACCCTACTTTTTATTACCTCTTGAGGGCTTTTATTCATTGTAGAATATTAATAATTAATTTAATAAAAATTAACCGACTTGAAAAAAGAAAGTATAACACATCAGTGCAGCCCGTGTGTACATAACCAATAGTCCTATTAAATAGTATGTTAATATCTATGAAAAATACCTAGACATAATATTTCATCATTTATGTAAATTTAAATTTTTGTTAATAAGTTCAAATTCTAAGAGACAATATTATATAAAGCTTACTCAGCAAAAAGGATTTTTTTTTCTAAAGCGTCTTTTATTCAATAAATCTATCAATTTATTGAGACAGTTAGGTAGGTACATAATTATAATATAGATTAGGTCAATTTTTATTCTATTATTATCTCACCTCCTGGACTCCGAAATTTTACGCTAAAAACGGACACATAATGCCTGAGCTAGCAACATTACGCGGGTGGGAAATGACGCGGGCGAGGGGCAGTGTTTTGTTTTACGCGGCTTCTGGTTCTTCGAGTTCGTAATAAACAATGTTTTATATTTACATTGTTATTTTATTTGTGCATCTAAAAATTATTATATTAATTAACGTAAAATAGAATTGATAAAGATAAAGTCGTGTTTTTTGTGTAACGAAAAAGCAATGTACTTGACTTTAATAATATATCATTCCAAAAGTGCTTGCTAATGTTATTGTTTCGTCGTAAATTTTTTTTTAAATATCATGACCTTTTATTTACAATTGACTCTACTAATGATTTTGGATATCATTCAGAGTGTCTAAAAAAAAGATTCATCATTCCACCGTGCTGGAAATCTTTGAAACAAAAATTGTTGCGGACAATCTTTGTTAATTCGATGTGGTTAAATGCCACTGAACCAGACCGCATCAAATTCAGCCCAGAAAATAATGGCTGGTCCAACGCAAGTTAATAGTGTGCTAGGTATGTGAATCCACGAACAAAGCATCCGATAACGACGATTCTGATATTTGTAGCGATGAAAGTGATAGCTCCGATGACAGTACAACTAAAAGCTCCGATGATTCAGATTTTTAAATAAGAGTTACAGAAATATAAGAATTATTAGATAAGTTTATTAATTTTTTATTTAAATGTAAACATTTAAGCAAATTAAAAAAATAATAAATAATTCTTATGAATAAATAATTCTTATGAGTCTCCCAGGAACCATGTTGGTTTTAATTAATGAATTGATTAATATATAACAGACAATTAAATACTTGAATAAAATCTAATAAAATTTTTGAATAATACTTTCGCAATCAAATTTTCTTTTACTTAAGTCACCTTGGTTTTATTTTTTATTTTTAAATTAATATTAAATATCGACGTTTCTA
The DNA here is from genome assembly GCA_035578125.1 of Mellilla xanthometata. Classification (NCBI taxonomy): domain Eukaryota; kingdom Metazoa; phylum Arthropoda; class Insecta; order Lepidoptera; family Geometridae; genus Mellilla; species Mellilla xanthometata. The sequence goes on from JAPUBQ010000013.1 coordinate 5,861,166, forward strand.
ATTAGCAAATTATCTAACTCCTTTTTAGAGAATCTTTTATTTGTACGAAAAAAACAATTACTTCAAAATTTATTATTTTAAAAAACCATTTGAAATTATTTATATCTAATAGAGATATAATATTTAAGTTTGAATCATTCAAATAATTTGTGATTGGATTATTGCTTCATCAAAATGTTAAAAAAAAAAACACCCTCTAAAAATAAGGAGTTAGACAAATTCCTAACTAGACCGTCGATATATCAAATCAATATTAATTTTTTATTACAATTTATAAATTTATCATTTTGAAAAAAATTACATATTTTTTGGAGTATTTATTATAAGTCGTCTCTATTTTTCCCCGGTGGTTGAGAACACTAACGTTCGACGCATGCGCAATGGCTTAAAAGCGTCGCACAGTCGGCAATCGCTGTCCTCGTCTGACAAATGATGTTACGCGCTAACTCTCTTTCACTCTACCTTAAATATTTATTATCTTTAACAACCAGCAACCCTTATTTGCGGTCAGATTTAATTAAGCAACTTTATATGATAATTAATAGAAAAAAATTAGCTTTAATTTGACATATAATTCATAAAAATAGGTTATGAACGTATAAATTTATCGAAATCATACCTGTTTACACCAGGCTGCAAAGAAGTGCGGCCAGGTGAGCAACGGCAACCGTGATTTTTTAGAATCTTCATATTAATTGCCGTGATGTAGACGTTATTTTATTTAAAAAATAAATGAACGAAATTTTTTACCAAAAATAAATTAAAAATAATTAAAAAAAAATAATAGCGGCCAAATTTTGATAGGCACCCTAGTAAATATATATTCTCTTAACTATAAATAAACATAAAAAATTGGTTTTAAACAAATAGTCGATGAGCACACCAATCTGCAGCGGGATCTCGTACTATAAAAAACTAAGAATCCTAGAAATAAATCAATGTCAAATAACAACATTACCATTTGACATTTCTGACATTTTCATTAATTCAATGTTTTTGATTGTGAACCATAGCTTTTGCGATTTAACTTCCAAGTGCGATTTTCTCAAATATTTTAATTACTGTGTTCTCCAATTATCAATTTCATGGTATTAGACGAACGTGCTATATGAAATCCTAAAAATGTCGCTAAATACTGCACACGCGGATCACGGGGTATTGATACATGCAGGAGAAGTGTGAGTCATCGTAGTTGTTTGTCTCATTGATTTTTATCGGCCGGAATCTTCTACAATGTTCTACAAGTTACTAATAGGTTTCCAAGCAAATTGTAAATAGTTACAATTTAAACTTGTAATTGCATTCCAAAAGCATGACATTAGCCAAAATTCGTACCTGAGATGCGTCAATTTACCTCTGTACCATTTCGTTTGATGATAATCTTTTCCTATCAGTAATTCTTGGATCGAAATGAGTATCATGAATCTTTTGGATATCATGTTTTTTTCTTACAGTAGGTATTCTCCCCAAATAAGTAGTTCAAAACATATTTAGAATTAATTGCATCATCTTTGATACTTTGAAATCATAGAGTATAGCTCATTAAAGAGCCATTACAAAACAGTTATTGCTTGAAAATATTATCTCTATTGTAAAATATTACTTAATTCTACAATTAAAATGAATCAGATGTGTTATTTGCTTGCTTTGGATATCATAGCAAATTAACCAGATATCTCCTATTAATGAATAATTATATTTTTTTCAGTATCATCCTCTTCTCTGATAATGTCTCAGTTGAGTTCTATGGCAATGAAGCACTTGAGTTCAAAGGAGTCAAACAGGGCAGAATGTATCTCACCACACATAGAATGATTTTCAACTCTAAAAGTCAATCTGAAGCAATGAGGTCATTCAGCTTCCCTTTCATTGCACTACAAGAAGTGAGTATTATATTACTTACAAACATTATGTTTGTGAGTATAACATTATGTTCGGCTGGGTGTCTCTGAAGAGAAAGGATCCTGCAGATTGTGGTATATTCAATTCCTTTCCATAAAATTTACAGATTTTATTTGTCTTATCATATAGTTACTCTTAGCTTAATAAGCCTCTCTGTGAACTCAAAATTGTATTTTTCTTTTGTAAAATGTATGAAAACTAGTTTTGTAATTATAATTTATAACTTTTTTTTTTAATTCAAGAGATTCAAGTAAATATTATTTTATTTATTAAATATTTTGTCTGGTACAGTTTGCAGACTATACATACATAGCTTGGCAAATGTAATTATAAGCCACTGGAAACACCTTAGACTGGCCCTGAAGAAAACAAATACAACTTTTATATTACCAATAATATCTTCCTTTTTTAGGTATCAGTGGAACAACCAATGTTCTCTGCAAACTATATCAAAGGAAAAGTGTCAGCGCAACCTAACGGCAACTTTACTGGAGAGGTCAGATTCAAGCTGACTTTCAAATCTGGTGGAGCTATTGAATATGGACAAGCTATGCTGAAAGCAGCTCATCTTGGTAAATTATTATAACTATTCTAATTCTAATTTGAAGTGGGGGTGATGAGACCTGCACTGACATCCCACTAGGGGTGTATTGTGCATTCCCCCCTTACCAGCCTACCCAAGCCAACCGAGCTCCTTGAAGTAACGGAGCACAGCCCTGGATTGCTGGCATACCTGTTCCACCCCTGTTGCGTCAGATGGTCTGTTTGTCTGAAGATTAGCAATTATAACTATTTGTTTGGTACAAATCTTTAACATTCTTCTTTGTATAAGCTTTGTGGCCAAGGGTCTGGTGTTGAGAGTTTTCAAGCCACCCTTGAAGGCCTTTGGCTTGGCTTAACAACTCCTTTTACTAAGACTAACAGCGGGGATCTACAATTTAACATAGCACCCAAATGAAAATTCTACTTTTCAAATGACAATCTTGTGCATGACTGTCCTCCCAAAGACTGTCTTTATCATTAACATTAATGTTACTATTTTTTTTGTGTTCACTTCTCTTGTTATTTAACACATAAATGATTTATGATGGCTGCCTTGTCACTCTAAATCCTATTTACATGCCTTTTCTATTCTATGTCTTAAGCTAGCTATGTTATGGACAGATGCATTAGTAGTTGTTATAGACATTATGATTAGTAGCAAATTTTAGCATACCATGTGTGCATTCATTCTGTTATCATCCTGTGGCCTTATCATTTCATATCTTGCTGGTTAAACAAATATTGATTAACATTGTAACTTTACAGTACATCTTTATGCAAAGAATTATTTCTGTCTGGGTCATATTTTATTTTCTGATTTTAATCTTTTATTACTATTTAATGATGACATGTTATTTTAACTTATATAGAATTCAATGAAGGCTTGCACCATATTATATTACAGCTATGTTTGAATACGATCTGCCGTCTTTTCCTTAATATTATAATCTTTAATATATCACTTGCATTCCCATTTTGTTAAAAATCTTTCCTTTTCTTTGTTTCGCAACCAAGTTTGTGTATATTAGCAAAAGATAATAATTTATATTGATCCAACTTCTAATATGGTTAATTATAAAATTAAAAAAATTGAGTAGGTATTTTTTACGATCATATTTTACGATACATTAAATTAGGTCCTTGGAGAATATAAAAAATAATGGTTATATAATTATTATTTTTCACTTTTTCACTTCAGCCTCCCGCCACATGCAGTCGGGTGCTCCGCCACCGCCCTACACGCCCCCAACGGGGCCATGGTACGCCGCCCCGCCGCCTGCGTACGCGCCGCCGCCGCAGGGATACTACGGATGGGTGCCTCCCTACAATGTACGTATACTGAGAGATTAATTTACATTTCATACAAGTCTAATTATGAACACCATAGTATTTGTTAAATTCTAAAAAAAGCACTGAAAGCTGTACCACTTTTGTTCGTAACAATTATTCTTTGCTATAATACCATAAAAAAATATTTTTATTGTTTCAATTTAATATGAATATATGTTATATTTCAGCACATATTTTTGCGAACTGTACCACTTGTTACTATGATGTGATGTCATGATCCAAGTCGTAACGTATTTGAACAGTGTTGATTCTTTAAGAATTAAAATAGTATGGGTTAAGGACAAAGTCAAAATCGCAGGTTGTACTTGAACGACAACTGCACCACATAGACACAGCAGATCCATACTTAAAGAGAGACCCTATAGTTGTGTGGAAATGATGATTAAACACTATAAAGATGAAAGACAAAACTTTCAGTTTTTAAGTGTATGGATCACCTTTGAGGAGAAGCGCCAGAAAGAAACTGCTCTAGTAACATCATTTACATAAACTTTTCCAGTCGTTCCCGGACCAGCCGCCACCAAACTCCGTCTTCGTATCAAACAACCCGCCTCCGTACCCTGGTGTGACAGGCGTGGTGTACCCGCCTGGCACTGGGTACTCAGGCGGTGCAGCCGCCGGGACCAGCCCCTCAGGTGCTCCGCCAGGCTACCCGCAGGCCCCGCCGGGCTACCCGGGCGGCTTCGGCCCGCCCGGGGGCATGCCGCCCGGTTACCCCGGCGGTTTCGGCCCCCCGTCCGCGCCAGGAGCCTCGACCGGCATGTCTGCTAGTGGTGAGATTTTCCAAATTCCAAATTGCAGTTTTATTACCTTCAAAATTAATAATACATAAAAAAAATATATTTGATGGATTTTCGATGATTACTTTTTTCGGTTTCTTTGATAAATAACAATAATAGATAAATAATAATCAATCAACAACTTCATTAAATGAATTATAATATAACTTAATTTTTATCGAAATTAAATATGTACATATATTGCAAGCATCTCCTTACTTTTTATATGCTGTCTGTATTTGTCTCGAAATTGTTGGATTAGAGTTGAAAAAATCTATAGTTGATTGAAATTAAATTATTGTTCTATCATATTAATTAACACTTCAATAAAATTAAAGGATATTGGTGTCAATATCGAGACTATTTCTGAACATTGGGCAAACAACTGAGGCTCCTACGTGAGTGGGTTTTGTAGTGTTCCGCCTCTTAGATTCCTTTTAACTAAGTGTATTTATTAATTACTTGTAGCTTGAGTTGAGTGGAGTACTGACACAAGTAACTTGATGACATATTTTTAGTTTACCTATATCTACTCACTTTAATGTGTGTTGGCATGTCATATTAGAGTTGAAACTTGAAAACATTAACATTTGTCGCATATATTAAAATATAGTTAGTAATAGTAAGTTGAAGTAGTTAAATTAAAACTTACAGATGCCAAAGCTGCGGAAGCAGCTCAAAGTGCCTATTACGACCCTAATAAGCCTCAGACCGCTTATGTACCTCCTCCATACAACGTAAGTATTCAGTAAACTAGTTATTTAATTAGGCAAATATTTATGATAAAAATGTTGACTAGATTCGTAACAGAATTAGTATAACTAGTTTCAAGTATTTGTAATATTAATATGTAGCTTAAAAGTTTAAACATACACAACACTGTTATGTGACTATTTTGCTTTCGTAATGAATGGAATAAAATTATAATGATAATGATTTATTGGTACGAAAGCAAGGTAATATAAAATGGTTCTTAAATGTCTAGTTTAAGAATTTGAAAAATTTGATTCACTAGCTTTTTGTATACTTACTCATTCAACATGAATTAGCGACACACCGGCCTAAGGTGTAATAAACCTAGTCTGGAAATAGCCAGTATTTCCAGAAGAGGTATCTCAAGGAGACTGCTGGTTTACGTAGTTAGGTTTTAAACTTGAAAGTGGTTGCTAGTCAGGCGCATGAAACGCTCTACCACCATGCTATGGTTTCCTCACGATGTTTTCCTTCACCGAAAGCTCGGGCCGTAAGGCGGCCGTATGCCGGACTGAGCAGTCATCGCTTCTAAACCGCTCGTTTCGCTTTTATTTATTGAATTTAATTAAAACGATACGTAGACCAATTAAAGAAACTAGAGAGTGGGAGGTTAGCGTGGTATGGGCATGTGATGCGTAGAGAGGAGATGCATGTTAGTAGGAGATGTATGGAAATGGAAGTGTAAGGAAGAAAGGCAAGAGGCCGACCGAAGAAGACATGGATGGAGTGTGTGAATGAGGACATGAGAGTGAAAGGATCACTCCTTTGTGTAGAGACAACGGCTGATAGAGGAGAGTGAAAGAGGAAATTTGTTGTGCCGACCCCACCTAGTGGGATAAGGCAAGGAAGAAGAGAAGAGAGATACATAGACCAATTACAATAATTAAATATTAATAACATCTTATAATAGTTAATCATTACTAGTAGACAAATCATTAGTTTCATTAACACCTTTAGTACACATATCTTTTACGGTGTACATACATTGAGAGTTATTTTTTTTAAACATTTTGATAGGTTTTTAAAATATTATAAACTAGCTGCGCCCAGCAGTGCTACCCGCGTTAATCCGGGACTTAGAGGTTAATCCGGGATAAAATGTGACCTTTGTGTTAATCTAGGGTCTAAGCAATCTTCATGCAAATAGAATCAGCCGTTTGAGTAAGAGAAGTAACAAACATACACACTAACACAATACACGCACATAAACTTTCGCATTTATAATAATAGTAGGACTGACATCTCAATTTTATTGTTTTTAGGATCAACCGCCGACCTATCAGGAATCTACGTCCAAGAAGCAAAACTAATGCACTGTCCACATTTTCACATGGAACCAACACACGATTGCGACCAGGAACCATCCAAGATATAGAGATTTATTATGTAATCATACAGAAGAAATATTGATTTATTTAAACCATCACCTAAATCTATACTATTAATATGTGCAGATGTATCATGATAGTTCAAACTTGAGTTTTACTTCAATGCTTTAATCCTGAGAGTTTTGTTAATTCATTTCCTGGGTTATTAATAAAATCTGTTAAATTTTAACACGATTATATATATGTACATATGAACTTTTATCAATTGAATAATTTTTATTATCTTACATTCCTTTCCAATCGTTATCTACATATATTTTTTCAACTAGGTAGTGAATAGATTTTTAAAATGTAAATAGAAATTTTAAGATATTTTTGTTTAATATTTTGTAATTGTATTTAAAGCTGCTCCAAATTACAATTATATTATATTGTATAACTCAATGTTTGTGCACATTGCAATCATTTACAAACAAATTTTGATTTGATTAATTGATTTGATATAAATTATTGTAACTATGTATTGTATTTTTTTCGAAATAACTAATAATTTGGAGCAACTTATTATGTGCGTTCATTGCAATACCTTATTATATAATTTTTCATCTATGGTAACTACACTATCACAAAAAAATATTTAGGGTCAATATATTCAGAACTTATGTACCTATACTGAGAAAAAAGTAAAAATAAAATATTTAGAGCAAAAACTGAGAGATGTATTCGCTCGATTTTGCACTTAATATCTTCTGATATTTGCTAAAACCTACAGGTTTGTTACAATGTATGTTATAAATTAATAATAATTTCAACATAAAATATTGAAAAAATGTTTGTATTAGATTATTGTGATATTTAATCAAAGTTGAGATATGTTTATTATTGTCTGCGGCGATATTTGACTAAAAAAATAAGCGCTGCTATATCTAAAAAGGTGTTTTTATAGGAATGTGTAATTTTGTGCTATTATGATGAAAATCTGTACGCCACACAAGTAATGTGACGGTAGCACAATGTTATGTTTTAATTAAATACTAATAAAATTGAAATAAAAAGCTTAGCTTCAAAAGCGCTGGTTTTTATTTTTGTTATTTAGTATAAACCTTGCCTTGATACGATAAGTTGGGTAGGTAATGTACCGCGGTAACACAATGTATCTATTTAATACACTGATGATCGGAATATATAATCTCATAAATAGATCCTTGCCTAAAAACTTAGTATTCCGTCCCTCATAGGTGTAAAAAAAACAAATAATAATACATTTAGCATGAACAGCTCACTAAATGTTCTCACTGCTGGTACTCGGGGCCTTCTTTCACGAGGAGGGAGATATAGGCCGTATTGGCGGATGACACAAGTCTTCGGATATTGTGATCCTCAAACGCGTCGGTTTCCTCACGATGTGTTCCTTCACCGTAAACCGAGTAACTTGAGAAACAAGTCATTGGTGTAGGGCCAGGATCGAACTAGGAGCCGTCAGATTGAAAATCAGAACTGTCAATGGCGTCTCCCGAATTTTCACCATAGTTAAGAAGATTTAATCTTTTTTCTAAGATTTTAGGCCGATTTTCATACTAGTGTAAGTAATTCGTGAAAACCGGCCAGAAATAGTGGGCAAGGTAATGTTTTTCCATTAGAAGCTTTTAAACTTTGATGACTTAGAGGAGTTGACGAAAAGTACCTAAACTGAAGATTGGTGAATCGGGGAGTTAAATTACTCGTATAACCACATCAATGTTACGTTGTGATGAACAATATTTTTTTTTAACTAACAGTTAAACTAATAATCTTTAAATTAAAATTTTAGTAATTTTTACTCTAAAATGATCATGTAGAAGCGTAACAAAATATTTATGAAATTTAGCACCTACATCAGCACTTACCTTTTTACCTACTTATTTTTATGAGTGAAAAACTATTTCAAGAAAAAATCCTCCATACGTATCCACGTTGAAAGAGAAAATCTTTAGATAGAAGAGTAACAGATGTCAAATGTTGAAAAAAGAAGATCAAAAATGTAAAAAAATTCAAGTGAACGCAAAATGTATAAAAATAATGTTTTACAAAATTGACCGAAAAATGTTTGTGTAATGCTTACAGTGTACTTCTAACCACTCACTATTATGGGTAAGTGATAATAGTAAGAACTCTACTAGTTATGTTGTAGTAGACACCAACTTTGACAGCTTTGTACAAAGAAGCCTGCTCATGTAGAATGTTCATAATATCTTCGAAAGGAGCCAGCCTCGAGTTATTACCGATTGCCACTTTATCTAAAACCAAGCTTAATGTTTTTATACAAAAGTTCAATTGCGAGTGCAGTGTTGTTTCGGCGCACCAATGCTTGCTATCCTATAATTTATTTCTTTAGGGGGTTGCAAGGGTCGTGACTTATTACCGATCGAATTACCATCACACGACAGGCATTGAACTTTTGTACAAAGTTGTGGGTGCATAACAATGAGGTGGCGAACCAAAGCCCGGCTGCAACAGTGGTAAGAATTATTTTTCCGTTAAAAAAATATTTATAAAAAGGGCGAAGAGCTTTAGTTCCCCACCTCTTTTAGAGAAAAGAGAAACTATCAATATGTAATAGGATCTTTTTCTTTTAACTTTAGATTCAGTAAACAACTAAATCGGCGCCGGGGGCAGAAGTAAAAATTAAACATGAGTACCCCAAATAAGCATTGTGAGTATCACTCGTGTATATTCGATTAAACTATTATATATATATATATCAATTTCTAATTTATAAAATTGCGCGGATTTTCGGTTTTATCAAATAATTTCTAGTTTATAAAATTGCGCGAATTTTTCGGCTTTCGACTTTATCGTCCGCGTTTTATTAAATAGTGCAAAGCAGTTTAAAGGAATACATACGTTGAGAGTTAAGTAAGTTATTCGTTTTTATATTGTAAGTGGCAATCGGTTAACTGATTCTGGCTTCTTTGTTGCTTTTATTCGATAAAAAAAATTATAAGGGCTTTATTGTTGCTTTTGTTGGATTCCTAAAGTATCCATGCATATATAAATGCTTGTGTATTAATGTTGCAGTGAACCTCCATCCTCCCTGCACCCCTGCTTCGTCATGCACCACCGCCCGGTGCCACCCTCTCCCACCACCATGCAAAAATCCGGAAAAATGCCTTCGAAGAACAACTTCGAAGGGTATAAAGCCCTGCCAAAGCGCAGTTTCGATTATGTCGACTCAATCCAGGGCAAAATGCGCGAGCTGCGGCAAATTTAAGTGCTGCGGCAAAAATCTCTCAAACCCAAGAAGTGTGCCGATGGTGCGTAAATATCTCAAGCGCAAATCAAGGGAGAGGAAAATGAGGAAATGGGACAGAATCAAGGGCACTCATAGATACCTTCGCTATACTAGGAGTAAGGGCACTGTTCGTTCTAGAACGGAATGCTGTGCCCACAAGGGGCATAGAGGCCGGTTGAAGAGAAAATGCTGCTGCACCATACTCTGATCTGTTTCTCAACAGAATGCCGCTACCAACCAGACTAGATGAAAAACAGATTGTTCATAACTGCTAGGTACTTACTCAGCAAATTGTGTGTACAATGAATTTACTTCTTATGTTCCTAGCATTTCTTTTTATTTCAATGCATATCTATGTTGACTATTATATTTATGTACATTTATAATATTAGTATTTTTTGTGTAAACCTGACATAAAAAAATAGTTTAGTGGTCAGTGCTTTTCGGTGCGTGTGAATTTAATTCGGTAAGTAACATAAGCACTTTGAATTTAATAATTGTATTTATGTAAAATTGATTTGTGATTTTCGAATTTCTTTGCTATTATGTCAATAGACTTATTAGAGCTTGAATGGGTGACGATGTAAAAATACAGTTTTTTAAATGTGAAATCTACGTCGGGGCGCAGCCGTTGATCGGACGACATGTTAAAATTTACATCTTGGATATTAATTTAGTACAATCAGTCGCTAAGCCAAGTCAGAGGCAAGGCCCTGTGAACGCGTCACGGGTGGTTCAAAAATTCTCAACAGTGGAGCCGGGTGACTTGGTTTTTACTAATAATATCGCTTATTATTTATAAGTGCTGTTTGCCTCTGCGGTTGCGGGACGCGGTGCTAGCATAGGACAGAGCTATAATGTGTTCGTGCGATAGAGCAGAACGGACTCAAGAGTGTTTTATTTTTTGTCATAATTTGCGTAATTCCTGATTAAGTAATTTACGAATAACTGAAAATTTAACCTTTACTGTAGAGAGAAATTCAAGCTTTAGGACAGATTGATTTGATTAATTTAGACATAAAATAAGTGCTTAACACACTGCACGGAAAGAGAAGCGCTGAATCACCTACTTGTTTCGGAAGAGGGCTAAAAATACGGGCCATCAAGTAGCATATCACCATAGGCAAGAACGGAATTGCATAAATTCATATATTTTTTTTCTTTATCAGCATTATTTTTATATGAACAGCAAATATGATGTGGCAACTGAATGCCTAAATGGTTTGACGAAATCCTAAAGTTACCTCTATAGCTGGTCTCCGGCGCCCTGTTTTCTGACATCAATTATTTATTTTTATCTAACAACATATGGGCGTGGGCCAACAATTATTATGTGATGTAAAGTGTTAGAAAACACATGCTAATGTACTATAATATGCAAGACTAGCTGTGATCCGCGGTGTCTCCCGCGTCGCTCCGAGGTTAAAAGAAGGTTAATCTAGAGTCAACCAATGCCAGTCAGAAGCACTCGGTTTCGGGTTCGATTCCTGGCACGGCCAACATATTTGTGCTACAAAAATATTAAATTTGTTGGCTGTGGGTCTAGGTGTTTGCCTAGAAATAACCGATTTTCTCTCGCCTTAAAGACAGTGAGGTTATAGTTTAGAGGAAACCGGGATTCCGGCAATGAGTTCCACAATTTCATGCTTTTTTAATCAGTTCAGGTCAGTTTAAATATGTATTTTTATATGTAGTATATCAGTTGTGTAAGCTACCATCTCAGAATACAGTTCTTTCTGTATTCTGAGGCTACCATAACATAAACTAGAAATGGTTCAGTGTGGGGTATCCTAATAAAAAAAAAAAACATTTTCGAAAAAACGTAAGCTCCGTTTTAGAATACAGCGTATATATTCATGTTTCAGCTGTATATTCCAACAAAGGCTTGAAGCCATGTGTTTCGACGCCGACGTGTAGCGTCCACCAGCACAGGCCGCGTCCCGCACCGTGTCCTCGACCCGACGACTGCTACAAGAGATGTATCAAAAAGAAGCAAAAATGTCCCAGCGCCATGGAGATTGTGAGCCGGGCGGGCTCCCCTTGCGAATGCGCGCGAGTCTCCTCCAAATACTCCAGAGTAAGCAGAAGAAGGAACAGCCACGCCAGACACGAAAGACAACTGAGAAGAACAATGAATAGACCTTCTAAAATATCGCGTTGGCAACCCCGTCGGAATCAGTGTTGTGCGATACTGTAGTTCGAAAAAGATTATGAATTTCGAAAAAAGCAATTGCTAAGTAAATATGTTGTTTGATTTTAAATTATTTTTAAAATAAGATTTTTACGGCAAATGTTTGACTCAATCAGTATGTAGGTAGTAATATAATATAATAGGCATATCTACACTTATATAAAAATTGCGGGCCGAGGTCGCACATTAAGGGTTCCGTTTCATTATCTAAAGAAATGGGAAAAAACACAAATTTATGGGAGACCCCATAAATTTAAGTATGGAACCCTAAAAACTGAATCAAAATCGGTTTGTCCGGTATTTCAACAATCGCTTTTTAAAATTTATACAGCTATTTATTTTCTATAGAAACAGATTTAATTACTATTATCTTACCTAGGTTTCATTCTGAAAGTGTTTTCGCTAGTATATACTACACATACAGGGTGTTCAATTCATAGATAGGGAATATTTTACTGCGAGTATATCCACGAAATTAAAATGTTTAAAGTGTATACGAACTTTCCGCATCGGCCAAAACTAAGTACTTATCTATCCAAATATTTTGATTCGAATGGAATTTTTTAAATTATAGTTTATTACTTAATGTAATAATTAAAAGCATTAGAGCGCTAAAATTAAATCTGTCTCATAAGTAATGCAGGGTGTTTTATTCCGCGTTAGTGTATAACTCTATTACTGTGTTAATATATGAGAATATAATATTAAAACGGTGTTCTTTAATCAACATGTTTTATTTATTTTCCTATAAAATAATCACTTCTATAATTGTATATCAAAAATACTAATCAAGTTGGTGATTTCGTTCATTCATAAACCAAAAGTTAAAAAAAAAATGTCAAATTTGATATGTTCTTTTTTTTCACATAAACAAAGATATACTTAGCGCGAATTGAATTAAGCACCCTGTATTGAGGTAGTTAGGTAGATGTATTAATAGACTTAGATGCTATGAGTTCATTGTACCTATAAGAAAAAAAAAGAGTTCATGGATAATTTTCTAATATGTGCTTTGTAATGTTTCAGCCGTATATTCGAACCTCGCTCTGCCGAGTCCACACATGCAACCATGTGTGTCGGCACCGTGTTGCAGCGTACACAAGCACCGACCCCGCCCGGCGCCCTGTCCGAGGCCCGACGCTTGCTACAAGAAATGCATCAAACGGAAACGGAAGTGCCCCAGCGCCATGGAAACAGTCGCGCGGCCGGGCACGTGGTGCCGCTGCGCACAGATCTCGTCCAAATACAGGAGAAGACAGAAGCGCGGCTTCAAAGCACACCGGAAACGTTTGAGAAAAGCTTACAGGAGACCGTCGATGATATCCAGGTGGAAACGCCGAAAAGTCTGCTGCCAATGCTGTCCTTGTTGTACTATTTTGTGAATAGAAAGTCAAACAAAATGGCGGGACTGAGCACATCAGATAATCATGTAAACTAAATTCGGGATTCGACCCCTGACACACTCTCACTCTCGCACAGCTGAGGTAAACAAGACTCCGACCACAATATCAAAGGGTACTACTACGAGCTCGACATCTCGAAACAAAACAGAAAAACAAAACAGATTCAGAATATTGGATGGTTCATTTAGGTTCATGAAAAGGGCTAAATATTGAATTTCAAGATTTTTTATTGTAAATAATAAACGGTAAAAAATGTTGAAAAAAAAGCTTAAAGCCCGTCTAAAGAATCACTCTAAGAATATTTATACTTGTTTGGTACCAATCAGACTTATCAATATGAAAAAAAAAATGGTTCAAATAATTACATTTTAGATTTATTAAACCAGTTTTGTTGTCGTCGGATTGGAACCAAAATAGGTGTAAATATGGTTCTTTAGACGTTCTTTCAGCTATATTTTCGTAACTTTTTACCGTTTAGGTTTTATAGTGAAAATACAATAAATGAAGATGTCCGTCCCTTATCTACTTAAGGTATAGGTATCGCTATTGGCCTTCGGGTCTATTACCAAGCTTGATGGGATATTATTTGAATAATATTGCTAATGTTTATAAAAAAGTTAAGTAACATAAATCAAGAAATAACGTATAATGTGGTGCTGCATCAAAATAAATTATTTTCATAATTGCTTACTAACCCAATTTGATTTAAAAACATCTAAAATTCTAATGGGATTTAAATCGTAATTACAAAAATATAAGAGCACTTTGGTACAACTTTATATTTTTCAATATTTTGACAAATATAAACTCTTTACTAAAATAATTACATACCAATAACACAATCAGATAGGTGTTTCATTTTTTAATATGAATTACTTCAATACGAGTACTTTTTTATACTTTAGTACATCTAGATAAATACGAGTAACTTCAGTTTTAATATTCTTAGAAATCGTTTAAAAAAAATCAACTTCTCCGTTAATTTTGTCGCGACTCAACTTTTGTATGAAACAGGTTTATAAAGAAGTTATTGTATAAACGAGGTGTATGTACTACTGTCATTGTTAGAAAAAGGGAAACACTTATGTAGTTATACTCTGCAATAGGCTATCACATCAAATATATGATATCAAACTTCAGCTTTTGAGTATCTGTTTAAAAAAATAACTCTTTCACTCGCGGACTTTTAAACTCTCCGACTAGTAGCTCGTGAACTAGGCACGTTATCGAGCTTTTACCAATTTTTCGTTTTCTTATCACGTAGCTGGAGCGGCGTATATACAAAATTGGGTGCCCGTCTATAGGCTATTCAATTGCACAACTTCTCTTTCCTCTATCGCCGTTATTTAACTAAAATAATATTAGCCAGATCTGCCACCCCTTATAATTTGAAGTCCTAGGCTTTACAGGCCAATAGCTTTGGATAAAAACTAGCTGATGTTAGGAAATAAATGGGACGTGGGAAATTGGGTGTCAAGGCCTTACGAATTCAAAAGTTTTCCCGCCAGTTTGCAAGTTCCGGAAATGATAACCAATCAAGTCAGAGACAATCAAAGATATATGAAATCGTGAAAACTGGCAGCACTTGCCATGATGAATGAACATTATTTGTTAATTTGTTCATTCTACTTAGATTATCTGTAAAATTACTGTGGCCGAAAAAAAACTGCGAGCTGAGGCTGGGAGTGCATTTTATTGCTTTTATTTTAATTTTTGAATGAAATCATGTGCAATACGTAACTAAGGAATTAAATCAATAGGCGACGTAAAAAAAACTACTTGCTGCACAGTATACATAAGGTTTACCGTCTGTATCAATTGAAATCTGCGGCCGCTTGGTGCGGGGTTATTGACGTTTATTTGTAGCAACTAGAATTTTAGTTCCTGAAAGCTGTTTGTGTACGGTATTTGTGGGCGTGCGGCGTGTAGCATAAAATAGTAAAGTTGATTATACGTCGCGAAAATTGGAAATTGTGATATATAATACTGCGGGCTAAGTGTTACAAATTGACACCGATGTGGCAAACCGGATTGCATACTCTTGGAGAAAACGTGACTCCGTCGTAAGGTCAGTATCAAATTATCATACTATTGTTGTTGCTCGTAATAACGTCGAAGATTAGAAGTATAACATTGACTTAGCATAGATAATATAGGACAAAGTCCAACAAGAATCCAATCTATAATCCTGGTAGGAATATGTCTCCCTGGGAGGGATATAGGTAAGCCCCCCACTTCTGTTGTCGCTAATAAATGAGGAACTAACTTATGTTTATATAGTGTAAGTAACCTATCTACAATCTGAATTTATTGAAAACAGGAGATTAACATCAGCCTACCTACATAAATAAATAAAACTGTGCAAGTCCTAAATACAATTTTCCTTTTA
The DNA here is from genome assembly GCA_035578125.1 of Mellilla xanthometata. NCBI lineage: Eukaryota > Metazoa > Arthropoda > Insecta > Lepidoptera > Geometridae > Mellilla > Mellilla xanthometata. The sequence continues at coordinate 5,877,075 of JAPUBQ010000013.1, forward strand.
ATTATTTCAATTGTTATGATGTACCTACTATTCCATCATTTTTAATTAATTGATGAATATACCATTATAAGTAATACAGGTTATTTGGGTATGTTTGTGAATTCATTTACTAAAGTACATTTTCTATCACAATATTTTTGAACAAAATAAACCATATAAAACTACATTCTTTAACTAAGTCTAACTACATTATTTAGTTCACCAATTACTGTTTATTTCCTGTCATCTGATTTAGTTCTAAAATGTATACATATGTACTATTCATAGTATATATTTATGCATATTCTGTATAGTTACTAAATGTATACACTTGTACAACAGTTAATCTGGCCAGATAAATGTTCATTAAATTATTGCTAGGTACTGCTTGAAATATATGCCTAGTTTTGGGAACTCACAAATTTTGAGTAATGAGCTTAGATTCTATCAAATAAAGAACATGGCTATTGTAAATGTAAATCTGATTGAACTATTTTGGCCACAAAATAGCATTATAAAACGCAAAGCTGTTGTCATAGATATATATTTTGATTTGAATCACTCTGGGTCTGTATGGACATCAAATATTATTATTTATGAAATACAGTAAGAGGCAATTTCTGCCATTTCTTATTGGTATGCTTGTTATATGTAGAACTTTGTGAACAAAGATAGAATATCATTTAGCTTAACTAGCTTAGCAATTGATCACTAAGCTCACATATTAGAAAGAAAGAAAGAAAGAAAAAGTTTTATTACGCACAAAAATAATTTACATCAATAAAGCAATATATATTAATGTATATATATATATATGTAACAATTATACAGGTTCAGTATTTATTTGTGCATAAAAGGCGTAGGTTCAGCATAATGCTGGAGTACCTGCCAGGTAGGTACTTCAGCGCTGGTTTTCAACCTCTGCCTTCACTCACATTTTATACACTCATTTCAGGCGATAGGTAGTTATTTAAATCACAATCTATCACACAAGACACAAATTGACAAAAAAAAATTATAAACTTGAAAGCGTTGCTCTAAAGTAAGCATATTATTGAAGAAAATCAAAACAATTAATATAACAGTATTAGTAAATAGTTACAGTATAAATAATGTAACATTTAAGTTACATATGGAAAAAAAGAGGAAAAACAATAACTTATTTTACTAGTTAGATAATTTTCAAAATTAAAAAAGCCTAACTACTTACATACGTAATATATTGTATTACATATTTATATGTTGTAAAACATTCAACCACTAACGACCAATAAATAGACAGAATGAATATATACTCATAGAATCTACTCTCTCACAGAATATATACTCATAAGTAATTTTTAAGTACCAAATATACATTGTAGAACACATAATATAAGAAATATGCAAATCGTAGGAACAAATACAATATACAATCTAAACTAAATTTTCACCACATTTTATGCGATGAATTTTGCCACCTTCTTCTTTTCTCAATAATATTTTTCCGTCTCTAATCCAAACATATTTCCAATTTTGCTTCTCTTTCGCTTGCTTAGCCTGGTGTAACAACTGCTTATTGAGTCTCGTGAGCCGTTCATTGAAAAATATACGTTGGTTAGAGCCTGCAACCTGCGGTAGCTTGAGGTCATCGCTATGTGTTCGGTGAGCGCGCGCCGCCGCCAGCCACCGCTCCCGCAGCTGCCGGCTGGCGAAGCGCACTACCACGGGCCGCGGCCTCGCGCGCTCCGACTGCACTCCATCACTATTCGGGATCCTGGGTGGACCCACACGATATGTTTCTGCTATATCGCTAACTTCCACTGACACCTTCAACACTGATGCAGCATTCTGCAACACCTGACGCAGATTCTCACAGGGAGTTTCGGGGATCCCGTGTACCTCCATATCATTGACCAGCATCTGTTGATCTCTCTCATTAGCTGAATATTTTAGCTCCTCGAGGGTCGACTGGATAGATAGACTGCAGATACCGCCACTTACGGTATTTTCCAAAGCATCAAGTCTTTTTTCATAGTCGTTCGCCTGATCTCCCAAAAACGTTATGTTATAATTGCATGTTTCCAGCTCTGATTTGACGTAGTTGAAATCCGACCGCAGCTTATTAAATTCTTCACGAAATTTCGCCATTTCCTCGCTCACATTTTGCATACATATTCGAAAACTACTCATCTCGCTAATTAACTGTAGCACAGTAGAATCTGAGAGAACCGATGCAGGTGCCGGTGATTGAAAAGAAGATTCACCTACAGCTCCAGGACAGTATTCAACTTCCGCACACGACGAAGACTCATTATTCAGCTCGGATTTCTTCACAGCGCATTGCTCACATCTCCACTGGCCAAGGGCAGTGTCCTTGACCTTGACGCATTGTTTGTGATACAAAGATTTGCAATCTATGCACTTCGCGACACCCGTCGCCGACACAAACTTGCCGCAAGCACTGCACTTCGCCATACTATTATATATATTTATTTACACAAACGGGGGAACACTATGGCAGATTACTATGATAATGCGACGCACGTATAAAGACTTCACAAACACATCAAATGGTCGATTTTTGTTTTGAAATCACTGTTGTTTATGATTTGCAACTTGCTCAACAAACGTAGACTAATTTTATCGTGTACTTCACACTTTTAACAAAGATATTGATTTAATTAACAAGACAAACACGTTCACTCACTTACGCCTACCCACATTCAATATTATTACTACTCCTTTATTAAGCAGTCAATATTATATACATGGTGTAATAAAATAATTCTGTGTAACACTTTAACAAGCGTGCGAACTTCAGATCAGGTACCAGAGAAAATATGGATCGCCAAGACACAGGCTCACACCTAGGTTGGGGTCCATGGAAAAACTCAGCAGCCTTACTCAAAACTAACCATTTATACAAACAGAAATGTAAATTCAATACCATAAGGCACAATCTGTATATGCCATAGGACAATTCATTGTATAGTAACTCGTTATTATAATGTTTTTTTCTGCATTATGTTATACATTTTGAGAATATTTTGTTTATAATATGTTGTTTTAAAACATAAGTATGTATTAGGTATGTAAAACAAAACATGAATATATTTTACTAATGTAAAAGATTTATGTGCATAAATCTTTTACTTATAAAGCAGATTTTTTGCTAATAAAACTAAAAAGAACAAAATATACATTTATTTCACCATGTAACATTATTGTTAAGAATTACTACTCCTTTAGTAAGCAAAATTCTGACATTTCCAAGAGTCTAGACTTGGTTGCGTGATTTGAAGGGCTGTGGCGTGATCAAGGGTCGGAGAGCGCGCTCGGCGAACTCCTTTTGACGACCCTTGAAAACTTCAATGAGAATATCCAGAATGACACCTTTAGTACTGAAGTTACATTTGTAGCTTCACCACTTAGGTAATTCTTAAAAGACTACGAAAGTCGAAACAATTTTTAAGTTAATCTATGCTCCCAAAGAGTCTCAGTCTTCAGTCTTTTGTTTGCAAAGATACATTTTACATAAAGTTTACTATTTTATATTCACAAAGTGTCAACATTTATTGGTAGTCCTGGGATTTTTTCGAACTTAGACATTTTGTTTTCTTACTAGCTTTCATAGTCTAGAAAAATTAAGGCTTTGAGAGATAATAGTACTCTAGCCTTGCAGTAAAGAACCTTATCTTGTGCAGTTCAAAAATAGTGTATATATGTGTAAGTATAAAATGTTTTAGATACAAGGTAATAAAGAAAAATAGCATAGAAACATATAAGTTACATGTGAAAAAAAATACCCTTCCGTCAGGTTAAAATAATGTGCATATTGTATAATGAGATTGCATGTAGCATGCTGGTAACATATGGTTAAGCCTGTTAAATTAACAAAGCCAGTTACCTTTTTCACATTGGTGCATTTCATAGGGTATTTTAATTATAATGTAGTAGTGTATTTTAGTTATAATTAATATAGGTGGAGAACATAACTAAATAAAAAAAGAAAACATTGAAACTTCATGTCCTCTCATTTGCAGCGTTAGTAAGAGAAAGCAAACTTTAAAATGTTTTCTTCAATGTTGCTAGTTATGGATAATTTGCAAACCTGAGAAAATATATTAACAATATTAGACAGTGGTCTGAGATTTATAAAAGATCTTCAGAGAAACAACTTGATTTAAAGTAATTAATTTGCAGAGTAAAAAGATAAGTTGTTGTACAGCAGTTCATACATAAATGTATCTCTTAATTTTTCCCCTTACACAATGTAGTAAACGTGATATTTGTATGTACCATTCTACCAAGCTACTGATAAAAAACAATTTACTTTTCGAGTATCTCATATGCAAATAACTAATAGTACCAAATGCACCAAAGTTTGTGAACCTGTAGAATATGTACTCATACTAGAAAGTAGGTTGCAACAAATAACCTTGTGAGAGTAAAGCAGGTTAGGCATGAACAGTGCCTATCTATACACAATACATAACAATTCAGTAGAAGATTCCGCAACCTTACTTGGTATTATCATCAGACAAGTCAGAGGCTTTCAGGTGGCTTCAAAATTGTCTACACCACTTAGCTCATATGAAGAAGAAGGTATAATCATCATTCATCTCCTACAATAAAGGCGAAATTATTAACAATTTTTGTGTACTACGAGTAATAAATGTTTCTCACATTTCCCCCTGAATAATCAATCAATATTTAAGAGCTGGGCTCTATTGTATCTTCTATTCTCAGTAAAATCCTTGAAAACCCTTTACAACATAACTACTGTCTTTGCTTTTATTAGGTCTTTAAAGTACTTTCTCCTTCACATGGCTGGAAAGATCTTTGACGAAACCTAGTATGGTTACAGATAATGTGATAGCTAAACTATAGTTACCAATCAATCCAAATTAGAAAAGCTTTTCTGAAATTATAGAAGGCAGCATGCACTTATTATATAATGTATTTTGTTGTGATATTACCACATTAAAACCTACATAAAGATCAGTGTTAAATTTTACTATCATACTTCATACTAATATTATAAATGCGACAGTATGTGGGGATGTCTGTATGAATGTTTGTTATTCTTTTACATTCTAGAGACTCAACTGATTAGGATATAATTTAGCATAGAGGTAGCTTAGACTCTGGATATGAACATGCCATTTTTAACTCAGATAAACATAATTAGCGTCTAGGACTGTTTACAAGTAATAATAATCTGCAGTTAAACTATGTGCAACAAAATATATGTAGTGTATTGTACATGTGTATAGTATTGTGTACCTATGTATAGTATAGAGTACCTATGTGTAGTGTACCTATGTATAGTATTGTTTACCTATGTATAGTATAGAGTACCTATGTGTAGTGTACCTATGTATAGTATCTTAGTATTGTGGTAAGTAATCAGGTGTTGGTAGAGGGCTGTGGTAACGCAAGCCGCGTGTTGCAGATGGAAGAGCGAGCGCGGCGAGCGGGCGGCGCGCCTCCGGCGTCGGGTGACACGCGCGGGGCACTCCCTCCCCCCTCACACCTTCTGCTGCGGTGAGACTGTTTACACAACACACTGCCAGCATGGCTGTGATGCATTATAACGAGATAACTTTGTCTTAAACGCTAATATTATGCTCTAAATTGACAAAAATGACACTCATATTTACAGTGATGGAAGGAAGGAAATTTATTTCTATCACTCACTTTTCACCTATATGATTTTTTGCTTTGAAGACTTGCATTAAAGTCAGGAATACACATGCCTGTAAAATGGAATAGTAGCGGTATTTCAGTTTACGGCACGTGGCGGTAATACGGATACAAGCATTGTTAGCGTTTGGGTGTTAATAAACGTCGTGTTTAGCAAGTGCAAGGTACAGGCGTATGTATTCCTGGCTTTATAACAGCCAGTACGCTACGAGTATGTGTACGATGGACCACTTATACAGAACTTTTTTTTGTACAATCGATCGATGAAGAAAATGGAATGCTCGCATGATAAATTGTGATGTCACATTTATGTAAATCATGTCGATAGCGCTCAATTCTTGTTTCCCCGCATTGCACATTCTGATATCTAACTCTTTATCGTGCTATGTATATTTATAATATTAACAGCTACTCATAATATAATATGGTAAAATAACTTAGGATTTCGTGGACGCAACACAATCATGCTAAAGGATTCATATTTGGGTTTAATTAATAAAAAAATACTTTATTTTATTAGTTAATTTTATTTATTAGTTAATTTACGAACCTAGGACACGAATTGTAGTATACTTAAGTCTTGTTAAATCATCTGCCTTAAGTATTGAATATCGGAACGCGTCAAAAAACATGTATACTACATATTTGATTTGCCAAGATTTCGATACCATAATATTGTACTCGTACAATACAATACGCCCCAGATTCAAGGCTGATATTACAATACTTATCATAAATCTTGTTTATAATCGGATCTTCAATAGATGTGATCTCATGCGTAACTAGCGCATCTGTCAGCGGGCCACTCGTCCAGCATATCCGTGACGGGATATCCATCGGAGTCGACGCAGTAGTAAACATCGCCGACGTTCTGGTTGGCTTGGTAGTTACCATTCGCGAGGCAAACCTCGGTCACACTCATACCTTTCTCTGGGAAGTGTATGGACGAGTCTCTGGCACAGTCTGGAAACATTTAGACAAATGAGTTTAGCTTTTTTGCTTCAACAAGAAGCGACGAAGCTAAATGTTCTGCCTACTTCAAGAAAAAGATAATGCCCATATTGTCTGAAACCTTTCAGACAATAGGGGCACTATCAAACCAAAGACACATATATAAAGTATCAATAAAATTACTAGGTCAAGTTGCAAAAAAATATAAATGAAAGAGTGCAGAAAGAAAAACCATTCTGCGACCTAGAATACAAATTTGTCACATTCACTTTTAATGAAAATGTGTTGTAATTCGCGGTCGCACTAAATAAATAATGCGTCCGGTATTAATTTACGTACATACGGAATGTTCACAATTAAGTTTTGAAAGCGCGAATTTACCTCAATTATAATTATTGTACTGTGAACATGCTAGAAAATGAGGTGATCTCGCATGATTAATTAGAAAAGAACGTTATCCAAAATATTGATATAGTAATGACAAAGTTATGTGAAAAAAACGCCGTCAAGGTTTTTAGTTCAAGGTTAAACCAACAATAACATTCATTGAATAGTCTCTGGTTTATCGTTTAGGGTGTTGAGGAAACGTTTTAGGCAATTATCTGTTATGATAAGCGGAAGCATTCCCCAAACAAGGAAAGTAAAGAAGAATAGTTAACCAAGCGCTGCATAATAATCATGGACGTTGTAATTACAATCTCTCTAATTAAAATAAATCGTGTGAATCAGAACAAATCTCACGTTACCAAAAATGGTTAAACGTGCGGAGAGACGCCCGCGCACCTCTGTTATTGCCCATCAAAGAGGCCCGGCTCAACCACATTGTATAAAATCCTTAACTTCACTAACCCGACAAAATGCCAACACTGAACTCTCTGATTGGCATCAATTGTCCATAATTACATTAACGTTGTCGGCGAAAGTCGTTCTAACTAGACGGCAGATCATTTAATTTGCAAAGCAGACGAATGCGATTATATCGGGTTGATTTATGCATATTTACATTTCTCTCGTTTTGCAATTTGTGTTCCTTTGAACAATTAATCGGTCAAGTGTCGCGGTCTCCGCATTCCATCGGAACGGTGATACGGGTGGAGCCGTATGTCGGGAAGAGGGTCACGGCCGACGACCGGTCGGGGCACAATGCGAATGGGCCACGCTAACTGTATGTTGATGCCTTCTCGCCTATCTCGTTCTACCTTTGCAAACAAGACAAAAACCATGAAATTAAATTACACGGGTGATTCAATTGTCATAACTTACAGCAATTCATTCCAGTCATCTCGCTCGATATCGTCTGCCACGAACCCAAGATTTCGCCGTCCCGTCCTGTACAGTACGCTCTGTAAAGGAAATATCCAGTTTCAGTGTTATTGTTACACTCGGCTCACGTTGCAATGCAATACTTTATTTATAGTTTAAGTTAAAATCTATAATGTATATTAGAAGAACTTTGTCACAGGCGTAATTCAATATAGTGAGACTTACAGGCGTACTTACATGCCATTTGTTATTTGATATGGTCCGTATGTACCGTCGTAATCACAAAACGTTGTAGGATTGCCGAGGAAGTTGGTGCCATGCGCCGACTGTTCTCCCGAAATGGTAGCCATAGCTTGGACTAAACTTTCACATTTCCGCAGATACTGAGTGCCGATTGTTGCGGCATCATCTGGGGAAACGGTGTAAATAACCAGACGGTGTTAAACTATGCAAAAGAGTTTCTTCACGCGACTTGGAATGCAAGAGAATGCTATGCAAATGTTTTACGCGGACCATGTTTGGTTAGTTACAAAACACTCTCTTAGTCCCACATTATAAGTGCCGATCAATATAGGTAAAAGTTTCCATTCAGGGGTAGCTGCCCTCAGATCTATGACGTCATGGCTACGTTAGACGTAGCTGCACCTGTATGCTCTACTATTTATACAAATGCGAGAACTAGGTTCAGTGAAAACTAGGTCAGTTTATGAACTCAGGCTGCAACTTATATTTATTTATACATTTCTTACTGGCGGAACTATAATAGAAACTATTCTCGAATTATCTAACGCAAGGAGCTTCATTGTACTCGCTATTATATGATATTTAGAATACGTATATTTGATAGTTGTGTTATTACAAATTATAGAAATGCACATTTGTTCTGTATCTGATGAAAAATTGATACGATGAAAAGTACAATAAATGCTACCAATCTCCCTCTCCGTTCTTAATATTTGAACAAAGCATGCAGTCTTCAGTCTGTTGTCGTGCCAATTGTCTTTCGTCATTTTAAATCACTTGAAGCCTAAACTACTTGTGAATATTGTTTACATCCTGTCGAGACACCTTCATGAATACTTTATAATGCTGTGTAACAGTTATATTACTGCTACTTACATAAGTACTTTCATGGCTATTATGTAAAATGATCTACTTTTCTACTGCAATACCGTACGTTATCACTTGTCAATTATTTTTTATTACGAGTGTGATTGCAACGTTTAGGAAGGAATGTTTAATACAGACAATCTATGACAAAAATAGAAGAACTACATCATTAGCATTACTTGTTATGGTACAAGTTGGTAGCCGACTATATGCAGCACCAACATACGATATGTCGCCACGATACGTCCTCGGCACTCGATCTGCGGTCGGAATAGCAGCTGGATAACTTGTCGCTAGCTTCGTGTCGCTTTTTACGGAGGAAATTTCATAGAAACCTGCATGTGTCGCTGCGATACGTGTTTTTTCCCCATTTGTACAGGGTGCGTAACCACACAAGTTAGTGACAATCTGGCCTAAACAGACCATGACCAGATCACACCGTTAGGTCTTGGTACAGATTTTTTTACCAAAAAAACATGCTAATCGCATACTCTCCTCATCTTTAGATATAGAAATCTATTTTAGCTGTAAACAACTTACAACATGGGAGCCGAGTCATGTCAGCTTCCGGAATCGGAGTCACAGTGGGTTGACCAGTCTTAGGCTCTGCACACCAGCACAACCCGTCGTCGCATTGTAAGGGTTCGTAATCTCCAGAGGTAGTACAGTGTAGGGATACCGTCCTTCCAGACGCTTCCAGCTCGGCTCTCTTTCGGCTGCATGCTAGAATCGAGATTAGCCACCTCTTATACTCGGTTATAAAAAATAATATTTGGCATACCTTTAAAAAATAATAAAGGAATTAAGTTTGAACTTAAGAGGAAACCCCCAAAAGTCTAGTCATAAAGGCTTTAGACTCAAAAACAACATGTCCAGTACTACTAAAAAACTAACATTACCACGTGGAATTATATTTTACACGTATACATTGCAATTTATTAACAAACTTGTAATCTAATCTGTAATAGTAAAACCTCTAATAAGCGCAAACTGTGTCGTTAACTTTTCAATGTCATTGTGACTTTGTCATTATCACATTCAGGAGTTTTTTTTGTTCGGTTTATTTAGTTGTTTTTAAATTTTGTTTACATTATTAAATTGATTTAATGGTAGATAAATTTTTCGTTTAACCACTCGAATGAAATGTGTATGAAGAATTTAAATTTATGCACTCGTGTTTTAAAGTTAAACTCTTCTAGTTTGTACATGAACCATCAGTTATTTGCTCCCACTCCAACTTTACGAAGTTGGGGACAATTTATTAACAATGAGTGTATAAATATTGGTTCTTTCTTTTTAAATAAATCTTCTATACTAATTCACTATGTTTCACAATCGGCGTAACGTTGACCTAACTTGCATCCCAATGACCTATGGCTATCAGGTATCTTTGCTATTTTGAATATGTATTAGAGATGCATAAGTTTATCTGTTATTACGTGTTAGTCCTTTACGCGTAGCCCCTATAGCTCGGCTAGCTAAGGTGATCTAACGAGATCATGGAAGCTAAGCAACAGTCGATACGGGCGGTGTTTGGATGGGTGACCATGCACAAGACTGTCGTTTTTAAAGTGGCAGTTTCATCTGGGCGCTACTGTGGGCTAGATTTTTTTGTATGAAAGGTGTATTAGGTGTGTAATTGACTATGTTTGATGGAAATCGGACCCAGATGGACGCCGCTACAAAAAAGCACATCATGTATTTTTCGCAGCTTCTCTAATATGGGTATTACATAAAAGAGAAATTTGAAATAAGATGACCACTATAACATGATGTTGAGTCGGGGGGTTTTGAGTATTTTAAAATTTCTAACTTTTTATCCAAACGTAATGCAGTATCACCTCTGGGCGAAGCTAGTTGCCTTCCTCGTTATATCGTTCTCGGCTACAATGCACTCACCACAAGTCATTTCAGTCGCCTCATTACGCCACATTTGTCCAAATATTCTTTTCCCATGTTCGTCGGAGCAGAAGCACCTGTGTACATATTGTATGACACGTTTATTGTTTGAATGAGTCGATGCACCGAACTATCTGTATTACCTTTTAACATGCAGTTAGAAATAAAATTCCGTTGGTTACTTAGTTTTTTGTACATCTGTAAGATTATCTTCTAATATATAAAATTTCCATGTTACAATGTTAGTTACCGTACTCCTCCGAAACGGTTTGACCGATTTTTACCATATTTTATATGCATATTCAGTAGGTCTAAGAATCGGCTACTATCTACTTTCATACCCCTAAGTGATAAGGGTTGTTCACCGTTAAATTTTTAAGGCTAAACAACGTTTGCCTGGTCAGCTAGTTATTCTTACATATCTTTGTATATCTTTTTTAAATCGACAGATAAATTCTTAAGCCTTTTATATAACATTTTAATTGAACTAAAACACAAAGTTCAATGACCTCTTAACTTTTTCTAAAAACAATTCTAGTTCAATATTTATCGAAAGATATCCGAGTACCGTTTGTTCGATATTGCGATAGTTTTGCTTACCTTCCTATGAATAAGTCGCCCTTGCATTGTACCGCCGCGTATCGTCCGTCTGGTAAACAGTTCGACGGTGGTCGACAACCTGACTCCTCCACCACACCTGTCAATTTAATATGGCAGGTTTATTTTCAACAGCGTAGTAATATTTTTTTTTTTTTATTAGGACACTTTCACACACGGCTGGTTAGCCCCATACTGAACCATTTCTAGCTCGTATTATGGTTGCTAACACAACTGATATACTACATATAAAAACATACATATTATATATAAATACATATTTAACACCCAGACCCACAGCCAACAAATTTAGTTAAGCATAAAGATGTTGACCGGGCCGGGAATCGAACCCGGAACCTTCTGATTAGCAGACCGGCATGGTAACCTTTACGCCAACGAGGTCGTCAATCAATCTCTGCTGCTGTTGATGTCCACTGTCGGACGAGGCGGCATCAGTATAGTATATGGGTACCTAAGTCGAACACGAAGTTCTCCACCTTTGTCGTCAACTTTGGATTTCTTGACAGATTCCGTGTCTTTCGATGACTATAATCTAGCTGTTTTCATGACGAGAGTGAACCTGTACCTTTTAAATTAACGCGATCCACTGAAGACCCAAATGCCACTGAACATAAGCTGAATTGTGGTCAAACGTTAACCCATTAAATGCAAAAAAGTTGTTCAAAAGCTATCTATATTCATTATGATGCACTAACTTAAAAAATTGAATCTTATAATAGCTACCTATAGCTACATGTGACCCTCACTCAATGCCTAAATAAATAGACCCATATTGGCTTTAGTTTGACTGTCTTTAGACAGTAATATTATACGGTTACACACAGGTGGCCACGGATATACCGGCTACAGACAACGGAAGTATCAGGCATGATACGCGAAAGTGCCTGAATTATTTTCGTTTTCAATATCACCTGATTTGGGACTGAGACTTGGTTGTAGCATATTTTAGATACGAAATTTAATATATGGCAACTACGAGTAATAACTAAACCTTCTAGTGTTGTACGGATAAGTTATATAGGACGATGTAGAATGAATGATGGTCAATACGATTTTAATATTAAGATACTCGTAGCTCTCTAACTACTCCAACTAGTAACTACATTTAAGCTCTAACTCGCATTTTCGTATAATGTTTTATCGTAGTAGGCAACATAGTATGAGTAATTGGTTAAATTAAAGAAAAACGCAATGAACTGTGTAAATGCTTAACCGGGAATTTTCTCTTCCTAATGATTCCTTTCCCGGGATTGCTATGTTCGAATAACTTCCGATATTTTTTCTGTGGAACGTCTGTGAATACTGCGTTTACAGTATTCACAGTAATTGCCTGGTTTTGTGTATGTTTGTAACTTCTTAACCCTCAAATTGCAGATTTCGACGAAACTGGAAATGTTAGACCCTGAAAGTTTAGACCCTGGATTAACACATCACATACTATGTTTCTTTTTAACCCGTTTTAACGCGGGTTACACTGCGGTGCTTAGGTAGTAAAATATATGACTTAAAGTTATTTCTACCATCTATATTGCAGGCCATATTTTTAGGTTTTTGACGTATTTGCTCCAATCTACACTTCCATCAATTACCAAAGAACAATGAGTCAAGTTTTGTTCCAATTAAAATATATTACATTTAAATAAAAAGCTTACCAGATGGCGTTTGGCACCCTGGACAGCATCCGAAAATGCCTGCAAAGGGCACCATGACCTGACCAGGCAGGCAGTCCGCGTCAGTTCCATCCGATTCGCAAACATTCACGTACTCACATTGCGATAACACAGAATCAATCAACAAACTGCCCACTAACAAACCGACGACACAGTAAGAAATATAAGAAGCCATATCTAAGACACGCACAAATATATACTTCAACTCGCTTTCACCTCGAGGCGATGAAGTCCAATCAATAAATAATAAGGAATCTAGTCGAATCGTTATCTTGGTAAATACTATCAGTAAAATCTAATCTCTTAATAATAACATAGTTCTATAGAAATTGTTATATGCGATGGCGATAAAATGACAGACTATTGTTAAGTTTTGAGAAAGCATTTATGGCACTCACATTATATGAAGGTTGCATGCAACTTTTATAATTACACCGTTTCCTGACGTCATAACTATTTGATAACTAGTTGAAACGTACATAACATCGTTATCAACGGTATCGCTATCTAAAGTTAAATTATACGGAGAGCGAGCAAGGCAAGCCGCCGCGTCGCGAGTCGCGCGGCAGTGCCTGTCCACGGTCTACCTGCGCTCCTCGTACACATATTGGCGTCGCGCTTATCACATATTATCAGCATCAAACGAACCAGTCTTATATGTTACCGTTATGGCTTTGATATGTTTTTCACTGTGAATTTATCTTCTTGCAGATCGGATTAAAACGGGCGTACCCGGCTAGTATGGAGGAGTGCAAAAAGAGACATTCCGGCACTAAAGTTTCAAAAATTGCGAATATTTTCCAAGGAATGCCTTCAAGGGAAGAAGAAGAGATGCGTGGCGCCGACGTGACAGTCGTTCGGACCGAGAGCCATCTGGCTCGATTCAACAATGCGAGAGCGTTATTCGAGAAACTGGGAGAGGAGAACCGCGGGTTCAGAATTGAGAAGAGCCCCTCGGCGGCGGCAAGCTTCGCCGGCACGCGCGGCCCCGCGCCCGCGGCGCCGGCACGCTCGCGCTCCAGCTCGGCCGGCTCGGTGAGCCCGCCGCGCCGCATCGTCACGCCGACTCCGCTGCCGCCACCCGCCGCCCTCAACGGCGACCGGATCGCCAACGGCGCCGCGCAGCCCCCACCGAAACCCATCAAACCCAGTGTATTACCCAAACCAGAGAAACCCGATCGCCGTTTCAACAAAGAACTCATCGAAAAACAAAGAAATTGGACTGCTCATTTTAAATCACGAGCCGCTCGAAATGAATCAGAAACTCGAGCAGACTCCAATAAATATTCTAGCGGGTATCAAGATAGAAAATCGCCAGAAACGACTGAAAGATATGTGGTACCCTCTCGTGTGTACTCGCCTCCTTTGTCGCCGTGTGCTGGCGATTCTCAAGTCGAGCGCCCTACTTCTCTACCAACGTCTATTATTAATAGAGGTATAATCGGTGCTAAGTCACCTTCTCCTAGTCCCATTAAAACAGTAGCCTCAGTGACACCCCCTTCTAGACCTAATAGTGCAGTATCGCCAGTAACAAAGACTGAACATTGCCCGTCGCCTACCGCACGAAAAGAAACGACTACTGCAGTGAGCCAAATACAAGGAACTACAGAGTCTAGCTATCAACAGTGCGAGTCTGATGAAAGACCACACTATAGATTACGGTCTTCCATTTCTCCCGTAGATGAAAAAGAACCTTTAGATGAGGAAGTCGATAATGCGCGGTCAATACCGGAACGTTTAGAGTCACCAAATCGTGTTTTGAAAGTGAACGAGAGAGCATCCCCTGTTCCGCAGTCGCCGACGGCTACTCCTGCAATAGTAGAACCGGTCACAACACCCAGGAGTCAAAAAACGCCGTCACCTTCAGCTAGACCGTCTAAGTCGCCGCTAATACCGACTTCCCTCGAGGAAACTAATTCCACACCGCACGAGCGAGAACCTTCAGTCTCTCCCTTGCCGGAGGACACCGTGCCAGAAGGTAGTCTCACTACAGACTATGAACCCGAAGACTTGCCTCAAAGTGTGGACAGTCCGCCGCAGCAATCTACTCAGTCCTCGCCTAAGAAAGAGGTTGCGGAAAAACCCAGTGTTGAACAGGAACCAGTAGTTCAGACAACGGTACAGCATTATGAAAATGTTCCGAATGAACCGAAACCGCCAGAAGTTACATGTGTAGAGGATGACGTGTATGAGCCAGTGCAATATAGTGATGAGTGGGGTGATAAAGTGAAGCGGCGGTCTTCCACGCCCGAATCTCCAGCGGGTGCGATAAAGGAGGAAGACCAGCCTCGATCGCCACTCACATCGCCGGCGGCTTCTCCAGTTCAAAGAAATGTTTCGTCTCCGCCGACTTCCACGCTCGCTTCACCTTCGCCAGGTACATTACATATTTAAATATTCCGTATTACTCTTCTTTTAGCTGCTTCTTGTTCTATAAGCCTATTATTTATTTTTATAAAGACCTACATGTCTTATCTGCTTTGTTATGCTTTATCTCTGCGTTATCTTTGCTAAGAAACGCTATATTGACGCATGTTTTACAGAATTGTACCTGTAATATCTTCAAGATATATGTAGGTTATCCAGAAATCATACCACTTTATAAATTCATTATTATTATTATAAAAAAATCTGTAATTTAATGGTGTAACCATAGCTATTTTAATAATGTTTGTATGTTATTGCAAAAAAGTCTTTTTGTTAGTCACTTGAATTATTAATGAAACTGTGTTAACGGATAACATGCGCTTGCGCTGCTAAATTTATTTTCTGATTAAACAAAGCCGAACTAATTAAATGGTTATAAAAACTTTTTCTTGTTGAATATACGCTGAAGTAGGTACAATAAGAATAGGAAGTAGTGTTCTAGGTAGGATTCGATAGTGTAGGCGTCGATTGACGTACGTTTGGCGGTCTCATGCCCAGTGGGTTCAATGTAATATTGAGGAAGTCAAGGTATTTGAATCGTTGCGAGAGTTGCGAGTCGATCCCGATTTAGATGGTCCGGCGCCGCCGCCTCCGCCTGCGTCGCGGCGCAGTAACCCGAGCGACGTCGTCCTGCGCGCTCCCCTTCCATCGCTTATTTATCTCCTTTCATACGCAGCTTACATGCTGCACGACTACTTGCATCCTCGAGCAAAGCCGCCGGTCCTTACTCCATTCATATACTCGAACACGTGCGTCAGTGCTCCAGAGTTCACATAAACGTGTTGTGCTATATATGTTTGGATGCTGTCAAAATACATCTCCATGTTTTCTACGAGAAAAGTGATTTTTCGTATAAGAGACTACTTGTTCGTTAGTTATTTAACGAGCAATTCGCAGCCAGTTTAGACTATTACGAGTACATACATCTGTTGTTGTAAGTTTGCACCATTCCAGTTTCGATTCTCGTTGTCTCGTTCTTACGGCCGAGAGTTCGCTCGCGTCTCAGTCGCTAAATATTAGATTCATTGAGCATCGTCTCTGACCCTCCTCTTCGAACTTGATAAACTATTTAAATCAATTTATATCGTACGCGCCCGCGGACACATATTTTTGTTATTCTATTTCGAAGTCCTATTTTTAATCTCTCTAATTCCCTTAACGTGTCTCCGTCCAGAGTTTTGTTTTCTATTTTGGTACACAACGCGTAAATTTGTTTCGTATATTTGTGTTGCCAACTTGCTTATCTGTGGCGTGTTTGTTTATAAAACACACCGGCGCTGGTGTCCATCGTACGGCCGGCTCGTAAACTTTTATTGTACACACTGCGTGCTCTCCAGACAAACGCATTGTTCCTTGAAATATGTTTATAGTCTTCTAATATGAAGTGAAGTGGTATTGTGCGTCTTTTTGGCTAGTCAAGATACGTCGTCTTGAATTAAACGTTCACGTGAGTGTGCACGGAGTGAGCCCGAGGAGTGTCCGGAGATGCGGTGATGAAGGGAGGGACGCGTGCGCCCGCCGCCGCCGACGTATGCGCTCCCTGGACATGCGCCTCTGCGGCTGCTGCCTCGGTTAGTTACATTCTGCTGTTTTTATAACCCAAAATCATTAGCGTGATTCACGTCTCAAAATCTAACGTACGGTTTACGATGGCGCTGACCTAATTGTGGTCATCCATTCACTATGGCTGACCTAAATACCTCGGAGTTTTCTTGGGCGAGCTGTTCTGTTTGCTAATTGTTTACATACTATATTTGGCACAGATAGAGCTCAACTTAAGTTTTAAAATGTAGGTAAATATTCAAATAAAATTATCCGACATAGCAATGAAACACATGGCGTTTAATGATAGAAACACCGCCGTGCAATGCACTAAACTAAGCTAGATGAATGAAAGGCGGCGATGTGTAGGCAATAGAGTAACTAGGTAGCCACGAGAGATCATATAATCCTTGGCTCGACTTGATGAATTGATGACCATTCATTGAACTTTTCTATTATGAACTAATGGAACGAGAATTGATGCGTTGAAAAGAAGTTTTACTCGAGGAGTATAACTTGTCATTCGTTTGAGTGAGCGATTCAGTTGTTGATTTATGTTGCAGTGTCCTTTATTAAAGTTTATGTCGGCGTGGGGGGATCCACTTTACAACTCGTACCATTAGTTAGCGCGCGGTTTACCAATTTAGGAATCTAGTCTCGATTCAACACGTTCTTCGCCATATTTCAACGTTTCAATGTAAATTTCAAACCATTAGTCAGTTTCACGTAAAGGTCGCCATATAATTGCTACTATTCTAAATAGGCTACGAGTAGTAATATTTTAATGATAACATGATTATTACGATCTATAAAGCATTACGTACAATATGTCATTTTAACTATTTTTTATTGAAGCGCTATGAGCATATAATATTTATAAGTATTATAATAAAAGATGTGGTTATATGTACTTTATTTTTTTTCCGGTCTATCTGGAAAAAAAAATAACTGTTACTGAAAATAGCGAGAAAATTTTTCTTTTATCGTTTTTAACTTTTGACCTTAAATGAAAAAAGCTTTACACTTATATGTACTTTGGAACTTAAAGAAAATATTTTTATAACGTATGTTCTATTATTAATGATGTTTTGAAAAAAAATGCTGATAAGCAGCTTATAAGAATTTTTTGGAATTTCGAATTACTAGAGAACTTAGTGCTCCTACCATTATTATTATTCAGACATAATCGCATCGGATCCTGTTGCAGAGAACAGCGAGTTCGTAATCTGCATAAAGTGCAGTTGTCGTGTCAGCTTTCTCCACGAAAGGAAACTGACATGTTTTAATGTCATATTACAGCATCGTCTCGTCGTAAAATAAAACAAATCT
The DNA here is from genome assembly GCA_035578125.1 of Mellilla xanthometata. Classification (NCBI taxonomy): domain Eukaryota; kingdom Metazoa; phylum Arthropoda; class Insecta; order Lepidoptera; family Geometridae; genus Mellilla; species Mellilla xanthometata. The sequence goes on from JAPUBQ010000013.1 coordinate 5,895,551, forward strand.
ATAGAAATATGGTGCTATCGTACAGGGTTACTTATATGTTTCGCGGTCTCCATTCAACTTACTAGGAAAGAAATTAATAATAATAGATATTTTTATTTGATATTCACCTTATGGCATCGCGTCATATAGGGCAAGTCAAATTACAATCTCTATCTTAAAGCTAGCGTCATATCTGTTATTATTATTACTAAATGCCTCAGTAGAATTCACAAAAACATAAAACACAAAAATATATTTATACTTATGTATAGCTTATAGCTTAGAAAATTATAGAAATGTAATGTGTATGTTCTACGAAAAATCTAATTTGAATATGTCGTCTTTTCAAATGCGCTAAACTACATAAGGTATAATTTTAATTATCACATTTATATGAGACCAAATGATCTTATTGTTAAACTGTTTGGTAGAACCAATAAGATTAAGTTATATAGTTTGCCTATCGATAGATCTTAACCGGGACCGAAACTATAATGCTGTTAGCACTTAAGTATTACTGCAGTGCATAATTGCATTCCAGAAAACTTACACAATATTTTTTTACTCATTACAGCAATAATCTTGACCAGCAGAGCCATGAGGTTGAGGTTAGCAACACTAACTTACGTTAGAGTATGACTATCTGGAATAACTGGCTCTGAATGAGGCTACCAGAGAACATTAATAGATGCTCGGCGACAGATTTTCCTACACAGAGTATCATAACGTACGACTAATTATCAGTAGCTCTGTATTAAAGAATGACTTCACCGCATCCAGTGTGGACCTAATTCGTAATATCTCCCCATATCTGGACGTTAGGTTTAATTAGTAAAGTGCCTCGCTCTCGTTGCCTCAAAGATCGCGTGACGGCTGCAACGGTTTATTGCTAATTCATGCTTTACTTAGATTATACATTATTATGCCTAACGTTTGTACGCTCGGTAGATTGTTCCGTACACATGTCTATAGCGAATCGCACCTTCATAAGATAAATGTAATCTATAAGTAGTTTGCATGCTGGTAGAGCAGTAAGCATTTTCTGGTGCTCGTTTGATGGCTAACAACCATCCTCAAGTTGAAAAATCTGTCACCAAGCATCTAGCTAAGTTTGTTCCGGCAGCATCTTTGCGAGCCAGTTGTTCCAGACGAGGCATGCTCCATCTTAGGCCAGAAAGTCGCTGACTTTTAGTTACGCGCCCTGCTGATCAAATCCCTAGCTGTAACGAGTAAAAAAGTGAATGACGGGGTTAATTATAACATATTGTTTAAGAGCATGAAGTTCGTTTTAACCATCTGATTGGTCCTTCAACGCTTTCAGAAATAATTGAGAAGAATACATAAAATAAAACGACTATACGTATTAGATTAAGGCGTATTCGTATTCGATTCGAAGTCGATCGGGCCGATCCGATATAGAACCTGCGTAAATGCGCTGCAATCCAAAGAAAACAAGAGTATTTTATTTTTTTCGCCAATTGCTTCGGCGTGTTGTGTGATCGGCAAAAATAGCATATACTAATTCAGAATTATTTATCTTCGTTCCTTAAATCCAAATTAACCATCAACGGTATGACCGCGAAAAAATAAAAACATGCCCGTTGCTCACTAATAACAAATATTATTAATGTCCTCTCACTTGCACGACCTAATGAGTAAGAGTAAGAGAGCAAGAGGAAGCGAACATTCAAATGTTTTATTTATTGAAGCTATAGTTATACAGACGCTCGCCCTTGTAACATTGGTATGATGACAGACTTATGTTTTGACTGCACTCGTGTCCAAAAATTCCAATGATCCAGACGTTACCAGACTGCCTGAGGTTACCGAAGGGCATCCATCTAACACAAAAATATCGTGAAAATTAATTCACGTACTCAATTTGAAAGCATGCGTTGAAAATAATAATGTGTACTCCGTTTTTGTTTTATTTATGGCGGGCATTTGAAGTGAATGTTTAGCAAATCTTTGCTTCTATACCTACCTAGTACATGTGTATAACGTATTTTGGTTCGCGTTACAGAATTGAGGCGTGTATTTCGTAGTTTTTTTTTGGCCTGTCTGATTTTAAATAATCTTGGATACTACTACTACGACTTCGATAATTCTACTATGATTACTATCATTCGAATGTGATTATTTTAATGTATTTATATGCCTTGGATTATTGTTATCTTTAGTTACTACTGTTACAATACTGTAAGGACGTCTATTTCTAGAACAAATAACTATATTTTTTTACATTACAATGCAAGTTTCGTATTCTTTCCTATACTGGTGTATGCACGTATTTTTAATCAATTAATGTAAATCTTTTTGAGTATAAACGTATTATTCCTAAAAATTTTATTTTGCCATTATGTTTGTTGTTTTTGATAAAATGGAATTAAATATTGTTTTGATAAAAAAATAAATTACATTACTAGCAAAGATGAGTAAACAAGTATAAGACTGAAAATGTAAAAACTTACGATACATAAGTTAATATTTAATTCATATGTACATGAAACAAAATATGCTTCCTGCATGCAGCGCCTGGTGAGTTATCACCGTGATATCTATCTAAAGATCATACCCTAATTCACTATTGAAAATCGCATTAAGATAAGTGGCAACATTGCTTTGAAAAACAAACAAACCTCTCGGCCCGAACGCATAAACCGCGATCTCTTTTCCGTCGCGGGTTTAGCTCCCTGTATTTTTGTAATGGTTTGCGCCCTGTAAAAAGGACATTCGGTATAGGGGGCCAAATAAAAAAACCAAACTTTTAAAACAAATGCTTAAAATTATTACAACTGAGGTTAAATGTAATTATGTCCACGTTGCTAAAGAGTACCTACATTATAACGTTTCGGATATAGGGGCTATATCAAAAGACTAACTATCAAAACAAATGCTCAAAATAATAACAAGTGAGGTTGTTATTGTGTCCACGTTCCTAAAGGTAGATTGTAACGTTTCAGTTGGCGGGGGTCGCAAGTCGTCCGCGGATATAGGGGCTATATCAAAAGACTAACTATCAAAACGAATGCTCAAAATAATAATAAGTGAAGTTCAATGTAATTGTGTCCACATCCCTATAGAGTTAGATTGTATCGTTTCAGTTGGCGCCCCCCTAACTGAACCCCGCAAGTCGTCCGCGGATATAGGGGCTATATCAAAAGACTAACTATTAAAACAAATGCTCAAAATAATAACAAGTGAGGTTCAATGTTATTGCGTCCACGTTCCTAAAGAGTAATTTGTAACGTTTCAGTTGGCGGGGGTCGCAAGTCGTCCGCGGAGGAGACGCCCCGCCGCAGCGGGTCGCGCGCGTCCAGCGTGTCCGACGAGGGAGGGTTCAACGAGCCGTCGCCCGAGGTGGTGGCGCGGCTGCGGCCCGCCGACTACCGCGAGCCGCCGCCGCCGCTCACCAGCGACATCCGGGACGCCGAGCGCGCCCGCTCTGACCCCGACACGCTATCCGTGCAGCAACAGGTGGGGCCCACCAAGAACCAGCTTTATTTTTTTTTATCCTGGATAGGTTTGCCTTTGACTACAGCTAGCCTGATGTTAAGCTGCGCTGCAGTCTACAGTGTGGCACGCTTACCTAGAAAATACCTATTAACTCTACTTTTGAAGACCCCCGGATTCCAAAGCTTCCGCAGTCCTCACAATAAAGGTCGACGCAAAGCGTTCTGTACGAAAGTTTGGAACATAAACTCTGTATCGGTGTCTCTTCACTGGCTCTCTCTCTGTAGTAGAACGGAGATAGTGGAATCAAATTATGAAGTTCCAGAGCACACTCCCCGATATGTATCCGATAAAAAACCGACAAACTAGCAGCCTTGCGTCTGTGCTCTAGGCTTTGAAGCTTCTCCTTCGCAACGCAAGTATTGTTTGCTAATTTTAGTTCATTGAGGGACTGTTTTCACCCCCTTGCACAAAAAAGGGTCCACAAAGAAATGCAACAATTACCGTCTTATTGCCTTAATTTCACACTCAAGCAAAGTCTTGTTGCATATTCTTAATGAGCGATTGAAGACGTATCTGTCCAAAGAGATCGCTCCAGAGCAAGCCGGGTTTGTGAGGGGTAAAGGAACACGAGAACAAATACTCATTGTACGTCAAATCATAGAGAAGGCGCGAGAATTCAACAAGCCCACCTACATTTGCTTTGTTGACTTTTCGAAGGCATTTGACTCAGTGAAATGGCCGGTTCTGTGGAATACTTTGCTGGAAATGGGAACGCCAAAGCATCTTGTCCATCTTTTAAGACGTCTGTATGAGGATGGTACAGCATCAGTACGAACAGATGACGTTTTGTCCAAACATTTTCACCCGAGCGCTGGAGTCCGTCAGGGATGTATAATATCGCCCCTCTTATTTAACGTTTACACCGAGCTGATTATGCGAATAACCTTAGAGGATTGGACAGACGGTGTTGCGATAGGTGGCTATAAAATCTCCAACTTACGCTATGCAGATGATACTACCCTGTTCGCGACCAGTGTTCAAAATATGGAAGAACTGCTACTGAAAATGGAACGCATAAGTCTAGCGTTCGGATTAAAGATCAATCGCAGCAAGACCAAAATGATGATAGTTGACCGCGCCAACAGCTATTCGCCGGAAGTTACCCAGATTGCGAACTGTGACGTGGTCCATTCTTACATATATCTTGGCACTTTAATCACGAACAACGGCGGGTGCATTGATGAGATAAAGCGACGCATGGCTATTACAAGGACATCTATGGACAAGATGAAGAAAATATGGAGGAACAGAAACATCACCAAAACCACGAAGACCAGGCTCGTGCGAACACTCATTTTCCCCATATTTCTTTATGCTGCCGAAACATGGACTCTGCGAGACGTGGAAAGAAAGAAAATAGACGCTCTGGAGATGTGGTGCTGGAGAAGGATGCTTGGAGTTTCTTGGACTGAATTTTGAACAAATATCTCCATACTCCATGAACTCGGCATTAAGCAGCGTCTATTTACAACAGTACAGTCTCGCATTCTTTCCTTCTTTGGTCATGTTTCGAGGCGTGATAATCTGTCCATAGAGCGCCTAGTCGTACAGGGCAAAGTAGAGGGTACTAGACCGCGCGGGAGGTCACCCACTCGATGGACTGACCAAATAAGGACAATCGTGGGTACCCCCTTAAATGAGTGCGCCAGGATGACCTCTAACAGAGAAAAATGGCGAGGCATTGTGAGGCGTGTACTATCTGTCCCATCCACTACTACTTCTTGACGACCACGACCGCTCTGTCAAGAGCGTACCGACTTAGAAGAAGAAGAAGAAGAGGGAGGGTACAATGTTTTGACGCGATGACAGCGCAGCAAGGCGTGCGGGCGCCTTGCGTCCCTTGTGTTCAAACCCCGACATTATCAACAATCCCCGGGTTTCGGCACAGGAAACCATAGCATGGTGGTAGGACATTTTCTAGTGCTCGCCTGGCTGGCGACCACTTTCAATTTGAAAAATCTGTCGTTAAACATCTGGCGAACAACACTAAGACAGCGGAAGGCTTTTTAAAATATGGACCCGTTTTCACTTTTAGGTACGAAATCCTAAAACTGGGGTGTTTTTTTACTAAATAACATATTTCCTGATTGATTCACTAAAGTAAAAACAATTAAATTTTTAGTGAAATCGCGATAGTAAATAGTCAAGTTATGTAGGTGTACGCAATCACCGACTAGCGTCTCGCAAATGGACGTCACAGACGGATTTTTCCGCAGAGACCGTACTTAAGCGATTTATTAATATGGCTGATATTAAGCGTTAAGCGTCAACGCTTCTTAATATATCAGCCATTTTGGAAGTTATGAAAACTTTTCAGATATGCTGAAAACAAAAAAAAAAAAACGTTGGTGTGGTGACTCATTTTAGATACCATTATAAATCGGTACTTTTGGGATAACCCTGATTGTGTGTGTTTATGATACCTCAAAACTCAGTTACGAAGTTATTCCTCATTTGTGTCACATGTTAATGGTGCGACTATAACATGAAACTTATTTATTCCTTTATTTCAGGCAACTAGAGGCACATAAAATACAATACACACATATAAATAACGATAACTATAAACTAATACACATTTTAAAATAATAAACTTAATAACTAATGCACACGAAGTGAAGGCGTCGTGTTACGCTGCGAGGTGTCGCGTAACCGGCCTCGGAATCGCCGATACAGCACACCTTGCGGCCAAAACTCTTCCTTGAGGAAGGTCACTTATGTGGGGTGTATGGTGTTCCAGGACTCGGGCGTGGTAGTGAGCGAGGCGAGCCAGGGCTCCATAGAGGTGCTCGACAAGTCGACCACCAGCCAATGGAGCGAGTCGGAGGAGGCGGCGCCGGAGCGCCCGCCCGGCCCCGAGCGCTGGGACGACAAGCAGCCCGACAGCATGACGCCCGACGAGGCGGAGATACTGCTCAGCTCCAGGTCATTACTCCACACCTCATATCTCTCTCTTCACAACGCTATACTTGGACGACCTCGTTAGCGTAAAGGTTACCATGCCGGTCTGCTAATCAGAAGGTTCCGGGTTCGATTCCCGGCCCGGTCAACATCTTTGTGCTTAACTAAATTTGTTGGCTATGGGTCTGGGTGTTAAATATGTATTTATATATAATATGTATGTATGTATATGTAGTATATCAGTTGTGTTAGCAACCATAATACGAGCTAGAAATGGTTCAGTATGGGGCTAACCAGCCGTGTGTGAATGAGTCCTAATAAAAAAAAATAAATAAAAAAATAATAATAATACGTAATACGTAACGAACACGTTTAGTATTCGAAAGTCAACCCAAGTCAGGGGGCCCTTGGGTGGCTTAAAAACTCTCAATAGAGCCTGGCCACGACATTGATGATAGGCTCATACGAAATTTTTAATGTGAAAGTTTCTATGTGAATTTGATATGATTGCTTCAAACATCACTAAAAAGATATTTGAGAAAAATGGTGAAAATTAGTCAAATGGCCAAATACAATCGAAATGAAAATTTTCAAACTGTACTTAAACTATTTTTAGTGAAAATATTTTTTTAAATTTGGCTATTTATTTCATGCACTTATTCATTATTATTACAATACATCATCATTCATGTGACATTCACAACTTTGAATTCGCACCGCTATTATTCAATTGTAACAGGTTTAATTCCACAATATTTTAGTTGACCTTGTATATCTTCACTTTTGCACTGACTATAAATACATGTAACTAGATGTAAGCTAAAATTATTTGTTCTATTAGTGAATGTTTCTACGTATGTGTATCTTCTCACGTTTCCTTCGACGAATTGCATGACGCTGTCTTTCCTGTACACACGTCTGTACGTAGGTTGCACCAGTATCGAGCTTTTCTTAGAAATATCTACATCAAAGGCGGATCAATGTGATCGAGGGTATGCTAGTATGTCTGTGCTCAATGTCAAACAGATTTGAAAGGCAGAATTTAAAGATTTAAGACGACTTACTGGAAAACAAAGACGTAAATAAATGATTTAAATGAATAATAAGTTTCGTGTCACAAAATAAATGATTCTTTCTTTCTAAATATTTACCAAGATTTTTTTCATCACAATAAATCAGTAAATAGTAGATGTTCTACTAAATTTTTAGTAGTATTTTTTTAAATACTACTAAATTTTTAGTAGTATTTTTTTAAATAGACCTGAAATCTTTAAGTATAAAAAAATGTGTAATGTCTATGTTTCGTTATTATTAACGAAACATAGACATTACACCTATCCTGATCCTATCTTATGATAGGATCACATTTTCGATGCTTTGGTGTGAAAGTACCAAACGGAACACACCAAATTTTATAAACAAACTTGTTATGGATGCTATTTTTTATCAGAATAAATAAATATAAATAAATAAATATTAGGACACATTCACACACGGCTGGTTAGCCCCATTCTGAACAATTTCTAGCTCGTATTATGGTTGCTAACACAACTGATATACTACATATACATACATACATATTATATATAAATACATATTTAACAGCCAGACCCACAGCCAACAAATTTAGTTAAGCACAAAGATGTTGACCGGGCCGGGAATCGAACCCGGAACCTTCTGATTAGCAGACCGGCATGGTAACCTTTACGCTAACGAGGTCGTCCTCGAGAACCTCCTCAAAAGCACAGTGCACATAAAGGACAGTTAATACAATGTTTTTTTATACAAAGAATAAGCAATACTACTGAAACCATAAGTAAACTAGTTGTTGTTAGTGGTTTTACATATTTCTGGGGTTAGGTTGTCAATTTTCAGTAACAATTGTAAATCAAAACCTTTATTAGTAGTGAGATGATTTAAGACTAGGGATCAAAATCCGAAACTATAACGGTCTAAACCATCCGTATTGATATATAAACTGTGTGATCGAGCGAATGATTTTGATCGGAATTTTCCACTACACTCTACATTCATTCAACCTATCTTCATTAGAAAGTAAGAAACCGTCAAATAAAAACCTCTATATTTTAACTATTGTAGGAGAAACATTACTTCCTAGATTCTAGTTTTCTTCATCTGTGCTGTTCCTGTCTATTTCCTTAGTTTCTTATTAGTGCTTGGTATTATTTTTAAATGTTGTATTTTTTTATTCATTTGCATGCTGCTCCGCACTACGCTTCATTCTTGCCTGATCACATTTGCAGTATTCTGGAGAAAAAACTTAGGTAAGCTATTTGTGTTCTTATGTTTGCTCCTACCTGTATTATCTGTTATGTCTTCTCCGCTATATCTATTTTCTTTAGTTTATATAATTTTTTTATTATTTTAGATTCACAGTTATTTTTAAGAAACTAAACGGAATTCTCACTGCAACCCTATACTAAAATTCTAAAACTCTTAATACTTCTGAGGCCTCATCCTAAATCCAATTAGAATAATATTGAACACTAGTACCTAAAAAAGCATCCTTTCAAATTTCAGTTTCTGTTTCCTAATATACAAACAATCTAAATAATATACTGACCTTATGATGAATTTAACCTTTTAAGGGCGGGCTTTGTATGTTTAAATTTAAACAAACGACTTTTGAAAATTTTCGGAAAATCTCTCCTTCATACATTTTGTCGCGAGTCTGCGACCTTTTTGTACGGAACACAGCCTATGTATTTTTTGCGAATTTCTAAAAGTCATAGAACAGCAGTCTGTCTGGACGTACAAAAGCCGCTTTTAAAATGTTTTGTGTCCGTTGCCAGTAATCCTTTATAGGTAATACATACTTCTTTATAAATTTTCAGTTTACCATGAAATTCAATTTAAAAAATTGATATCATTTAAAAAAATCTGGGCATTAAGGTAACAAAAAATAATTACTCTGTTTAACGTACATCGAAACTGGTTAAGTATTTCTTAAATAGAAGTCAGTGTTCCAATGTTCACATGTTTGTGTTTATAAAAGCTGTGTTTCCCTGGTAACCGCGTGTACTAAGCGGCGTGCGCATGCGTGTGCAGGCAAGAAGCTTTGCTGTCGGACGAGCAGGCGCAGGAGATCGCCGCGATGCTGTCGCCGCGAGCGCTGGAGCAAGATAACGGTGTCTCGCTCAACGACAGCTACCAGTCCGTGCTCTCTTACGAGAGGTAACTAACGTTTGATTGTCTTGCTTTATAATAATAATAATAACGTGATAGAAAGTCACGAAATAACCGGCATGTGGGATGTTGACTCGACTTCTATGTTCCGATAGTTGTATCGGTAAACGGCCTCATAGCGAAGAGTGAGCATAATATATAATAGCGAAGAGAGAGCATAATATATACACATATTTACACTTCGTGCGTAAATAATAGACCCAAAAACATGATCATATCATGGGCAACAAACTCACTGTAAAAAAACACAGATAACACTTGGTCAGTGTTATTTGTGTTTTTACCCTCTCTAAAACATCTTAACACAAAACTTGCATCTCTAAAAACGTCGTTAATATCTCTCCGCACAGTATGCAGTCAGTGGATGAGAGCTACGAGTTTGTGTCGTTAGAAGCGGACACAGCTCTAGCAGGCGGCGATCGCAAGCAACCGGAACCTCCGGCAGAACCCACCTCGGTGTTTGAACACTATCCGCCACACTCGCTCAGGGAACTCGGCGAGGAAAACGGTGTGCATTACTTTGAAGACGGACACTTTTATACAGAGGTGAGTTTATACCCTTATTTTTATTTATTGATTTTTTATATGTTGTTTATAAGCAGTGTTGGCAAAAAGTTAATCTGATTAATTTTCAATTTTATAATTGATTAATGCCAACACTAGTTATAAGTTACTAACTTTGTAGCAGGCGTACCTAGAAGGGACATCACACAGATGTTGAGGCGCGAATCTTTGAAATTTTCACTTAGTTGTGGTGTCTCTTTCCTGGCTGTTGCTTTAAGTTCTATAGTAGAACGCACACTCCGAAATGTATCCGAAATAACACCGATAGACTGGCAACATATTAATAAAAATAAATGATTCTTTTTTGTATTTCATAAATGAATGAATGAACCAAATGAATAGTAAATATGTATATAAATACTATGTAAGAATGTAGATTATTGAAATGTATACGACCTCGTTGGCGTAATGGTTACCATGCCAGACTGCCAATCAGAAGGTTCCGGCTTCGAATCTCGGCACGGCCAACATCTTTGTGCTGAACTAAATTTATTGGCTGTCGGTCTAGGTGTTAAATATGTATCCTATGTATGTATATGAAGTAAATCAATTGTGTTAGCAACCATAATACGAACTAGAAATGGTTCAGTATAGGGTTTAAACAGCCGTGTGTGAAATGTGTAAAAAAGAACTCTGTACTTACCTAAAAATAAGAGATTAAAGTCGTATGAAACATGGCCACATAAAGTTTTTTTAGATCCACACACAATCTATATTGTCTGCTACTGTCTAGTATGTTTTTCGATCTATGTGCCTACTAAGTGTTTACAAACTAGTATTTAACTTGTCCCTCGCTTTCAGGTTGCTGGTCTGCCTCCCGTAGAAGAAGAAGAAGACGACGACTACTATCCGCCAGTGTTTGTTAAGAAAAATACCAAAGTTAAATTTAGGTATGTATATTTTGTATTAACGGTCCAATATTTTTTGCTTATCTAAAAAGACGGAGCAAAATATTTGTTTTCCCATAGACCATGTTTTGCCTGACATACCAAAAACTTTTTTCTGATATGAGAACATTAAAAATTTAGAAAAACCCCGCGTATTTTTAGTGAATGTATTTATTCTATTAGCATAGATAAATATATACATATATAAAAAACAAAGATTTCCGTTTCATTTGACATCAGGGAGTTGTGAAAAAAATTGTAATCCGCCTTTTTGTGACGGCAGCCATATTGAATTTATTTTTACCAAACATAATAAAGAACACACCCGACAAATTCACCAGTGAAAAATAAAACTAATTGTAATACGGACGGCACGTTTGAACAGGGAGCTTTTCGTGGTGGCATTTTTGACAACGCGTAGGCTTACGTTTTGACTTCGGTTCAACCAATGTATTAAAATTAGTTAGATTTAAATATTTAACATGACTAAACAAATGAAATTACTGTGTCAAATAAATAAATTTCGTATTTGTAAATTACCCATTTTTCGTCAGGTGGTAAAAACGAACTTGTGTATTTCAGCTCGAACCCAATGCGCGTGTTCTCGACGCACTCTGTCCGCGAGTACGATCGCCGGAACGAGGACGTTGACCCCGTCGCCGCTTCCCGCAGAGTACGAACTAGAGAAGAGGGTCGAAAAGATGCACGTGTTCCCCGTCGACCTTATCAAGGGAGCCGACGGGCTGGGGCTCTCTATCATTGGTGAGTAACGAACCGGGCTGTTGATGATGATGATGATTGGAGTATACCAGGGTCATTGCAACCAAAGGAAAGAAGGAGTAGGTCGACCGAAAAGGTCATGGCTGTAGTTGGTACATGATGATTTGATGAATGAGTGTCGAGATAATGGTTCATAGAGATAAATGAAAGAATAAAATCTCTGTGCCGACCCTGACTAGTGAGATATACTAAAAAAGATGTTTCGTACAAAAACTTTGTTCACCAGCAAACAAATATTTGTAACAGCAGATATTTTTCTAAAATATTTTGAAAAACGACAAATATTTGTTTTTTTTTCAAAGGTTTAGTTTTAGTTACCCATAAAAAATCTAAACTCTAAATTCAAAATAAACCTTTTTATTCATTGGTCGTTGACTTCTCGACTGCCGACTTTCAGCTCTCAAGCGCTACAAGCGTCTGGATTCACGTTTGTTTATTATTTAAACTGTTTATACAAATATAAATTCTCACTGTTTATACCACTTTCAGGTATGGGTGTGGGGGCGGATGCAGGTTTGGAAAAACTGGGCATTTTCGTGAAAACTATAACAGAGAGTGGAGCGGCCGCGAGGGACGGCCGTATACAGGTCAACGATCAAATTATAGAGGTCGACGGGAAGAGTTTGGTTGAGTCATACTGACTACACAGTTCTCATTCTAAATTAAAGTGGGCGTGATGAGACTTGCACTGACATCCCGCTAGGGGCGTATTGTGCATTCCCCACTTACCAGCCTACCCAAGCCAACCGAGCTCCTTGAAGTAATGGAGCACAGCCCTGGGTCCCTGGCATACCTGTTCTACCCCTGTTGCGTCAGATTAGTTTCGCGTCAGTTAGTCTGAAGATTAGCAATGGAAGGCGAACTTTCATCTTGAGCTGCATCATCAGGCCGTGACTAGACAGTGTCTGTTATTATTTTTTTATTTAATTTAGTTTACTATGGGTTATTATATGCCTGAAAAAAGAAACTAAGCATTGCCATCCAACGTGGCAATGTTGCTAGCGTTTAGCATTTACCTTTGCCTGTACTTCGATCTTTTTAGGGTTCCGTACCTAAAAGGTAAAAACGGGACCCTATCACTATGCCTCCATTGTCTGTCTCCAGGCTGTATCTCAGATACCGTGATAGCTAGAAAGCTGAAACTTGCACAAGTTATATATTTCATATATTTTTATATTTCGCTATATCAACAAACACCAAAAATAATAAATATAAAATATTAAGACCTCGTTGGGGTAATGGTTACCATTGCGGACTGCCAATCAGAAGGTTCCGGGTTCGATTTCCGGCACGGCCAACATCTTGTGCTGAACTAAATTTGTTAGCTGTTGGTCTGGGTGTTAAATATGTATGTATGTATATGTAGTATATCAGTTGTGTTAGCAACCATAATACGAACTAGAAATGGTCCAGTATGGGGTTAACCAGCCGTGTGTAAAAAAAAGGCGGTCCCCATACAAATAACCTGTTCTTTCGTTTTTTTTTTTGCTATATATCAATTCACTCCTTTTACCTTTTATGATTACCTAGCAAGTGGTTAAAAATATCACACGCATGTGACCACAGGTGGGTGTGACGCAAGCGTACGCGGCGTCGGTGCTCCGCAACACGTCGGGGCCGGTGAAGTTCCTCATCGGGCGAGAGAAGGATCCCGAGAACAGCGAGGTGGCTCACCTCATCCGTCAGTCCTTGGCGGCTGATAAAGAGAGAGAGGAAAGGTATGTGGGAAATTTGTAATTAAATTAAAATAAAGAGTGTTGCCGCGTTAGCGGACCTTGGGTTTCCGAAGGACCTGCGCTAATAGCGGTGGTAGGTAGATGCGAGACATAAATTTTAAGGAAATAGGATGGGCGCACCTGTTGTCTCCCGGGAGGCTGCTGGAACTCCTTGAGCCTGAGCTGGATCTTTGTAAAGGCGCGGCACGACGCGGAGAAATGAGTTTTACATGATTCCACAAATTGCCCTAATACATCGTTTCTGTGCCCTAAATATCTTTAAATTGAGCTCTTTTGTGGAATTTCCCCAGAAAATAATACCATAACGCAATATTGACGCGGCGTGGCCGTGGTATACTGTTTCCAATGCTATGTGTGTGTTCAGAGCCAACCGCCAGCGCCGGCAGCAAGCGGAGGAAGAGGAAGCCAGCCAGCCCACGCCCGCCGAGGCCGCCGCCGCGCAGACCCGACATCCAGAGATTAACGAACTGAGATCCTTCCTCGTTGAGGTATGTCAATAAATAGGCAAATCCTAAGTAACGGATCATAGGTTAATGAAATATATGTAAGTTTTAATTAGTAAATTCTTTTTCGCCAAACCCATTCTCGGGCCTAAATAAGTTACTTTCATCCCTTGGGTAACAATGTACTATTATTTATTCCCAGCTGGTGGGCATGGAAGCGGGCGGGGGCGGCACCGAGGAGATCAGCGCGCGCGTGCGCGAGTGGTGCACGCAGCGTGCGCCCGACGAACACCTGCGGCGCGCGCTCACCGTCGCCACCGACACCGCGCATACAGCGCAGAGGAAATATGATAAGGTCTCTCTCTTTTTACACGCTTTTTATTAGCTTCACTTGTATGTTTGTAACCGACTTCATTGGGCGCGATTTTGACGACCTCGTTGGCGTAATGGTTACCATGCCGGACTGCCTATCAGAAGGTTCCAGATTCAATTCTCGGCACGGCCAACATCTTTATTCTGAACTAAATTTGTTGGCTGTCGGTGTGGATGTTAAATATGTATCTATATAAAATATGTATGTATGTATATGTAGTATATCAGTTGTGTTAGCAACCATAATACGAACTAGAAATAGTTCAGGGGTTAACCAGCCGTGTGTGTGTGTGTGTGTGTGATCGACTTTAAACGGCCAGATTTCGTTCATAGTTTATAGATTTATCGAGGACCGATGACGATACACTAATTTGAAAAAAACAAATATATTATAAATTAACCAAATGAAAAAGTAGAAAATAATATTTTGAAATTTTTAACAGTTTTCTTAATTTAAATCTATTGAAATTTATTTTCTATCAAATATATTCGTATTTTCTTTAAACGACATCACTCGAGAGCCACGCAATCTACTATCGTTATATCGTTTGATTATTTTTTTTATTTTATTATTTATTTTATTTATTTATTTACATTGTTTCCAGTAATATTTAACATATAAATTCAACTTAAAAATTAAAATATATTTAAACAAGGCGAATGATTTTCGCAGGTTTGTAACATAAAGATACACGTTGTTTAGCGTCTATTATATCTATAGCTAGTTTTTCTATGGTATAGTACCTATGTTGAGAGAACGATTACAAAAAAAAAAAAAAAATTGTTATGTGCAGGCGCGTCGCGCACTGCGCGAGTGGCGCCGCACGCGCGCGATGGTCCGCGCGCGGGAGGAGTGGTGGAGCGGCGCGCTGCGAGACGCTCACCGCGAGTACGCCGCCGCGCTCGCCACGCTGCACGACCGCGTCGCGAGGCTCGAGGTGTTGCTGCTCGTGAGTATACTTGCTGTTTACGGCTCCAAATACAAATACAAATCATTTATTGATAACACCAATGTTACAAGTCAAATAATATGATATCATTACAAAAGTATATGATACTAGCTGACCCGGCAAACGTTGTTTTGTCTTAATAATTATTTCTAAATATACAGTAGCCGATTCTCAGACCTACTGAATACGCATATAAAATTTGGAAAAAATCGGTCAAGCCGTTTCGGAGGAGTACGGTAACAAACACTGTGACACGGAAATTTTATATATAAGATGTATCCATGTCAATTTTCAATTATATTCTAGTACTATAATATCATTACAATAGTATATGATATTAATCATAATGTCAATTTTCACTACTAATTCTAGTATCTAATATAATATCAATACAAAAGTATATGATATGAATCAAATGTCAATTTTCAAATTTAGATAATAATTTATATTGTACCAAGTTTTATCTAATAGCCAAACCCTGAGTGTAGTCTTAAAGCTGGCGGTGGAAGGTGCACCCCGGACAGTCGCGGGTACGCGGTTGTAGATCGCGGGCCCCAACACGTAAACGGACCTCTCCAATTTCACAAGTCGATGAACCGGCGTTTTCAGTTGCTTCTTCTTTCGTGAAAGCGAGTGTAGCTCGGTGGTAATAAGGTCTGCTTTTCAATCAGACGGCCCCTGGTTCGATCCCGGCCCTACACCAATGACTTGTTTTTCAAGTTATGTGTGGATTTGCATTCGCTTTACGGTGAAGGAAAACATTGTGAGGAAACTGGCACGTTTGAGGATCACGGAGATATGGATGAAAGCAGCACAACCAGCTATGACTGTACAAGAAGAGATGCTCTGCAGCGATTACAGGCTGACAATGATGATGATGTATTTAGAAAAAAAAAACAATCAAACATAAAATTCTACTAATATAATAAATGCGAAAGTTTGTGTGTGTATGTTTGTTACTTATTCATGCTCAAACTTAGACTTTGGATTAACACATAGGCTACTTTTTATTCCGGCTTAACTTATTTTTGTCCCGAATTAACGCGAGTTACACCGTGGGGCACAGGTATTCATAAAATAAGGGCTAGCTGATCGAGTAACCTATGTATGTTTCAGGAAACGCAGAAGAAAGCGGGTCTACCAGTGATGCTCCCGCATGAACCTTCCGCACGAAGAGAGACTCCTCCGCTGCCGCGGCGACCCGATCCCGACCCATTGCTTATTAACGGTAAGTAGTTAATATTAATGTATTTAACATATATTGTTATTTTTTATCAAAGTATATTCGATAATAATCAATGGTCATAAAATTGACATATGAATAAAATAATTCACTAAACAAAAGTGAGTAGAATAAAAAGTGAATTAAAATTAGAGAAAGCCCAGCCCAGTCTCATCTTTTACAATAAGTTTTAAAGTGTGTATTTTAATTCTCTGAGATATGATATATCATCTCAATCCCTCCATAATATAAGGGGTGCTATTGCTATTGTTGAATACTGCTGTAAAAACTTCTATTATAGGTACTTTTATTCTATTCTACTAGACACAGTTACACATATTATTATTAATTGCTAAGACATGATTAGGATTGATTATTCGAAAAAGAGCTTAACATGCGCTAGCTCTTTTTCGAATAATCAAAATTGTTTTATTTCTCTACCTGGCCTCGCAGATCCCTGGAGCTCTGACAGCGACCTCTCCGACCTATCACCGGTTGAGGACGAATATGCCAAAGTGGACAAGACTCGTCGTGAGCCCCCCGACATCGGTGACGTCACGGGTCTCGCGAGCGAAGAGGTCACGCCGCCTGTGTCAAACGTCACCAGCGCTCCAGTTACGCCTCAACCACCGGTCACAGTAGAAGAGCAACCACCGCCGGTGCCTTCTAAAGCAGCAGTTGCCATACCGGCCGCTGTGTCACCTCCTCAAGCTCAAATCATTCGAGCAGAGACTATGTAAGTAAACTCGATTAATGTTTGTCGTTTGTGACGTCAAGGGTCTCGCGAGCGAGGAAGTCACGCCCCCTGTATCAAATATAGGTACCAACCGTCACCAGCGCTCCAGTGACTCCTCAACCACCAGTCATAGTAGAAGGTCAATCACCGCCGGTGCTTCTCAAGCAGCAATGACCAGACCGCTGTATCACCTTCTCAAACGCAAGTGAAGATTAATATTCGTCGTTTGTGACGTCACTGTTAAACTTCACCAATCTTCCAGTGTCCCCTCATCCGCTGACAGTAGAAGGAAAACCACCGCCAGTGTCTTCTAAAGCGGCAGTCGCCCTACCGGCCGAAATATTGAACTGATCTCGCTTTTGTTTCTGACACTGCGGAAATTACAGATTTATTTATCACAACGCAGTTCCGCTAAACTCAGGTGCTTCTCCTCCGTAGCTAAAAGTCAAATCAAATCAAATTGTTTTATTGGCACATCAGTAAGTGTGGTACAAAGATATAAATAAAAAGAATGTAAACAATAAAAAGAGTAAATTTGTATTATTGTAACAGTTGATCTACAGCTGTCTAAGCTAGACTGTAGAGCCTGTAATATACACAACTGTACTTCCCCTAAATTACACTTATAATAATAATAATATGTATGTGACGAAATTTTTACTAAAAATTTAACATTTTATTTAGAATTAATGAAAAATAAACAAAACAATAATATGCAGATAACTTCTATTGTCACAAATTAACAAGTGAGTTAACCATTGAATATACATAATTTTCTTGAAGAATTATTAAATTGATTTACATGCATTATAAACAACATTGAATTAATACTATTTTTTGGAAATGACTATATTAATGTTACATTATATTACTCGTATAATCATCTCATCAATCGTAAATTAATGCTATGGAAAGTTAATAATATTCTCCGCTCAAAGCTCCGTAGGTAAAGCATGATCACTTAATTTGTGTCGTTTCAGAGTGGCGACGTCACCTAGCGGGCACCAATCGGTGAGCTCCACGAACGGGTCGTGCGCGGGCGGCGCGTCCCGCGAGCTGGACGCGGCCGTGCCTCGCTCTGCGCTGCTCGACTCTTCCATCCACCGCGCGCGCACCGACCTGGCGCGCCACCGTCACCACTCCACTGTCTCCTCGCACTCGCCGCACTCGCTCAGCAACGCTAGCTCTGTAAGTTGTCTACGTCCGCTTTATATATCACTGACGCCCGTTCTTTATGTGAACAACGCCCGCTCTACAAAGATAAATAAAGATAAAGATTTTTATTGATTCTTAGGTATGAGCACGGATTACACAAAACCAAACAAAAGTATACTTATATTTAAGCTTTTGAGCCGTGCGTTGCTGGATCATTGCGCCTCGCTGTAGGTTTTTTGAGAACCTGTGTTAGTACGAGATCCCGCTGCAGGATTGGTGTGCTCATCGACTATTTGTTTAAAACCAAATTTTTATGTTTATTTATAGTTAAGAGAATATATATTTACTAGGGTGCCTATCAAAATTTGGCCGCTATTTTTTTTTTTTTAATTATTTTTAATTTATTTTTGGTAAAAAATTTCGTTTATTTATTATTTAAATAAAATAACGTCTACATCACAGCAATTAATATGAAGATTCGAAAAAATCACGGTTGCCGTTGCTCACCTTGCCGCACTTCTTTGCAGCCTGGTGTAAACAGGTATGATTTCGATAAATTTATACGTTCATAACCTATTTTTATGAATTATATGTCAAATTAAAGCTATTTTTTTTCTATTAATTATCATATAAAGTTGCTTAATTAAATCTGGCCGCAAATAAGGGTTGCTGGCTGTTAAAGATAATAAATATTTAAGGTAGAGTGAAAGAGAGTTAGCGCGTAACATCATTTGTCAGACGAGGACAGCGATTGCCGACTGTGCGACGCTTTTAAGCCATTGCGCATGCGTCGAACGTTAGTGTTCTCAACCACCGGGGAAAAATAGAGACGACTTATAATAAATACTCCAAAAAATATGTAATTTTTTTCAAAATGATAAATTTATAAATTGCAACAAAAAATTAATATTGATTTGATATATCGGGTCTAGTTAGGAATTTGTCTAACTCCTTATTTTTTAGAGGGTGTTTTTTTTACATTTTGATGAAGCAATAATCCAATCACAAATTATTTGAATGATTCAAACTTAAATATTATATCTCTACCAGATATGAATAATTTCAAATGGTTTTTTAAAATAATAAATTTTGAAGTAATTGTTTTTTTCGTACAAATAAAAGATTCTCTAAAAAGTAGCTAGATAATTCAGAGTCAGACAATTTAGCTTCAGAACCACAATTTTTTTAGACACTCTGAATGATACCCAAAATCATTAGTAGAGTCAATTGTAAATAAAAGGTCATGATATTTAAATATTTTTTTTACGACGAAACAATAACATTAGCAAGCACTTTTGGAATGATATATTATTAAAGTCAAGTACATTGCTTTTTTCGTTACACAAAAAACACGACATCATCTTTATCAATTCTATTTTACGTTAATTAATATAATAATTTTGAGATGCACAAATAAAATAACAATGTAAATATAAAACATTGTTTATTACGAACTCGAAGAACCAGAAGCCGCGTAAAACAAAACACTGCCCCCCGCCCGCGTCATTTCTCACCCGCGTAATGTTGCTAGCTCAGGCATTATGTGTCCGTTTTTAGCGTAAAATTTGGGAGTCCAGGAGGTGAGATAATAATAGAATAAAAATTGTCCTAATCTATATTATAATTATGTACCTACCTAATTGTCTCAATAAATTGATAGATTTATTGAATAAAAGACGCTTTAGAAAAAAATACATTTAATTTCCTTTTTGCTGAGTAAGCTTTATATAATATTGTCTCTTAGAATTTGAACTTATTAACAAAAATTTAAATTTAGATAAATGATGAAATATTATGTCTAGGTATTTTCATAGATATAAACATAGTTACTATTTAATAGGACTATTGGTTATGTACACACGGGCTGCACTGATGTGTTATACTTTCTTTTTTCAAGTCGGATAATTTTTATTAAATAAACGTAAAATAAACGTAAGTGATAGCCGGTTATACAAACATTATTCAATTTTTATTAAATTAATTATTAATATTCTACAATGAATAAAAGCCCTCAAGAGGTAATAAAAAGTAGGGTAAATCAAAACTCTTATACTGGCAACACTAACAAGATGGATGCCTCATTATCTATGACAATTGAAAACTGAGAAATTTATTCATTAATTAAAAAAGTTCATACCTAAATACGATACTTACCTACACGTGAAATGTGATCCCATCGGATCGGATCGGTCGCGCGTCAAACTACTCTATTTAAGAGTAGTTTTAGTAGCTTCAGTATTAGGCGCGCTCACGGTTTCTGGTTCTTTCTGTATTCTGAGCATTCGACGCATGCGCAATGGCTTAAAAGCGTCGCACAGTCGGCAATCGCTGTCCTCGTCTGACAAATTATGTTACGCGCTAACTCTCTTTCACTCTACCTTAAATATTTATTATCTTTAACAGCCAGCAACCCTTATTTGCGGCCAGATTTAATTAAGCAACTTTATATGATAATTAATAGAAAAAAATTAGCTTTAATTTGACATATAATTCATAAAAATAGGTTATGAACGTATAAATTTATCGAAATCATACCTGTTTACACCAGGCTGCAAAGAAGTGCGGCCAGGTGAGCAACGGCAACCGTGATTTTTTCGAATCTTCATATTAATTGCTGTGATGTAGACGTTATTTTATTTAAATAATAAATAAACGAAATTTTTTACCAAAAAAAAATAAAAAAAAGAATGGTTGCCTGTAAAGTCGGTTTTACGGGCGAAGATTTTACGTGACAACGTCTGCCGCGTGCTGCGCGCGCGGCAGACCGATCATAGTTGAGTGGGAGAGAGACGCAAGGCATTCGGCGGGCCTCTCTCTCGTTCGGTGACTCATCGTAACGTTACCGGGCGTTACACTTTTTCATAAGTGACTCCCAGCCGCAACCTAATTTAAGACGTTGTCACGTCAATAATTAAAAAAAAAAAAATAGCGGCCAAATTTTGATAGGCACCCTAGTAAATATATATTCTCTTAACTATAAATAAACATAAAAATTTGGTTTTAAACAAATAGTCGATGAGCACACCAATCCTGCAGCGGGATCTTTGGCTATGTCGCAAGGCAGCAATCAGTTTCACTCCGCTAGCTTTAGTATATGTATATACACTTAGAACTTACGCTATATAAATCATTACACATGTATCTATATCATCTATATGTTAGCAAAGACGGGCCGGTGAGTTAAGTAACACCCGCTTTGTAAGTTTTACACTTGCCTGCATTGTAGTAACCAACGCCTACACCATAAGTCATTAGCGTCCGCTACAAATTCAAATGCCATTTTTTAGAAAAATCACTAATATAGTTGTTGAAAAATAATAATTGCACAAACTAAGTTAGCAACGCCCATCTTGTCAAGTCAGCCAAATCCGCTCTCTAATCTAGCAATACCCGTTCTTCAAGTTAAAAACTCGAACACAAGTTACTATTGTAAGTTTTGTACGTAGAGATGTTTCGTTACCCAACGCAGTAAAGGTTGCTTATCATACGAAATATATTTTCTCTGTGATTTATTCTTAAATACCCTTGAATTATCTTTGGCATCTCAACTGTATTAAAAAAGAATAAAATAAAATTACTTTTCCAGTACGACGGTCTCGACGATTCGTACAACGATTCTGCCGACGAGTCGCTCAGCGAGTCTACATCCGGGGCGCCCACACACGCCGGTACCGTAAGTATTGACAGCTTCAACATGAGAACTCATTGCTAATTTCAAACTTTCAAACTTTGTATTTCACCTCTGATCAGAAACTCACTAGGTATAACTCGCGTCGAAGAAGAATACATTCATAAAGGCATATCCTCTCGGTTACATAATACAGAAGGGAGTTTGTACAAGTAGTTTTTGAGAACATAAGTACTACGCCACAGTTTTTCTAAATAAATTTTAGCATTCTTGCCGTATTCATTAATGATGGTATTATAGGTGAGGAATTAATCTCATAGTGTTTTATTTAGACGATTGTTGGATGTATAATTATAAAACTATTTTTTTTAACTCTGTTATGAGGTTAAACATCTTTCAGGTTTATTAAATGTAAACGCAAAAAGTTTAAGTACTTTTTTTATTGTTAAGTAAGTAAATAAACAAAATTAAATAACTGGCAATATTACTATCACTGTATACTCATATTTGGCTACAAACGAAAATACCAGTTATTGTAGATTAGGTACTACAGTTATCACTAATAGTTTTGATATAAAAAACTAAACTAATGTGTACCATAATACAAACAAGAAATGATGTATGGGGCTGACCAGCCTTGTGTGACATGTGTTCTAATTATATACGCCATAATGTTTTAGCAACGAGACACGCGACAAAGTTGCGGCAGTTCTATAGGCAGTGCTACCGACGATGGAGTGTATTCAAGAGACCATAGGATTCATCCTCTCTCAGGTATGCGCTCACAAATATACCATACATTATACCTTGTTACTTGTAAGCATATGTTGCCAAAACATACTGTCCCCAAATGGCTCTTCCACATCTTTCCGAAAGTTTAATAAAAAATCAAATCAGTTGAACCGGCCGTTCATTAAGACTCTCATTAAGTAAGTTTCAATTTACTTAATTTACCTCTACTTACAGTGGTACTAACCCTTTATCTTCTAGTATATACTTAATCGTCAATTGAAAAATAGCAAAATGTTTTTAGATATTATTGTGTTTTCTAATGTGAATGAAAAAAATATGCAATAAAATATATACGGTATTCTATAAATAAAATGGTAGGTTACAAATTATTGAACAAATTTCATAAATATATATACTACTAATTGGATTTGGACGGTATGTTTTGACGATACAGTGCTTATTGCAACGCCATGCGATGCGCTTTTGTGTTTAACGTCACAAGTTTTAACCACGTTTGTTGCAAGCTTATACACGCTATACATGTTTGAAGATATCGAAGTCATTGTGTGAATTCATTTGTGAGGAATTGTTTTTGCTAGACTTCAATACTACGTTTGTCAGATAAGAGTGATAAAGATGTTTAATAGATATATAAATATAGATAGAATGAGCGAAACTAAGCTAGTCGGTCAGCGCTAGTGTATAATTGGAGTACAATAACAAAATAGAAATCTTTTTTGAAAGACTATTTTTAGTTTGAAGTCTGAAATAATTTGAAAATACAATAAATAACCGGCCTGTTCTTAATATAACTATACAATACATACTTAGGCCAAGCATTTATAGGATTGCTCTCATAATTAATGCGACGATTGAACATTGAAATATATCTATAAATAGAATAGATTGAATGAATAGTACTTAAAGTTGAGTCTTGTTGTTATTCTCGAACAGCTGAACCGATTTGGCTAGTTTTCTATCGATATATTTTTACAAGTCTAGGAAAAGTTTAAGGTGCGGAAAACAATTAAATCGATGAATTTCGTTTTCAAGCAATTTAACTTTGCCAAGTCACGTCTGTCAGGTTAAATTAAAAAAAGCTTTTATTTACCTTAACCGAAAATAAAAACAGAGTTAATGGTTTTGTTAGAGTTTTAAGTAAGTTAGAGTTTTAAGGTCCGCCTGTGGCGCTAAAAGCCTCCTCCAATTGTTTCCACATTTCTCGGCTTTTGGCTGTTTTCGACCAGAGAGCCCCGGCTACCTTCACTATGTCCGTCTGTCGGGTTAGATACTATTAAATAAGAATGTTAAATAGATGATATGCTAAGAGTGGAGGGTACATGTGGGTACATAGGTGGCGCGCTAGGTCCGCCGGCGTCGCTCGCCGAGCAGCTGAAGCAAGTGCTGGCGGAGCGCGAGCGGCGGCTGGCGGCCGGCTCGGCGGCGCCCGACCCCGTGCAGCTCACCAACGACCTCGTGGACGAGATCCGCCAGGCCGTCAGCGAGGCCAACGCGCGAGGTATACACACACACAGGCACATGTTACCACACACATACACTAGCATTTCTTATCAGTTCGTATGTTGAATGACATTGGTGTCGATTCAGCGGTACACACAACTAAACTTAATTCAAAGAAGCCCCGTCTCTTTTCATCTTAGGTGGCCAGAAAGAGACGGCACGTTCTGCACCATAGTCGAAACGACTAAAATCACGTCAAATGTAGAAAATATAGGCGACTTTAGAACGAACAGAACATAATCAAAACTCACGTATATCACCTCTAAAACTGCCTGCACATTCCATATTTGACGTGATTTTAGTTTTGTCTGTGGCTCAGAACGTGCCGTCTCTTTCTGGCCACCTAAGATGAAAAGAGACGGGGCTTCTTTAAATTTAGTTTAGTCGTGTATGCCGCTGAATCGCCACCGTTAACCCATTTTGTATTATCTGTTAAAAAAAAAGTCAAGTTCCAACTTTTAGTTTTACCCACACCGGCTCCCGGATGTCAACAGTTGCGGCGAAAATGTATTTATACCGGGAGCCGGTGTTTCAACATACAAGTGGTTATTACATACGTTACCGTATCTTGTTAAACACTAGCAGTTTATGTAAAGAAAATGACAATTGAAAACTTTTTCCACTTCTCGTTTGCTAGGCTGTTTGTAAGAGTTTTAATATTTGTATTCGTTTACGGTCACATTATTTGGGTGTACAAAAAGTTCCGCGTCAAAACGAGATAGGTGTAGCTCAAGGTATCTATCTGCTCTACTCTTTATTGCAACACAATTAAAAGAAAATACGAAACAGAGAAAAAAAAAAACTTATAAGTAGTGTTACAAGTGGCGACCTTATCTCTAAAAGCGATCTTTTCCAGACAAAGCCACAATTTGCATTTAAGTGTTTGTGAATTGAAATTAGAATTAACACATATTATAGAATTAGAAGTATGGCTCTACATGAAATTTGATATGATACTTTTTGAAAGTGCAAGACTTATGATCTTGATTGGTCAAAATTTTACAAAAAATATTGTTGATGGATATGAGTATAGCCGTAGACAAAATTTATAAAATAATATGTATTTTGTCTATGGTATAGGCATATAAAGAGTGAATGTCTAGCTCTCATTGCTGTGCTTTAAAATGCCTTTCACACTCATAGTTAATTGCCTGAGCTACAACGTGACTATGATCTGCTATAATTGTCTAGGATTTTAACCAATAAGAAAAACCGTAATACAATTGCAAATATTAAAATACGCCCAAACTACATTGTGAATGAAAAGAGGCTATTAATTTTACTTTTTTTTTGTTATATGGATACATAGAATTCAATAGTTTTATCAAGTACCATTTACAATTAATAGAGAAAATGTAATGCAGTGTTTCCTATGGATTTACAGAACATTGGCTTTATTATCTGAGTGTTAAAAGTAATGCCAAGCCAGGCTAAAAAATTACACTGTAGGTGGAATAAACAAGCGTGATATCATCAGATCGATTCCTGATTGAATAAAATTGTTTTAAAAAACAAACAACCGACTTCAAAAACACAACTAAAAAGGGAAAAATAATTTTAAGCCTAAATCAAATCAAGAATATATAAATAGAATAGGAGAGTTTATTTCATGTACTTATAAAAAACTATTTGCAATTTTTACTAATCCTGTATTCTTGGAGTCGGTGCCAGCAAAGAAAGACAATTGAAAATAGTTTTTTTTAACAAACATTAATTTGTTCTTATTAGATGGCACCGACTTCAAGAATACAGGATTAGTAAAAATTTCAAATAGTTTTTTATAAGTACATGAAATAAACTCTCCTATTCTATTTATATATTCTTGATTTGATTTAGGCTTAAAATTATTTTTCCCTTTTTAGTTGTGTTTTTGAAGTCGGTTGTTTGTTTTTTAAAACAATTTTATTTTTACATTTTTAGTGGTTGGTAATGATATTTTGTTTAAGTTTTAGCTATGGAGAGCCAAATAAACTTCACGATGAAAAATTTTGGCGTGTGCCAGGCAGGCAACCAATTGGGAGCAAATCGAGCTGGACGCAAGCGAAGCGAGCTATGCGCGAGCAAAGCGAGCGCGAAAATTTTAACCGTATTTGTTCGAACCGTTTGAACATAAAGAAGTCCAAAGCAGCACAAATCACATAATGTTTGTTGTGTCAAAACGTACTAGAACCAAGTGTGAGCGAAAAGAGGTGGATGCGAGCGAAGCGAGCTATGCGCGAGCGAAGCGAGCGCGAAAATTTTCACCGTATTTGTTCCAACCGTTTGAACATAAAGAAGTCCAAAGCAGCACAAATCACATAATGTTTGTTGTGTCAAAACGTACTAGAACCAAGTGTGAGCGAAAAGAGGTGGATGCGAGCGAAGCGAGCTATGCGCGAGCGAAGCGAGCGCGAAAATTTTCACCGTATTTGTTCGAAACGTTTCAGCATAAAGGAGTCCAAAGCAGCACAAATTACATAATGTTTGTTGTGTCAAAACGTACTAGAACCAAGTGTGAGCGAAAAGAGGTGGATGCGAGCGAAGCGAGCTTTGCGCGAGCGAAGCGAGCGCGAAAATTTTCACCGTATTTGTTCCAACCGTTTGAACATAAAGAAGTCCAAAGCAGCACAAATCACATAATGTTTGTTGTGTCAAAACGTACTAGAACCAAGTGTGAGCGAAAAGAGGTGGATGCGAGCGAAGCGAGCTATGCGCGAGCGAAGCGAGCGCGAAAATTTTCACCGTATTTGTTCGAAACGTTTCAGCATAAAGGAGTCCAAAGCAGCACAAATTACATAATGTTTGTTGTGTCAAAACGTACTAGAACCTATTGCGACCGAAGCGAGCGCGAAAATTTTCACCGTATTTGTTCGAACCGTTTGAGCATAAAGAAGTCCAAAGCAGCACAAATCACATAATGTATGTTGTGTCAAAACGTACTTGTACCAATTGCGAGCAAAGCGAGCGCGAAAAATTTTCACCGTATTTGTTCGAACCGTTTGAACATAAAGAAGTCCAAAGCAGCACAAATTACAAAATTTAGTTGTGTCAAAACGTACTAGCAAGTGTGAGCGTAAAGAGGTGGATGCGAGCGAAGCGAGCTATGCGCGAGCAAAGCGAGCGCGAAAATTTTCACCGTATTTGTTCGAACCGTTTGAACATAAAGAAGTCCAAAGCAGCACAAATCACATAATGTTTGTTGTGTCAAAACGTACTAGAACCAAGTGTGAGCGAAAAGAGGTGGATGCGAGCGAAGCGAGCTATGCGCGAGCGAAGCGAGCGCGAAAATTTTCACCGTATTTGTTCCAACCGTTTGAACATAAAGAAGTCCAAAGCAGCACAAATCACATAATGTTTGTTGTGTCAAAACGTACTAGAACCAAGTGTGAGCGAAAAGAGGTGGATGCGAGCGAAGCGAGCGCGAAAATTTTCACCGTATTTGTTCGAAACTTTTCAGCATAAAGGAGTCCAAAGCAGCACAAATTACATTATGTTTGTTGTGTCAAAACGTACTAGAACCAAGTGTGAGCGAAAAGAGGTGGATGCGAGCGAAGCGAGCTTTGCGCGAGCGAAGCGAGCGCGAAAATTTTCACCGTATTTGTTCCAACCGTTTGAACATAAAGAAGTCCAAAGCAGCACAAATCACATAATGTTTGTTGTGTCAAAACGTACTAGAACCAAGTGTGATCGAAAAGAGGTGGATGCGAGCGAAGCGAGCTATGCGCGAGCGAAGCGAGCGCGAAAATTTTCACCGTATTTGTTCGAAACGTTTCAGCATAAAGGAGTCCAAAGCAGCACAAATTACATAATGTTTGTTGTGTCAAAACGTACTAGAACCTATTGCGACCGAAGCGAGCGCGAAAATTTTCACCGTATTTGTTCGAACCGTTTGAGCATAAAGAAGTCCAAAGCAGCACAAATCACATAATGTTTGTTGTGTCAAAACATACTAGAACCAAGTGCGAGCGAAAAGAGATGAATGCGAGCGAAGCGAGCTATGCGCGAGCGAAGCGAGCGCGAAAATTTTCACCGTATTTGTTCCAACCGTTTGAGCATAAAAAAGTCCAAAGCAGCACCAATTACATAATGTTCGTTGTGTCAAAACGTACTAGATCCAATTGCGAGCGAAGCGAGCGCGAAAATTTTCACCGTATTTGTTCGAACCGTTTGAAGTCCAAAGCAGCACAAATTATATAATATTTGGAGTGTCATAAGCCCAGAACATCCTGGGGGAAATTCGAACGAAGCGGGATAACTCCTAGCGAAGCGAGCGCGTAAATATTTTCCTTATCCGTTCGTGGGTCTTGTCTATTAATATATTAAATTTTACAGTTCCTTCTTCCACTGAGTATGACCCAAGTGGCCAAGCTCTGGCGTCGAGAGTTTTTCAAGCCCCTGATTTAGTTTGACCCCTGCTTGTACTAAGAGTAGTGGTCCAGGCCCAACAAATTAACGTGTTATCCGAAGCACAGTAACGCCCAGACGAAAATATCACATTTTTTTATGGAAGTCTTGTGCATTGTCACCCATCCAAAGACTGGCCGCATGGGCCGTTGCTAAGCCTCGATGTTCGCGTCAGATTACTTTTGTTAGCCAGACTATAAGCTGCCGATTTTATGAGCGAAATCTGTATTGCCGTATGAGCGCAAAGAAGTAAAATAGGTTATCGAGTTATTTGGGCTTCCCACGGGAAAAGCAATGACTTTTAAGATAAAAAGTAACCTTCGTGTTATACAAGGTCTAGTCTACCCCCTATATCAAATTTTAGCGAAATCAGTGTGTCATGTGTTATTTGGTGCATCCCACGGGAACAATAATTATTTTCGGGATAAAAAGTAGCCTATGTGTAAACACATAGTCTAACCTATCTTCATTCCAAATTTCATCAATGTCAGTACAAGCGTTCGAGCGTGAAGAAGTTAAAAAGATTTATATGTTATTTGGTGCATCCCACGGGAATAGTATTTATTTTCGGGATTAAAAGTAGCGTGTGTGTTAACACATAGTCTTACCTATTTTCTTCTCAAATTTCATGAATATCAGTACAGCCAAACGAGCGTGAATCTCTCTACATGCGTAAAAATAACCTAACTTTTTAGGTTTTTCTTCGATTTCCCTAGGAGTCTATCATCAGAACCAGTTTTGGTGACAATGGGACCAATTCAGAACCATACTCTTTCAATTAAAAAAAGAATTTTGAGAATCGATCCACAAATGGCTGAGAAATCGGTGAACATACATAAAAAAAAAAAAAATACATACACGTCGAATATATAACCTCCTCCTTTTTGAAGTCGGTTAAAAAATTGATTACATTAAATTACATATACTTTATTGCCTCAGTGCTATTTATCGGTGATGGATACAACATGCCGTGTTTTCTGTTAAGCTTTTGTTTGTTAAGTTGGTGATGGTATTTTCATTTCCAAGTTTTATGTTTGTTCTTACATTTTCTATGACTATCTTCTTCTGTTTGTTACATAAACATGCTACGGCACAAAATCTAAAAGAGCATGAGATGATGATTCTTTATACTTTTGATTTTCTTGTTTGTAACGGTTAAACTGCGTTAAATATACGAGCGAAGGATGTAACTAGCAAAATATATGTAGATTAAAACTCCAATTTTGTTTTAAAATAAAAATTTCTTAAATATGTATAACCCTCTCGCTCAATAGTATGGGCTCACTTGCATTTAGGTTAGTAAAGATGCAAATTTAAAAGCTCAATCACACTTTTAAAGGCTATTATAATAGTGCGCTTATTGCTATTTTAATGCCTCATTTTAGGCGGCTCCAAGTATTTTTAACATAATCATTAATAAAACAATAAAATGGAATTGATCGCATCCTTTGCTCGTACGTTTAAGCTGTTTTGTTGTCACGCAGATTTGCTTTACTCACGATATAGGCCGCACATAACACAGTTTTAAAAAAAGAGTTCTTTGCGGATGATAAAATGCGGCCTAATATCGCGTCTAGCAAATTCGCACGACAATCTATAGAAGGCTAGACAAAAGGCAAAGTGTGTCTAAGCTCAATGAATGATTGCGAGCGCACTGATTGTAGTGAAGAAAGCCCCGGCTTGCGTAGTCGGCGGCGAGGTGCCGTGGCAGCCGCTCTCCAGCGCCGTCTCCGAGACCAGCCTGACGCCGCCGCCGCCCGCCGGACCCAACCACTGGACTAAGCAACAGGTACATCATCCTCTTTACCTGCCTATATCCATTTTTTTTTTTTTTTTTTTTTTTTTTTTTTTTTTTTTTTTTTTTTTTATGTGGGGAAATCCGGAACGGTCACCCGCACATCGTCACCGGCGGTGTGCGGGTAGTATCGGGTTCCAGCCGACTAAACCCCACTGTGTGCGCTGCCGTACGCTTTGTGTCCTATTTGTGGAAACGGTTTCTCACTCTACCACAACCACAACAACGCTAATATCCATACTTTATATTTGTGTCAGCCTAGAAATGTGTACTTCAGCGTCTAGAATTTTCAAGCCGGTTGAATGCACAAGCATCAGTTTTAACATGGTTTTAAGACTTTTGTTCTTGCCAAAACTAGCCAGGACCTACAATTTTAAGTGCATCCGACCCATGGCAGTATTGAGATGTATATGCTACGAATCACTGTTGAGTGGCATTATACTGGCATAAAAATAAAAACCGCATCAAAATCGGATCAGTCAGTAAACGGCAACATCGTTTGCACAGCTAACATGATCTTCCTCCAAGCATACGTGCTTACCGCTACAATCAGCTCCCGCGTGTTCCAGGTTTGGCAGTGGGTCTCAGGTCTCGGGGAAGGTCTCGAGCGGCACGCGGGCGCGTTCGCAGCGCGCGGAGTCGACGGGGCTTTACTACTCGCGCTTAGCTCCGCCGACCTCAAGCTCCTCGGCCTCAACGGCGACGACCGCCGCCGCATGAAGCGCCGACTCAAGGAGCTCCGCACGGCGCACGAGAAACACCTCAAGGCCCTCAAGAAGGCAGAGAAGAAAGCCAAAAAGAAGTAAACCGGCGACCGTATCGCCCACCACCAAAGAATCGAACGGTTCACGTGGAGTAGCCGCTTTTTCTCCTTTATATTTCGTCTATTTACTTTTCTATTTCAACTCTAATATTTGTTTCCTTATTCTATTATCCTTTCCCAACTGTGCGTGAACCGTCCACGCTAATTCGAATGTATTAATTACGGTAGCTGAAACTGTACCTGTAAAGATGTTCACTTCCCGACACATTGTATCTCCTGCCCCCCTCGTGCTAGTTCTTGCCTCTCACATCTCGTCAGGGTCTCGAATGCGACATTATATGAGAGTAGTTACATTCTAAATAGTTTTAGAACGATCTGTAATTATTCGCGAGTGGTGTCCCGAGCCGGAGCCGGCGGCGGCTAGCTGCGTCTGATAGCGTACCGAGTGCCATCTGACCCGTAGCTTAGACATAGTAACGTTAGTGCTGCTATCGCTTCCAACGAAGAAACGAATATTTATCGAAAATTAGTTGTAAGCGGACATTGGAGCTGGACATTGTATAATTCATTTATTCAAACGAACATAGCATAAATGTATTCTCAAACAAACGTCATATATTTTGTTGGAAAAGATGACTTCCTTGTTCCTACATTTTGTATTAATTGTGTCAGTTTTTCTTCGAGTTCAATATGGTGTTAAATGGACTGTGGGAAAAAACACTGGCTCAATCTAGTCATAAGAATGAATTAGATGTTCGAAAGTCATGGATTACTAATACATTTTCTCTTAGACATTTTCAAATATTTAAGACTAGAAAGTAAGATTCATGTTAACTGTACCTCGAAAATATATAACTAATATATCTACTAACGGAATATTATATCGCGATAATTTATTTAAAGTTTGTATTCAGAACAATGCAAATAGAGTTTTGTATTCTTTGGCATTTATTTATATTGTAATGAACTGTATTGCACAAAAGTACTTATAGTTGCATGGTGATTGAAATTTATTCGTCTTTGTCGCCGTTGTCTTAGCGTATCGTATCTTAAATTGTATAGTGAAGTAACATCCAATGTGATCTCATTTCATGTAAGAATATCAGATTATCTCTCGCCCTTGCAGCAGTATGCAATTAGCAGTCACCTGAATTCTAACCTAACGAAAGATAAAATCTTCACGATTTCATACATTCCAAGTAAACTCTCGATAATAGTTGTTTCTGTGTGGTTTTTAATTTTGGTGAGCTTTCTAGTTTTCATAGGCGACATATTGTACCTACACATACGATTTATCTAAGTGTTTATCTGTGTATTCTTGTGCGTATGATTGGTTCTGTAGTATGTAAATACGGTCTCGCACGACTGCCACGTATCGAGGCTACAGAGAGCGTGAAATATTCGCGGATCAGTAGGATTATTTATTTCAATTAAGATTTAACATTGTATTATAAGTAGAGTCCAATAACAATTGCCAAAATTAATCAGTACTTTTGTTTATAACTTGTTATTCCTTTTTTATTTTCCCTTAAATTATATATTTATTTCGGGACCAAATTAATTTATTGTAAACCTTACTTATTTTTATGTATTTTGGGTGTGTGTTCAGAAGTTTTTTATTTATAATTTAATTAATAAACAAACCAAAGTCTACATCATATTGTTTTTTACTGTGTTCTGTGTGAGTATCATGTACATTTAATGAGAAAATGATGGAAATATAATCTGCAAGGTACATTGAACGGAGTTTTTCTTCTAAACTAATAATTTCACAATATTGAATAGGACTTTCAGGTTCTATAAAAAAACAAAACTTAGATTAACCTTCTTTATTCTCTACCTTCTTATTTTTAGACTTCCTATTCCTTTTTCTTTTCTTGAACTTCTTGGCTGGTGGTGAAGAGTTTTCAGTTTTAGTCTCATCATCTCCAAAACTAATTGAAACAAAGGCACCTGGTTTTCTTTTTTGTGGTATTTCAATTTTTTCTTCTTGTTCTGAATCGTCACTGTGTTCTTTGCTCTCTTCCTCATTTTCGTCTTTTTCTGCATTAACATCTTCATCAGATTGATCTTCTTTTTTAATCAGGTGGCTCTGTCTGTTAAGTGTGACACAAGTTACACGGCAGGAAGCATTGTAAGAACAAATGTCAGCCAATTTGGAATCCTCTACAGACCAAACTTGTAACTCTCCTGAACTTGAAGCTGAATACAGCATGTCGTTTTCAAAATGCAAACTTTTAACTCTATGTTTATGTGCTTTGTAAGTCAAGGCTTGTGTATCCGTAACTGTTAATGTAATTATGCTTCCATTTTCTAATCCAATAAACATTCTTTCATCATTTATCCATTGTACTGAGGTAGGCTTAGATGTGCAGGTTATTCTCTTTTCAAGTCCAGCTTTACTTATTGTCCAAACATCTACAGTTTGTTGTGACACAAGAGAAAACCTATCTCCACCTGGTGAGAATTTAATTTCAGTAGGAAGTTGTACTCCTTTACTAGATAGATTGATAGTGAATGCAGGTCGACCTTTGATTAGATTCCATGTACGTAAGGTCTTATCACCTCCTATGCTTAGTGCCAGTTTGTCTGATGGATGAATTGCTATAGCAGTGACTGGTTGACCTGTAACATAATAAACTATAAGTAAAAAGTAACTGTACATATAGGGTTAGGTATGGGATCTGATTTGTAGCTATGAGATGAAAGAAGTATTTTTTTATAAGAGTAATACACCAGTTAGAAATGCCTAGCAAATTTAACAGTACATTATAAGTTATATCTTACCACCATGGGCTTTTTTCCAAACTTTTTCAATCTGCCAGTTGCCCGTTCTAGTTACAATGATGGAGCCATCATCACTTCCGGTCAACAGATGTGTGGCGCCGTGAGTGAAAGCAACAGTATTGATTGTTCCATCATGGTTCATCAATACGGTGTGTTCTTTGCGATTCTTCATGTCTATAATCACGACTTTATCATCAGTGCCGCCAGAAGCCAGGAACTTCCCAGCTATTGAAATGCATCTTACGGACGCTGTATGAGAATGAGTAGCAAAGGTTTGTTTCAGTCGTGGACCCTGAAAGTATGGAATTGTTGTCTTAGAATCCAACTTCATAAAATATGCGTGGTTTTTATATGACGATCATAACTTACTGATTCCTCTGATCGAAGTGAGTAACCAAGCAAAAAGCCTTCATATGTCCCAACCACTAATTCGTCCATTATTTTGCAGAATTTAACTGTACAACTAGTAAATTAATAAAATAACCTCAACTCAATGAAATTCACATGGAAACATAAAAACGAAAACAATTTGTGCTATGACAATGAATTTTAAAATGATGAGACATTGATTGCCAAGTCTATGTACAAATAAATGCGTCAAATTTACTATGTTGTCAATGTCACCTCAACTTCAAGCTCTGCTTGTCTCGCTTCGCTCGCTCGTTGTTAAAAACCAAAATCTCGAAAAGTAAACGAAATAAACTTAGTTTTTATCTAAAAATTTCGGATGGATTCCACCATTTTTACATTAGAATAAGTGAAGTTTGGTTTTGTACTTCGTCAGAGCGAGTATAATTATCATTCTGGTATGTAGAAAGCGTTTACTTTTCATTGTAGTTGTTGTGACTGCATGGGCTATCGATCTTTACGGCTGGCATTATATTTTAGGATCCCCAAAAGAGGACTTATTTAGACATCTACAAGATGGATTTGGCAGAGACGATGAAGAATGTGCTCGCGAAGAGTTCGGGGAGCTCCAGCAGCGCAACAGCGGCGGCCAGCTCGTCCGGAAGTCATGCCGCGGAGGGCTACGTTACTGAGAAGTTATACATGCTGCTGCAGCTCTACTTGCAGAATAAGGGCTGGAACCCGAGCATAGAGCTACTGCAGTGCTTTAGCGACCTCAAAGAGTCTTCTATGCTTCCCAGTAATAGTTATTTGCAGTGAGTTGTTTTGGTTATTTTATCACATATTTGATTAAGAGTGTTGTGGTTACTATTTAATTGATATATTTTAGCATTAGTAGGATGACTTGTGTGTGGGAATTATCCCCTGACATTAAATTATTTATCAAAATTCTAATTGGATTCTTTTACATTATCAAGCTAGTTGTAATATTTTATCATTATTATTCTCAAAGCTAAAAGTTGTATAGAAATATGCTCTTCTATTTATAAGCCAATTGGCCAAGTTCTGGTGTAAAGATAAAAATGTAGAAGAAAATGTCTGACAGTGCTTTATAAGCAAGTGTGGTTAGGTGGAAAAACATCTGCTTTTCAATCATACCATCCCTGGTTTGATGCCAGCCCTACACCAGCAACTTGTTTTTTAAGTTATCTAAGGATTTGCACTCGCTTTATGGTGAAGGAAACCAACAATATCTGAAGATGTGGGTCATCTGCCAACCCGCACTTGGCCAGCATGGTAGATTATGGCTTGTACCTCTCTTCAAGAGAAGGCCCGAGTCCCAGCATGTGGATCATTTAGTGGGCTGCTTATACTTAGTTATTATTTATGCTAGTGCTATATAATTGTTTTTGACATTTTATTTTCAGAATGATGGCTTCCAGAGTAGGACTAGACACACAAGGCAGACTGATATTGAGAGAGAATGGGAAGATAATATTGCCATATGAGCATTTTGCTAATGCTGTGATGTTGAAACACATGAATGGGCCACACGGGCTGCATTTAGGAGTTGAAGCTACTATTAGAGCTGTAAGTACAGGCTGACAAATTCTACTAATCCTATATATAAAATTTCCATGTCACAATGTTAGTTACCATACTCCTCCGAAACATCTTGACCAATTTTTACCTACCAAATGTTATATGCGTATTTGCTAGTATTATTATAAATGCGATAGTTTGTGTGTATGTGCGTATGTTTGTTACTTTTTCACACTCAAACAGCTTAACCAATTTAGATGAAATTTGATGT
Organism: Mellilla xanthometata; assembly: GCA_035578125.1. Taxonomy (NCBI): domain Eukaryota; kingdom Metazoa; phylum Arthropoda; class Insecta; order Lepidoptera; family Geometridae; genus Mellilla; species Mellilla xanthometata. The sequence continues at coordinate 5,931,769 of JAPUBQ010000013.1, forward strand.
AAAGATAGGTAATACCCTGGATTAACATAAAGGCTAACTTTCATTCCCGGATTAACTTCTTTTTGTCCCGGATGTGGGTAACACCGGGGCGCGCAGCTAGTGCTAGATAGATCTGTAACTGGATTAGAGGTTACCTATATGAATCTGCTCTTTACAAAATATAAATGAAACAAAGCTAATGTTAGTTGAAGATATCAAAACTGACTACAACTATTAAGGTCGATTATAAAGTGTGATAAGATGCTGCATAAAATACTCATGAAGTTTTGTTAATAAATTATGCAATGTACAGTTTAATTTACTTACAAGCATCATTCTCATTTCAGGTGGTGGAATCATACACAATAGGTAGGGAGCAATTTGGAATGGAAAAGGAGTTTATCTTGGAAGTAATTCAGAACTGTCCCAATCCTGCTTGCCGTTACTACAAAAATCAGTTGGAGATGACACAAAAGTCTATGCAGCATTTGTCTCAGCAACCCACATATATACCAGGTAATCTACATCTTCTTCTTCTTCTTTGTCTCATTACCACACTAGTTGTGGTCAGCACAGCAAGTCTTCCTCTTCCACAATATTCTGTTTATAGTTATCTCCACATTCACTCTTTTTACTTTTGTGTCCTCATTTACACAATTCATCTGCATCATCCTAGGTTGAATCCTACTTCTGCTTCATAAATTATAGTTTTTTCGGTCTCATCTAGACCTTTTTTTTGCATGAGGAAATGTATTTACGTATCTCCCCTGACAAAAGCCTGGGGAGGTGAACGGGGTATGTCGGGCTCGAGGGCCAGAGGGTCACTACCAACTAAAACTTCACAGTGCCCCATCTTACAGACAGGGGCAGGGATGCAGGATTGCTTCACCCAATGCCACTCACTACTCTACCAGGCTGGGTTCCATCAGACCCAACTAGACCTTGTTTTTATTAGTCTAGAAATTGTATGATTAAATTACTACTACTTAATACGTAATATCATATTTATGTTCTCCCACTAAAAGTAGTTTCCTATTAGATTTTATACTAGGTAATTTTTTTATGAATATTTAATATAATTCATGTGGTTAGATAAAAATATGATTCTTTTAATTACAATTTATACTATGGTATGCTAATTTATTCAAGCTTCTAACCAATGAATTTGGTTAGATTGTTATTAACTTTGTCTGTAGCTACGCTTTGTCTTCAGAAAGTTTTAAGTAGTAGATATCCTCCTACAATAAATAATTACAAAAGTAAATTTATACTGATTGCTGTTTGTTTATTTTTATGAGTCATTCCATTATTTTTGAAACCTAAAATTAATTTCTAAATGGGCCTAAAAACTTATGTTTCATGTAAATTGTTGTTACTCTTTGTGTTGCGAAACGAATTTATCCATTAAATGAAAATAAATGATTTGAATTGAAAAAAATGATTTAATAATTTGTAGATGCAGGTGCAACAAACCTGGCAGACAGTCAGGCGGTGGAGCGTCTACTGCGAGGCGCCGCCTTACCTCAGGACTATCAAATGCCTCTGGCCCCACACCTTGCCGCTCTCAGTGAGTTACTATGTAAAAATCAATTTTTTTCTTTTATTTTTCATCTTCATACCATTTTAGTTATATCTATTCAAATTTATAGTGCTGCTGTAGACAGAATATAACTATAACTGGTTTACTTAGATGTTCTAATACAATCATCTAAGCATAAAACCAGCACGGTTTTATGGTTACTAACAAGATTTCTATGTCTCCCTTTACCTGGATGTGGAGATTTTTTTTATTGCAAGACCATACAAAAGGCTGATTTGAAGTAGTATTTAGTATATCGGGGCACTACCATCTACATAAGTGGATGACACGAAAAATTGTGGGTACCAGCTGTTCTTATCATTTAAGTGGTCGTTCAGTCATGTCAAAGGCCCTAATTGTCTTATCAATCAACTTATAAATGAATGCAGATATCTTTTATCTGGTGTGGCTAGAGTAGAAGGTTCATGAGTCTTTAAAAAATAAATAAGTTTAATTTAATACATTGGCTGATAAAACTTGGGGTGACAAGGATAAAGAGGTGCCTGCGGGGACCTTTTTGATGACCCCTCTTTATCCAGTGCAGTAGTTGGTTAGCCACATACAGCACCATTTTTAGTTTGTATTATGGTTGCTAACACAACTGATATACTACATATACATACATACTTTATACATATAGATACATATTCAACACCCAGACCAACAACCAACAAACTTAGTTCATCACAAAGATGTTGGTTGTGCCGGGAATAGAACCCAGAACCTTGGCATTCTGGCATAGTAACCATTAAGCCAACGAGGTTGTTTACAAAATCAAAGTCAAACATTTATTGCATAATTAAATGTTATATAACAAAATCTATGTTTAAATAACACTTAACATACCCCCTCAGGGTGTAGCAATTTAGATTCGCAGCGGGCTGATTTATATTATATCCATTACTTATTCTAAGTTTACATAATTAAAATTATTATCATTAATATATTCTTATACATCAGTGTGCTTTCTTTTTACTTGGTCTCTTTGTTTTTTATTTAAATTATAAATTGCTTTTGCTCATTTCGGCAATCATATAAACTCTCTTTTTTTTTTTATTTAGTAACTTAAGTTCTCATCTCCTGCTCAACTTTCCAGCAAACCTAACGAACGAGAAGTCGGAGCGTCGCGCTCAAGACAAGCTGTCCCAGCACCAGCAGATGTTGCTGCAGCACCAGAGCCGGTCACTCGGTCACCAGTCCCTGGACAAGTACAGTCACTCTACCCGCTCATCAACTTCTTCGCAGTCGGCGCTCGAATCCAAGTCTAAGCACCACTATACTGATGAGCACAAGCTCACTGACTTTTTGAGGTAAGTTTTGAATACTATGTGTAATTTTTTTGACTCATGTTTCTATGGATGCTCCGAGAATGATAACAATTATGAATAAGCAGGAGACACAGACCAACCTTTTCACACATTTAAAAGAAAATTGAAAAACTTCTTTGTGGAAAATCCTTTTTATGCCTTAAATGAATATATGAGGTTGCCTCTTTCAGAATCTTTATTTAAGTATGAAGGACTGTAAAGTGACATGAATTTATGTTTTAGTGGCGAAATTAGCAAAATCAATTTATGATTTATATAAAAAACAAAGAGACCAATTAAAAAGAAAGCACACTGATGTAAACGACCTCATTGACTTAATGGTTACTATGCCAGACTGCCAATCAGATGGTTCCGGATTCCATTCCCGGCACGACTAACATTTTTGTGAAGAACTAAGTTTGTTGGTCTGGGTGTTCATGTGGTGGTTGTTGGTCTGGGTGTTCATGTGGAAGCGAAATGCATTGTGTCATTTTTTTTCATAAATGTTTATTTATTTTTAACATTGCAGGGCTAACCTAGAAAGCCTGGAGTCCCTATCAACAGGCGGCAGTCACTCGGAGCGCGGCGGGTCGAGCGCCGCGGGCGGTCAAGAGCGGGTGGTGCGCGCGTTCGCGGAGCTAGCGCGCAACCTGCAGCGCATGCGGCCCTGCGTGCGCCCTGCCATGTGCAAGCCCTATGGCAAACAGAGCGAGCAGCTGCAGAAAAGTGAGCTTCATTAGCATTAACTATTAGCCTTCTTTACCCCACTCCTGAGTTTATGTTGATGTTGATGTGAATTTGAATAGTGGGCTTATAACTCAATTGAACAAAGAAAACAGTTGATAGTTGGTTTCCTATAAGCTGGAAGAAAATTTAAAATATTTGGCATATTTCCGCTGTAATCTGAAATCAAATTAAGATAAGCAAAGAAAACATCAAGATATAAAAAAAAAAATTGGTATGTTCCTCCGAGCAACAACCACTTCTCCCTATTTATATATCTCTATATATATATCTCTATTCACACCAGTATGCCTAATATACCTTCTTATACACAACGAAGTTTTTCTCCTCGGCTGGAATCCTCACTCTCTGGTTTGAGGCTCGAGAGGTTAGAGCCTCGTCATGAAACGAACTTTGTGGTGCGGGTACCGACGTATTGTCTCGATAGATTCCTCAAGGATGAGTTCTGGCCGAAAGGTGTCGTGTCGTGTACCGGCGTTTTCGTGGCCAGCTGCGCGGCAACAGCCAACGAAACACGACGCCGCCTCTTCGTGTGTAATAGTTAATAAGTCTAGTTTGTAGGTGATTGATATGTATTAGTTTATTAATAATTATTATTTTAATGGTATGTATTCTATGTTATGGGCTATAGTTGCCTACAATAAAGGTATAAATAAACTGTAACGAATTTCCAGTTCTGCTGGACACCATCCAGCTGGTGCAGTCGCTGCGTAGCTACCTGCCGCCGCCGCACATCCAAGTCACCTCGTGGAAGAACGACGACAAGTTACGGTAATATTAGTCTAATAATATAAACATAAAAAAAATATACTCAAGTGCAAGTCAAGCTCGTACATGAAGGGATTCGTACCAGAATCTTAAAATGGCAGAAAAACACGTTTGTATATGGGAAATACCACTAAAAAGTTAAACTATTTTTAAAATTTATCCATGATTAAATAATCTGTGAATATTTAGAGGATTCAAAGTTTTCTGTGCTGAAGACCGGATTATAACTAGAGTACATTTATTGAGTGATTTAGATTTTATTGTATATCAATCATATTTATAATGTTTTATCTTGGTATAAATGCTATATTAAGAATTGTCATCAGTTACAGGGAACATTAATTCACGCTCTGCATTTGTTTAGAACTAAATTGTTATCTCGCAAGTTTCTATCGTAATCAGGAGAAGCCGATTTGCTTTCACAATGAAACGACCTAACTTTCGATCGAATTAGATAATAGATAGATAGAAAATTCTTCATTGGACACAATATTTGAAATAAGAAAACAGCTTAACTTAAAATTATTGTGTCTCAATTGGCAGCCTTATCACTTAAAGCTATCTCTTCCAGGCAACTTTGAATGAAAAGGGGTTTAAAAATGAATTAGAAATACAGATAGATTTTAGGTTCAGATATTTACTAGAATAATAATTAAAATTGTGTTTAGCTGGTATCTGAATCAAAGCTCTGTTCTATGAATTTTAACGTCAACTTCATCTCGCTACAGTACCAACAACATGGACGAGCTGGAGTCCCGCAAGATAGTAAGCGGCAACTAGCTACCGAGCGAATACGTCGCGGACGGGTATGCGTGACGTCATCACCTTTGTACGGCGGTTACGACGCATCAATATGACGGTATTACAAAAAAAAATCTTCTCATTTATAAAAAACAATTAGATACTTTTCAAACTAGGTTATTAAAAGTACTATAAAAAGAAAAATAGGTACTATATAATTTTGAAGGTTTAGTTGGCTTTATGAGTTGTCCATGCATAGTCATTTTATGAGAAATTTTTATTTAGCTATTTCGAGAAATTGGGAAATCAAAAGTATTTTGTTACAAAGATACCTTCTAACAACTAAGGTTGGTGGAAGACTATGCAACACAATTATTCACGCTTATTTTAGGAAATTGTAATCTTGCCACCACTTTTTGGTGTTTAACTATTTAATGTTTATGTCTCGAAATTATTTATGTTTTTCGAAAGCGATCCTAATTAAGTCTGATTGTACCGTATTTTGATGCGTAGTTAAAGGGGAAGTTTTTAATATTGTTCTAAAATTAGTATATTTAGTAAGATGGCAGCGCTGCGCGTATCCTATCTTGCCTATTAATATGGTTAGTTTAAACTTTGCTACCACATTAAATGTATAGACGAATAGTCTTACATGATAAAGGTTTTGTATTGAACATTTTTGAGCAGCCTCAAGGTACGCTTACGATTTTGGTTTAAGTAAGTGAACCGGTCGCGTATTTTGATTCGCTGTGATAGGATTTTGGACTGTATTATTAGAGGCTTAGATTAGTTAGTGAGGGAAGGGAGTGTCGAATCAAAAGTCGCGAAATTGGAAGAGTACCTTAGCAAAAAAAATTACAGTATTTGTGTGGTAGCATTAAACAGCGCTGTTTTAAACTGACTTAATCGTAATATTGAATGTATCCATGTAATCTCACGTTAATTCATTTAGCACAAACATTTTATACTTATTATGCATTGTTTCGCTTTTCGTTGGTGTTTGCTTACAAGTTGTTTTACAAAATGTACCTTATGTATACAATTTTTTTCTATTTACGCGTTATATACGTACGTTTTCGTATGATATAGATTTGCCCTTGTTATGAAATTGCCTACGTTTCCCCCGATTGGTCCCAGTTTTTACAGATTTAGTTAATAGTTCTGTTCATTGTCGTAAGTGCATTATTTACACTGTGATAGAGGTGTAATAGTTGTAGGTTTGAGCGAAATCTTGACATGAATGTACGTAGATTTGTAGGATATTGGTCTGAGAAGTTTTCAGCAATAAATATAAACCAAGCGAAGATTATAACATATATGTACAGCGCATATTTAGATGAAAAATTAATATAACTATCACGAAATAACGGCCACACTTGCACATATATTTATTTAAACAGTGTACCTTACCAAAACAGTTTGCAACGAAATAAAGCAATATTATTATAAAAATAAAAATTGCCCGTACCATATTCCTCCAGTGATAAAACTAAATTTTAGAATGTGTTTATTTTTATTGCTGAAACCTATTGGGGTTGTGGAAGTATTTATAGAAGTTGGCCGCGTTTATTGGGAGAAAATCGAACAGAACTATTTGTCAGTATTGGTAGGAACAGTACACAGGTCTAGTCTGCTGGTAAATGACGCAAAAAATAAAGATAATAACTACGCTAATAACTAAAGATGTCAAATAACTTTCTTTTAACGTGGCGAAACGGAGTTTGCCGAGTTTGCTGGTTATATACAAAACTACATTCCCTATCAGGCGCCGCGCCGGCTTCAACTTAGCATGCTGTGTCGGTGCTGGTCTACCGTTGAGACCGACGGGTGACGACACAACTTCAAGTTGTGATTCGACAAATGGCGTACTTTTACACCAACTTGAATATTTATTATATTTCATTCTTATTATACGCATTTGACACTGACATAAAGTAAAAACTAGTAAAATTAAGTAACGCGCGTTCATGTTCCCTAATATTGGCAGCATTGATACAAGGTTCGATGTTTTCCCAATTCCCGGCGGTGGGAGGTTTGAGAGTGTATTTTAAGTAAGGTTTGATCGCCATGTCTTGTCTTGTGGCCGATAGGAAGGTTAGTATCTTAATGAAGACTGCAATTTTTCACATCTTAGCTAATGTTGCCTGTGGATTTAAGGATAAGTTGTGATGACTATGTACTGCACACTGAGGACTCTTTGGAAAACAACTTTATTCACTTTTAGACGATTTTTTTTGTCCTCATGTACTTTAGGATAAGGTAAAACATTTGCTGAAGTTTTTCCAACTCAATTAAATGTGATAACAATGTCTTGAATTTTATCAGTTTTTTCGTTATAAATCTTAAACGGTACAAAATATTGAAAAATATAAATATAAGATCGTCGAAAGAACAACTCTAAGAATATTTTATACTTATTTTGGTACCAATCTGACTTATCAATATGAAAAAATTACTGGTAAAAAAAATCGTTTAGATTTTTTTAAATTAGTTTTATTTCTAATTCATAAGTCTGATTGCTATCAAAATAATTCTTATTTTGGCATTTTCCTAGAGTTGTTCTTTAGATAGAGGAGTCTTTAAGCTATTTTTATTTTATTTTTTACCGTTTATGATTTGTTACGAATAAATGAAAATTAAAAATTTTGCCATTGTCATCGTCTTAAGCCAAAAGTTAAGCTAAAATATAAGATTTATTTTTACGTGAATCTTTATATGTGAGTTAATTTCACATGTTAATCTCGTTGCGCTCATAAAAAGGTGTAAGAATATAAATCGATACTAAACTCAAGTGTTGGTCCTGTAAATGGCCTCAGTGTGTATTGAGTACATAGCTTGGAAGGAGTTGTGTGAGACAATCAACAAAAGTTGCTATTTACTTCCAAATACATCACATTGTGTGAAATAATGAATTACATAAGTTTGTTAGTGCAATAATTAGGCAAAGCCTACCTTAAAAGTTTTGTATCCTAGTACTGTAAATCTAAATTATGAAATTTGATAATCACATCACATATAGAGTTGGTGGAGTATTCATATATTAATAGCCTTTATTTATAAGTTTTTTTTTACATATATTTATCGATAACTGGTTATTTTTATCGTTCTATTATCTGATTTACTTGTAAAATCGAATATAATTTTAAGCAGCTTATTATAATTATGTTATTGGACTCTGTGTATTCTTAAGAAGTATGGTGTGTTGTCTCGGTTGTGTTGCGTATTGTTTTCAGGAAGTACTCTGCATTAATATAACAAAAACGAGGCTAACAAATAACAATACACCCTAGCCTAGCACTAAGCTGATGTAACCCTCGTATAATGTACTCTTTAAGTATTATAAATTTCCAAAAGAATCTCTCTCTGTATTAGAATAAGCTTTCTAGTCAAAAATTTGATTTCGTATCGCATTTTCCTGATTGGTTCCCATTTTTCTATATTTGTACCTACATTTTGAGGACATAAGACTACATGAAATGCTTTAGATTTTTTTTATTGATCTCAAAATTTTCCATCCTATCATATTTGGCTAACATTTTGCTTTTACTAAATGTGTATGTTTATATTGTGTCTACTTTGACTTGTGCTCGATGCAGTACTACTATTATCTATTTATCTTTTTTATTATAATCAGCGAATATAATTAGTAATTTAATTTCGAACGCACCATTAGTTAAGGTATTTCATACGTAGTATAGTGAACTCTGTTTATATTAATATGATGACAAAAATTGTAAAATTATATTTATATCATTGGGTTTTATCTGGATTCTGTGATAGAGCGACATAGCGTCTTTATTATTTGTCCTCAACAAGTTGTAATGCAATATAAATAAATATTATTTCTAAAGTGGCATTGTCTTGTAACCACATTTTAACTGATTGTATTGTTTTGTTCGTAATATTCACATTACAATAGTTGCAGGTAATTATAACTTATCTTTTTCATTATTGCGTATTTCATTTTACTAAGCATACATGTCGTAGCCACGGTAATTTATCATTTGGTATTGTTTAATCTGTAAAAATGGTAATTTAGTATTGAAAAGCAGTGCTTAGAAATAAATGACATGAAATCTTTTCGCTAGTTTTATTTCCCTTATCATATAAATGTGTTTTGTTAGCGAGAGGTCTTAAATTAAAATAAAACAGTAAAATAGTTGTGATTGATATATTGTATTTTAAATAATTTAAATAGGTACAAGATTAAAATACACATTTCACATAGTAAGAGTAACTATTAAATGCAAAAACCCCATAGTACACAATTGGAGCACGCATTTTAAATGCATCTCAATTTTTGGCACACTGCGATACTTTTTTAAATGTATATGAGTGTCCTTTAGGTAGACAAATATCATTTTATGTTTTCTAATAGATGAATTTTAATTATACTTTTTAATGTATTTACCATATATATACTGGGCTACTCGGCAAAAATTTATTGGCTAAGAACGAATTGCCGTGCTTTATGATTGCGTGCTAATTTTGATTTACACCAATCCAGGGAAAGCAGGCATATTTAGTTTATAGGTAAAGTTTTCCATTGAAATAAACATAGTCTAATAGATTTGCCTGGATGCGTCAGGTCAGCTTATTTATAATAAACAGTCGTTTTTACTCAGCGACTCCTTTCCGAAGAACCCAGTTTATGTATTTAATGCAAGACAACATTGACACAACATACATTAATACAAATATTACTTAGAACTTAGTTCAATAATTAATAATTAATGTTTAGTAATAATGTTAAGTACAATATTTAAATATGTATACAATTATTTATATATTACCCTTCGATGTAATATTGTGTGCGTTTTTAGGTATTTATCAATATTAGTGTATAACACTGAAATTCATTATTTAAAAATACATGTAAGAGTTTCGAATATATTTAATATTAGCTAAGTAATATATAAGTACGTGAAATTAAAGACTGACTTTATTTCTAAACATACTAATGTTTTGAAATAAATATAGAGGTAGAAATGCGAGTATGTAGAAAAGTATAAAAACAATTTAGTAAGTACACAACATATTATTATTTTCTAACACCATTACCCAAATTTAAATTTTACACATTTGTCTATAAGACTGGCTGCAATAAATAAATACTAAGACATTTCACATACGGCTGGTTAGCCCATAAACCATCTCTAGTTTGTATACGTAGAATAACGAATCTCTAAGATTTAAGGAACTTATTAAAACTGTATATATATCTAGGAATGTAATCATAATATCTAAATTAAAGTAAAAAGTTATTACTATCGGAGCTCAAACCAAATAATAATAATAATAATAATATATTTATTTTCCAAAAACCTTAAGCTATATTATACATTAATTTTCCCAAAATTGTAAGCTAAGAACATTGAACAATTCATTTAAAATACACTCGTAGTCTGTATGTCATCACTTATAAAATAGCTTTCGATAAATTTATTTAAAAAAATATTTAGATAGTAAGCACTAATATTAAAAAAATTACAACAAATCGAAATTTATTACAGTACAATAGCAAAAAAAATAATTTAAGAAAAATAAGAAAAACTTTATAATTGGCTACCCAGATTCACTAAGTAAATGTAAGTGAGATCAAATACTCACAATTTGTATGCATTGATTAAGAAAGTGATGTAATTATTTTGCTCTCTCCTCGACCTGGAACTTATTTGAAACAAATACCTACAGATTGCTATCTTATTTTTCGGAAATAAAATGAAATATTACTCTCCGTATAAATATAGAAATTTATTAATTATAGTATTTTTTATGTGTACAGTGTAGATACTATAGAGAAAGGAATTAAAAAGAGATGCCATCAGCTACGGTTTTCCCTTGTGCCGAAATTTGGTATACTTTTTAATACAAATGCTGTAAAATTTCGTAGGAAAGTACACTAAAAACGTAGCACGCATTTGTAGTGAAAATTTCAAGCCCATATATGTCAAAGTTAGATAACAATATTTTGTATTCGCTTCAAATAGGTAAACAGAGTTTGGGCTCTAGTTAACCAATATGGTCGTTGAGCCTTGTTTATAGTAATTTATTAGTAAATAGAATGCTGATCTCAAGTGTGTAGAGAAAAAAGTATGCCTTATAACCAGGGATCAGAATACTAGAGAGAATTGCTGATTCCCATATAATATAATAAAACGTGGCGCGGAAGTTTGCCATAATTACAAATGAAACTTAAATGGCGCTGCAAATCAAGCGTGCAGCCTAGCTGCCGCCAAATTCCGCAACGCGCTGCAGTCGCATAGTGATATGACGATAGTAAATTGCGTGACCCGGGTTAAATCGTTTCAAGAAAATACGAATAGATGGCGCTACGTGTATCGAATGACACACGAAGTACGATTTTCAACAAGAGGTTGAGTGTCTTATATATTTATTAGTCCATGCTTACAACTTAACTTAACTGTTAGACTCAAGAGACTTTGGTTTGAACACGTATATAGAATCATCGAGCCAGTAGTACGCCTGGGCGAAGTCTCCCTCGCAAAGATACGGGGCTCGGCTCCAGGAGACCAGCTCGAACCCAGCTTCCTCCTCCATGAAGGCCACGAACGATGCTAATTGGTCTTCGAAGCAGCAGCCTTTGATGGGTAACCGCTCTTCGGGCTTGTGGTCTGCAGTTACTGGAAATAAATGATGTTAAAGTCAAACATTTTGTCACATCATTTTATGTCTCATAAATATGTACTAAGTAGTTAGGAATCGGGGGCGCGTTAATATCTTTTTAAAAACTAAATTAAAATTAAACCACTTAAAATAGGTGTTGAGTGTCGAAGATTTTATTCTAAACTGATCTTAATGCTAGGTCTTATTTCTAATGAAATGTTTGCTGATACGGCAAAGCCCGGGTGGCCGGATTCTATGAATCGTCGCTATGCCGCATCAGCTTTCATACAGGGTTATATGCTTATACTTAAGACTACAGGGTTATATGTTTATATATCTACGACTATGGGAATATAACTCCTTCCCCCTCAGCTCGAAGTTCACGGGAAACGGAGTTTTCCGAGAACTTCGCTCACAAATTGTGGCCCCCAAAATACAATAGTCTGGTGTGGACTAGGTGATTAGAGGCTACGGAACTATGCTAGATTACATTTTCTTATGCTAATTCTTATTACTAGTGTTGTCTCCGCAATACGCGTCTCCTGCTTCGAGGGTGAGCAGAGGCAACGAGCTTATATTAATTACAATCGGGTAGTTAGTAAAATAGGGTTTTCATTTACATTTTCATTAAAGTTTACACTGATTTCATGATTTTCACGAGATTTTCGCACGAGGGGCACTATTTTTGACCATATTAGGTATACCGAAAGTATTAAAACCATTAGATAGAGAACACTTGTGGCAATGCCAAGACTTTTCACTTCACTTTTCACATTTGGGTTATGGGCACTTTTCACACTTTTCTTTAGTATATAGTTCAGGTGTTGTACGTCATCCAGGTTAACGCCTTGCAAGTCTACGGTTTCGGTTTCTTCTGTAATCTTTTCTGGTAAAACAGGTAAATGTATAACAGGCACGTAGTTATATATATTTCTTGATTCAAGAAAGCGGTTTGCTCGTAGTTGTAGAGTACCAATTGTAACGTCGCAGGGTTTTTGAATAGTAAGGATGTATGTACCTTTCAATGGCTTCTGTGTGACGTCATCTCTGCATTTTTGTGTAAGTACTTTCTTATGTTTAGAGAATATAATCCAACTGTTATCAGAGATTTTCTGAGTCTTCAAATCTTCAGTAATGACTTGTCGCAAGGTACATTTCGATACGTTTTGTCGATATTTCATTAGTTGTTCTATACAGGTTTCTCTGGTATACGGGACGACGTCGTTTTCGGAGCAAAGGTACTCTTTGGCTGTTACCTCTTTACATCTTCGGGCAATCGTTCGGTAGCTTTTCTCACCCTGGAGTAAGTAAGGATATTCGGGGATGATGGTAAGGGTATTTTCGGTGGAGTGGTTAAGCATGGGTAATGGGTACAATTTGTAATATATATAACATTCTTTCTCTACAAGTGGGACGTCAATAATAAATCTTATGCTACTGTTCTTAAGGTAGGTTTTTACAGAAAACGTTTCCTCTAAATTAATTAAGTTCTTATCATTAACAGGATACATGAGGCTACCGTAGGTACTAATTTCGTTTAATAGTGTCAGTAGCTCTACAGAGTCTATTACAGTTTTGTGCAATACTGATACTTTACTAAGGGCTAAAGCTGTCTCTACATCGCTTAGTCTAATCGAAATGGTACGGAAGTTATTTATAAAAAGGTTAAATATATTTGTTATATGGAACATAAGTAGTTCATCGTTTTCCTTTGATTTTATAAACATTTCTATTTTACTAATTCTATCGTTTATAATCTTAGTGTTCTCATTTACAATTTTACTTGAATTGACTATGTGGTCCAACATTTCGGAAATAATGGTGATCTTATTAGAAATAGCTTGCTCGCGAGTTATTGTATCTGTTAATAACTGTTCGAAATGGATAGCGTCGTCGTTATCTAGATTTCCTGTTATGACTTTGATTAGAGAGCCTAGTGGATTCATAAGACCGCGTTTTACGCGCTTACTCGGGATTAACTGTTGTAATTTCTCTGTAGCTTCATCGCGGATGTAATTTATTTGTAACTGGAAATCTTTTAGTTTATTATTAATGGAGGAAACATTTTTAGAAGAGGATAATTTAGCACAAAATTTAGAGTATTGTTTCGTGTTAAATTGTAAGTCAGAAGTTATACCTGTTAAATCTATAGTTTTTATAATTGACCAGTTTTCGTATTGTAGAAACGCACGGCCTTGCTTTACTGGGAGAAGACCTGGGTTTTCAGTTATTTCTTGAAGTTGAAGGCCCTGGCTCGGGAGGTCTTGGGCTTGGATGACCATCGCCGTCATCAGGAGGAAGCACCATCTGTGGAGGGCGTTTTATGTTTCTAATTGGGACCTTAGTATCTCTGTCTCTGATTTTTATGGATATTACGTTTAGTTGTGCTTTACCGGTTACTATTGCTTTTTGGTATTTTGGTTTATACTTCAATTGTCTTTTATTTACTGCTCTTGCGTGTAGCTCTTGACCTTCTTTAAAGGCTGGTAAAATCTCAGATAAGGTCGAATGGAGTCGCTCTACTACTGTAAAATATGATTTTGATTCTATTGGAAATATGTCTATGAAAAGTTCTTGGAACGGGGCGTCTTGCGTTTCGGTTAGTTGTAAAAATGGTTTAAGGGGTTTACGATCGTACTTAGAGGCTCTACATTTATCACACGAATTAATTACTGCTGCGACGGTTTCGCGCATATCTGGCCAAAAATAGTTTCTTTTTATTCGTTTTACTGTTTCTGTTATACCGCGATGACAAGTTTTTCCTTCGTGTAATTTTTTTATTATAAGCTTCTGTTCATCCTCACCTTCGACATTTATTACTCGTTCGGTACATTCCTGGAAGTTAATTGAGTCCTTTTTAAATAATGACGTCACAATGTTACTAAATTCGCGTCGGTGTTGAGTCGTTTCGAAATATATGAAGTATTTTAATTTTGGTTTTATGTATTTTTTCAGAAACTCACAGATAAGATCGGGTTTTCCGTGAGGTAGAAATACTTCTAAGATTTTTTGATGTTTTGTGGATAAATCGGTCATTTGCAATTCATTTTCATATTTGTGGAACACTAGTATTTGATTTGGTTTGGTGTCTATGGCTTCATGTAGTATTGGTATGCCTAATGATTCTAAGTCTCTACCAGATTGTATTGTTTCGGTAGCGCTGGAGCTTGAATCCGTGCGCACTAAACATTCGGGTTCCTTTTTAAATATATTATCTATTGTATCAGAGTCAGAAACAGTGATGGGGCTGTCAGTTTCGGTCCTTTCAGAGTCTGAAATAGATATTGTATCTGAGTGATCGCGGTCGGCGTTGGAGTCACGGTTTTCTAAATTAACTATCATTGGTATATCGTCACCGAGTTTGTCAGTACTTAATGCATTAAGTTTTAGGTGTGACAGTGAGTCCGCGTTAGCGTTTAACTGCTCGTTCTTGTGTTTTAGTTGTTCTACTTCTACTTCAGCCAAAACGGTAGTATAGTTTATATCGCATGTTATATTTTCGTTGAGTTGAGGTGGTTCGTTGATAAGCGGTTTCTTACAGTTTACCGGTAGTTTCACGCGGTTTTCACTACACGAAGTTAAATTTAGGACCTGGTCACTGTCGAGTTTGATGGGGATCGAGGCGCGTTTAGTTTTGAAAATTCGATTTTCTAAATCTATTTTAGCGTCAAGTTTAAGCATCAAATCTAATCCAATCACGCCGTCATATTTTGGGTCTACTTCGTAGATATAAAACTTTTGTTCGCAGTCCGCATTAAAAGCCGAAAAGAGTGGGATGTTAATTACTTCTTTATGCGCGCTAGAGGCATGCGTACTATTAACTGTAAACAATTTATAAGACTTGTACGCTGCGTAGTACTGATCGGCTTTAGATGGGCTAATGAAACATTTGCTACTACCACAATCTATCATAAATTTGCCGTTTATTTCAGGGATATTCATGTATGGTAATTTTCGAGAACGGTCGTAATTTAGTTCAACTACCTCGGGCTTTTGGACAAAGGTAATACAATAATTTTCCGCACTTATCTGTTCTTCCTTTTCGTCAGGATCCATTTCCGGTTGGCAAGGCTGCTCGGCGCCAGCTTCGGTGTAATAATTAGCGTCGATTGCCTGTTGCTCGTCGTATGTGCCATATATAGGGGTGTTATAATCGTAAGGCATGTACATACCTTCTTCCATTACTTGCATCTCGTTAATGGGTACCTTTGGCAGGGCTGGTGCAGTTCTCATTGTCACGTCGCCTGAAAATAGCTGTGGTGGTCGATAGCTCTGAGGTTGCGGGGGTTGATACCCGAATTGTCCCGGCTGTGGTCTGAAGCCAAACTGTTGGGGTCTATATCCAAACTGTCCTACTTGAGGTCTAAACCCACCTTGATTCATTTGTAGCGGAGGTCGATACCCAAACGGTGCTGCTTGGGGTTGCGGAGTATACTGGTGAGCTTGAAAGTTTGGTTTGAAGCCCGACTGCATCGGATGTCGTATAGGTTGCGAGGTAAATAACTGTGGCCTATACTGACCTTGATTTGGGACTCCGAATTTAAATTGTGGAGAAGCTTGAGGCGGAGGTTTCCAGTTTACTGTGTTTTGGTTATTTAAGAGTTTAGCTTTTATCTGATATTGCTCATGGAAATTCACCTCTTCTATTACCTGTTTTAAGGCGTCCTCTAGGTTTTTCGGATTTTTCAAACGTATGACCCTGACCATATGCTCTGGGAGATTGTATAAGAATACATTAAGGGCTGTGTTGTTATGTATTAGTCTTTTAGCGTTTTTTACTTCGTCTGAATTTATTAAATTTTGGTTAATTTTTGCAAAAAGGGTGGCCCTTACGTTTTGAATGCGGCCGCAGAATTCTAGGTACGTTTCTCCGGATTTTAACTTCATCGATTCTAATTCGATGGCCACTGACTCCTCGCTGCGAGGGTCTCCAAAATGTTGAATTAGTAGTTCTCTCAGGTTGTCGTAATTTAAAAAATCTTCCCTCTCACTGACTAACGCGGCGGCCTTCCCTTTTAATTTGCTAGTGATGCATTGCATCAGATACTCATTTCGCTGATTACTTCCTTGGAAATGTTGGATAACATACTCGCACTTTTTTAAGAACAATGTTAACGTATTCGCGTCACCCTCATATTCAGGAATTAGTTTTAACATATCCTTTAGAAGGGGAGGTGCTAATTGCGCTGCGTTGTCAACCATTTTTCTTAGTAAGTATAACACAAAAAAAAAAAAACTAAAAATATCTAAACACTATGTGCGGTTTAAGTCACGTTAACCTAATCTATAATTACTTAAAAATACAATTTCTTAACTAAAACGAGCAATTTTCGCTACGTTTTCCTTAATTTAATGTGTGCAGTTTCAGTCACAATTTTCTTAACTAAAACGAGCAATTTTCGCTACGTTTTCCTTAATTTAATGTGTGCAGTTTCAGTCACAAACTTAAACTAAATGTGTGATTTTAACACAAGATATTGGATGGGAATGGGTGGAACAAGCGGAGGATTTTACTCTGGGTGTGCCACTTACATGCCCCGCATCGCCGACGTCCAACTCATTTATTTGGTTCGTGGATAATCGGATGGCTCCACGCGATGCTGCTAGCCACCAATGCTGCCACGCTCGTACACTTTTCACGGATTCTACGCTCGGTACTCGCGATGACAGCAGCCGATTATCCTACCGGCTGCGCCAGTTAGGAATCGGGGGCGCGTTAATATCTTTTTAAAAACTAAATTAAAATTAAACCACTTAAAATAGGTGTTGAGTGTCGAAGATTTTATTCTAAACTGATCTTAATGCTAGGTCTTATTTCTAATGAAATGTTTGCTGATACGGCAAAGCCCGGGTGGCCGGATTCTATGAATCGTCGCTATGCCGCATCAGCTTTCATACAGGGTTATATGCTTATACTTAAGACTACAGGGTTATATGTTTATATATCTACGACTATGGGAATATAACTAAGTATATATTCTGTATGTAAACGATGAAGTATTTATATTTTTCCATAATTACAAAATAGGTGGATAAGATCAAGATTTAGCTTTTCTGATCCTAGAAAATAGGAAAACTTGTATAATTATATCTGATATTTATTTCGTTTAGTCTTACTAGACATTAACATAACAGGAAAGTAACTAGTCTTCGCTGGTGCCGGTTAGCTTACCACATACAAAGCACATAAAGTGTGTTCCAAAATAGGCATACTCCACTTTAGGCCAGAATTATGCTTACACGTGTGGTTACTCGCCC
The DNA here is from genome assembly GCA_035578125.1 of Mellilla xanthometata. Taxonomy (NCBI): domain Eukaryota; kingdom Metazoa; phylum Arthropoda; class Insecta; order Lepidoptera; family Geometridae; genus Mellilla; species Mellilla xanthometata. Next base: position 5,949,772 of record JAPUBQ010000013.1, read on the forward strand.
TTCTAGCCAAATGCCTTGTCGTAATGAGTAAAAAAATTACACAGATAAATAGAGTAACAAACGTTTTATAGAATCAGTTAGTTGTAAAGAATAGAAGTATGGTAGGAGTTCCGTTTTAAACAAACTAAAAAGGTACAAAAATTACCTTCAACATAAGGCTTGTAAGGCAACACTAGCGCTAGAATGAGGACGCCGTCTGGAGCAATGGCCGCACGCGCCTGTTTCAACATAGTCTTGGGTTTCGCGCAGCGGTCGAGCAAGTTCATCATACAAACACACTCGAACTTCATCACCCGCCACCAGTCGTCCACGTCTAATAATCTGGAAGAAAACAACACTTTTTTTACAAATAATCGGGCACGTAATCATAGTTCGCTCATGGTAAGAGTTATTCCAAACCATAAATAAACCAGTTCATTCCTTTTTGCACCGCAACATTACAGTTTTCGGGGAACATTAAGCTAGCATAGAACTGTCCACACTTTGGCGGTTTGCACAATGAAGGTGGGAAGCAAAACGATCAGAAAGAAGAAATAATATTTAAGTTGTTTTTAAAATTGGAAACAGCAAATGTAGTTTGAACAGGTGTTGAGATGGTTTAAACAGAAGCTCAACAGCCTCATCGAAATACCCAGAGAAGTCTCTGTCAAAATAATCACTCTAATTTTAAGGTTTCCGTACCTTGTTGGGTATCGACGGGGCCCTATTACAAAGACTTCGCAGCGCGTCCGTTATCGACCTTGACCGATAGGTTTGAAGTTTTTACATTACATTTGTTAACAATTGGTGTTAGTCGTAGTTAAGGAGCTTAAGATTATTAGTGTACTCACGTGTATCCCTTCTTGAATAGTAGCTTGCGCATGCTGCTGGAGATTTCTGTGGCGTATTTGTGTGAGAATAGATGCGAATATCGCTTAGACACCTCGCCGTCACCCGCGCCCAGGTCTATGATGGCGCCTGAGCCGTCGCGAGCAGATATCGGAGCCGCCTTCAGCAGCTTCTGCGTGTGCGACTCTGAGAGCACGAACATGGAGCCGCGGCCCAGCCATCTGAACACATAACATGTAGACGTTATTAATAATGTAATTAGACGGACATATGATTACAAAGAATTGACTTTTTTGTATTAAAAAGATTAGAAGACAGAAATCTAAAGCGACATTTATTGGAAAACCTTTGTTCCTGCAATACGCACTGTCATTTAGATACAGATACTTATTTCCTTTTTAGTTTATATATGTATCTACTAATAAGCGCTTCTATTACAGGGTAGGGTTGGATAAGTGAGTTGCTAAGGCACAGCGATAATATCCCAGTATACATTCTTCAAAGTCAGTGCAGTTTCTTCGAGACTAATAATTTCCTCGGCCAAGTTAATTGTCGCAACAACAAAGTTGGCTCGTTGAACCTTCTAATTTGGTGCAAACTTCCTCGAGAACGATTTGTGGCGCATTCGCGAGCTCGCTGCAACAATAGCGCAATTATCCACTACCGTTGGTCGTGTGGTGGTGGCCGTCGGCATCCCGCCGGATAGCGCCGGCCGCAATTACCGGGATAAAGTACAAAGCGCTGCGGCCCTCGGGCCCGGCCTAGCTCGGCCCGCAATTGTGCGGCCTCGGGACTCGCAACGGTACGTCTTCATCGCGCCCCGGGCGAGCCGCGAAAGTGGATAATGAGGACTAAATCCAGCGCTCATTAGCTGAGGACGATCGTCGCGCCGATCGATACGAATTCGTCTTCGCGAGGTAAAGGGATAATCGGCGCGAGGCTCGAGCTCTGTTATTAGCCGTAGTACCATATATCACGCGCAGCATTACCCGGCGGCCGCAATTACCCGCCGCAGAGCGCAGCGCTCCGCAGACCTTAGATGCGCTCTCCGAATGCTCAATTACGTTAGATACCTATAGACAGGTCTCTCGCGCTTCCATTTTAGGTGTCCAATCGGATTTGCCGGGTGTAGTTATGAGGGGCATTGTGTGACATACGTGTCGTTATCGGGAGCGGGCAGAGTGTGGACGTCTGCAGCTCGTTTGCGGATTGATTGCTTTATTGTCTGGCGAGCGGCGCGGGAGCGGGCGCGAGCGACGCGCGATACATGATACATGAAGCGGCCGCGCTCCGCGGCTAATGAGCGCCGACACCGCGTAATTGTCACGAGAGGTGCGAACTCGTCACATTCCGCTGCTCGCAGCAGCCGACACGGTTCACTCAGAACGCAAAAACATCTCGATAACATGGCGACGTGTGTTACCGGAATGCCGAGAGTTGTTCGACACTTATGATTGATTTAATAAGACTGTAACTAAAATTAACTTTGTTGATGACTTGTTGGCGAATTCTCATATATAAAATACGGAAAGGAACACATACATCAATACATACGCTCGTAGACCTAAAGGTAGACAGCGGAAACCGTGTGCTAGCGGTCGGTACAGTCGCGAGTCTTGTAGCTCTGAAATTTGCTCTGCGAGGGGTGATGTGTAAATCGAGTAGAGCGGCGGTAGGAGGCCGCTCGGCGGGCGCGAGTAGGTATCTATTTCCACAGTATGCGGTGGCTTGCAACAAGGATTCCGATGCGGTTATCGAGGACGGAGGTGAGAGATGTGTCGCCGGCGGGCGGGGAGGCTCGTATCGCGATTGCATCGGAGAGCAAACAAGCGGGCGGGGTGTCGGGCGCGCTCAAATCATATTACCCCCTCTCACACTCTCACCCCACACACGTCATTTGAGCGTGCGTCGCCATGGCGACGGCCCGGGCCGTGCATGATATTAGTCCGCGCGGCTCATCTCCGGCCGTTTAAAGTTAACGCGCCGTCGCCGCGCGCGGGAAATTAAAACCGGCTGCGGACCGGAAGGCGCAATCGACCCTCGCCGCCTCTCCCGCCCTCTCCCGGGACACCCGACTCTCACCTTTGTTGCTCTACCTTCCTGGAAAATATGACTTGAGCTCATTAACTCCCCTAACGTTCAGCTTTTCAGGGAAAAGAACAATCGAAGGATTCATTTATTTGTACAAGAATTTGGGCTGGATATGAAGGTGTTGAGACAACTGTCTAGTCAACATCTTTGAATTTAAAAATGGCTTTACTCATTATACGTATTTGCTGTAACACCATTAATAGTTAATGGATACGTTATGAAGGGCAAATTTTTAAATGAGCAACATATCTAATGGTTTTTATGTAAACAGATGAGAATCAATTAATAAACAAAGTTTATGATGTATGAGGCAAGTCATAAATGCGAGCAAATCGGCTCGAGCCCATTAAGTAGCGATGTAGGTACGTATTACGACAATATTCAGCTGCCACCATACCTACATCATTTTGATTTATGTAACCGAGAGAGCCATTAGAGAGTTTCCTCATTCCATATTCACGTTAAGGAGCTTATAAGCGTTATTTACTGCGAATAAACACACACTACAGATACATACACATTAGAGGCGACACAGATAGGAAGAGCTCCACCCCTGTATGTAGATACCTACACATTTGCTTTACTCAAAGACATTGTCGCTTTCAGGCACCTCATTAGAGAGCGTCCCATGTGAGCCTCAGCCTGCCTCCCCACCCCTCACCCCGCCCGCCGTGGGGGTGCGCGCACACACGCGTACCTCCACACACACGACCAATTCTTTCTCGGAGCTCGCAAACTCGCCTGGATAATTACACTTAGATAACAACTCTCATGTGATAAACCATGTTTATACGTGCTGTACATAAAGAGATGTTTTGAGATGACACGGTAGATATTTACGTACGTATTCTAACGATTCGATTAGACAAGGGATTTATTGTGATGCGTATTATGGTGATGGTAGTGTATCGATCGCTAGTGCTCTAGTAATCCGGTCGGCAGGTGATACGACGAGCTGACATTTTCCGATACACATGTCGTCTCCGATAAAGTAGCGTGGCACGGCCGCGGCAATCACAGTCGCTGCTGCGTCGCACTGTCATAACCCCGACCGCCACTCAGCCTGCAATAAACTATAAAAAAACCGGGGATAGTAAAATGTATAAACAATGAGAGCATGGCTAAAACGTTTTAGTGTTAAGAGTGGGCCCATAAACCGTCGACACGCACCCGTAAAATATTAACGATACCTACAAGAAAAATGACGACTATCAATGTAGGTACCGATTTTCGGTCGCGCGAGGACGCGCTACAAATAATGGCGGTGCCGAATTTATACGCGGACCCGAATTGCCCCGATTGAATATTTTACCAGGCCACGAATGCGTCCGACGATATTTTTCTATTTCGTCGCCCATTTTTACTATCAATTGCTTAGTTTCTCCCTTAATAACATTTATGCGTCGATTTGCTTTTTACGTATGTATATATAAGGCGCGATCGAACCAGTCTGTTGGCACGCTCCGATGCATGATAACTGCCGCTGATATTATATATCTCTCAATGAACTCGCGCTATTGTTTTGATCAGAATTGGTATTGAATTTATAATATTGTTTTCCAAAAGGATTCAAGTAATGAAAATTCAGTGAATTGATTTCCACTCGCAGACGAGACAACAAAGTGCAAATGTTTGCGAACTCGCATGGACGCCATAAAACTTAATAAGTATCTTTAACGTTTCGGAAACACAATAACCTTTAAAAGGTGTAAAGGCGTGGGCTCAATTCGAATCCCAGTCGTGGTTTAAAATAACTTCTCGGAGGCGAATGGTTTATTGCTTATTGAGTAGCGCTGACGAGACGCGCCTCCGACGATAAAACATGCGCACAGTGGAATCTCAGTCAATATCGGAGTATACACGGCGACATTGAAATTATCGCGCGGTGGGAGGCGGCCCTAGTACAATAAGAGAATAGTTTGAAACAATGAGTATTGTCGCGGTGTCAGTGCGTGGTGCGTGCGGCGCGGCGCGGCACGGCGCGGCAGGCGCGGGAGCAGACCGCGGGCCGCCATTGGCCGCGCGCCGGGGGGCGGGGCCCGCGACAAACTGCGCGCACGCAAATAGCGCAACCGCACACAAATTAAAACAATAAAATGAAAGTAATAAAACAAAGTAAGCACCGAAGAGTACCCACTATCGAGAGGCTTAATGGCCGAGCGGAGGCGGCGGCGCTCGATTTATTGAGTTGTGCTCTCATCGACACGCCGAGCCCGCTCCGTGTTACTCAGCCTGGGTATCACAGGCGACAGGGCAGACATAAACCAAGATAGAACATTAACATTCATATCGACGTCTATTTTGTATAAAATTCTCATACATATACCTAAATTATGAAGAAAACATTTTTGGAATTATTTTATTCTGATTACAATTTTCATAATTAGGAGGGATATTAGGTACTTAACATGATTACCTATCCCTCCTAATTATATCCAATAAACTCTAATAAACGGAAATAGCTTACATAATAATTAATTCCATTTGCATTGTTGCCAGCTACTCCCTAGTAGGTAGCAATTTGGATAATCGAAATGCTCTTGCATTTAGATTATCAAAATCGCTAACCTTTTGTCTAAGTACCAACTCGTAGTTACGAGTACTTAGTTAGTATGATTGCATATAAACAAAGCGGTGTTTTAGTAATAGCTGCCTAATATGAAACAATAATCCATGTTTCTGTTATACAGAAATCACGATTGCTTATTATTATAGTACTAGTAGCCTACATACTGGTAAGAAATAAAGCTCCAATACGGAAAAACTTAGGTAAAACGAACGTCTTATCTCATAAGGAACAAAGGTTCAAAACTTTTTAACTAGCACCCACCACAGGTGGCCAAGCCTCGGGTGAGGATCGTTGAAGCGTGCACACTTGCAGCGTTACAAATAGCCGTTGATTCCTCTAACCCTCTCGAAGGCTTTCAATGAGGAAATTCCAGTTTCCCACGAGGGGGTAACGAATGTCGCCTCATTTACTAATGTGTCACATGCAGGCGGCGTTGTTTCACTGCGGGCGGGTGTGGGGATGGGGGGTGAGTAGAGGGCAGGTGGAGGGGGTAGAAAGATGACCAATGGCGTCGTTGCCCCCCCCGTACTTGGCCGGTGCAACGTTAATTAAAGCGCAACCAGCAATGTCGACTGGATCAGATAGCATCCGCATCTCGTGAGGTGGCTATACTTAAATTGTAGATAGTAGGTATCTTATCTATTGCAGTAGAGACGTATATTTACAGATATATATTTGAGAGGGTGGATATGTAAGATCTCGTCAATGATATGCTTGAAGTTTCATACTTGGTTCACTGTATACACTATATTGAAAAAATACCGTAACCGTATAGATATTAAAAAAGAACTGGAAAAGATAATATAATAAATGCGTAGATGGTCGCGCGGAACAAGGAAAATCGTTAGCCGACTGTTGCTAGCACAATTTTGCTCCATAGCGTTACACAGAAAAATGTCAAAGGCGGTCCGGGGCCTCGTCGCGCCGCTAGATGGAAACAAACATTAAGACGTGAGAGCGTGATTGTGAAGAGGAGCGTGATTACAGCAGCGTAGTTAGCGGAGGCTTCATTAGGGCGCAGGGGGCAGCCTCCTCGCCTCATCTCGGCGCTCGGCTCGCGGGTGCATCGCAGCTGCGCGCGCAAACAAATTAAAACGTAAGACGCGCCCTAATCAATAGCCGAGTACGCCGCGAAGCCGAATTAACTCGGCCGAATGAAAAAAATGAACAAAATTATATTCGCGCGAGACCTCACCCCGCCCCCCGCCGCCCGCCACCACCGGGGGGGCGCGAGGAAATTGCTTTTCTTTCAGTGGGCGCACACACACGAGCGCGGCGAGCTCACGTCGCGAGCGCGCGAGAGGGTTAGCGCCACACACAATATTATAATTTACGTTTCCTCGTATATCGAGGTGTAAGTAGGTACTTTACCTGGGCGTTCGCGCCCGCTCAGCCCTCGGCTCGAGTTAAATCTGAGCTTTATACGTTCACTTGACGCGACGAGAGCGATATTAGTTTCGAGCCGGCTCTGCTTCGCTACAATATTTATTAACGCTCCACCAGCCTCATATGAGCCAAGCGTAGCTACGCTTTTTCATTTCCGTCCTTTTACAAGAACTTTGAGGACCCAACAGGTACCTAATCCAAGGTTCCCGGTAACGACGTTACTGTGTTTATTTCTACGACACGCTCGCAGCTTTCTCACCTTTGTCTGAACGTCGCGTCGATCATAAAACTGCGGTTAGACAGAGCTCACCCAATATGTTAGTGAGAAAGTTATTCCGAGAAATCTCATTACGAATTTCCACACACTTTGTCAGAGCGGAGATTGGCAATATCATCGAAGAAAAGTCATCAGAGGGTGTAGTTAGGCAGGGATTGTTTTACATAAGAGGTGTCGAGTGCGAGCGTTCATTAACGGATATAGGACTCGTAATCTAGGTGTCCGAGCCGCCCAATTAACGCGTGGGCGATGAGATATCCGCCCGCCCGGCGCCTCACCGGCCAATGGCGGCCGCGCGGGGATTAATTAAGTAAGTTCCCGCTGCACCCCTCGCCGCCCCGCGCCTGCACTCACACCCGCGCCCGGAGTCTGCGGACACGCCCGGAAAACTAACCACCTAATGAGGGGAGATGACCTCACGTGCTTGTGTGCTTTGTCTATTCAACGTATGTGCAAACCATGCTCGTTCATTTGTGTGCAAGTGTTGCCTTTTGTGTGGCGGTTATGTAAGCGGGTAGTTACATTATCTACGCCGCCGCCGCTTCTCTATGTTGCACGGAGGAAATAGAAAATTGTTGTTGAAACTCCACGTCCGCTAACAAGAGCTTGTACTTTGCTATCTGAGTGTGTGCCGCGGATTAGTTGGCTTCTATTATCTTTTACGGGATTAAATTTACAGAGAAACCTAATACCGAGATATTTTGCAGAATTTAGAAGAAATAGAACTATTTTATTAATCCTGAACAGGCATTTTACAACCTATATTGCTTATTTAGATGTAGCTGATACGAGGAGATAACAGACATACCTAAATGAATTAAATCTGGACACGTTTGGATGGGTGGCGTACAAGAGAGGCACATGCTCAGCAGTAGGCGATATAAACCCTCGATTATAATTATGATGACTACTTACTTACCTAAGTATATGAAAATCACATATCAACAATTTTCGTTTATTAGTTTAACGAGGCGTAAGACGCTCTACGAGTATGTACCAGGGCATCATGGTGCTGAGAAGGTCTCAAGTCAATTAAACAATGAGGTCGTGTCGGAAGCACATGACAGATGGGAGGGCGTCTGTCTGTTCACACAGCTCCATTAATATGGGGATAATGCGGCACCCCAATCCGTATGTCGTATGGACAGTGGTCAGATATATTAGTTTATATGAAGGAAAACTATTTAAAACACATTTATTTTATAAATGCCATGTAACTTACTTACAAAAACAAATACATTAGCTAAGTATAAACAAAAACTTTGCACACTGCTTATATTAGCCTTCTGCTGATTATTATAAATAATTTGATAATGATTCCTTTTCTAAATGTAATATTATAAAATAAAATTATAATGTAATGAAATGTAATGTAATACGACAATAATAATAAATAATATTTAATTTCCATAATAAGAGTAAACATGATTAGCATGTCACAAATATTTGTAATTTCAGACCATTAACAGATCTACGAAATTCAAATTTAGTCACTGGAAGGAACTAACGACGAATTTTGAAAACATTTTAAAGTTTGAATATATCTACGAGTATTATATAAAAGTTGTATTACTTGACAACAAAACTAAGTAGGTATTTCATTAGTATGATTTGACTATAATGCGGAGATATAGGCACAAATAGCTTGCAGTAAATCTGATTCATTTCATGAAGAGGAAATCGATATTGAGCTCACCTAAGTTTGCTAGGAAACAAACATAAAACAAAACGTTGCACTTACTGTCTCGTGCGTGCAAACACTTGCGGAGCGGGCTACAAGAAAAATGGATGAAACATTGAAATGAAAACAAGATAAAACGATTGCAGTTCGAAACACATAGACAGCTGCAGCAAAGGTAGCAAACGATTTCACATCACCCTAACGTGGTTACCTCAAAATATTTGCCAAATCAAAGTGAAATAATTTATTTTCTGTAGTGTGATTTCTTTTTCCACTAAACATGTTTAGTCTATACCAATATTACAAACAGGCAAAATTTGGTTGTTTGTTTGTTTGACACGAATAGGATCCAAAACTACTGGACAGATTTGAAAAATTATTTCAGAGTTGGGAAGCTACGAGTACATTATCCCCGAGTGACAAAGGCTTTATTTTGTTTATCTTTACTTCTTAGATTATTTTATAGCCCGTGCGAAGCCGGGACGGGATGCTAGTAAAAAATATCAGTTCAAACGTCATATTCTATCAATGGATAGTGAAATGTAATATACTCGTAATTCATATTCAATGAAGGATGACATAATCTAAGATTAACAATTTACGTGAAAGTGAATACTGAACGCGAAAAAGTATTTCCATAAGAGTCGAGCCTTCTAAAAATGTATGTATAGAAAAGTCTGAGGTACTTCCTGAACCCTTCCTCGAAACCGTTAAGAAGTAAGATACCACACGTTCGTAAGTATACAAATTTAAATACGCAGTCGAGTTCATAAATAAGTTAACAGCAATGTAACTTTTATGGGCCATATTCTTTATCTTATTTTGAATTCCATCATTTCGTCTGCAACGTTGGATTTGAGTGTTAAGTCGGTTTGTCTCGCGTTATACCTCGTTTTGTAGAGTGTTTCAGTGTTATATTGGATTTCTTATAAATAGGTCGCCTCTTGGGTGACGATCCGATTTGCTTCAACAATTTATGTACTTGTATGTAGAATCGTAGTATATAATCTTAAGATTATATGGGTGAATTGATTCAGCTCAAGTATAGTAAATTAAAAACTATGAAAAAAAACCAAGTCAACATTATGTGATGTTGGTCATATTATTTGAAATGTATCATAGTGTATTAGGAAGCTACTCGTCAAGCTCTTTCATTTGATACCCATATAAGGGAAGTAACGAAATAGGTAGTAGAAATAGGTAATTCGTTATTTTGTACCGACGGCCAACTGGGTCCGATTACCAGAAAACAAAGCTAAGAACACTGCCGCCGAATACACCTTTCATACGAAAAAAAAAAACAAAATAAAAACGAAATGGTTTTATCCGTTCGTGAGCTAGGACGCCACATACAGACACACAGATGCAACAAACTTATAACACCGCGTCGTTGTTGCGTGGGGAGTTAAAGAGGGAGAAGAGCTTTAGAACAGTATGTGCTTTGGTTATTCAGAGTTGACTTTATATTTAACTCGTATTCAAATATTTATTCAATTGATTTTAAGAGAAAATTGGTAGCCACTGAGTAATCCATGAGCTTCGTAATCCTTTGAGGTGAATAAGGAAGCATACCCTATGGGGACACTGTACCACTTACTCAGACCCAATCTGCTTTTATACATGGTAATAAGAACTGATTGCCGACACAAATATCAAAACAACACAAAAAAATTAAAAATATATTAAGATGATAACTTAAGCAAGAGATAAAATTTTGCTTGTGTATTGTTTATTTTTGATTAAAGTTACTTCCGGGTACACAATACAATATCGGTGATATTTCCTGTTAAAAAGAGAATGTAGTGTTGTGGTCCATAATCGAAGGCAGGGTTGTGGGGGTGCCAAAATAACTAATAGTTTTCGCGGGGGCGTGTTAGCATTTTTCTTCTGCCGGTGACGGCGGGAGGGGTGGTGGGATGAGGTACGGGAGGGAGGAATAAAGGCCCATTCACACTTCTACTAGTTTCAACTAGTTTCTTTAAATTAAAGTACGAGTACAGAGCAGTTGACTCAAAAATCGTTTCACTTGTAGAATATGTGTACTTGTATCTATGTATGTCTTAAATTTTGTCAGTTAGTGTCTGGTAATAAAGCATTTTCTATGTTCGCCTGGCTCGCTACCACCCTTATGTTGAAAATCTATCACCATGCATCTTACGGTGTTTCGGCAGTCTGCTTCAGAATCAATAATTCCAGACTAGGCTTGCTCCACTATTGGCCAGAGTAATGCGCCCTGCTAGTCGATTGCCTATAAGCTGTATAAGAAAAAACAATAACAAAAAAGTTAATCAACTGGGGAATCAATGTTACTTTCAAATACCACAAATAGCTGATATACTCGTACTCCTATTATGTCAAGTTTTTTTAATTTTTCTCACGGTTACAAAATGTTAATTAATAGAAAACATCTTTATTGTTCATCGTACCACTAACTTAAAGGCTCGTGTATATCAGCCTTAACCCTCCTCTGCTTGAGGAATGGGCACGCGGATCATTTATACTTCATCGGCTTTGTTAATAACATCGAGTGAGGTCCGCACGGAATGAAACTAATTTATTGTTTGTTAGTTTTGAGCCAACACCCAATTTTGAGCAGTTCGCGACGAGATTTGTTCAGGAGTTCAGACGGTGTGGAGAGCTCTTCGACGTACTTTACCGCCTTTCGAAACCACTGTTCTTAGTAATGGCTAGTATATATTTTAGAAAAAAATAGAGTATAATCATTTTTTTTAAAAGGTCTGTTTATGTTTTCGGATTTACATATAAATTACTGTAAATTTAAGATTTGCCAATGCCAATGTCATCGCCTTAACACACGAGTAAAATTTTTAGGTAATGAAATATGATTTGATTTGGAGATGCATTAAGCAATTACTTAAGCTTATAAAACCTGCTTGGATATTACTATTATGTTTATTATTAAAAGTAACGGTCAAAACAAACGACTGACTTTGACTACCTTGATTATTTTGTATTCAACCTTTAGTTCATACTGTATCATATGTGATACAGTACGAACACTTGTACATACAATTAAACTAACTAATATTATACAACATTATTATTTGTAGTTTTGTCTTATATCTTAATAGTAAAAATAATGATTTAGTATCAAATTCAAAACATTCATAGCAAAAACAAAAAAAAATATAACAGCCGCCTCAGTACAATCTAGCACAAGTTTATAGCGTATAAACTCCCCAACTCGAGATATCCGAGATCGCGGATAAAAACATCACGTTTATGGAAAATAGTGACGCATTTAAGGCTGAAGCGAGGTGCGTACTCCGTAAGAGGGCCATTTACTACGCGGGGTTACCCGACCGAACTAAAACTCAATTCCTTCCACCTACATCTGTTTTACGTTTCAATGAATTGCTGCATGCAAATAGACCGACGTTATTGTTCCTTTGAAGGGAGCCTTTTAGATCTCTATTTACTCTACAGGTAGCAACTAGCGCAGTCGCGATATATTGGATTTCAGATCTCACTCGGATGACGTCAACGGACCGAGATCACAGACGTAGCGAAGTACGTCGTCAGATTGTTTCACGTCTAACGAGTACTTGGATAGTATAAGGTATTCTCAGTATTTGTATCATTAACATTTTAATAGCTACTCGTCAAACCTTTTGAAATAAACAGATGTTACGGGTGACATTTTCTACAGACATTTAAATATAGAAACTCTCACAGAGCCGCATTAAGGCAGGTAATTCTGGAAAACAAAGCGCTCGCCTAGGGAGTGTCTTCCTGCCACTCCTAGCGTCGGGTGATTAATTGCACGCCCCCTATCGCCGGGAAATCACAACCCTTTCGTCTTAATTACCACGCCTCGCTTCAGCAGCGCCCTGCCATTGGTCGGCGTTTTGCCGCTCTGTCGCGCCGCGTTTTAATTGGTCGCTCGTAATTAACGCTCCGTAATCACCAACGGCGCGTCGCGAGGGGACGACTTTCCTAATTTGAATTTTTAATTACCGGCGCAAACCAGCGTTCTAGCGCGGCGGATTGGTTGGTTTTGTTCTCTGTTACATAGAGACAATGCCTATTCTCTTTAGAATTTTTCTTCGTTAACGCCTCCTAAGAATGTAACAATGGGTGATTCATTAGCCGTGAGGAAAATTTCGTGTTGCCTATTTCGTAGAGTTAATGTTTTCGTGCCTATATTAAATGTACGTATGTATGTACGTCAGGTGCTTTAATAAAGAATATGGTCGAGTGCATTTCCCGCATTCCGTGCTGCATTGCCGCTCACCTACATCTGAAGTGGAGGCGAGCGGGGAGCAGCCGCCCGGCGCATGCCGAATTAGCTCATTATCCAGCGCCTTCCAACTCTCCGAGATTTATCCTTCCTCTCGCCGTATTCCAAATTTGAATAAGACCATTAGCCGCTGAGAATTCTACGTTTGGAATTCGAATTGGACAATTACGCTTAATTCCAATTTTGAATTCAGTTTACTGAAACTGCTGAGAGTTTTAGTTTGCATTCTAGCAGACCTCATAATAGTTACCTCCCTGATCATTTTACTTAGGTATAATTACTTGATTCACACTAAAAGATGTATTCTACAGTGTACACTTACTTGTACTATAATATTCATTCGATTGGAACATTAAGTATCTACGTACATACATATATCGATCGATTATATTGGGTTTCCCCGTAAGTGAAGAAAGCCGGCATCGTTTAGAGAGGTGATAGATCGGCCACACAGGTGTTTATGTTTAGAGTTCTGGGGCGACGTTGAGCGACGGCATCGCCTCAACAAGGTAAATGAGATGCGATCCGACCGCTTGGCTGAATTAGCGCACAGTGTGGGGTTAACAAACGCCTTGTTACAGAGATTTATACTAAATAGACTCGATATTTCGTCGCTCCACAACTTAAGATATAAGTTGAAGGTAAGGCCCATTAATATTGTATTACGTACCTTTAGTTTTTTTGTTAATAACAATAGTGAAAATATTATTTCATGGATCTGAGACTTTGATATCAGCGTAACATTTATGCCTAACAATTATTTTATTTTATTACTATACGACGAACAAACAGCTGCTCTATGATATATAGGTAAATAAATGAGAATAATATACTCAGCTTAAAAGTTCATCACCTATGGTTCTACATACGTTAGTTAAAAACAAATATATATTATGAAATTAACATATATAAACTAGTTAATTAAAAATAAAATGTCAAAGCTATATAATTTAATTATTACCGTTTAGGAAAAAAAAAGTTATGACTAATATATATTTCTGGAAAAAGTTATGCGTCATGTTAAATATGTCAATATGTTTAGTACATGTACATACTGAGATCTATTAGCGCACGGCGTAAAATTTAATGAACGGAAAACTAACGAGCTTTTATCGTTTCTTAACTGTCCGTGGCCCGGGCAAAAACAATCCCTAGGACAAGAAATATCTTCATCAAACGATGAGCGTCCAGCGAAGCGCAACAAAGCAGATTCAGTACTTTCGTAAGCTCGTCAGCGTTCTCGACAAAAACGTCACATTTTTTATCCAATTAAAAGCGTCGCGGAGTTGTCGTCATTAGGAAAGTCGGGAGTTTTTGGTCTGATGGTTGTGCTGGAGAGTTTTTGCCCAGGGCACGGGTCAAGCGGATGAGACAATGGCCGGCCGCGCTCGTGGCTCGCGGTTGGTTCCGCGTGCCGCTCCACCATTCAGCGATTTGAGCACTAATCGCTTCATTCAGCGGCGAACGAGCGCTTTTTCCTTCGTGTCCGATCGGTCATGCATTCCGGACGACGCAATAGATGAACTGTTATTTACACGATATCGGTTCGTTGTGGCGAATTAGCGCGTGCTTTTGCTGATTGTCGACTCGTCTGCCGGCGTTTAGTTTGCGTTGTAGCTGTAAATTGCAATTGGCTCATGACTGCTTCGTTCTACGCTTTTCATATATACATTTATTTTGAAATTGAGTTTATTTGAAATTTAATAATGAGTTAGCGAGACAAGATTGGATCTTGGCTTCTGTTTTAGTGCAAATTTTTCCGCATTTATTAGGTAAACTGCCGCAGAGTAAAATGCAGTTCTTTTTGCTTTTTCTGGCCACTGAATTGGCACCTTGACCCTTTTTTTTTTTTTTTTTTTTTTTTTTTTTTTTTAACGTGAGGAAATGCATTTACGCATGCCCACCACACCCGGGGAGGTGGGTGGGGTATGTCGGGCTCGATGCCAGAAGGGCATCACTACCGACTAAAACCTCACGATGGCCTCCTCACCGGAAAGGGCGGGGTGAGGTTCCGCTTCTCGCATTAACCCACCACCCCGCCCACCTCGGCTAGCCTGAGAGAGACTCCTCCTCAGGGGATGACTCCCCTTGCAGTGCACATAGTGCACCGCAACCACCTCGGGGACCGTGAGTGCAATGGACGCCGGACAACCCCAGTCTGACGTCCTAGGTCCCCCGTGACGGGTCAGGTCTGTGGCCCCGTCACATGCCACTACGGCCGCAGAGAATAGGGAAAGTGGTAGTCTCCGGTTACCACTCCCTTCTCCCTGTGGCCCCACCGCGTCCGCCATCAACGGTGGCGACCCCGTCGAGGCCGCGGCAGGTAGGAAGAGCGGCGCACCGTAATACCGACACTTCTCTCCTGCCGCGGCCCCTACACCTTCAGCTGCGGTGCCTCCCAAACCACACCGCAGCCCGCCTCAGTTGCGAAACCCCCCCAAAACGAGGTTCCGCAACCTACTGGTGCCACTCCATCTAGAACTTGCGTACAGGGATTACAAGTCTAGGGAGTGGCCCGCCTCAGGGACCCTCTTCGCTTCACCGTGGGTGACCAGGCCACGGTTACTGAGCCCCCCCGCCTCGACAATGCGGAGCCCCACGGGGGGGGAATTGGCAACCCTAGGCGAAATGTATATAATGTATATTATATGTAATTCTGAAAAAGTGTGTTCGATAGTACCATAATTTAGCGTAAAGCTACCTAGTCTGCTACTTCTTAATACTTAAATTGTTCAAATTATTCTATAGTCTTGAGTCACAGACTCCTCCTCAAATGAGCTAAGTCTTATATTATTCCTAAATCTATGTAACCAAGTGGAGTTTTCAAAACAATTAAGGCTTTTGACTTCGCGTGTTGACAAAGTTACTTGTGTAATACTTAGTATATGCGTATTTTTTTGGGTATTTTTGTATTGTAAATACTTATTATCAATATAATTTACAATGAACAGTATCGTAGACGTCGTAGCACTATCTACGCCTCACGCGTTGATGTCTTTTCAATTAACATGCCAAATTTGATTGTTATTCAGACGCTATTTTTGTTGAATTGGCAAATGTACAGTACAGTGTATGTAAAAGAATAACCATATTATTGAATATTTTGATCGATTTTCTATTTAGTTATTAATAAACATTCATGATATAGAATGTTGGTATGTTGTTAAAAAGTGGTCATCCATTCAAGAATACACTCGTCATTGTCTTAATGCATGAATAAATAAGCATTATGTCACAGAAAATATTTATGTCTATACTAATGTTATAAAAGGGAATATTGATTGTTAGTTTGTTTGACGCGAATAGACTCCGAAACTACTGAAACTTCTTTGCCTTCACCTTTTCCCACTATATGGGGTGAGCACAGCCCCTTTTTTGCTTCCACACTCTTCTGTCAGCCGTCATATCTACTCGTACATTAACTTCTTTTTCTTTCATATCCTTTTTCGCACAATTCATCCACATCTTCTTATGCCGTCCTCTACTTCCACTACCTTGTACAATCATATTCATACTTCTCCTAGTCACATGATTCTCCTCTCTTCGCATGACATGACTATATCAAGATAACCTTCCACTCTTAACTTTCTATGGCATCATAGGTGTCACTTTCAAACTTTTTCTGATATACTCAATTTTTACCTTGTCCATTCATGTCACTCTACTTCAATAATGTAACACAAGCCATGCGAAGCCAAGGCGGGCTTCTAGACTTTAATAAACAAACAAGTAATACAAAATCAATACGAAAACAAATAAAAGCCTTGTCTTTCATTGACGTTCACCGGAATTATTTCTTTTCAGGACTATTCCAGCCGTCAAAGCCTTCAGTGCCAGTTAATTTATAATAAACAGAGGCAAGGAAAGTCTCTCGTAGTCACAACAAGAACAGATGTTTTGTTAAAATCACCGGCAGCGGTTGTTTACCATTAGACATGTTCAGGGTACACTTTATACGACTACCATTTGTGAACTTTATGATTTAAAAAATATGATTTCAAAAACAAATCTACTTTAATTAATATTTGTGTAGTTTTTAATTTAACTTGGTTTTATGCCATAATTAAAATGACTTAAAAATATGAATTTTTTTAAGATAGATACATTATTTATTTCTCTTTTAACATATTTATGCAGTGAGAGACGTTACAACGTATTGATTATTATTATTTTTCCATATAAATAAAACATGTTTCAGGTATCTGCACAATAGTATTGTCCCAGCATAAGCATAGCATAAGCAGCCCACTATACGTTCCCTCTGCTGGGACTCGGGGCCTCCTCAAAAATAACTACATACTTCAAAGGTAAAAACTTAATTGAAACTAAACCTAATCAAATAACCCACCTCTGGCCGTTCCCTGTGCAAAGATGTCTATAACGCTAGCAGCATTGCCGCGCTGGATTGCAATGAATGACCAATCTTTGAGGAACGAGTCAGCGCGGAAGTCACTTGTTTTTTTTATCATCTACCGCCCTATCTATATAGACTAGATTTATTATAAGCTGAAACACTGAGTTGTAGACTACAACTGCACCAAGTTAAAGCATTTTTTTTAAATTTTGTTATGGATAGGCAAGCTCTTGATCGCAAGGCACCTGATCTCAAGTGATATTGCAATCTAGGGTAGAGCGCGCTTGCCTAGAAGAAACAGAAGACAGTGAGGTTATTCCGCGGGAACAGAGATTCCGGCAAAGAGTTCCACAGTTTGATGGTCACACAATATGTGGAAACAAAACGCTTCGTGCGGATTTTTGGAACTTCAACTGTATAGCGGTGCCTCCTAGCCATCTCCCTGCTCGTCCAATAGTGGAAAGGAGACGGGGGAATTAGCTGAAATATTTGAAAACAATAATTTGATCCAAAGCACACCTTCTTTAAGCGAGCGGACTGTTTCCACTGTACTGCTATAAGCTACCGTGAAATAAGAGCGCCAACAATGAGTCACCGTTGTTACGTATTCCGAATGTAATACCTACTTGCTATATATAGCTGCTTCATTCATACAGGTTAGTTACTTACATAATAATAACCTCAAAGTATTGCCTTGAAATTTTAATGATAACAAAAACTATAACTTCTAAAGGTAAGACTTCACAATGGTATTCGTATTTGCATAATAACTATATTTACATGTTTTTATTATTTTCAGGAAAGATAGATGCTAGGAGGGGAAGAGGAAGACCTAGACGATCATTTTTAGACCAAATTAAGGAGAAGGCGAAAGTCATGTCGTATAGGGAGGTGAAAGATTTGGCTGAAGATCGAACTACCTGGAAAAAACTCCACGGAAAAGAGCCTAGCTCTTAAATACCGAATGAATTACTTTCAACTATTTTATTATAGGCATTTACCAGAAGACCGAGTAAACACACGAGTTAACTTCACTCCGACCTAAGATGGAGCATACCTAGTCTGGGGTAACTAGCTTTCAAGGAGGCAGCCGGAATACACTGTTGGGTGCTTGGTAACCTATTTTTCAACTTGCGAATGGATATATACAAATGTACATACAAGAAGTATACAGCACAATTGACGAATAAAGCGAATACGAAATGTTAGTGTGCTCGTTTGTGTGGACGGCGGTACTCGCCTTTCTTTGCATGTTCGTGTATTTTTTTGCCGAATACAGCAAACACCGAATAACGAATACCGAAGTGAAAAGCAAACTCAGTTATTCAACCGTAAAAGTTATTGTAAATCGAAAGCGGGTGTCAAAATCATCGACACGGGAAAACACTATTTGGTAGGTAAATTTCATTCTAATTCTTAGGTAACTAACCGCGCGAGTTAAGCGTCTCTGCATCATTAGTTATCATCGGTCCGTATCTTCGGCTAATTTAAAACCAATTTGGACTAAACTTGGTATACCTACAAATTTTAATCTTTAGTATAATTAGGTACAAATTTTTGTTCTTAAATTGAATAAATGTATTTAATAGTTTATGAAGGTACTAAGCGGTTTGCCTCCACCTTCATTGTGCGTACCGCCAAGGTGTGGAATTCTTAGCCAAATTCCTTGTTCCCCGATAACTATAAACTAGCTGTTTTCATGGCAAGAGTGAACCGGTTTCTTCTGGGCAAGCGCGCTCCACCTTAGATCGCAATATCGCTTACCATCAGGTGAATTGCGATCAAGCGCAAGCCTATTAAAAGTAAAAAAAAGTGTCAATGTCCAAAAATGTATATGTATATTGTTGCTCAATAAGCATGTTTTTATGTATTTACACGAAACAAAACGGTCACACTTACTTAAAATAATATTGGATATACGTCCAACGGGTTTCACGGGTCCATGTTTTTATGTTTATGTTATTATGTACATACAAAAGCAATGTATATAATAACATTAACAAATTAAGGAATTACGTAACATTAATTCTAATGCAGGTAGAGCTGACGTAGAGCATAAGACGCATATGACGTGAGATAGGTGGCAGGGACAGTGTCACGGCTACGTGCCGTGGAGCAGCGAGCTATGCGCGCGCGCACGGCAGCCGTAACCCAAGCCGGCCGACCCACGCCGCACCCGCGCCATAACATAATTAAAAATGATTTAAGGCATTCGCTCCGGCTGCTTTGTTTCGCGCATTATGTTTCACTTGTTCGCGGGCACCACCATTCTTAACGCGCCCGCTCTTAATTCTGTCACAGCTTTTTATAACCCCTTTTGTATTTTGTATTTATTAATACCCATTCGGCTCCGGTAGCGCTACGCTTCTCGGAAACCGATTCTGACGTGACATTTCTTTGGCCCGTAGACGTGTCCCTGCGTTAATGAAGCGTCCGATTTCGGCGCCGCCAATTTAATAAAGGATTTCTGAATAGGACTAATCAGATGAAGGTCAAATTCCGTCCGTGGGTTATAATTAGGAATCCCTGGAAGCCTTCGTCATCCTTTTAGGCGGCGCGTTTGGTTTTTAATTATTCCGGCTAATGACCGCCGCGGCGGCTATAATAACACGCTTTAGCTGCAGTTGGCTTCCTCTCAAGTCCGACTGTGTCCTGTGTCAGCACTCGAAAATACTCACTTAAAGGGTAATAAAACGGTGGCAGAGCTGGCGAACAATGGCAATTCGCCTCAGTGCTGGCAAGGAGTCATACTGTTACGAGTAAAACGTTAAGTATTAAAAATGATTAACTTCGCCTCGTTGACGTGTCGTGGTCGGTTATCGAATTTCGGCTCTCGGTGACCGTGTCTTTGCCGCCGAAATGCAATTCTCCACGGATACTTTGATTTGAACCCACTTTACGTATAATGCCTGTGTTATCGACACTGTACTTGGTCTCAAGTAAATCTTGTTTGCGGTGACCAAAGCTAATGTTTTTATCTCTATTAGCTAGGCACGGTGTGAGATGTGACCGATCTAGTTAAATCCAATAACAGGTAAGTATCGTATCGGCGGTTGTTTGCGGTTGTCGCCGACCAGCGGCCGTCCTCCATCCATCATGCCGGCGATCTATCAGCCTCGCTGACTGCTAGGCCGGCCTTGAATATGTATACGCGTGTTTGCGTTACCATGCCTACATTACATTACATTAATATCATCTAATGTATAAAACAATCAAACTACAAGATGGACGCTATTCTTTTCATGTTAGCAACATTTGTTATAAGTTCGCTGTGAAACTTGAAGTGTAGACAACAAAACTCACTGTGATTACTGTGACTTTTACGTGAAAATACGTATGTACGATTTATATATTGCGTCAATAGGTTGAATTTTAATTAATGACGTAAATTGAAATCGCTGAAGATTGCTGTTTTGCTGGAGAGACTGATAGTAAATTTGAAGCCCATTTATTCGAGAGCAAATCTCTGGCTTCACCTTCATATCACGTCTCATTACTTCACTCAGCCGAGACCCGCGCGAGATGCGCAAGTCATCAAACCCCGAGTTCACTAACACGAAAATTAAAATTAATCATCGATAGTGACCGCGTCTCGTTTTATTTTGTTCTTGCGAATGATGCACCGACTCGTATCTCGGTCCATCTCTGTTAATTAGTTTTTTGTGTGGAGCGGCGGGGCGGGCCGACCGACGCCATCAAATTACGATGAGTCGGCCTTTCGGTGCTTTCGGCTACCGGCGGCGCGCCACAATAATTATACACTCGTTACTACTGTGCTGCGCCCGCGCATCCACAGACACAGCTCGCGGCCGGGCCACATGACGAATGCGCGGAATCGATACCACTGTGGGAAATTGGTTCGAAGCAACAACGATACCTGGTAAAACACTAGAATACTCCGAGTTTATACGAGTAGAGTAGACTAACCGAGCTTTTACGAGTAGAGTATCTAAGTAAAGAAAAACTATTTAGCAAAAACAAAACAATTTATCTAATAAAAAAAGGAGTAGCGCCTGTAGTTTGGCTAGCAAAGCTGATCTGACGCGATCATCGAGGCTAAGCAACGGTTTATGCGGTCAGTCCTTGGATGGGTGACCATGCACAAGATTATAATAAATAATAATAATAAATATTAGGACTCATTTCACACACGGCTGGTTAACTCCATACTGAACCATTTTAAGTTCGTGTTATGGTAGCTAACACAACTGATATACTACATATACATACATATATACTTTATATAGATACATATTTAACACCCAGACCCACAACCGACAAATTTAGTTAAGCACAAATATGTCGGCCGGGCCGGGAATCGAACCCGGAACCTTCTGGTTAGCAGTCCGGCATGGTAACCGTTGCGCCAACGAGGTCGTCAATTATACTTTTAAAAAATGTCATTTTCATCTGGGCGCTAACCGTGGGTCGGATGACAAGGTAAATTGTAGATCCCGGCTGTTAGTCTTAATATAAGCAGTCGTTAAGCCAAGTCAGAGGCCTTCGGGCGGCTTGAAAACTTTTGACACCAGCTCATACGAAGAAGAAAAAGAATAAAAATAGGAAATTTTAACACAGCGTTATAATGTCAAAACTGTGTTTTAGATTAAATATTTAATATTTTATAATATTAATATTATAACATTTGTAAGTTATACTTAAGTAGCATAATATTTTTTTAAGATAACATATGAGATACGTTTAAGAAAATTGCGGTAAGAATAGGCCCAGAAAACAGATCTACACAAAAAGTTAATAACACTTTCAGTCCCACCAAAGATCTAGCGCGAGGTTGGGCAAACCTCGATAGCATCCCTGCATACGTCGGCCGTGATAGAGCGGGGCACGCGCGCTGCCTCGGCCGAGTGTCGACAATAAATTCCATCGATAAAATCGGCGGCGGCCACTCCGCGCCGGTAATTTCTTAACGACAGCGTAACCCGGTGGCGACGCGTGCGCACACGCATTTCTCTCGCATCTCTCGACTCCGAAATAATCGCTCCCCACTCGTCATAGATGGTAATCAACGCTATTAAAGACGATCTTAATGTAACTTTTTTAGTCGGAATGAGAATTAGAAAGGTCGGAATGATTTTACGATTGCGACCGAGATGGATAATAAAAGTTGTTGTTTTTAGCTTTAAGGTGGAGATGAGGTTTGTGAGGTGAATTTACGGTCCCGAAATTAATTTGGTTGGCGGAGACTCGCTACTGGTTTCTAGTTACATTGTTGCCGCTATTCATTCATGTGATGCGTTTTTTAGTCACTTTACTCAGGTACTGACGTAGGGTTGTCAATTAAATATCATATGTGCCTTTACTGATGGGTACCTACGCTTC